>CM067168.1:55355702-55605691 GCA_034093135.1 Erigeron breviscapus | reverse complement strand
CAATGCTTTCAGTAGCAAAGGCCCTCTCAACAGCACTGGCAACAACATCCTTCTTCTTCCTTATCAAACCTTCTTGGTCACCAGACAACTTTTCCCCCTTGGAATGATCACCAGTTCTGGACTTGAGATCATTCCATAATTGTTCTATCATATGTCTGTCCAGTGCACCAAAAGTTCTTCCAGCCACTGGAGTTGTATCAGTCACAACTTTCTTAAGTGCCTGCACTTCCTTTTTAACAGTTTCAACTTCTTTAGTCAAGTGCTTTGGCAATTTTTCTTCCATCAACCTCTCCACTTGGGGTAACAGCCCATCTTGAAGAGTTCGAAGAACAGATTCAGAAATTTCTTCAGATATTTCTTTCAGCATACTGTTTCTGAACTTCTTTGTGCATTCATCACTAATCGTGCTAACAACAGCAGCCTGATCAAGTGTGGGCCTGCTCTCCAGAGAACTTATCCTGGTAACCAACTTCTGAACCTCTTTATTCAGACCTGCCAGTGGTTGAACAAGTTCACCTTTCACTGTAGTCTGAACAGAGTTCACCAGCCTTGTCTCTAGACCCTGGACTGCCACTTTGATCTTTTCAGTGTTGTTGTTTGTGGCCAGTACCAGTTCATCAAACTTCTCATAAACCAGCTTCTCATTCCCAGCAAACACATTCATCTCAGATGCAAGGTTATTTGATAATAAAGATTTAAAGTCTGAAATAACCTGCGATGAAGTCTGGAGTGATCTCTCCAGGTCCTCCACCTTACTTAAAAGGCCTTGGACCTCGGTAGAAGATGAAGTGGAGAGACCACTGGGAGGTTCAAGATTTGAAGTCAATCTGGTCATTAGGTACTTGTGCCCAGACCTCTTCAGTTGCAGCTTCAGATGTTACAACTGTTGAGTCCAACGCACGAGGTTCAGATATCTCGACTGGAGTTTCAATTGGTGGAGGTTGAGTTTGTGAAGTTTGGATTGTGAATGGATTAAAGTAAGGAGTGGATTGTGGAATTGAAGGTGGTGGTGGTGGTGGCATGTGGTGGTGGCATTTCTGATTCTGGTGGAGGAATATTTGTTTCTGGTGGAGGTGGTGGCATTTCTGGTAGACTTTCAACTTGTACAACATCCTCACCCAGAAAGTTCATATTGACATCAAAGTTCTGATCTTCTGACATGGGAGAATCAGCCTCATCCCAAAACATTTCACCAACATTTGTTTCACCAGCCTGAGCACCAACCAGTTCACCAGCCTGCTCACTTGCTTCAACATTCAAATCGATCTGAGCCTCTTGCTCACCAGATACTTGTTCATCAGTCTGAACATCTTGTTCGACCTGCTCAACAACCTGCTCAATAATCTGAGCCACATTTTCTATCTGTTCATCAGTCACCTGCCCAATAACTTGTACATTTTCTTGCTCAATAACTTGTTCAACATTCTCTTCAGGTTCAAAAATTGGTGATCCATCTAGATTCATAACATCACCAGGATGTCTTTCAGGATTCACCTGAAGTCCTGCTCTCATCAGACGCCTATTAGTTCTAGGTCGTCTGGAAGGTTCAACAACTTTTGTACCTTGACCTTCAGGAGCCACTTGTCTAATGGGTTGTACAGCTTCTATAATCTGTACATCTTGGTCACCAGAGGGTCCTTCACCAACTTGACCTCTACCTGGAGCCAATTCTACTTCTTCCCTTTGAAAAGAGAGCATGGACTGAGGAATATCTACCTCATTCAGTGGAGATCTTAGGTTGGTCATATCCCTCATATACTCACTCACAGAAAAGTGAGTAGTTTCAAAATCGTACTGGTCTCCAAGAGCTCTTTTAAACATCAGTGAAAGAAAACGGATATAAGGAACAAAGGCTTTTCTACCTTTCACCCTAAGCACCTCTACCGAGATCTCAAACATGCTCTGAGCAAATCCACTCTAAGTCCAAACCAGAGGCAGTAGGCAATCTGGAGATGGGTTTGATTTATCTGGTCTAACCCTCCAGAACTGCCTCCCAGACATTCAACAATGTGGGTGAAGAAGTATCTCCATGAGTCTGATAGTTTGCTCATGTAGATAGTTTCCTTCCTGGATAGCTGGCCATGCTCATCCATTATATCTGTGTGCCCATCAGTCTGCACACTTCCCTTGTATTGATACCAGAGGGAAGTTCGATGGGCAACTCATTCTGTTCAAAATAATTCAACTGTAGAACAGACCTGAGTAGACTAACAGTGAAACCCAAGGATCTGGTACCTTGTTTCAGAGAATAAGTGATTGATGAAGTTGCATCATCATATTGTGCAGTGTACCAGAATTCACAAAGATAGTCATGGTACATCCTCCCTGGATTTAAGGTCAAAGCACCATATAATGGACATGAGAGAAAAAATGTATTTAATCTCCCAATAACAGATTGGGCATCATGAACACTGGAAAGTGAAAGTCTGGCCATCCAGTTATTCATGTTTATCCTTATGGCCTTAGCCTCAAGAGTGATATGGGGTGCCTTATCAACATTTTCAGTTGGAGCATATTCAGCAGCGAGCAGATTTTTAAGCGATTTGGATTGTCTAGGTGCCATTTTATAAAGAATAGATGAAGATGAAATTGAATATATATGGTTATGATGAAGAATTGAATGGAAATGGAGTAAATAAGAGAGAATTTTAGAATTGAATGAAGGAATTTTAGATTTGGGAGTAAATATGTTCGAAGTAAATGAAATTGAAAGTGAAAGTGGGTATATATAGGAGAGATAATGTGGAACTCAAACGGTTAATTTGAAATTATCAAATATAATTTTGATCGGGTTTTGAGATCCGCATTAATTACATCACATCACATATAAATGTGTGACGGTTTACAGCCCACAAACAGTATCAAGTTGCACTTTTTGTTTTCCCAAGGTAAAAACACCATCATTTCTTTGAAAAAATTACATGCCACGTAGGATTATAAGATAAATATCTTTAAAAAGTTTGCTTACGTGGCACGCACAATGACCAAGTATTTTAAAAAAATATTATGACTTATTTCAGTGCATCTGGAGGTTGACTGGACACTCCAGTATCACTGGTGGATTAGTCAGTGAAGCATGCACTGATGGTACACTGAAGGGACACTCCAGTAAAGTACCAGTGAAAACCATTTGAAAGAGACTGGTGACCTCAAACATGCACGTCAACTAATACAGACAAATGAGAGGGACATATTTACAAGGAGACAAAAGTCACCTCAAACACGCACTTCAACCTGTCCAATTACCAGTGAGAGGGACACATTTACAAAGTACCAGTAATATTTTCTGAAGAATTTGTCCAGTGAGAAAATAAATTAATAAATTCCCCCTTAACTTAAAACACTTTTAAGAACAAAAATATCTTTCAAGTCTTCCCCCTGGAATGTTGATCCAGAAATCCTCAGTATACACAATGGCGTTCAATACCAAGGTCCAGATTTAAGGGTTTAACATTCCCAACTCACCAACAAGATATTCAAAAGTTTTGACATCCAGTTTAGTAAAATGTCAGCGAGTTGTTTGTCAGTGGGAATAAAATGGAGTTCAATGTTGTTTTTCATAATATGATCACGAATGAAATGATACCTGGGATCAATGTGCTTCGTTTTGGAGTGCATGACTGGATTGTTCGAGATAGCAATGGCACTGGTATTATCACAAAAGATTGGGGTCTTTGAATACTTAATACCATAATCAAGCAACTGTTCTTCATCCAGAGTATCTGAGCACAACAACTGCTGCAGACACGTATTCAGCTTCAGCAGTGGACAATGAAACTGAAGTTTGCTTCTTACTGGTCCAGCTGACCAGTTTGCCACCAAGGAAATGACATCCCCCAGTAGTGGATTTCCTGTCTATCTTACAACCTGCATGATCTGAATCTGAATAACCCATTAGATCCATGCCTGAGCCTTTGGATACCAAAGACCCAAACTGGGGACACCCTTAAGGTACTTCAGTATGCGCTTTACAGCAAGCATATTAGATTCCTTTGGATTAGACTGATATTTGGCACATAAACATGTTGAAAACATAATATCTGGTCTACTGCAGTTAAATACATCAGTGAACCAACCATGCCTCTATAGACAGTGGTGTTCACTGGTTTACCATCTGGATCGGAGTCCAGTGTCAGTGGTGCAGAAATTGGAGTTGGTTTAGATGGTGAAGAGTTCATATCATATTTCTTTAAAAGATCTCTAACATATTTCTCCTGATTAATAAAAATGCCATCTTTGTTTTGTTTAATCTGGAGTCCAAGAAAATACGTTAATTCACCCATCAAACTCATTTCATATTCAGTTGACATTATTTTCGAAAATTTCTTGCACATATTATCATCAGTAGACCCAAAAATAATATCATCAACATAAATTTGTACCATTAACAGATTACCTTTTTCATGAAGAATAAATAAGGTATTGTCAATTGCACCTCTTTTGAAACCATTTTTCAATAAATGTTTAGTCAGAGTGTCATACCATGCACGTGGGGCTTGTCTGAGGCCATAAAGCGCTTTGTCCAGACGATATACCCAATGTGGATGCTTTTCATCAACGAAACCTGGTGGTTGTCTGACATAAACTTCTTCTTCAAGCTTTCCATTCAAGAAAGCACTCTTTACATCCATCTGGTAGACCTTGAACTGATGATAAGCATCGAATGCTAAGAATATTCTGATCGCTTCAAGTCTAGCCACTGGAGCAAATGATTCATCAAAAGTCGACATCTGACTGGCAGTAGCCTTGTGCTACCAGTCTGGCCTTGTTTCTGATTACGTGGCCATCTTCATCTACCTTGTTTCTGAAAACCCATCTTGTTCCAATTGGTTCTTTCTTTCCAACTGGGAAAGGAACCAGATACCAGACCTTGTTCCTTTCAAACTGGTGAAGCTCTTCTTGCATAGCAGTCACCCAACTTGGATCTTCCATAGCCTTGTCAATCTTCTTAGGTTCCATCAAAGATAGAAAACTAACGTATAAGCATTGATTACTGGAGGCTCTTCTGGTCTGAACTCCTCTACTGGAGTCACCTATGATCTAATCAATAGGATGATCTTTTGTCCATCTGGAGTACTGACCAGGATTGTTACTGACAACAATATCAGTGCAAGAATTCAGTTGAGTCTCCTCTGGAGTTGCTTCAGGAGGAGGATCTTGCCAAACTACTTCAGCATCTTCATCTGAGTCATTTAAATCACGATTTGCATCATGAAATTCTTCATTTGAAGGCATTTCTTGAAGTACTGGTTCATTTGGAATTCTTCATAAGAAGACATTTCTGGTATATTCAACTGACACTGATACTGGGGGAGTAGTACGAACATCTGAACCAATATTAATTTCAGAGGGTAGTTTGAAAATAATAGAAGGATAGAATGGAGTACCACTGGAGCGTTTCTTTTTCTTAACAGGTTCCAGATCAGGATGACTGGAAACTGTGTCTTCTGAATCTTCTTTATTGTAGTTGATAGGATCAGATTCACAAAAGACAATTGGAGTTACTGGGGGAGAGTCAAGGGCTGGCTTCTTGTTGATTGCAGCATTTGATTCATCAAATGTGACATGAATTGACTCATGGACCTCCTCCAGTCTCTTGTTGTAGACTCTGAAGGCCTTGCGAATGGCTGAATAGCCTAAGAAATACCCTTCATCAGCTTTGGCATCAAATTTGCCTAGCTGACTGGATTCGTTCAGGATGTAAACTGGACATCCAAAAACGTGAAAATAACCAATTTGGTTTTCTATTTCTTAAGACTTCGGCTGTCTTTTTGTGTCGCTTCACATACACTGACCGGTTCTGGGTGTGGCAAGCAGTTGCAATTGCTTCAGCCCAGAAACTGGTAGACAGACCAGATTCAGCAAGCATACTCCTGGCAGCTTCTATCAGCGTTCGATTCTTCCTTTCCACAACTCCATTCTGTTCTGGAGAGCGGGCTGATGAAAATTCTGGGAGATGCAGTGTCAGTACAGAATGACTCCAGAGTTGCATTCTGGAATTCTGTTCCATTGTCACTTCTTAACTGACACACCTTTCGCTTATACTTGAGCTCAATTTGCTTGATAAGACTGATGATTTCAGCAGCAGCTTCACTTTTAGACCTGAGAAAGATAACCCAACAATATCTGGAGAATTCATCTACTATCACCAGGGTGTATCTTTTACCAGCACGAGTCTGAACGTTCACTGGACCAAAGAGGTCCATATGAAGCATGTGAAGAGGTTCAGTAATGCTGAAATTCTGTCTGGTCTTGAAACTGGTACGTTTTTGCTTACCCATCTCACATCCTGGACATGGCCTTTCCTTTTTGAAGGAAACTGAAGGTATCCCATCTGCAAGTTGTTTTCTGGACAACTTATTAATATTCTTGAAATTTAAATGGGATAAGCTTTTGTGCCATAACCAGTTTGTGTCTTCATCAGCTTGAGTATAGAAACACTGCTCTGAAGGAGAGCTTTCCATATCCATCACGTACACATTCCCTTTTCTGGGACCAATCAACACTACCTTCCAGTCCTTGTTGAATACGATACCCTGAGCAATATTGAATAGAACTTGATAGCCATCATCACACAGTTGACTTACACTGATCAGGTTATATTTCAAACCATTCACAAATGCAACTCGTCTGAACTTGACTTGTCCATTGTTCAGAACACCGTATCCCTCAGTCTTTCCACAACCATTGATGTGCTAAATCGAGTTTAATTTTTTAAAACTAGAATCACCTAAAAACTCACTACTACGCACTCACGGGCAGTGGACCCGATCGTTTGTAATATAGTTAACAGGTAAGACCGTGTTCGTTCGCAGGGATTGGTTGAACTAGTTGTTTCATAAAATGGTTTGGAAAAAGGGTGTTACTTCAATCTCTTTTTAACAGAAAATTAAAAACATAAAATGAAATGAAACTTCAGATAATAATATTAAAATTCATCCACCTTGACTTCCCTCGACTTCAAATGTGATTGCTTTAAATTAAGATCAAATTCATTTAGTTGAATAGATAATCGTGTAAGGATAAAGATGCTTACGTGGTACCACCAACCGTTTGCAAATTACCCAAACACCTAATTTGCTAGTTCAATTACCCAAGCCGGTACCACCAATGCTTAAGAAAATATCCCTAGTAATTAGTTTGTTTGATTAACAATTATCAATCATATCTATGTGAATAAATACGTGGTACCACCAACCGGATCTAGACACGTTTACCAATTAATACCTATTATTCTAATGACATTCACCGTGGTACCACCAACCGGAGACAATCAATCATAGACAATTAATTGAAATAAAATACCTATTCACCTAGTACCACTAACGATGAACAAATAAATTATTAATATCACAAAGAATAAAGCATAAGGAATTAATCAATAAAGATCTCAATATAATGATAATAGAATCAACTCTTGAATTAAAACATAGCAATCACATTATCCGTCTAGTTTCATCAAGGTGGATGATAATAGATCTAGCCACTCATGATGAATGGTAAATAATAATCAAAAGAAAAGGTAAACATGATTGTACCAATCGTTTGATGAAAGTAAATTGTAAGACACGAAAAGTAGATACGATCTAGATGGGTGCACGTAGATCTCCAATGATTTTGAGGAAGAAATCTAGCCTTTGAACCTTGAAGAAATCCCTGTAGTGCAGCTCCTAGAAAGAGTATTTGATATTTTGGTAATTAGGTTGTGAAAACTATTTATACCCCCTGATGTCTGATGCAAAAACTGACCAAAAACCCTTCAGTGCCGACCCCTCACTGCGGCGCAGTGGGCGTGTAATGCCCCCACTGCGGCGCAGTGAGGTTCTTGATGCATCTGACCACTCGAGACTGCGGCGCAGTCATCATCAAGCCATCCCCACTGCGGCGCAGTGGGGGTTTGTCCAAACAATGCCGTGGATTTTGGCTGCGGCGCAGTGGACCACGTACATCTCCACTGCGGCGCAGTCAATTGCTTGGTGTACAACCTTCATCTTACGATCCCGACACTCGCTATCTCTTCCACTCGAAACGACTCTCGACTTCGACTTCTGGCCAATAATCATCCGAATTTGCACAAAATGAACGCGTACTTGTTTAGAACCTGAAAACACTAACAAACACATAAACGCGCCAAATGCACACAAATTCGACTAAAAGCTTTTAATAAAATGGCCAAAAACGATGTGGGCGATATGTATAAATTGGTCGCATCAAATCCCCCCACACTCGAGCATTGCTTGTCCTCAAGCAAATCCAACATTAAAGCAAAAAGTATTCCTTGACAATGGAGCTAAATAAACAATGACAAGTATCAAAAAGAAGCCACACCAAGAATGTCAAAGACAAGGAAGTGGTGAAGCAGTTTTAATCTTAAATGAAAACTCGAAATGTTTGACAATACCTGAACGATCCGCAAGCCACGATAACACAACCAAGCACAAGTGAAACAACCGAACCTATCAAAATCATTCTACTCCAACAAACTTACTCTTGGGGTTGAATATATTATGAAGAATCACTCATAGCACGGTCGTGATGTATTATTTTACCATAGGCTTGAACTAGGATCATAACTCCACCGACGTGGCGTAAGCACCAAGCACATCATCAAAATAGGCATAAAGGTAGGTTGTATAGTTAAACTAAGGTATATATGATGGATATTTACAACGAATGAATGGGAATATAGGTTAATTAAGAAAAGAATAAGTCAAAGTATATGGATATGTACAAATGTATATGGTAATGAAGGCAAGAATTGAACGGAAACCAATCAAAAGTATAAGATATGTATTAGAAATGAACAAAATAGTCTAATCAACCCGTACCATTGATTGCCGACAAACCGCTAACCCAAAAGATATTAACTCGCTAAGACTCCTCAAAATATATCAAGAGAACCCGACACCAATGTGGTGTATCAACTCACACAACTCAACATCAACCAAATCATCCAATAATACAATAAAACTTTAGACAATTAAAATTGAGAAGTACCCACTAGTAGCCCAGGTTTTTTTTTTTTTTTTTTTTTTTTTTTTTTTTTTTATACCACTTTTACTCTACTAGTAGGCACCCTCTTACAATGATGAACATGTCTAACACTAGAGCAATCAACGACAAACCTCGATAACATGACCAAATGACTCATTCTCAAAGACAAGAACATGCCACTAGGCAATCCACCTAAACTCCCCAAACCGTCCAACAAACAAATGACAATCAACGGCCCACCAAGATTAGACTATCGGAAAAGTGAGGTGAAGTATATATCCAAGAGTGAATTTATGCAAAGGTGAAATATACAAAGAAAGGAATGAAATGTATGTATATGTGAGTGTATAAAGGTTGTATAAGGGTGAGTATAGTAAGGTATGAATGTACAAAGAGATGTGAAAAGAAAGAAAGAAAAGTATGGTCGAACCTAAATGCCCATTCGTCATCCGATGTACTTTTATCACAATTGTGATCTTACTGCGGTTTCGTCACGCTCACCAGGCCAAGTTCTAGAATCAACACACCACCGGCACACTCATATCAAGAGAAGAACCCGGAAATGGAGTGAAAATGCCATGAAACACGCACATCTTAGTGAGGGAGAACGAAATGGCAAAGCCAAATGGAACCCTTACTCCTGGATAAATCCAAGAGCCTGAGAGAGGGGCGTATCTACAAGGCACTCAAACCAAAACCGTCACCTAGCACATCTAAACAAATGAATCAATGAATCTCACATATATGGTGCTTGGGATATATTTGAGTGCACAAGTAATGATATCAATCCCGAAGGACTAGCCAAATAATCGTTCCGAACACATTTCGCCGGTTAAAAATTTTGCCAAGGAAACAGTTTGTAGTAAAATTGCTTATTAAGATATGAATTAAGTGACCAAAAGCAATTTACCACAAGGACAAGCTCGACTCAAGTTTAAAAACCATATCAACTTCTATTGTCCCACCGAATTGAAAACACCAGTTTCAAACGTGCACGTCATAGTGAAGAGCTCGAAATGGAAAACCAAATGGAGACTCCTACCCTTGGATAAAATCCAAAAGCCTAATGAGAGGGACACATCAACAAAACCGGTAGAAATCTCAATGGCGACACAACAAAAGTGATATACCCGGTAGCTTAAACCTATTTGCCACCCCCCCCACACTTAAGATGGACAATGCCCTCAATGTCCATATCGGTCAAACAAAGGTAAATAGGGGTAAGCAAAATCGATAACTAAAGCACATACCGGAACGAGGACACAATCCGTTTTAAAACAAGTTAGCCGCCCCCGCGTCACAAATTGCACTTCCGAAAGAGGAAGGACACTTTGGATGGCGGGGGAAACAACATGTAACAAAACGGAAGGTGCGAGAATCGAGTACATCAAACATACCAACACAAATGCGGCGCTGAACTTACTGCCAGCATATGCATACCATCAAACAATCAACACTCAATGGTTCTCCCCCACACTTGGGTTGGACTACAACTATCAATACCTGCTTCATATAGCATCAGAAAACAAAATGTAATATCAAGCACCAAAAGAAAAATAAAGTCAACCACACACAATGTTTCATCACCCCGTAGGGTGGATACCAAACAACCAAAAGAAAATTTAAAAAGTACAGAAGTAGAAAGTGTTCAAACAAGCCATCACTGTGGTGGAGGACGGGGTGGGTAATGTTGGTAACCAGGGATGTTACTATAATCAAAGAAAGATCCCACCACCTGCTCTGCAAAAGACGGGTCAGCAGCTCCCGCCGGGGTCACGTCCATACCTGCATAAGTACCTGTATAAGAACCAAATCGGACCGGCATATCCGGTCCCAATGCTCCTGGATCATGACGGGGAGGCTCCTCAACCTGATGCTCGGGAGGAAAGTAAAAACCTCCACCAACACGCTGATGAGGGATAAACATGGAGGGCGGGCGGTACTCGGGAATATCAGCTGGTGGACTAAAATCCTGCCCTCTCAACTGCGCCTCCCACAAAGGCTGGTAACGACGCGAGTCGTAAACCACTCTCCCTAAACCAGAACCCATCATAGTCAAATCTCCCCCAACCTGCTCTCGAAAACTATCCATTCGAGAATGGAAAGACTGCTGATCCTCATACATCCTATCCATCAAAGACTGAAGAGAGGTGAAATCAAAACCTGCTGGATGAGCAGAAGCGGAAAAGGAACCTCCTGCAGTAGTGGTAGCATGACGTGTAGGATGTCGCACCGGCTCTGGCTCCTCCTCAGCAGCCGCATCCATATCAACATCCTCATCCTCCTCCACAATGGGAGGCGGTGCAGGAATCACTCCAATGTCATCAAGCAACCTTGAATTCTCCGTCTTCGTCATCTTCTTAACAATCTTAGCCCTTATCAACTCTCCCTCCTCCAAAGTCTCCTGAAATACCGGTGGTGAAAGATGGGTCTGACAGTCATCAGTATCAAAAACCCCCATCCGTCTATAGATCATCGTAATGAAATGTCCCAAAACCAACTCCGAATCAGAGTGGTTCCACATCCTGTCCAACACAACCATGGGAGCTAATGCAAACCGCCCTGGAGCCCCCTCAGAGAACAACTTAATCAACCATAAGTCTGTCAGATACACCTTCTCCCAATGAGTAGAACGCTGAACCAAGAAAGTGACAACCATACAATGGAGCATCCTAAGCTTAATACTCCGAATCTTAGACATGCTACCTGACCCACCAGTCTTCCAAACCTCGCCACCAGTAATACGAGTCCAATACTGCATTAGGGACTCGCCATCAAAAGGCTGCTTCACATATAAACCCTGCCTCAACAAACTCCTGAAATCACTATTCCTTAACTCATCCAATGTATACATCCCAGTATAATACCCAAACTGAGCTACAGAAATCTTCCTAAGCATACCTCCACAATAAAAGTGCACACACCTCTCCTCAAAAATATCCTTAATCTTATTCAACTCCTTTTTTACCTTGAAAGTTGAATAAAATTCTAAACAAAGCTCCCTATAAACAGGTTCCCTGTTATTAAACACATTATGCCACATATCGCTCACAACCAACCTGTCATCAACTTGAGCCTCTATTCTAAACCACCCATTAATATCGGCCCGAATACCAAAATGTTGAGCAGAAGTGGGGTGGAGATACCTGGGTGGGCAAACCACCTCTTTGTGAATAGAAAAGAGCTCGTTAAGATAATTGTTGCGGTGAGGTTGCTTCACCCTTGAAAAATCTAGCCACGCGTGCCTCTCATTCAACTGACCGGCCAAAACTTAAGAACAGGCGCCTCAACCTCCGTAACCGCCTTGCCTTTCTTCTGAGCGGTCCCACTGGATGTTCCCTCATCGGGTTGCTTCCTCTTGTCAGCACCAGACGCATCCTACAATCACATATAATAACGACAAACAAGTAAGTAAAACGAGGAATGCAAAGCGAGAATAACATCAAATAATCAACAAAAATTTAGGCAAAAAAAACGTCCCACTGCGGCGCAGTGGGACAAGGCAATCCCTCACTGCGGCGCAGTGGGGTGCGAAACCAGCATCAGTTCAAAAATATTTGTTTCAAAACCCTAGTTCTTTTCTACTCAAATCCGGATGAACTAGTGTTAAATTCATGAAATTGAACATCACATTATCATAATTAACACATATCACACAAAACCCATCAATTAATTTAACAATTACAACCTAAAAATTCGAAAATCAAAGATTTAAAAGAAAACTCAAAGAAAAGTTCAAGAAACTTACTCCTTTACCCATGATGACGATAAATGGATTATAATCTAGGAGAGAGAAGAAAGAAATTGCAAGATTGGACGTGAATTAGAGGTGAAAATAGGTTAGGGAGTGTTGTTTTTGTCGAGCGCACCCCGCCACCACCCGTTCTGTTGTTCTATCCCCCATCCCCCCCCAACACACCTTTACCATTCCTGTTTTTGCACAAAATAGGCCGAAACAATCGACTGCGTCGCAGTCAGCTCATCGTGCCCCCACTGCGCCGCAGTGAGGCACTCTCCTGCACGAAACTTCGGTAATGCACAACAAACCTCAATCCGTTTCACGATCAACCAGGACCTGCACTTCTTAACAAAACAAAATCAAATCAACTAGTAAAATGAAAATAAAATGCAACAAAAATAACACGGGTTGCCTCCCGAGAAGCGCTTAATTTATTTACGAGTCTTTAGCTAGACTCGAACCTCTCATAATCACCAACATTGGGACCCCGACGCCCCCACACTTGAAGTGTTGGGCGGTCTACTTTTAAAAGGAGAGAAACAGTTACCTTTAACCTTGTTACATATCCAATCATTTGCTTCGTCAGAAATATCAACAACCATCATTAACTCAACTTTCTCATTTGTTGATAAATTAGAGCACAGTTCTTCGGATAACTTAATATTCCCATGAGAAATAGCGGACCTCACACGACTATAAAGCTTACGGATTTTAGCACAAGGGCCATTCGTTGGTTTAGGAACATGTACCGCTGTTGACTTCAATTCTAGCTCTCTTTCCTCTAGCTTATCATCCAACCATTTATCAATCTGTGAATCCAAAGAACTAACACAGGCAGTTTCAACATAATTAGCAGCATTAGGCAAAGAAACAGAACATGTGTTTGAAAATGTTACAGATTCATCCCCGGCTCTCAATGTCAACTTACCACGACCAACTTCAAGTTTGGCATCGGCCGTGGCAAGGAATGGTCTCCCTAAGATAAGAGGCACATTTAATGCCTCTTCAGCTTCAATAATCACAAAATCTACAGGAAAAATCAAACCTCCCACCTGAATTAACACATCTTCTAATATTCCAATAGGTCTTATTTCAGACTTATCGGCCAAATTGATTTTCATGTTAATAGGTTTAGGTGTTCCTAAGTTCAGCTTGGAGTAAAGAGAAGAAGGCATAAGGTTAATACTTGCACCCGAATCATTTAAAGCCTTTTTTTACCGTTAAGTTACCTATCTTACAAGGAATAGTAAAACTACCTGGATCTCCTCGTTTTTCGGGCAACTTACCTGTTACAGCTGCTGAGCAAACTTCCTCTAGCACTGTAGTAGCCACACCATCCAGATGCTTCTTATTCATCAAAATCTGCTTCAAGCACTTTGCATATCCGGGCATCTGCACAATTGCATCTAAAAATGGAATATTAATATGCAATTTACGGAGGTGACTTACAAATTTGTCCATTTTTTCCTTCAGCTTATTTTTCGCCAATCGCTGGGGAAATGGAGCCTTCGGTTTATATGGCTTAACAGTTGGTTCCTCAGCGGGCTTCTCAACAGGTTTAGCAACGGGTTCGGATGGAACGGCCGGTATCGGCACGGCTGGTTCCGGTTCCATTTCAATCTCATCGTCAACTCGCTCCTCATCTTCATCAACCTGCACGGATTGAAACAAATTATTAGGTGAAGATTTAGCTGAATCATAAGTGTTACCTGCCCTCGTAGTGATAGCATTCACGTGCTCATTTCTGACATTGGGCTGGGCATCCTTTCTCCATGATCCTTGATTACTCGACTGAGGCTTTGGATTCTGTTGGGTATTGCTCGGTAGAGTCCCCGGAGGCCTAGCTAAAGCTGCCATCCTACTCTCGAGATCCTTAAAGTTCAACCCTGCATTCTTGGCATTCATCTCAACTTTACCACTTAGTCTATCTATCCTCTCATTCATCTCCTTGGTATCCTCCCTGATGTTCTGAATACTTGTATTTGTTTCAATCTGATTGCTCATCATTTGCTTCATCATCTCCCTCAACTCGTCATTTGGATCGGTGTTAGAAGATCCAGATCCTTGGCCTTGGTGTATCTGCTGCTTAGGCTGATTCTGATAATGATCTTCTTGCCACCTGTTACCTGAAAAACGAGCATTATTAGGAGGAAAATTAGAGTTGTAGGAAGTATTACCTGAGGGCCGGTTTTGGAAACCGGTGTTGCGCTGGAAACCCCCTTGTTGCTGGTTCTGAATGTAGTTGACATCTTCACGTCCCCGATTGGGACAATCCTCAGAATAATGCATATCTCCACAATAGTCACAACCGTCAGCAATAGTCTTCACATCCTTTTCAAGAGCTCCAAACCTAGCCTCTTGAGATGCAAAACCTTTTTCCATACGTGAAGACAAAGCTTGAATCTCTCCAACAATCTCAGAATCATCTTTCTCAACTCTTGCAACTCTCCCTTCCTTGGTTCCCTTCTTCATCCTTTTCTCATTCTTAAGAAACCTTTCATCATCCATTGTTGCGTTATCCTTCACCATTTGTTCCAAAATATCATATCCTTCATTCGGTGTAATCTTGGTGAAACTTCCCCCAAAGGCATAACCCAACTCTCTTTTAGATTGCTTAGACAAGCCATCAAAGAATAACTCAACATACTTCTCCTTTGTCAACTCATGGCCTGGACAATTCCTTAGCATATCCTTAAAGCGAATCCATGCATCGACAATATCCTCATCAGCATCTTGCTCAAATGACCTTATCAAATTTTCCAACTTTCTTTGAGTTCGAAGAGAATAAAACTCATCAATAAAAGCTTGTCTAAGTTAGTTCCAAGTAGTAATGGAATTCTCGGGAAGATCATTAAACCAATCTTCAGCATCTCCGGTGATTGAAATGGGAAATGTCTCGAGTTTCACGGCATCCATTTGATTTTGACCATATTGATACAACCGTGCCAACTTCTCAAATCTCTCCAAATGCTTATATGGATCCCATTTTCTCTTTCCATCAAATTGTTGCTCTTCGATGCTTTTCAAATGATTGGGCTTCAAGTTAAAAGTATGATCAATAGTGGGTGGTCTAATGGCTGAACCGCGGGCCGTAGGGATATTTCGGGCCCTATCTCCATAACGGATATCATTTTGATCTCTTGGTTGTTCGTCACCCATCTCCTCTTTCTCAACTTCTGAAAATAGTTCTTCTAAATCAAAACCTTCTTCGTCTGAATCCTGAGTGGGTGGAGTTGCAGGTGATAGCGGTGTTGGTGCTGTATAGTTAATCCTGCGTCTCGGTGGAGTTTTCCAAGGACTGAACAGAGGTTTACCCGAAGAACGCAAGATCATTAACTAAGAATAAGCCTGCAAACACAACTAACACACACGTAAAATGCACCTGTGATAAACAAAAATAAACTATACTAAATAAGCAAATAACTTCCTCACGCGTGAGGAAGGATCAAACCACTAAATTTAACAACTAAAACGGCACACAATCCCCGGCAGCGGCGCCAAAAACTTGATGTGCTAAATCGAGTTTAATATTTTTAAAACTAGAATCACCTTAAAACTCACTACTACGCACTCACGGGCAGTGGACCCGATCGTTTGTAATATAGTTAACAGGTAAGACCGTGTTCGTTCGCAGGGATTGGTTGAACTAGTTGTTTCATAAAATGGTTTGGAAAAAGGGTGTTACTTCAATCTCTTTTTAACAGAAAATTAAAAACATAAAATGAAATGAAACTTCAGACAATAATATTAAAAATTCATCCACCTTGACTTCCCTCGACTTCAAATGTGATTGCTTTAAATTAAGATCAAATTCATTAAGTTGAATAGATAATCGTGTAAGGATAAAGATGCCTACGTGGTACCACCAACCGTTTGCAAATTACCCAAACACCTAATTTGCTAGTTCAATTACCCAAGCCGGTACCACCAATGCTTAAGAAAATATCCCTAGTAATTAGTTTGTTTGATTAACAATTATCAATCATATCTATGTGAATAAATACGTGGTACCACCAACCGGATCTAGACACGTTTACCAATTAATACCTATTATTCTAATGACATTCACCGTGGTACCACCAACCGGAGACAATCAATCATAGACAATTAATTGAAATAAAATACCTATTCACCTAGTACCACTAACGATGAACAAATAAATTATTAATATCACAAAGAATAAAGGATAAGGAATTAATCAATAAAGATCTCAATATAACGATAATAGAATCAACTCTTGAATTAAAACATAGCAATCACATTATTCGTCTAGTTTCATCAAGGTGGATGATAATAGATCTAGCCACTCATGATGAATGGTAAATAATAATCAAAAGAAAAGGTAAACATGATTGTACCAATCGTTTGATGAAAGTAAATTGTAAGACAAAAAAAGTAGATACGATCTAGATGGGTGCACGTAGATCTCCAATGATTTTGAGGAAGAAATCTAGCCTTTGAACCTTGAAGAAATCCCCTGTAGTGCAGCTCCTAGAAAGAGTATTTGATATTTTGGTAATTAGGTTGTGAAAACTATTTATACCCCCTGATGTCTGATGCAAAAACTGACCAAAAACCCTTCAGTGCCGACCCCTCACTGCGGCGCAGTGGGCGTGTACTGCCCCCACTGCGGCGCAGTGAGGTTCTTGATGCATCTGACCACTCGAGACTGCGGCGCAGTCATCATCAAGCCATCCCCACTGCGGCGCAGTGGGGGTTTGTCCAAACAATGCCGTGGATTTTGGCTGCGGCGCAGTGGACCATGTACATCTCCACTGCGGCGCAGTCACATGCTTGGTGTACAACCTTCATCTTTCGATCCCGACACTCGCTATCTCTTCCACTCGAAACGACTCTCGACTTCACAAATGACTTCTGGCCAATAATCATCCGAAATTGCACAAAATGAACGCGTAACCTGTTTAGAACCTGAAAACACTAACAAACACATAAACGCGCCAAATGCACACAAATTCGACTAAAAGCTTTTAATAAAATGGCCAAAAACGATGTGGGCGATATGTATAAATTGGTCGCATCAACCATCATTTCCAAAAGTAATGGAGGGTCCATCAGAAATGGTGAACTCCTCCAGCAGGGTCTTACATCCGGTCATCGTCCTGCCAGCATCACTGTCAAGATACCAGATATATTTCTTTCGATCACCCTGCACATCCACCAGATATTATCAGTTAGATTTGGGAACCCATCGACTGATGGGTTCACTGGACCCTCCCTTATAGGTCCCTGGGGCAATCTGGTTTAGTTCACTTTCTTTAACAGTGGTCTTAGTTGAAAAGACCACTGGGGTTGATAGTTTTGAAACCTTTTTCTTTTTCTCAACTGGAGAAATAGATTTAACTTTCTTTGCAAAAGGTTTTGTATTTTGTCTAGGGCCAGATGAAGTACCCTCAATAAAGTTTAATCTTGCATTAAAACTTTGAAATTGACGAGTCAGTGTTTGAATCTGGCTCTCTAACCTGGACAAAACATTTTCATCAGATGATACCTTAGCCTTTACAGTTCTAGGCTTAGGTAGGGGATTGGTCTGAGGCAAAGGTTTATTCCGATAAACCTCTTTAACTGGAGCAGTCATCTGGAATGCTCCAGTCTTAACCTCTGGGGATTGAACTGGGAAAATATTGGCCTTGGGAGTTACAGGCTCATCATAAATAGTGGTGGGCCTGAACCCCTCTGGTAATCGATCGATTACTGGTATTAATGATGCTACATGAGTATTTCCATCTAAATATGCACATTTTTGAGCAGGAAATTGATTTACTCCAGCATCATATGGCTTTCTGGTTTCTAGCCATGATTTAATCACCAGTTTTTCTTTCTCTAAAATGACTTCAAGATCTTGTTTTTCTTGAATCAATTGTTCAGTTACCAGAACCTGGGCTTGAAATGCCAGTTCAATGTCTTGAAGTTCTTTCAATTTTGATTTTAGAACAGTTATTTCAGAAAAATCTGTTTCTAGACCATTTACACAATCAGATCTAACAGTTTCTACAAATATCAAATCAGAATTAAGAGCTTCAGCTATGTCCAGTTTTAATTCTTGGTCAGTTGCAGTATCATAATCACTAACCTTTTTAATAACAATGTCCACACTTAAAGCATGTCAAATTGGTCTTATCAGTTGAAGAACTGGATGCAAATTGTCCAGATGGCCTATTTGCTCTTGCTTTGAAACGGTTAAACGTTTTAGCAATCATTGCAATAAGGTCATCATCATCAGTTTCGTCACAACAGTCTGGAGAGATTTGACTGGACTCTCCAGAATCCATGAGTTCAGACACCATCTTCTTCATAGAAAATACATTCTCAGAAGATATCAGTGCTGTACTTTGTGGTTCAGTATGACTAACCACATTAGGACTATTGGAGGCATGGTTATAAGCATCTTGTTCTGCCACCACTCTCTGAGCTTGATTTTCTTCAGTGTACCTGAAAGCTCCATAAAGAGTTGAGAGAGTGTGTGTGTGCAGAGTTTTTTCCTTGTGGTAAGACCAGGATCATGTGAGACCATTTGGTGGGTAGAATATCACAAAATTTCTCCAGAAGTATATCCTTGTCCTTCTCAACCCCAAGACCTCTCAACTGGTTTATGATACTCATAAATCTGGTGAAAGTACCAGTGAGAGACTCATTAGGCTGAGCAAAAAATGACTCATACCTCTTGTTTAAGGAGACCTTTCTGGTGACAATGGTGTCATCTCCTCCTTCATGCTGGTTTAGAAGTTCATCCACATGGTTTTAGCACTGGGAAAAAGAACTAATGTGGGAATAAGGGTTTCTGGAACAGCCCCGAGGATCATGTTTTTGAGAAGGGTGTCTAGATTCACCAATCTCTTCTCCTCTTCAGACCAATGTTCCTCCCTCTTTTCCCTTCCTCTTCTAGATCCAGAAGGATCAAGAAGGGGATTGAGAGGTGATGTAGGGACATAAGGACCTTCATTTAAGATTTTCATCATGTTCCTATCAATACCAGTGATATGCAATATCATCCTAGCCTTCCACGTACCAAACTCATCACTGTTCCCACTGAATTTAGGAACAGGATTATTTGAATAGTGCACATGCACGTGTGGAGAAGCAGGAGTAGGAGGAGGAGGAGGTGGATTAGTGTTATTAACAATAGGTGGTTCATTATTTTGATCATTAACATTAACATTAGGATCGGGACCAAAATTAAAACTTCCTTGTGTATTTTCAGGGGTGGCCATCAAAGAAGCAGATCTAGGCAATGTTTAGCCTTCTGCTTTGATACCAAATGTGAGGTCCCTGAATACGATGGTTAACCCCTGAAAGTGTAAAATACAACAAGTCTAATAATCACTAGAATGGACTAGTATTACTTGTAAATAAATGCAAGAATATATAAACAAGTAATACAAGACTTAAAGCAATAAACAAGTAAAGTGGAACATTATGTATTTTTCAAGGTGTATTTTATTTATGATGTTAAATAAAATACAAGGTTGTGCGGAATCAAGATAATACAATAAGTATGTATCCTAACAACCTATGAATTACAAATGATCTATATTTGTCAAATAACTCTTTTGGATCGAGATACTTAAAGTTATGAAGTATCCCTGTTTAAGATCGAGAGTATTTAGACAAATTCACTCTAATGCTAAATGTATGCTTTAAAGTATTTTTCTCAAGGAAATGACTTTGTATTTATAGGCAACAAATTCACCAGTGAATTTTGTGCCGTACAAATATGGTTGCATGCATTTAATGATCCGACAAGAACATTAAATGCATTGGTTAAGGTACAAGGATAAAGTCACATCAATATGACTTTATTCTTTTAACCAACCACCTTTACACAAGTATAAACTTTGGTAAAGAACAAGTGGAATGTCCTTTGGAAAGTGTGTAAAGGCAAAAGTCAATTACTCGATATCAGTGTTCAGACTTGTAAGGTCTAGAACTGACAATCCTCCAGTGTACAGATCTGGTAAGACTTCCAGTGGACTCCGCCATTTGTCAGTCTTCTTTATTCTGACTTCAGTCTTTGACTTCAGTGAGAACGTCTTCAGTAGAGTAGATCTGGACTGGGGTGAAGTCCAGTGAGCTAATCTGGAGAATACTCCAGATTTCCTATACAAGTATTTGCTCACTGGTCTTCCATTATTTCTGGACAAATCTTCAGAGGGACTCCAGATTCCAAGTCTGGAGTAGGTCCAGTAGAACACGTTTCTGGACAGATTTTCAGTAAGGCTCCAGTAGTCGAGTCTGGAGCGAGTCCAGTAAATCTGGACCTAACACCTTCTAATGAATTCGTTTAACACACTTTTTTAAGAGTTGACGACTTTTTGAAACATGGTTTATGAGAGATTAGTTTCCTTAATTGTAGATAACTATGTTCCTTTCAACTTATTCTTTTTCTAAGTATTGGTTGATATATTTAGCTCTTGAAAAGGTTATTTATACAGAGGTAAACACCCTGACCTCTGGAAACAGACGTTATGGGTTCGATCATCATCTCATGCAAAAGTTGGAGGACCTTTTGTTGGGTCGAAAATCGACCAAGTATAATTTGTTCAGAAATAGTTGAAGTTCAGTGAAAATACCTGTACAGAATTCTGAACCACTTCAGAATTAGTTCACTGAAGCTTCACTTCAGTTCAGATCAACACAAACTGAAAGCATTCATTCTGAAGTCGAAGACTGAAGACTGAAGAAAGAGAATCATCTCAGAAGCAGAGCCCAGATAAGATTCTACCTGATCAAAGAACTGAAGCATCTCAGTGTAAAGTACTTACAACACTTTACACTGATTACGAGGAAGCCTTTTGACTTTACCAACCTTTACCCGGTTAATAGCTTTATCTATGTAAAGGTACAAGGTTGAGTAAAAGGTTGGGAATAAAGTGTGAAATGTCACATCAAGTGACTTTCACACTTAACCTTAAAAGTACGCATGTTAAGGAATTGACTTTAATTCCTTAAATGCTCCCAACCATATTTGTACGGAGCATGAACCTTGCCTATAAATATAAGGCTTCTCACAACTTGCAAAGTGCTTGAAACTTTGACATTGCAACTTGTGAGATATACTCTAAGTAATTCTTAAGAGTATTTCCAAGTTATTTAGATCACTTGTATTTCAAGGTTGTTTAGATACTTCACTAGGGTGATATCTTTGTTCCACAACAACCTTTGTATTTTGTTTATATCAATAAATAAAATACATTGAAAAGTACATCGTGTCTCAATGTCGCATACTTGAATTATACATATTATTTATATAGTTTCAGCACTTTAAGTTCTTGCAATTTACTTTCAGTTATTTACTCTTGTTGTGTAAATCCATATCTGGATCGTCATTCTGAACTGGTCTTATTCCAGATCAGAATTGCTTACCAGTCGGGTAAACCATCTAATTTGGGACTTACATTTGGTATCAGAGCCAGGTTTGAATATTATATTCGTTAACCTAGATCTGCTGTGATGGCTAACCCTAACAACAATGAAGGACCTAACCCTAACCCTAATGGTACTAACCCACCCCCTGTTATTAACAACAATATACCTTTGCATAATGTGCATGTACATTTTTCAAAGAATCCTGTTCCCAAGTTTGATGGGAACAGTGAAATCTTTATCACATGGAAAGCATGCATGCTTAAGTATATTGCTGGTGTTGAAAGACATTTGACCGACATTTTAAAAGAATGACCCTTTGTTCCCATAAATGCCTCTACTGTTGTCAGAACTGCCGATGGGACTCCTATGATGACACCTAAGGAGAAGGATCATTGGTCTGAAGAAGATCATAGGCTGGTAGACCTTGATACCAAGCTGCAAAATATGATCTTGTATGCAGTTCCTAAAACTCTCATGCCCACTATTGTTTTACTTGAAAATTCTAAATTAATGTGGGAGGAACTTATGACTCAGTTTGAAGGTACTTCTGAAACAATTGTCACAAGAAAAGTAGCTTTGAATAAAAAGTATGAGTCTTTCTTTGCATTCCCTGGTGAAACTTTAACACAAACTTACATCAGATTTACAAATTTGGTGAACCAACTGAAAGCCTTGGAGTAGAGAAGGACAAAGAAATTTTGCTTGAAATTTTTTTTGATATTTTACCTACTAAATGGGAAAATTTGATCTTGATTTAAGACAAGGAAAAACCTTGCACAGTCACACTCTTGCATCCTTATATGGAGCCTTCAGATATACTGAAGAGAACAAAGCAGAGAGAGTTGTGGCTGAGCAAGATGCCAAAAATCATGCTTCTACCATTTCAGTTATGGTTCATTATTCTGAACCACATGGGACTGCACTGCTATCTTCTGAGAGTGATCATTCTGACTCAGTGAAGAAGATAGTTTCAGATTTGTTAAAAACTGGTATTACTGATAATGTTACTCATGGTTGTGATGAGGATGACAATGATGATCTGGTTGTCATGCTGGCTAAAACGTTCAATCGTTTTAAGGCCAAATCTAATCGATCTGGCAAACCATTTGCTTCCAGCGCTTCTATTGATAAGTCCAATCTTGAATGCTTTAAGTGTGGCAAGAAAGGACATTTCATGAAGGAATGCAGATCTAGTCAACCTTCATCATCACAATCTGGTCCTAACCATTCTATTTTTCAGAAATCTGATGAGAGTTATAAGGCTAAGTACAAAAAGCTGAAAGCCCATATAGCTCTCATGGCACAAGACAACTCAAGCAATAACAGTTGTATGATTGCCAAAACCGAAAAATGGGAAAGATTCTGATGAATCATCTGATGATGAGGAAGAGGTGAGGGACATGTGTTTCATGGCTCGTGAAGATCAAGGTCATTTGGTCAAGTCTGATGTTGAATCAGGAAGATGGGTGGATATAATCATGAAAAAGGTTAGTGATTTTGGATTTGAAAGTAATGAGGAACATAAACTGGACCTTTTGGTTCTTTTAGAAGCTGACATATCATATGTCGAAACTGTGCGTTCAGAAAGTTTAAAACTGTTTGAAAATAATACTTCTGAACTGAACGCCAGTCAGGCCAGACTAAAAGATCTGAAAGATGTTCAGTTGGCCCTAAAAAGTTATCAGTCTATGGTTGTCACTTTGGAATTGGAAAAGGAAGAACTGAAAACCATCCTTAAAAAGGAACAGAAAATAATCAAATCTTGGATGAAATCACCAAATCCAGATGCTGCAATTAAAAACACTTTTGCTAACCAAAGAGCAGCATATGAATCTGGTGATCTTCACTTGGCATCTATAATTACTGATTTAGATGCACTTCCAAAAGAAATGAAACCAGAAATTATTTTTAAAGAAGTTTGGCAAGCAGAAAACTGTAACTGAAAAGGCCCAGGAACAATCTGAGGGCAAATCTGAAACAACTTAGACCACTGTTTCGGAAAAGAGGGCGAAATCCAATAAGCCTTCCCCTCAGTCTTCATCTAAGGTTCCAAAAGGCCAAAAGAAGAAGAAAAATGTCTCCCCCACTGAGCCTTCTACCTCAGATTCAGGTAAGGCTCAGGTGTCTAATGAAGAATCAATTTTGTTAAGGTTAGAGAGTCAATTTCAGTTGTTATCTAGACAAGTGCAAAGTTGTAATGCACGTTTGAAAAATGTTGAAAGCACTCCTCTTCAACCTAAACAAAATGCAAAACCTTTTTCTAAGCAAATCAAGCAAAAATCTGAGAAGAAAAAGGTTGAAAGCCCCATCAAACCAACTGTTTTTGTGTCATATGAGATCATGACTGAGATCCCTTTTGATCCTTCAGTTCCTCCTGAACCAAAGAAATCTGGGACGTCTAAGGGAGAGTCCAGTGAACCCATCAAAAGATGGGTTCCCAAAAAGAACTAATCTTTATTTATGTGCAGGGAGACCGAAAGAAGTATATATGGTATCTTGACAGTGCAGCTGGCAGAACCATGACTGGTAACAAAACCCTGCTGGAGGAATATAGGGTGCAAGAGGGGCCCTCAATAACATTTGGGAATGATGGCAATGGACAAACTGAGGGATATGGTGTGTTGAATAATAGACAAGTCAAATTCACACGTGTTGCATATGTGAATGGTTTGAAATATAACCTGATCAGTGTTAGTCAACTGTGTGACGATGGCTTCAAGGTTTTATTTGATATTTGTCAAGGCACCATATTCAACAGGGATTTGAAGGTAGTGTTGGTTGCACCAAGGAAAGGAAACATCTATATCATTGATATGGAAAGTTCACCCAGTGAACAATGTTTCTACACAAAGGCAGATGAGGACACAAACTGGTTGTGGCATAAGAGGTTATCCCATCTGAACTTCAAGAATATTAACAAGTTGTCAAGAAAACAACTCGCAGAAGGAATACCCTCAATGTCTTTCAATTAAGACAAGCCATGTCCAGGTTGTGAAATGGGAAAACAGAAAAGAGCTACATTCAAGACCAAGCAAAATTTCAGCATAACTGAACCTCTTCACATGCTTCACATGGACCTTTTTGGACCAGTAAATGTTCAGACCAGAGCAGGAAAGAAATACACCCTTGTTGTGGTAGATGAATTCTCAAGATATTGTTGGGTTGTTTTCCTCAGAACAAAGAGTGAAGCTGCTGCTGAAATTATTGCCCTCATCAAACAAATTGAACTCAAATACAAGCGAAAAGTTTGTCAGCTCAGAAGTGACAATGGCACAGAATTCAGAAATGCCACTCTGGAGTCCTTCTGCACTGATACTGGCATATCTCAGAACTTCTCTTCAGCTCACACACTAGAGCAGAATGGTGTTGTAGAAAGAAAGAATCGAACGCTGATTGAAGCTGCTAGAAGTATGCTCAATGAATCTGGTCTTCCTAGAAATTTCTGGGCTGAAGCTGTTGCAACTGCTTGCTACACTCAGAACAGATCTATTTATGTCAAAAGACACAAGAAGACAGCCTATGAAGTACTCAAAAATCGAAAACCTAATATTGGATACTTCCACGTATTTGGATGTCCAGTATACATTCTAAATGACTCCAGTCAGCTAGGAAAGTTTGATGCAAAAGCTGATGAAGGGTACTTCTTAGGATATTCAGTGAATCGCAAAGACTTCAGAGTCTACAACAAGAGACTTGACAAGGTTGATGAGTCAATTTATGTTACCTTTGATGAATCAAATTCTGCAATCTTCAATAAACCAACTCCTGTACCACCCTCAGAAAGTCCAATCCGTTTTGGTGAATCTGATCCTATTGCTCAATCTGATCAGTCACCTGAACCTGTTTCTGATCATCTCAGTTCAGAACCAGCTAAAACACTTCCAAGCAACATACCATTTTATCCTTCAGTCAGTTTTAAACTACCTTCTGAACTGACTATTGGATCAGATGTGCGTGCCGCTTCTAATCAGATACCAGTTTCCACTGATTTACCCCAATCTGAAGTATTTCATGATGCAAGTCATGATCTGCAGGAGGAAGATGATGAGACTGAAATAGTCTTTTCTGAAGCTCCTCCTGAAATAAATCAGAGGAATTCTTGCACTGATATCATTGTTCACCTTGGTCACTACTCTAAATGGACATGAGCACATCCAATCGAGCAAATCATTGGAGATTCCAGTAGAGGGGTTCAGACCAGAAGAGCCACAAGCGATCAATGCTTAAATGTCAACTTCTTATCACTGATAGAACCGAAGAAGATGATGAGACTGAAATAGTCTTTTCTGAAGCTCCTCCTGAAGTAAATCAGAGGAATTCTTGCACTGATATCATTGTTCACCCTGGTCATTACTCTAAATGGACACGAGCACATCCAATCGAGCAAATCATTGGAGATTCCAGTAGAGGGGTTCAGACCAGAAGAGCCACAAGCGATCAATGCTTAAATGTCAACTTCTTATCACTGATAGAACCGAAGAAGATGATGAGACTGAAATAGTCTTTTCTGAAGCTCCTCCTGAAGTAAATCAGAGGAATTCTTGCACTGATATCATTGTTCACCCTGGTCATTACTCTAAATGGACACGAGCACATCCAATCGAGCAAATCATTGGAGATTCCAGTAGAGGGGTTCAGACCAGAAGAGCCACAAGCGATCAATGCTTAAATGTCAACTTCTTATCGCTGATAGAACCGAGGAAGATTGACGAGGCTATGAAAGACCCAAGCTGGGTTGAAGTCATGCAAGATGAGCTCAACCAGTTTAAAAGGAACGATGTTTGGGAACTTGTTCCATGTACCAGTAACCTGAAGAAGGATCCAATTGGGATAAGATGGGTCTTCAGAAACAAGATTGATGAAGATGGTCATGTAATTCGAAATAAGGCAAGACTTGTTGCAAAGGGTTACTCTCAAGAAGAAGGAGTAGACTTCGATGAAACTTTTGCACCAGTTGCTAGACTAGAAGCTATCAAAATTTTCTTAGCTTTTGCAGCTCATCATGAGTTCAAAGTCTATCAGATGGATGTTAAAAGTGCATTTCTGAATGGAGAATTGGAAGAAGTTGTTTATGTTTATCAGCCACCAGGGTTCATCAATGAAGAAAAACCTCACTGGGTGTATGATGGGTGGTTTCGTTTTAGTGTTTAAATTTATAAAAGTTGTACAAGTTATTATCTTCAAAACACACACACCTTAACGGACAGGGGACCCGATCAGATGTAGTATAGTTTAGTGATAAAAACAGGATCGTTCGTAGGGACGCATTGCTTTACCTAATCTAGTAATACGTGTAATTCTAGCGGTTGTGGGGTTGTCACGATTTCCTATTAAACTAATTAAAATACTGAAAAGTAAAAAGAAGCCGCAACCGCTTATTCAGCGAGAGGCTTAGTCTGAAAATAGTTTGAAAAAGCAAATAACAGTAATTAAATTAAAATACTTGTTTGGCATCTCCGATCTCATGGTACGACCAAATATCATTCTACCTACTTGCTAGTCTGTTGGAAACTTAATCACGGCTCAGATTCTCGTTAGATTCACTTTGCCTAATTAACTAGTGTTGTCGCTAGACTCACACTACCCTATAAACAAATTCTCGTTAGATTCATTGTTTAAGCATTAATGACCTGAAGTTTGTGTTACTAATTCATCTTTAAGTTACCCGGCTCTTAAGCCATGACCAGATAATAATTATCTCGGTGACCACAGTGCTCGTTTCCAAGTCACCGGATCGCGTCTGACATTGTTAAGCTTCATGTTCTATTCATCCTAATTACTATGGTTCTGGATCCCTGGGTTACAAGTGAATCACCTTTTACATCTAGTTAAAGACCGACTAGTGTTTTCCATCCTTATGTATTAATCCTAGTGTATGATTATAGACCGATCATCAGAATTAAATTAATACATGCAGATATAGAACCGATAATAACATGAAGAACTAGTAAAACATGGATCTACGATAAACAGTAAAACACACTCCAATAGATCTAACAAATAAAGTAAAATAGATAAACGTCTACATGATCACATCGATCCAAACAAGTATTCAGCCTACTAGCCTGAAATTATTAAAGGAATAACAAAGTCTGAAAAGATGAAAGACATTGTTTACCAACTGAAAGTAAAATAAAAGAGTAGATCTAGGTTGAGGATGAAGATCGGAAGGTGTTAGAAGCTCCAAAACCTCCTTGGAATCTGCAAAGTCGACCTAGGGTTGAATATGGGCGGCTAGGGCTGTTGAATCGGCTCTCTCTTAGGGTTTTGAGGGTTACTTCGACTTAAATAGGTATGAAAGTCGGTTACTGATCTGGGCCGCCCAGCGGCGCGGGATGGGCTCCAGCGGCGCTGGGACTGGGCCAGCGGCGCTGGCAGCTCCTGCTGCTTTCTCGATTTGCTTCGTTCGGCTCCCGGATCACCTCCTTGTGTCTTGTAACTTCATAGGCTTCCATCTTGAGTCACTTGATGCCATTTACCCTCACTCGCATCTTCCATGAACCTGCGTAAACATACGATTCATTAAGTACCGATAGTTCCAGAATATTAACTCATTTAAGACATAGAAATGAAGCCTTTTGATAGGGGTTTTTATCACAAAATGGACGCTCATCACTGTATAGACTGAACAAAGCTTTATATGGTCTGAGACAAGCACCTAGAGCCTGGTATGATACTCTTACTAAACATCTTCTGAAAAATGGTTTTAAAAGGGGTGCAATTGATAACACTTTATTCATTTTACATGATAAAGGTGATATCTTACTTGTACAAATTTATGTTGATGACATTGTGTTTGGGTCTACAAATTACAAAATGTGTAAAAAGTTTTCTGAAATAATGTCGTCTGAGTATGAAATGAGTATGATGGGTGAATTGACATATTTCTTGGGTCTTCAAGTAAAACAAACCAGTGATGGTATTTTCATAAACCAAGAAAAATATGTCAGAGATTTATTAAAGAAATATCAATTTGATTCAGTCTCATCAAAAGATACTCCCATTTCAGCTCCATTGACTTTGGATTTTGATCCTAATGGAAAACAAGTGGATCCCACAAAATATCGTGGCATGGTGGGATCACTTATGTACTTAACTGCCAGTAGACCTGACATAATGTTTGCAACATGTCTTTGTGCACGTTTTCAGTCTGATCCCAGAGAAGCACACTTAAATGCTGTGAAAAGGATTTTCAAATACCTTAAAGGTGTCCCCAGACTTGGTCTTTGGTACCCCAAAGGCTCAAGTCTAGATCTAATGGGTTATTCAAATTCTGATCATGCAGAATGTAAAATGTAACATCCCGAACTTTTATTTAACGGTTGACTTGAATCGTTAAGTCAACACCTTGTGTCTGTTAAGTCTCTAGGAGATTTAATGCTTATATGTGAATAATGTGCTATATGTGTGAGGCTTCAATGCCTTAATAATGTATATGTTAATGTGTTTAAGATGGCAAAGATGATTAATACAGTTAAAAAGTGTTTCCGATAGGATTTGTGAGTCGTTAAGAGTTTCCGTATGTGTTAAACGAGCAATTAGGTTACGAAACGAGCTATAAGAAAGTACAAGGGCCTAGATGTTAAATCTTGAAACATGCTCCAGCTGATAGGGGACTTAAGTCACGTCCCATATGCCCTAAAATCAGATCCAAAACCTCTGAGAAAGTTCACACACAAACCCTAGAGCATCCCCTCAAGTTCTATGCGATTCGGAAGCAATTCGATGGAGATTTCTTCTAGTTTTCGATCGATTAATCATCCCTACAGGTAATTCATTATTGCAAGATCATAGGGTACTGGTCTTTAATAGTTTTTATCCACCCATCTCTGGTTGTGAGGGTTGGGTATGGTTTGATTGCAAAACGTTTATGGATTTCATGTCATTCGGGTAATCAAATAAGTGATTTGTGTTTAAAATGGATTAAAGAATCAATTGATGGTTTGAAGTCATCAATTGTGTTATAAAAGAGGTCAATTTCATGTCTCCAGGTCGGGGTTAGGGTTTGAGATCGAATGGGAATCGTTTAGAGATGTTCAAAAATCAAGTTTGCTGATCGAGCCCCGTTGTGCGGTGCACAGGAATTCTGTGCGGTGCACAAGGATTCTGTGCGGCGCACAGGAATTCTGTGTGGTGCACAGATTAGTCTGGGTGCTTCTGTTTGAGTTTATGCGGCGCATGGAAGATCCATGCGGCGCATATTCAGGTCTGGCAGTCGTATAGGCTTGTTTTCATGCTTGTTTGACCCATAGACCTCATGTTTAGGTTACCTTATGATATAGGGAACTTAGAGAGGTCTTTTGAAGCCACGTTTATGTTACCTATTGGTTGTATGATGCTATTGGTAGATGGAAACACAAACAAGACAAGTTAATCTTGCGTATTTCTCGTTGTGCTCGTCACGAGGTAAGATACACTACTTTGACACGCTGAGGGTTCAACAAAAACATTGTTTTCTTATAATAACTTCCCAAATGTTATCTTGTTTGCTTATGGGTAATCGGGTTACACGGGAGGTGATATGGGATATGTAGATGACCATTGAGGCCTGAAATGCAGTCCCTATGATAGGAAACATAATGATATGCTATGTAATGTTATGCAATGATACGAGATGTAATGATATGCTATGTAAGGTTATGCAATGATACGAGAGGTAATGATATGCTATGAAATGCTATGTAATGTCTTGAGATGAATTGTAATGTGATTATATGTTGATGATAAGTGAAATGTGCATGATTGTATGGCTCGTTCATCTAGTTCACTAGACTTACTAAGTTGCCATGACACGTGCACGTTTAAGGGCCCAAACGTAAAAGATGTATATGTGATAATTGTTTAGGTTGTGTAAACACCTAAACTACATGAGATGAAATCGAGCTCGTAATTTTAGATGAAAGTGTTAAGCTTAACCCGTACTTGCCCTAGCCCGGCGGGTGCGTAGATGTGGTTGCTTGGGTGGCTCCTTGCAACATGGTCAAAGATGTGAGAGTAATACGGGAGGTCTGACCCACCCCACTTGTCTTGTACATACGGATTACTCCGGGATTGGCTTTCCATTCCTTAACGACATTGATGTACAAACGTAAGGTTTGCTCATCTAGTCGGGTGTGACTTATGTCACACTTAATGAGATATATGTTATATGATATGCGTGACTTATGTCACACTTGCAAAGATATATGTGATATGATATGTAGTGACTTATGTCACACTTAATGAGATATATGTTATATGATATGCGTGACTTATGTCACACTTAATGAGATATATGTTATATGATATGCGTGACTTATGTCACACTTAATGAGATATATGTTATATGATATGCGTGACTTATGTCACACTTGCAAAGATGATATGTGAAAAAGATATGAAAGATGACTAGGCACATTTAGGGTGGTTCATCCTATTATGATGATGTTTGATGAGATGATATGTTATGTGAGATGTATTGTATGATGTGATTTGTGCCTTAACGATTCAAATGACTCTTCTATAAAGTTTTAAATGGACAAATGTTTTGTTAATAATGTGTTATCTTACTTAGCTAATTCGTTAGCTAACACTTGCTCTTTTTAAACGTGTTGTGCCCTCAGGTCCAACATTAGTGACAGGTATATGTGAGAAGATGTGAGGCATGGGTAGATGATCTTGAAGCTGGCTATAGTTTACCCATAGTGGCTGCTCGCTTTAGACATTTGCTTTATGTTTAGATAATAATGACTTGTATTGATAATGTGGTCGGTTGTTTAATGTTGGGCAACCGATGGGTTTCCATTTGAACTTATTTTGATGATATGGCTAGTAACACCATTTAATGAATAAACCAAACAGATTTTGCTGGTTTGGACTTTTAAAGTTTACTTCCGCTTTCTTTTGACGCCGTTAGGCGAAAAGTTTTTGGAAATCCTTGTTTTTAAACGACGGGTGTTACAAGTTGGTATCAGAGAAATGGTTTAAGTGAACCAAGGACTATAGGTTGCCATAGGAATTGGACTTAAACCGATAGATGACAAGTTAGGCTTAAGTAGGTATGTTTAGCCTTTGAGATAAAATGCTTTTAGGACGGGCTGGGATGAGTGAGAGTGTAGGATTAAGGCTTCATGTTCTTTGATGTGTATTATGTGTATGCACTTGTTTGTGTAGCCCTTATTCCTCTGTTTCTCGCGCTCCCCGTCGCCAAACTATTCTATTGCTATGAAAGACGTTCTGTGAAAGGTAAGGTGCTAATTCTCTATTTGAATTTGATAAACTTGTGCTTCATATTACGCGGGAAATTGTTGAGATGCACAAAATTTGAAGGATTTGGTGAAAAGAAGATGATACACAAATGTGGTAACGAATATGTGAGTGAAAGGATACAATTACAATTATGGTCCGGAACATAATTGCAAGCGTATCACGACACGAACGCGTTTGTATGGCCATGCTTGTGTTGATCGGAGTAGAAAGTAATGAAGTTGGTAAAGGTCTCTATGAGGTGTTGTATTGTGTTGTGGAGCCCACGGGCTTAAAAGACATGGACTTGAAGTTTGAAGAGTAGAGTTGATGTTGGATACTTGAAGGACTATAAGTAAGTGACGCATAGAAGGGTTACCGGGCACACGTATGAATGGATATAGTTACAATTCTGGTCGCGAACGTAATTGTAAATGTATCATGACATGTGTGTGTTTGTGAGACTATGTCTGTGTTGATCCAAATAAAGTGAAGATGGAATTGATGGAATCATTGAATGGTATCATATTTAACTACCCGGAGAGTAGACACGTATGAAAGGGATAAAGAATGATGAAGCGGAAGCAATTAAAGAAGTCAACTCAAGGGTTGATTGAACCTTTTAACATGAAACTCTTCCATTCCATGAGCACTATGTTATGATGTGATTTGTGCCTTAACGATTCAAATGACTCTTCTATAAAGTTTTAAATGGACAAATGTTTTGTTAATAATGTGTTATCTTACTTAGCTAATTCGTTAGCTAACACTTGCTCTTTTTAAACGTGTTGTGCCCTCAGGTCCAACATTAGTGAGCAGGTATATGTGAGAAGATGTGAGGCATGGGTAGATGATCTTGAAGCTGGCTATAGTTTACCCATAGTGGCTGCTCGCTTTAGACATTTGCTTTATGTTTAGATAATAATGACTTGTATTGATAATGTGGTCGGTTGTTTAATGTTGGGCAACCGATGGGTTTCCATTTGAACTTATTTTGATGATATGGCTAGTAACACCATTTAATGAATAAACCAAACAGATTTTGCTGGTTTGGACTTTTAAAGTTTACTTCCGCTTTCTTTTGACGCCGTTAGGCGAAAAGTTTTTGGAAATCCTTGTTTTTAAACGACGGGTGTTACAAGTTGGTATCAGAGAAATGGTTTAAGTGAACCAAGGACTATAGGTTGCCATAGGAATTGGACTTAAACCGATAGATGACAAGTTAGGCTTAAGTAGGTATGTTTAGCCTTTGAGATAAAATGCTTTTAGGACGGGCTGGGATGAGTGAGAGTGTAGGATTAAGGCTTCATGTTCTTTGATGTGTATTATGTGTATGCACTTGTTTGTGTAGCCCTTATTCCTCTGTTTCTCGCGCTCCCCGTCGCCAAACTATTCTATTGCTATGAAAGACGTTCTGTGAAAGGTAAGGTGCTAATTCTCTATTTGAATTTGATAAACTTGTGCTTCATATTACGCGGGAAATTGTTGAGATGCACAAAATTTGAAGGATTTGGTGAAAAGAAGATGATACACAAATGTGGTAACGAATATGTGAGTGAAAGGATACAATTACAATTATGGTCCGGAACATAATTGCAAGCGTATCACGACACGAACGCGTTTGTATGGCCATGCTTGTGTTGATCGGAGTAGAAAGTAATGAAGTTGGTAAAGGTCTCTATGAGGTGTTGTATTGTGTTGTGGAGCCCACGGGCTTAAAAGACATGGACTTGAAGTTTGAAGAGTAGAGTTGATGTTGGATACTTGAAGGACTATAAGTAAGTGACGCATAGAAGGGTTACCGGGCACACGTATGAATGGATATAGTTACAATTCTGGTCGCGAACGTAATTGTAAATGTATCATGACATGTGTGTGTTTGTGAGACTATGTCTGTGTTGATCCAAATAAAGTGAAGATGGAATTGATGGAATCATTGAATGGTATCATATTTAACTACCCGGAGAGTAGACACGTATGAAAGGGATAAAGAATGATGAAGCGGAAGCAATTAAAGAAGTCAACTCAAGGGTTGATTGAACCTTTTAACATGAAACTCTTCCATTCCATGAGCACTATGTTATGATGTGAGGCTACTTCCGAGCTGCGAAATGTTAAAGTTGTGCTTGGGATTAAGATCGAGAGTTTGAATTCGTATGGAATTCGATTAAAAGGGTTAAAAAGTTGGATTTTGGTCGAACTGGGCTATATACGGCGCACAGGACATTTGTGCGGCGCATAGATGCCATTTTTGAAAAAATGGATTTCAGATGGGTGCCCGATATGCGGCGCATAGATGCCATTTTTGAAAAATGATATTCAGATGGGTGCCCGATATGCGGCGCATAGATGCCATTTTTGAAAAATGATTTCAGATGGGTGCCCGATATGCGGCGCATAGATGCCATTTTTGAAAAATGATTTCAGATGGGTGCCCGATATGCGGCGCATAGATGCCATTTTTGAAAAATGGATTTCAGATGGGTGCCCGATATGCGGCGCATAGATGCCATTTTTGAAAAAATGATATTCAGATGGGTGCCCGATATGCGGCGCATAAGACTTTCATGCGGCGCATACTTTGGTCTGCTTCGGATTTACGACTCGTTTAGTTTTGATTTCGCTACGGGATGATATATGACGATTGGGACGAGTACCTACAGGTGGAGATTCTTCCTTATATGGCACGAATGTAAAGGTAATGTTGAGATCCTATAATTGTAGTTCCTTAAAGTATATGAAGTAAAAGTATTCAAGAGCATCTGGTTCCGAATTGATCATGTTTCTCGCCTGGGTGATTAACCATGTAAGGCAAACATTATATTTATAAAGTTGAGGCTACACGTAGTTTTGAGACGTTCTAATAAAGTTCCCGATTTCGTTTCGATCGTGAGGTCGAACCTTCATTTGATGTGTGACTAGTGCTACTTCCATGCAAGCGCACCCTCCGTTTTGTTCTCACTTATAGGAAGAAGTTAATGTTTTCGATTATGGGATGTATTTCTTTCTATAAGATAGATTTATGGTTTTTGCTACCATTTGTTGATGATGAAAGTCCTGCTAATGTTACTTCTACCCTCATTATGACCCTATTGAGTTTCTCGAAGTACTTGCATGCTAACGAATGGTCCTTACCATGTCATGAACTTAAGGGATAAAGCTTAAAGTTTTCTCTAGATTGAAATCTTTGCTGAATATTAGTCATATCCATATATATATTTCGTCCATACCTGGACTTGTTGAGTTTTGATTGATAAGAAACATTTTTGTTGTTAGATTGGCGATTTCGGGTCATTCGGTGAGTGTTATTGCAATCAATATGTATCTTGAGACTTCCTACAGGTATGAAGTTGTTTCTAGAGTCATTTTAACGTTCAAATATAACCAATATAGGGTTCACATCTGGTCTTGAGATTTGATATGGATTCGATTGCGTATGTGAGTCGATTTAGGTCATTCGGGTGGCAAATCAATTGTAAAATGAGTATAATGAATCCATGAATCAATTGAGGATTTTATAATGATAACTAAGTCATAGTTTGATGTGTATGAACTGTAGAGGGTTGTGGTGGTTTGACACAGACGTTTGATGGTGGAAATTCTTTGCAAAGCAAAGGGTTTATTGGTCTGAAAATTCAGTCATATTGCAAAAATCATATCTTCTTTATATGAACGACTTAGGAGATGAATCTTACTTTTCTGAAAACCTCTATGTGTCCCCTAAATTCGATATGAACAAAGTTTCCTATGATTTTGCCCAGAGATATGCGAAAAAATGTCGATTTCTAGAAATGGTCAGGCTTTAGACGAATTCTGCAGACCTGTCTTGCAAACGTCATAACTTATTCATTAGAGCTCTTCAAGAGTCAAACCTTGCATTTTTGAAAAGGTCTTTTAGTTTGTTACATTTGTTAAGAACTGAGTTTTGTCTCATCTGGTCATCATATGACCCGAAAGTTGTACTAGAGGAGGCTTATGAACCGTGGTGACATGCTTATTTGTATGCCGCATGAAATGAGATACCACCTATTATGATACGAGGTGTAGTAAATTCTATATGTTGACGTGTGATAGGGTTAAAAGCCAAGATTAGACACCGAAAGTTTTGTAACAAAATAAAGCATTTAATGACCCTTTAACAGAAAAGAGGAGTCACGTTATCATAGACTAAGAGACAAGGTTGTGTGGGAAGCTAAAGGTAATGATATGATAGGAGCCTTAGTAGACAGGTTGTCTAAGGATGTTTATTTCCTAGCAAATGATTGCACCGTTTCATTGGACATGAAAAGATGTATGTTAAAGAAGTTCTCTTAAAGTGTGAAAGTTAATAGTTGAATGCTTCAAATCGAGACGGCCGTTATGTAAATAATTTTCAAAGATGTTTCGGCAAAGTATAAAAGGAATGGTGATCTCAAAGGATGTCCATCACCTAGATTGATAGGAAAGAGAAAGAATGATTTAGAAACTCAGGAAAATCATATGATTGTGCAATGGTGCATCGAGAGTTATTGTTGTGTTCATATGCAACCATGGTTATGCCATAGGCGTTGGATGTCACTTCATGATACGACAAGTTATCGAAAGGAAAGTTGTGGAGCCGAAGATCATGAAGATGATAGTTCATAAAGTTGGAATCGTTAAAGGAGTGATCTGATTAGCTCAAAAGGGACTGAAGGTTTAGTGATGAGCAAAGAAAGCTTATATTGAACAAAGAGGGTATTATGGTCTAACTATGAGACTCTATGGAGGGATATGTTATGCATCAAAGTTATGGCGAGTCGACCCTTTGTTCAATGAAGCATGTGAGCTATAGTAGCAAATTAATAAGAATATGCGTCTGAAGGTCTTATCCGCCAAATGAATAGTCTTCGCTGAATGTAATGTGTGTACTACATATGAAGGTTGAAGAAATGAGGTGATTACCTGATTTGATTTAAAGATTGAATCAAAGAAGTGACGAAATGAATGAAATGTAAGAAGAAAAGACTATGTAAGAAGTTCAATGAGATTGTCATGCTAAGTTGAAAAGACCCTAGGTCCTAATATTATATTCATCCACGTGGTACAAAGGTATATACTGATTTGAAGTCCATTTTATGATGGCCAATGTCAAGAGTGATGTGATAGTGTGTGTACAAAAATGCGTGACTTGTGCTCAAGTCAAACCTGGGCGCCAAACGATATATGGAAAGATGTAACAATGGGTTACTCTGAAGCAGAAATGTACGCAATGACTATGATTATGTGACAAAGTTGTTTATAACCCCTAAGGGCAACGATGTGATATGAGTCGATGTAGACTAGTTGATAAAAATGTTTCTTTTCATGATACTCATGGGTATGTGCGCGTGTTGAAGCATGCCAATTTGTATATAGGTGTTGTAAGCATGGAGTTCCGTTAAGTAATGTGTTTGATCTTCATAAAAAGGGTAAACTCTAGGAGATGTATGATAGGTGCTTGTGTATTGCTCTTAGATGACATCCATGGTACTTTCGTGAGTGTTAATGGACATATGCCATGATGATGAAACCAAGAAGACCTCTTTGGAAGATGGAAGCTTTGGTGCTAAGAAAGTGAGTGTTGATGAGCCGTTTAAAATTCTTGGCTTAAGTAAATAAGATTCGTGTAAAGCAAATTGATCTTGTGTTTGTGAACTGGAGGCATTCACTTGAGGAAAGTTTGAGTTGGGAAAACGAGTCCGTGTTGCGAGAGGACTATCCTCACCTATTCGATGCTGAAGTGATTCCGAGGACGGAATCCTCTTAAGGGGGATGTAATTATAACATCCCGAACTTTTATTTAACGGTTGACTTGAATCGTTAAGTCACCACCTTGTGTCTGTTAAGTCTCTAGGAGATTTAATGCTTATATGTGAATAATGTGCTATATGTGTGAGGCTTCAATGCCTTAATAATGTATATGTTAATGTGTTTAAGATGGCAAAGATGATTAATACAGTTAAAAAGTGTTTCCGATAGGATTTGTGAGTCGTTAAGAGTTTCCGTATGTGTTAAACGAGCAATTAGGTTACGAAACGAGCTATAAGAAAGTACAAGGGCCTAGATGTTAAATCTTGAAACATGCTCCAGCTGATAGGGGACTTAAGTCACGTCCCATATGCCCTAAAATCAGATCCAAAACCTCTGAGAAAGTTCACACACAAACCCTAGAGCATCCCCTCAAGTTCTATGCGATTCGGAAGCAATTCGATGGAGATTTCTTCTAGTTTTCGATCGATTAATCATCCCTACAGGTAATTCATTATTGCAAGATCATAGGGTACTGGTCTTTAATAGTTTTTATCCACCCATCTCTGGTTGTGAGGGTTGGGTATGGTTTGATTGCAAAACGTTTATGGATTTCATGTCATTCGGGTAATCAAATAAGTGATTTGTGTTTAAAATGGATTAAAGAATCAATTGATGGTTTGAAGTCATCAATTGTGTTATAAAAGAGGTCAATTTCATGTCTCCAGGTCGGGGTTAGGGTTTGAGATCGAATGGGAATCGTTTAGAGATGTTCAAAAATCAAGTTTGCTGATCGAGCCCCGTTGTGCGGTGCACAGGAATTCTGTGCGGTGCACAAGGATTCTGTGCGGCGCACAGGAATTCTGTGCGGTGCACAGATTAGTCTGGGTGCTTCTGTTTGAGTTTATGCGGCGCATGGAAGATCCATGCGGCGCATATTCAGGTCTGGCAGTCGTATAGGCTTGTTTTCATGCTTGTTTGACCCATAGACCTCATGTTTAGGTTACCTTATGATATAGGGAACTTAGAGAGGTCTTTTGAAGCCACGTTTATGTTACCTATTGGTTGTATGATGCTATTGGTAGATGGAAACACAAACAAGACAAGTTAATCTTGCGTATTTCTCGTTGTGCTCGTCACGAGGTAAGATACACTACTTTGACACGCTGAGGGTTCAACAAAAACATTGTTTTCTTATAATAACTTCCCAAATGTTATCTTGTTTGCTTATGGGTAATCGGGTTACACGAGAGGTGATATGGGATATGTAGATGACCATTGAGGCCTGAAATGCAGTCCCTATGATAGGAAACATAATGATATGCTATGTAATGTTATGCAATGATACGAGATGTAATGATATGCTATGTAAGGTTATGCAATGATACGAGAGGTAATGATATGCTATGAAATGCTATGTAATGTCTTGAGATGAATTGTAATGTGATTATATGTTGATGATAAGTGAAATGTGCATGATTGTATGGCTCGTTCATCTAGTTCACTAGACTTACTAAGTTGCCATGACACGTGCACGTTTAAGGGCCCAAATGTAAAAGATGTATATGTGATAATTGTTTAGGTTGTGTAAACACCTAAACTACATGAGATGAAATCGAGCTCGTAATTTTAGATGAAAGTGTTAAGCTTAACCCGTACTTGCCCTAGCCCGGCGGGTGCGTAGATGTGGTTGCTTGGGTGGCTCCTTGCAACATGGTCAAAGATGTGAGAGTAATACGGGAGGTCTGACCCACCCCACTTGTCTTGTACATACGGATTACTCCGGGATTGGCTTTCCATTCCTTAACGACATTGATGTACAAACGTAAGGTTTGCTCATCTAGTCGGGTGTGACTTATGTCACACTTAATGAGATTATATGTTATATGATATGTATGACTTATGTCACACTTGCAAAGATGATATGTGAAAAAAATATGAAAGATGACTAGGCACATTTAGGGTGGTTCATCCTATTATGATGATGTTTGATGAGATGATATGTTATGTGAGATGTATTGTATGATGTGATTTGTGCCTTAACGATTCAAATGACTCTTCTATAAAGTTTTAAATGGACAAATGTTTTGTTAATAATGTGTTATCTTACTTAGCTAATTCGTTAGCTAACACTTGCTCTTTTTAAACGTGTTGTGCCCTCAGGTCCAACATTAGTGAGCAGGTAGATGTGAGAAGATGTGAGGCATGGGTAGATGATCTTGAAGTTGGCTATAGTTTACCCATAGTGGCTACTCGCTTTAGACATTTGCTTTATGTTTAGATAATAATGACTTGTATTGATAATGTGGTCGGTTGTTTAATGTTGGGCAACCGATGGGTTTCCATTTGAACTTATTTTGATGATATGGCTAGTAACACCATTTAATGAATAAACCAAACAGATTTTGCTGGTTTGGACTTTTAAAGTTTACTTCCGCTTTCTTTTGACGCCGTTAGGCAAAAGTTTTTGGAAATCCTTGTTTTTAAACGACGGGTGTTACATAAAATAGATAGGAAAAGTACCATAGGTGGTTGTCATTTCCTAGGTGGCAAATTGGTTAGTTGGACAAGCAAGAGGCAAACTGCAGTGTCACTCTCCACAGCTGAAGCTGAATACATTTCTGCAGCAAGTTGTTGTGCTCAGATTTTGTGGATGAAGAACCAACTGACTGATTATGGTGTTACTTATACCAAAACTCCAATCTTTTGTGATAACACCAGTGCAATTGCCATCTCTCACAATCCTGTCATGCACTCCAAAACCAAGCATATCGACCTCGGGTATCATTTTATTAGAGATCACATTATTAAAGGTGATATTGAACTTCATTTCATTCTCACTGATAAACAACTCGCTGATGTTTTTACAAAACCTTTGGATGTCAAAACATTTAAACATCTCATCAGTGAGTTAGGCATGCTAAATCCTGTGTAGCATCACCTCAGGGGGAAGTGTCAAATATTTTTGTACTTAAAAGAATTTTTTCTTTAAGGGGGAACTTTGATTTCTGAAAAATATTTTGACTGAAATGCTTCAGATTTTCTGATTGATTTCAGAATATGTCTTAAACTGAGATGGTTCAGATTTGTTAAACTGATCATGCTCAGATTTTGTTGAAGTTAATTCTGAAATCAATCAGTCCTTTGTAATGTCTTTTGGATACTTGGTTGTTTGTGTGGACACGTGACGGTTATTGTATAACGTTTGAATAAAAACACTTCTTTGCTGACGTGTCACACAAGTTGCGCCGTAAATAAAAAGTAATGATCACTTTTACATTAAAAGTGTTGAAAAGTTTTCTAAAATGTGGGGCCCCAACCGTCTTTGCATTAAATGCGGACGTATACCCCAAAATTATTTCGGATTTCAAACCCGATCAAAATTGATTTCAATTAAAATAATATTTTCTTTTGTGGGTTTGAATTTCAAAATTATTTTCACTTTATTTATTTTGGAAAACTCTTTGTATTCCATCATAAATATAAATACATTTTCCGAAAACAATTCCTTCATTTACTTCATCTTTTCATTTACTCCCAATCATCATTCTCTCTCATCTTTTCCTTCTTCCAAATTCCAAAACCCTAAAATCATCAATCAATTTCAGTTTTCCCTTGTAGAAATGGCTAAATCTTCATCATCAATTCAAATCAAATCTCTCATCACCTTCGATTACAATCCTCCGAAGGCAGTCAAGCCATGTCCGACATGGCCAAAGGGTTTCTCTCTTTCAACCCTTTGATTTAATATGAACAATTTTGTTGTCTCTTTAAATATTAAATCAGCGACTTTAATGGGGAGGATAATTAAATTTTGGGAAGAGTCTCCTCTCCATTTCGCTTTGACTGCCAATCCACAAGCATTGTATCATAGATACTTGCTTGAATTCTGGTACACTGCTATCATAAGCAAGGATGAAAAATCCATTGCTTTCACTCTAAATGATGGCACCAAGCAGTGTGTCATTTCACTTGATGGGTTCAGGGAGGCCCTTCAATTGAATTATGTTCAACCACCTTCAGTCTATGCCAAAAGACTGAAAGGAATTAACTTCAGAGAAGTTTTGATGGCCATGGGTCATGATGGCATGGTTGATGCCAACAATGAATTGAAGACCTCCGGACACATCTTTTTGTCTGGGTTTGGAAATTGCTGGAGGTTCTTCTGGACTCAAATAGTTGAGTGCCTAGGGGGAAATCATGGTGGGTTGGACCAGATTTCATTACCCCAAGTGGAGATGGGTTATTATTTGTGGAATGGGATCCAAGTAGACTTCACTGAGATACTCTTCTCTCAGTTGATTGCAAAATTAAAAGGAAAGAGAAGTCTACATATTGCGTTCCCAAGGTTCTTAAGCATCTGTTTTATGAGTATACTTGGTGATGCTTACAACAATGGAGGGCCTGAGCTTTCAGTACCAGAGTTCTGCAGAGATTTTACAAATGCATCCACTTCAGAGGCTGAACCTGAACTCTCTGCTGAAATGCTTCAGGTATTTTCTAAAACTGTCTCAGCACGACCGGCTGGTTCAGAAAGATTACTGAGCGGGCCACAAAAGAATGTGGGACCCATCGGTAAATCCGGTGGTAATATGTTGAAGCTCTTTAAAACCCCAAAGGCTTCTTCCACCCAACCACCATCCTCTTCATCCACTGACCAACCTGAGGACCTCCCAAAAGGCTCCTCAGGATCTCCAAAGGGCTTGTTAAAACAGCGTAATTTTACGAGATCATTGATATGTCGTATTTTATACCCATTTCCCACAACGTATTTAGTTGATTCTGCATGGTTTATGAGTCGTTTTTGTATACAATTGTTGCGTTTATGGTATTTGTTAGTGTTTCAGGTTACTGACAGGTATTTAAGCGCAAATCTGGAGAAAACGATATTGTTGAGATGAATTAAGTGCTAACGGAGGATTTCGGAAGCATTTGGATGAAGATTGCAGAAAGTCAACAAAAGTCAAAGCTGGAGAAGTCCAATTGCGCCGCAACCCAATTACAGTGAGTTAAGTTGCGCCGCAACTCCCTCAGTTGCGCCGCAATGTCTTTCCTTCCTGGCCAGCCACGAGTCAACATAAGTCAAAGGTCAACGCGAGTCAACGCAGAATTGCGCCGCAACTCCTAGTTGCGCAGCAACCCAAAAGCAGAAGAATAAGTTGCGCCACAACTACCTTCAGTTGCGCCGCAATGGGTTCAAGTTCAAGCCAGCTTGGTCAACGAAAGTCAAAGTCAAAACACAAAGGTCAACCCTGGTTGCGCCGCAACTGGGCCCGTTTCTGGCAACTTTTGGGGATCGTATAAATAGCTTGAAAAATATGCCAAAACTCTTCTTCTTTTTTAGCAGCCGTTTTTGGGAACCCTATTTGGAGATATTTTCAGATCTTCATCATTTTCTAGGTTTTCAAACACGATTTGATCATTTTCATTCGTAGCTTTCGATTATTATCATTAGGTAACAATGAATTCTTCTTATTTTAATTGTTATTCTTCTTTTAATATGAGTGGCTAATCACTTCATCATCCATCTTGATGGAGTGAGACAATATGTAAAGATTGCACAATTTTATTAATTCAATGTTGATTTCATTTAACGTTATATCGAGATCTTAGCGTATTTCTTCCTTATTATTTATCTTGAATTGATTGGTGATTTATGTGTGTCTTTAATGGTAGTTATTGATTACATATATTTCATTTTGATTGTTTGGGTACAAACGATTGCATCTATGACGGGTACGGTAGATAATCGTTCTTGATAATAGGAAGAAATGTGTTAACGGTTGGGTACAATCGATAGGTATAATTGTTATTTCAATAACCAAACCAATTGTTTGATTAGGGAAGTTATAAAAGATGTCTTGGGGTACCGGTCTTTGTAACGAAACAAGTTTAAGCAAGAGAGTCAAATGATGTCATTAACTTGACGGGTACGGGGTTGGTGCTTTGTTTGAGTCTCGGTTATTTAATCAACTTAATTTGGATTTGAACTTCATTTATGTGCAATCTAAACATGTTGTTGAGCGAAATCAAGATGGATGACCTTTTAAATTATTGTTTAAAACAAATTCTCTTTTCGATTAATCCTTTGGGATTACTAATTATTTACTAACTTTGCAACGTGACAATTCGGTCACAACCCCCCTATTTACTTGAATTACTTAATGTCAACAATTACTTAGTTTTAGTCCCTGTGTTCGATCCTGGACTTACCTTTTAGCTATACTATATACGAACGGGTCCACTGCCCGAGAGTGTGTAGTAGTCAGTTTTAGGGTATTTCTTGTTTTAATTTTTAAACTCTATTTTACACATCAAGTTTTTGGCGCCGCTGCCGGGGACTAAATTTTAAGTAGTTGTTTATTTTGTAGTTCGATCCTTTTTCACAGTCATTTGTGAGAAAGTTATTATTTTATTAGATAGTTTGTATTTTATTTCATTTCAATTATACCACAGGTGCGGTTGACGGTTTGTTTGTGGTGAGTGTGCAGGTTCTTGTTAGTTGATGAACACAAGAGCTTCTGGCCGACCTTTGCTTAGCCCATTGTCTAATCCAGGGAAAGTCAGACGTCGACTTGTGTCAAGAGATAACCGGGAACTATCCACACCCGTCAAAATAGATTTAGAAACCGAAACCAGTATTCCACCCACCCAGAACTTGGAAGATCAGTTGGTTAATCAGTTGGCCGATCAATTGAATAAATCATCGGAGTTTTTCAAAACAGGTGAAGATTCAGATTCAGAAGAAGAAGAGAAAGTTCAAACACCTGAACCGAGTGTACTTGTATTCCCTCGGGTTAACCTTAATATTAACCAACAACCAAGGGGTAGAAGAATGAGTGATGAACAACCGGTTGATCCGAATGCCCGTCCTTACGGGGAGAGAAGAAGAAATATACCGGCGGACCGGGGCACAGCTATTCGCCCTCCGGCTATTTCAGTAGATTTCTCTTTGAAAGGTAATCACCTCAAGAGTGTGGAAGAGGATAAGTTTGATGGGATTCGAAGAAATGACCCATATGCACATCTTGAGAGGTTTGAGAAAATTTGTAGGCTATATCAGTATGGTACAGGACAAGCTGAGGCTGTTAAGTTGGAACTATTTCCTTTAACTCTCGTCGGAGATGCATCTTCATGGTTTAAGGAGTTACCCGAAAACTCATTCACCACTTGGTCCGAACTTCGAGAAGGATTTATTGATGAGTTTTATTCTGTGAGAACTCAAAGGCAATTAGAAAATAAAATCAGAGTTTTTTCTCAAGAACCTAGTGAAGATGTTTATGATGCATGGAAACGGTTCAAGGAAATGCTCAGAAATTGCCCTGGACATAGTATGGGTACCGAAGAAAGCTTTGAGATTTTCTATGATGGTTTGGATAGAAAAACCAAAAGGGAACTCGGTTATGCATTTGGGGTAGTCTAAATAACATCTCCCCAAATGAAGGATATTAGATTCTTGAGGATTTGGCTAGAGAGTATTCTACAAGAGATGAGGACCGAGACAAGAGATCAAGTAGAACCGTTGTAGCTAAGGTGGATAGTAGTGAGGACTTTAAGCTTATTACCGAAGTAAAGGCTCTCTTGAAACAAATGAATGAGAGATTTGATAGTCAAGATACTAGATTCAAGAGCCTTGAGAGAGATGTTAAGGTTATGGCCGACGGTTGTGAGCATTGTGGAGACTTGCATTATACGGAGGATTGCCCGGATAAACCAGTGAAAGATGTTAGTTATGTTCAGAATCAAGGGAATTTTAACCAAAATACCGGTTATCAAAACCGGCCATCAGGTAGTTCTTACCCTACTTCTTCTTTTAATGCTAACAGTTCTGGTTATGGTGGTAACAGGTTTAGTAGGTTCACCAATCAACGAGGCTCGGATCCAGAATTAAGAGACATATTGAAGGAGTTCATTGGTGCCCAAAAGGCAACTAATGAACAAGTTGCAGAAGAGTCCAAGAAGGTGATTTCTGTTTTGGACGCTTTGACTACTCGCTTAGATGGATTGGGGCACAAGTTGGATCAAGGAGCAAAGAATCAACAAGCCACCATTAAGGATTTAGAAGGAAGGATTGAGAGGCTAGGAAACTTAAATAGGCAGCCCGGTACTTTACCGAGCAACACTCAACAGAATCCAAAGCCTCAATTCAATAACCAAGGGCAAAACAGTCAAGGATCTGGACAGAAGTATACCCCTCCAAATGCTCGAAATGAGCAAGTGAATGCCATCACTACAAGGACGGGTAAGACTTATGACTCTGCAAACCCTTTACCTAATGATTCGTCTCCACTTGTGCAGGTTAATGAAGAAGATGAGACCGTTGATGATGAAATTGAGATAGAACCGAACCAAGCCGTGCCGAAACGGTCGTTCCATCCAAACCCGCTGAGAAACCGACGGTGAAGCCGTATCAACCAAAGATTCCATTTCCTCAACGGTTGAGGAAAGAAAAAGTCAAGGAACATTTTAAGAAATTTTTTGATCTTATTCAGTCTGTGAATATAACTGTTCCTTTAGTTGATTTGCTTGCAGGTATGCCTAATTATGCAAAGTTCCTCAAGGAACTTGTAAGTGACAAGAAGAAGCTTGAAGAGGCTAAGACTGCAGTTATGAGTGCCGAATGTTCAGCAATCATTCAGACTCAGATTCCTCCCAAATTAGAAGATCGAGGGAGTTTTCTAATTGCTTGTTCTTTTGGTGCTTATTTGTGTGAGGCATTGGCCGATCTTGGGGCTAGTATCAATTTGATGCCTTATTCTGTTTATAGAAAGTTGTCTCTAGGAGAGTTGACCCCTACCCACATGAGCATTAGGCTCGCGGATCGTTCTTTCCAATATCCCATGGGGATAGCGGAAAATTTGCAAATTAAAGTAGGGCATATGATATTTCCTGTTGATTTTGTTATTCTTGAGATGGAGGCGGATGCCAAAGTTCCCCTCATTCTTGGCCGACCATTTTTGATGACCGCGGATGCTATCATCCGGGTTAAGGCTAAGGAAATTTCCCTAGGGGTCGGTAATGACCGAGTTGTTTTTAATGTTGATAGAGCACTAAAGCATCCTTACTCTTGTGATGAAACTTGTTTCAGGTTAGATGTGATTGAAGAAGAAGATGCTTTGGAGAAAGAGCTCATGGATTTCTTGGACATGGAAGAGGGTGAAGCATTGCTAGCTTGCAGTGAAGAGGAGCAAGAATTGGTTGGAGATATGATGCAATAGATTATGGCATTAAGTGTTGATGAAACTCCACCGGAAGACGAGACCTTTGAAGAGATCACCACTAGTGATAGCACACGGGTGCTAACTTCGGTAGAGAACCCTCCTACCGACTTGGAGCTCAAGCCACTTCCGGACCATCTTGAGTATGCATATTTGGAAGGTACATCTCTTTTACCCGTTGTCATCTCATCCTCATTAATGGAGGATGAGAAATCTAGACTTATGACCGTCCTAAAGGCCCATAAAAAGGCCTTTGCATGGAAAATTTCCGATATTCCGGGTATAAGTCCAGAATTTTGCAAACATACCATAAACTTTGTTGATAATGTGAAACCGGTTGTGCAAAGGCAACGAAGATTGAATCCAAATAGGAAAGATGTGGTAAAAAAGGAGATTATAAAGTTGCTTGATGCGGGAATCATATTCCCCATCTCGGATAGTTCATGGGTGAGTCCGGTACATTGTGTACCGAAAAAGGGTGGGATGACCGTAATTTTGAATGACAAAAATGAATTGGTTCCCACTAGGACTGTCACGGGGTGGAGGGTATGTATTGATTATCGGAGATTAAATGATGCTACCCGCAAAGACCATTTTCCCTTGCCCTTTATTGATCAAATGCTCGAACGGCTCGCCGGTAACGAGTATTTTTGCTTTTTGGATGGGTTCTCCGGGTACTTCCAAATACCCATTGACCCCAAAGACCAAGAGAAGACCACTTTTACTTGCCCTTTTGGCACTTATGCCTATAGAAGGATGCCATTTGGTCTTTGCAATGCCCCGGGTACTTTTCAAAGATGTATGATTGCCATATTTCAGGACATGATCGAAACATCCATGGAGGTGTTTATGGATGACTTTTCTGTTTTCGGTAGTTCTTTTGAAAATTGTCTTGAAAGTCTTGATAAAATGCTTGAAAGGTGTGAAAGGGCACACTTGGTCTTGAATTGGGAAAAGTGTCATTTTATGGTGAAAGAAGGTATTGTTTTGGGACACAAAGTTTCAAGAGCGGGATTAGAGGTAGATAAAGCAAAAATTGATGTTATCGCTAAATTACCTCCACCCACTAATGTCAAATCAATTCGAAGCTTTTTGGGTCATGCCGGGTTCTACCGTCGATTTATAAAAGATTTTTCAAAAATCACCCGGCCAATGACCAAGTTGTTAGAGAAAGATGTCCCATTCAATTTTGATAAAGAATGTCTTGATGCATTTAACTCACTTAAAGCTAAATTGACCAATGCACCCATTATGTCTCTACCCAATTGGTCATTATCGTTTGAGTTAATGTGTGATGCTAGTGATTATGCTTTAGGGGTCGTTCTAGGCCAAAGGGAGGATAAGCATTTCCGCCCTATTTCCTATGCTAGCAAGACCTTAAACCCGGCTCAACAGAACTATACCGTGACCGAGAAAGAGTTGTTGGCCGTTGTTTATGCCTTTGATAAGTTTAGACCCTATTTGGTTTTGAATAAGACTATTGTGTTCACCGACCACTCGGCTTTGAAGTACTTGTTCTCGAAACAAGATGCTAAGCCTCGTTTAAGTCGTTGGGTCTTACTTTTACAAGAATTTGATATTGAGATCAAAGATAAGAGTGGGGCTGAAAATGTGGCAGCCGACCACTTAAGTAGGCTCGAAAACCCTCACCTTGAGGAGTTAAAGGAGCATGATATTAATGATGCGTTTCCTGATGAGTTTCTAATGCAGGTGGATGTGGAAGAAGATCCATGGTTTGCAGACATTGCTAACTATTTATGTGCAGGTGTTCTTCCTAAGGAAATGACTTATCAACAGAAAAAGAAGTTCTTTTCTGAGATTAAGCATTATTTCTGGGAAGAACCATATTTGTTTCGAATGTGTGCAGATGGCTTGATTAGGAGATGTGTGGCCGGTGCAGAAACCCGGAAGATTTTGGATGCATGCCACTATGGACCAACCGGTCGTCATTACGGACCATCTGTAACCGGTAAGAAGGTTTTTGATGCAGGATTTTATTGGCCTTCAATCTTCAAGTAAGCTCAAACTTTAGTGGAGACGTGTGAAATTTGTCAACGTCAAGGGAACATTTCAAAAAAGGATGAGATGCCACAAAACTACATTCAGGTTTGTGAAGTATTTGACGTTTGGGGAATTGATTTTATGGGACCCTTTCCGCCTTCAATTAAGTGTCTTTACATTTTAGTGGTGGTTGATTATGTGTCGAAATGGGCCGAGGCTAAGGCCTTGCCAACTAATGATGCAAGGGTTGTCATTGATTTCTTAAAGCAATTATTTTGTCGTTTTGGTTGTCCTAAGGCCTTAATCAGTGATCGTGGAACTCATTTCGCGAATCACCAACTTGCTAAGGTGTTGAAGAGGTATGGTGTTCATCATCGCTTCTATACTTCTTATCACCCTCAAACGAGTGGCCAAGTAGAAAATACTAATAGGGCTTTGAAACGAATCTTAGAGAAAACCATAGGTGATAATCCTAAGAATTGGTCTAAGAAGTTGGATGATGCATTATGGGCTTTTAGAACCGCATTTAAGACTCCAATTGGGACTACACCTTATAGGTTGCTTTATGGGAAGACATGTCATTTGCCTTTAGAAATAGAGCATAAAGCTTGGGCGGGGGGGGGGGGGGGGGGGGGGGGGGGGGGGGGGGGGGGGGGGGGTGGGCTCTTAGGAATTGCAATATGGACTTAGTTGAAAGTAGTTAATTGAGAATGTTGCAATTGCATGAGTTAGATGAGTTGAGGTTGAATGCTTATGAGAATTCCATGCTCTATAAAGAGAGAACTAAGGTTTGGCATGATCGTAGGATTAGAGAGAAGAATTTTAAGGCCGGTGATAAGGTTTTGTTATTCCTTTCTAAGTATAAGTTCAAGCAACCTAAGTTGACTTCTAGGTGGACCGACCCTTTTGTGATCAAACATGTTTATCCGTCTGGTTATGTTGAATTGTTTAAATCGGATGGAGCTACATTTATTGTTAATGGTCACAGGTTGAAGCTTTATCATGAAGAAGAGGAAAATGTGGGAGTCGTCGTTGACGAGCTTCCATTTTTCGAAAAGGAATCAATGAAGAAAGGACCATGAGTCGAGCTAAAGACTCGTAAATAAATTAAGCGCTTCGCGGGAGGCAACCCGTGTTTCTTGTTTTCATTATTGTTTAATTGTCATTGGTAATGTGTTTTAATAAGAATTGCAGGTAGGAGCCGCTCTCGTGCCTTCCGGTAAGTCGTTTTCTAGGAAGAAAAAAGGTAAGTGTGTGTGTGGGGGGGGGGGGGGGGGGGGGGGGGGGGGGAGGGGGGGTAGTTGCGCCGCAATATAGAGTTGCGCCGCAACGAAAGTTGTTGCGCCGCAACTTATCCTTACTGTTTTTCAGTTGCGCCGCAACGTGTCTTGTCACGTGTCATGTTCAAAAAAAAAAAATTAAGTTCAAATAACCCATTGCGCCGCAACGGGTGGGGTTGCGCCGCAACCCGGGTCAAACCGGGTCAACACATAGTTTAATAGAAAAGGGGATCGGTAGCTCATAATTGACTCACACATATTTTTCTCAATAATTGAGCTCCCACTATTCTCTCAAGCCCATCCGATCCAAACCCACTTCCTTCTCTATTTTCTTCTACTTTTCTATTAAATCTTCATTATCATTCACCATGACTCGATCTGGAAAGGTTAGTTTTATCCACCCTCCAATCTCATTATTTGTTTGTATCTGATTCTTACCATTTGTTCTTGTTTCAATTCGATTTTGCTTAAGTTCATGCTTGCATTACTTGTTAGAGGTCGAATTTGAGATTATTTGGTTGAAAGAACAATGTGGGTTGGGATGATTTGTTAGAAAGATTGATGTTTTGTTCATGAGTTGGGTGATTAAATTAATTAAGGTTAATTCGGATTTATATGTAAATTGAAAGTTTAAACCTTAAGAATTAAGTTGTAATTTGTTTGTGGTAAATTTTTGTTAACCCCTGCTGCTGCTCGAACTCAACCCAGAAACACAGGCGTTGCACCGCAACTGCAAACCAGACAGATAAGTTGCGCCGCAACTGTCCAAGTTGCGCCGCAACTAGACCTTTTTCAGACCTGTGTGGTTTATGCTTATATATACATGCTTATATGTCGGGTTTCAGTGTTTAATTGTTTCTTATATGTGTAGGAACCCGCTTCTTCTAGCCGTGCAGGACGAGGCAAGGGAAGAGCCTCGTCGGCTGCTGCACCAATTGAAAGTGGTCTGACTCCCGAAGCGACTGTTATGGGCATTCCTACTCACCCATGGTTACGGTTTCCTAGAGCTCCTCCCGAGAAAAAGATTGAATACACCAACAGGTTAGCATCTATCTATCAGAAAGATATAGTTGAGCCTCGGTATATGGAGTCGACTATGTTGGATACATTGAATGCTCGTGGGGGCATTAGTAGGTATATGCAGCTGATGGGTAGTTCTAATGATATGGATGGAAATCCAGTAGCTAAGGAATTCAGTTTATGGTTTGATATCTTTCGGAACCGGGAGGTAGTGTGTAAAGAGTGGTGTTTAGAGGTCTACTCAACTATTTCAGTTGAGAATATAGAGAAAGTGAAGGATGTTTTTGCTGAGCCGGTTATATTCTTTCGTTGTGGGGGTGTTAATAGAACCCTCACTATTGCTGAGTTTGGGTTGTGCACTGGGATGTACAACCAAGAGACGTTGGATGATCCTGCTTTTGAGCGTCTTTTAGCCATGTCTGTTAGGGCTACTTCTGGTTTTACGAGGGAAGCAGGTGATTTCAGGGATTACTATAACCGGGTTTCTGGGGGTCGCGCTTGGAAAGCGGCTTGTGGGGCAAATACACTCCAATCGCCTATCTTGCGATTGTTCCACAAGATGTTGGTCCATTCTTTTGTCCAAAGGACCAATCACCCGGATAAGCTGTATATGGAGGATTTGTGGTTGTTGAGGTTGTTTGATGAGGGAGATGTGTATAGGAAAGCTTGTGCCCCCTATGTGTTGGCAAAACATATGGGGACGAAAGGAGTTCGGGATAGAGGGTTAGTCTGCGGTCATTTCATTTCAAAAATGGTGAGGTATTTTGAAGGTGCCGATAATGCAGTCGCTTTGATTTTATTTTTTTTTTTTTTTTTTTTTTTTTTTTTTTTTTTTTTTGAACTGCAAACCTATGAAGCCCTTTACTTGGAATGATTTGAAGAGGTGGAAATTGATTAAGCCTTTAGCCCATAAGCATGATATTCCGGAGTTGATTGATTTTGGTGATGCTGATTCTGATGATGATGAGGAGGATTCAGATGATGATGATGATGTTGAGATGGCTGATGCACCTGAGCAGCCGCTTGAGCCCGCACGACGTACTAAGCGTCGTGCCACCACTACACCTTCTGAGGGACCATCTTCTTCTGCTGCCGCCCATTCAGGTCCATGGGATTTTACTTCTTTGGGGACTATGATGAATAACATGTGGGAGTCTCAGCAGTCCCATGAGCAGTTTCAATCGAGGGTAGACAGTGATTTCAGGTGGATGGGCTCAGGTATGGGTCATTTGATGCATGATCAGCATAGATATCAGCCCATGTGGGAGGCCCAGTTTAGGGGTGAGCAGTTTCATCCACCTCAGCCGATTCCAGACTACAGCCCTCCTAGCATCTTCATTCCTGAGCACAGAGCTGGAGGTGGATTCTTCTATCCACCAGAGCGTCAGTACGAGGAGGCTCCTTCCCATGATCTTGGAGGGACGGGGCCTGATAACCCTGTTAGCTTTGGATCTTTTGCAGGTACACAGGCTGGTGCAGATGCTGGAGGATCAGGTTCGGCAGAACCTTCATTTGCTGAGCAGGTGGTTGGATCGATTTTTGGTTCAGGACCTATGTCTGGCTACCCCTACCCTCCTCAGTGATTGTTGATGAGATGATGTTGATGCCGTCAGTTGGTGATGATGGCTTGTAATTGTATTTGTTTGAACAATTTTCTTTCCGTACTTTTATTTATTTTCATTTGTTAGTCTGTAATCACCCTTAAGGGTGATAGAATATCGTATTTTACTTTTCCATTTCCGTTTATTAGGGATTGGTTGATTGCATGGTTTATTTGATTATGTTGCTCGTTAATGGTGTGTTCATGTTGATAGCAAGTTGAATGTCATGTGCATATGATGGCAGTAAGTTCAACGACATATTTTGTTGGCATCATATTCAGGCATGGAACATACATCATACCCGGCAAGTTTTCTTGTTCTTGATTTTGTTTTTGTTTACTTTCCCTATTTCCCTTGGTTTGCCTTAGTTCATTGGACATTGAGGGCATTGTCCAACTCAAGTGTGGGGGGTGGTAAATAGGAAAAAGTCGGGTATTTTTAGAGGATTTTGAAACTTTTGCATGCTTGTCCTTGTAGTTAATTGCTTTTGTCACTTAATTATAGAACTTAATAAGCAATTTGACTACACCTTGGGTACAAAATTTTAATATGTGGAATGTGTTTTGACTGATTAATTAGGCAATCCTTTCTGGATTAATAATATGACTAGCACGCTCAAAGCACCAAAACACCCAAATTGTGAGATTATTGATTCATTGCTAGTTATGATAGGTGTTACGGTTTTGGATTTATTAGCCTTGTTAATTTGTCACTCTCGTAGGTTTTTGGATTTATCCAGGAGTAAGGGTCTCTTTTAGAGCTCTGAACTATGATGTGCAAGTTTGAGGTTGGTTTTTCCATTTCCGGATTATTTCATTTGCTATGAGTGTGCCGGTGATTGCGTTGATTCTAGAACTTGTCCTGGTTGATCGTTCCGTGTTATTTATCAGAAGAGGCAAATTTAGGATAAAACCATTTGTTCTTTGTATGTTCACCCCTTGTTTCGTAAATAATTGTTATGTGCATGTTTTGTTAATGTGCTTAGTAGCTAACTACACTGGTTAGTGAACACCCTGTTAAAACCCTTATGTTGCACTCACTTTTAGTGCAAGAAACAATAGAAAACTTGTTGTCACTAGCCTGTTCTTTGTTATTAAATCCACCTTTAATATACACCTTTTCCTAGCCATACCAATAGTCGAAGTCCTGGTGGGTCATTGGTTGCCTATGCTAGTGGATGGTTTGGGGTTGTCCTTTATGTCGGGTTGGGATATTCTCGGTTACTGGGAATAGATTGATTTCGTCATGTTTGTTTGGATAAAGTCTGGATCGTTCATTTCAGCATATGATTACATGATTTGTCACTGTTTCAACATTATTAAGAGAATACCAATTAGTCAGAGTAAAAGTAGCTCACAAAAAAAAAAGAATAAAAGAATTGAAAAACAGAAAAAGAAAAAAAAATAGAAAAAAAAAAGAAAGAAAAGAGCTTGGGCTGTCAGTTGGTATTTCTCAGTTTTGGTCAAATCATTTTTGTAAGTTGGTGCATCAATTACACCAACGAAAGGATCTTAATGTTATAATCTTAAGTTGTTATTTGTGGGTTGGCGCATTTGTTTAAGCCAACATGGTTAGAATTGGTTGATTGAGTTGTTTAGTGTCATACACCACAATGGTGTCGGTTTTTAATCGTCTATTGGGGGTATTGTCTAGACAACTTATCGGGTTTTGGACCGTTGGCAACTAGTGACATGGGATTTAATGGATTAGACTATTATGTAAAACTTTGTTTTATGTTGTGTTATTTCTTTTTAACACCCTTTGTTTTCCCAAATTTCCATACCCTTTTAAATACCTTGTTTAGCCTTAAAGTTCATTCAAACCCTTTAAGTCCTCTTTTGATAGACGTTGTGGTGCTTGCATCATGGCGGTGAAGGAATGAACCTAGTACAAGCCTATGGTTAAAAGATTATGCATCACGACTAGGCATTGAGTGATAATTCAAATATTCAACCCCAAGTGTAAGTTAGTTGGAGTAGGATAGACGAGATATCACTGATTCGATTCTTTTGTGCTTAGTCGTGTTATTAAGGCTTGTATATCAGTCAAGTATTGTCAAACATTCCAGTTTTCATTTAAGATTAAAACTGCCTTACCATCTCGTTTCATTTTCAATGATGGTTTAGCTTCTTTTTTATTACGGTAATGTTATTCCCATTTGTGCCAAGGTAAATTGAGTTTTGAAGTTTGGAATTGCTTGAGGACAAGCAAAGCTTAAGTGTGGGGGGATTTGATATGTCGTATTTTATACCCATTTCCCACAACGTATTTAGTTGATTCTGCATGGTTTATGAGTCGTTTTTGTATACAATTGTTGCGTTTATGGTATTTGTTAGTGTTTCAGGTTACTGACAGGTATTTAAGCGCAAATCTGGAGAAAACGATATTGTTGAGATGAATTAAGTGCTAACGGAGGATTTCGGAAGCATTTGGATGAAGATTGCAGAAAGTCAACAAAAGTCAAAGCTGGAGAAGTCCAATTGCGCCGCAACCCAATTACAGTGAGTTAAGTTGCGCCGCAACTCTCCTTCCTGGCCAGCCACGAGTCAACATAAGTCAAAGGTCAACGCGAGTCAACGCAGAATTGCGCCGCAACTCCTAGTTGCGCCGCAACCCAAAAGCAGAAGAATAAGTTGCGCCGCAACTACCTTCAGTTGCGCCGCAATGGGTTCAAGTTCAAGCCAGCTTGGTCAACGAAAGTCAAAGTCAAAACACAAAGGTCAACCCTAGTTGCGCCGCAACTCTGAGTTGCGCCGCAACTGGGCCCGTTTCTGGCAACTTTTGGGGATCGTATAAATAGCTTGAAAAATATGCCAAAACTCTTCTTCTTTTTTAGCAGCCGTTTTTGGGAACCCTATTTGGAGATATTTTCAGATCTTCATCATTTTCTAGGTTTTCAAACACGATTTGATCATTTTTATTCGTAGCTTTCGATTATTATCATTAGGTAACAATGAATTCTTCTTATTTTAATTGTTATTCTTCTTTTAATATGAGTGGCTAATCACTTCATCATCCATCTTGATGGAGTGAGACAATATGTAAAGATTGCACAATTTTATTAATTCAATGTTGATTTCATTTAACGTTATATCGAGATCTTAGCGTATTTCTTCCTTATTATTTATCTTGAATTGATTGGTGATTTATGTGTGTCTTTAATGGTAGTTATTGATTACATATATTTCATTTTGATTGTTTGGGTACAAACGATTGCATCTATGACGGGTACGGTAGATAATCGTTCTTGATAATAGGAAGAAATGTGTTAACGGTTGGGTACAATCGATAGGTATAATTGTTATTTCAATAACCAAACCAATTGTTTGATTAGGGAAGTTATAAAAGATGTCTTGGGGTACCGGTCTTTGTAACGAAACTAGTTTAAGCAAGAGAGTCAAATGATGTCATTAACTTGACGGGTACGGGGTTGGTACTTTGTTTGAGTCTCGGTTATTTAATCAACTTAATTTGGATTTGAACTTCATTTATGTGCAATCTAAACATGTTGTTGAGCGAAATCAAGATGGATGACCTTTTAAATTATTGTTTAAAACAAATTCTCTTTTCGATTAATCCTTTGGGATTACTAATTATTTACTAACTTTTGCAACGTGACAATTCGGTCACAACCCCCCTATTTACTTGAATTACTTAATGTCAACAATTACTTAGTTTTAGTCCCTGTGTTCGATCCTGGACTTACCTTTTAGCTATACTATATACGAACGGGTCCACTGCCCGAGAGTGTGTAGTAGTCAGTTTTAGGGTATTTCTTGTTTTAATTTTTAAACTCTATTTTACACATCAAGTTTTTGGCGCCGCTGCCGGGGACTAAATTTTAAGTAGTTGTTTATTTTGTAGTTCGATCCTTTTTCACAGTCATTTGTGAGAAAGTTATTGTTTTATTAGATAGTTTGTATTTTATTTCATTTCAATTATACCACAGGTGCGGTTGACGGTTTGTTTGTGGTGAGTGTGCAGGTTCTTGTTAGTTGATGAACACAAGAGCTTCTGGCCGACCTTTGCTTAGCCCATTGTCTAATCCAGGGAAAGTCAGACGTCGACTTGTGTCAAGAGATAACCGGGAACTATCCACACCCGTCAAAATAGATTTAGAAACCGAAACCAGTATTCCACCCACCCAGAACTTGGAAGATCAGTTGGTTAATCAGTTGGCCGATCAATTGAATAAATCATCGGAGTTTTTCAAAACAGGTGAAGATTCAGATTCAGAAGAAGAAGAGAAAGTTCAAACACCTGAACCGAGTGTACTTGTATTCCCTCGGGTTAACCTTAATATTAACCAACAACCAAGGGGTAGAAGAATGAGTGATGAACAACCGGTTGATCCGAATGCCCGTCCTTACGGGGAGAGAAGAAGAAATATACCGGCGGACCGGGGCACAGCTATTCGCCCTCCGGCTATTTCAGTAGATTTCTCTTTGAAAGGTAATCACCTCAAGAGTGTGGAAGAGGATAAGTTTGATGGGATTCGAAGAAATGACCATATGCACATCTTAATGCTTATATGTGATTAATGTGCTATATGTGTGAGGTTTCAATACCTTAATGATGTATATGTTAATGTGTTTAAGATGTCAAAGATGACTAAATGTGTTGAATATGTCGAGAAGTATTCCCGTTAGGTTGTTTAAGCCTTAGATGTAAAGATGTAAAGTGGAGGGGCTTGAATGTAAGCTTTGAAACTTGTGTCCAGGTTTTAGGGGTTAATTAGATTAACCTAATTGATCATTATTCAGTTTCTAATCCCCTAATATCCTCTCCAAACCGTTCCCCCTCCTCTCCCTTCGATTCCTTTGCAAAATCCTTCAAAACGTGTGACTTCGGGTGTGTTTGATCAAGTCTTTTGCATCCTTCTTGTAATCTACAGGTATTTGAGGTATTATTACATTGATTTCATGTCCTTTTCAATCCCTTGATTCATTTCATAACTGATCTAGGTCTTTAGAGGGTTGATTGGAGTCAAAATCGTGAGTTTTAATAGATTCGGTAACCTAAAATGTTTGCTATTGTGATGCAAATCAAGTAAGGGTTAATCAATAATTTCATTGCATCATTATGGTCTTAAAATGATGAATTTTGAGGTACAAAAGTCATTCATAAGGTTTGGGGTCGTCTGGGATGTGTTTGGTTAGGTTTTGGAGGTTAAATGGTTGTTTTTCACGTCTGGTCGTCGTAACTCCCGTTAGGGACTGATTTTGTTAACATTTTTAAACGACCATAACTTTTGAACCGTAACTCCGTTTTTGACAAATAAGCTATCCACGGAATCGTGAGAGAGTCTACTTTCTAATGGTAATGCTTTTAAATGATTATTCTAACGTCAAAGTACCTGAAAGGTTGAATTAGTGAGTGAAGGTCTAGTTTCGTCGAGTTCTGTGAGCTCTAAAGTATTAATCAAATGTCTAATGCTTCAAGCATTGTCATGGGTCATGTTCATAGATGTTTAGATGTTATATGTGAGATGCAAAAGATGACTAGGCACATTTAGGATGGCCCATCCTATATGAAAGATGTTTAATGCAAGATGTGATGACTTGTGATGATATGTGCCTTAAAGATGAAATGTGACTTTTCTATAATGTTTAAATGGACAAATGTTTTATTAATGATGTGTTATCTTACTTAGCTAATTCGTTAGCTAACACTTGTTCTTTTTAAATGTGTTGTGCCCTCAGGTCCAACATAGTGAGCGGGTAGATGTGAGAAGATGCGAGGCATGGGTAGATGGTCTTGAAGCTGGCTTTAGTTTACCCATAGTTGCTTCTCATTAGACACTTGATGTTTATTTAGATGTTATATGTGAGATGCAAAAGATGACTAGGCACATTTAGGATGGCCCATCCTATATGAAAGATGTTTAATGCAAGATGTGATGACTTGTGATGATATGTGCCTTAAAGATGAAATGTGACTTTTCTATAATGTTTAAATGGACAAATGTTTTATTAATGATGTGTTATCTTACTTAGCTAATTCGTTAGCTAACACTTGTTCTTTTTAAATGTGTTGTGCCCTCAGGTCCAACATAGTGAGCGGGTAGATGTGAGAAGATGCGAGGCATGGGTAGATGGTCTTGAAGCTGGCTTTAGTTTACCCATAGTTGCTTCTCATTAGACACTTGATGTTTATTTAGATGTTATATGTGAGATGCAAAAGATGACTAGGCACATTTAGGATGGCCCATCCTATATGAAAGATGTTTAATGCAAGATGTGATGACTTGTGATGATATGTGCCTTAAAGATGAAATGTGACTTTTCTATAATGTTTAAATGGACAAATGTTTTATTAATGATGTGTTATCTTACTTAGCTAATTCGTTAGCTAACACTTGTTCTTTTTAAATGTGTTGTGCCCTCAGGTCCAACATAGTGAGCGGGTAGATGTGAGAAGATGCGAGGCATGGGTAGATGGTCTTGAAGCTGGCTTTAGTTTACCCATAGTTGCTTCTCATTAGACACTTGATGTTTATTTAGATGTTATTGACTATGTAGTTACCTTTGATGTCGGTTTTTTAATGTTGGGAAACCGTTGGATTTCCATTTGAACTATTTGTTATGACATTGCTAGTAACACCATTTAATAAATGAACCAAACACTTCCTTTTGGTTTGGTCATTTAAAGTTTACTTCCGCTATCTTTTGACGCCGTTAGGCGAAAATTTTTGGAAATCCATATTTTTAAACGACGGGTGTTACAAAGGAAGCACTTCGTGTAGCTAGAGAACGACAGAAGACTTATGCCGACAAGAAAAGAAGGCCGGTTGAGTTTAAAGTTGGCGATATGGTGATGCTGAAAGTTTCTCCATGGAAAGGAGTGATTCGTTTTGGAAAGAAAGGAAAGCTAAGTCCACGTTTCATTGGACCTTTTAAGATTTTGAAGCGTATCAAAGACCTTGCATATCAGTTGGAATTGCCTCCAGAATTGGATGGAATTCACAACACATTTCATGTATCCTATTTGAGGAAATGTTTGGCGGAAGAGTCTAGTGTCATTCCTATTGAAGATGTGAGTATTGATCCAAGGAAAAGAATGGTTGATGAACCGGTAGCAATACTTGGGAGAAAGCAAAAGAAGCTACGCCAGAAAATGATTGACCTTGTGTTGATCAAATAGAAGCATAACCATGGTGAAAGTCTAACTTGGGAAACCGAATCCGTGATGAAGGAGAAGTATCCAGAGTTGTTCATTTCTGCTGAGATTCCGGGGATGGAATCCTTTTAAGGGGGAGGTAATTGTAACATCCCAAACTTTTTTTAATTAACGGTTGACTTGAGTCGTTAAGTCAACACTACGTGTCCGTTAAGTCTCTAGGAGAATTAATGCTTATATGTGATTAATATGTTATATGTGTGAGGTTTCAATACCTTAATGATGTATATGTTAATGTGTTTAAGATGTCAAAGATGATTAAATGTGTTGAATATATCGAGAAGTATTCCCGTTAGGTTGTTTAAGCCTTAGATGTAAAGATGTAAAGTGGAGGGGCTTGAATGTAAGCTTTGAAACTTGTGTCCAGGTTTTAGGGGTTAATTAGATTAACCTAATTGATCATTATTCAGTTTCTAATCCCCTAATATCCTCTCCAAACCGTTCCCCCTCCTCTCCATTCGATTCCTTTGCAAAAGTCCTTCAAAACGTGTGATTTCGGGTGTGTTTGATCAAGTCTTTTGCATCCTTCTTGTAATCTACAGGTATTTGAGGTATTATTACATTGATTTCATGTCCTTTTCAATCCCTTGATTCATTTCATAACTGATCTAGGTCTTTAGAGGGTTGATTGGAGTCAAAATCTTGAGTTTTAATCGATTCGGTAACCTAAAATGTTTGTTATTGTGATGCAAATCAAGTAAGGGTTAATCAATAATTTCATTGCATCATTATGGTCTTAAAATGATGAATTTTGAGGTACAAAAGTCATTCATAAGGTTTGGGGTCGTTTGGGATGTGTTTGGTTAGGTTTTGGAGGTTAAATGGTTGTTTTTCACGTCTGGTCGTCGTAACTCCCGTTACGGTTGTGTAATTCCCGTTAGCTGGGTAACTTGTGATAACACCTACACTGTAACTCCCGTTACAAATTTTCGTAACTCCCGTTAGGTTGTAATCCCGTTACTGTGTTTGGTTAGGTTTTGGAGGTTAAATGGTTGTTTTTCACGTCTGGTCGTCGTAACTCCCGTTACGGTTGTGTAATTCCCGTTAGCTGGGTAACTTGTGATAACACCTACACTGTAACTCCCGTTACAAATTTTCGTAACTCCCGTTAGGGACTGATTTTGTTAACATTTTTAAACAACCATAACTTTTGAACCGTAACTCCATTTTTGACAAATAAGTTATCCACGGAATCCTGAGAGAGTCTAATTTCTAATGGTAATGCTTTTAAAATATTAATCTAACGTCAAAGTACCTGAAAGGTTGAATTAGTGAGTGAAGGTCGAGTTTCGTCGAGTTCTGTGAGCTCTAAAGTATTAATCGAATGTCTGATGCTTCAAGCATTGTCATGGGTCATGTTCATAGATATTTAGGCTTGATTCATGACCATAAGTAAGTAGGTACTTGTTTAGCTCATTATGGTCGTTCAATGATTATAGGTAGTCGGGAATACTTGCAAAGCTCGGTAACTTACGTTATCATTTGTTGTACGCTTCTACGAGGTAAGATACACAACTTTGTCACGCTGAGGGTTCAACAAAAACATAGTTTTTATATAATAACTTCCCAAAATGGTATCTTGTTTGCTTATGGGTATTCGGGATTATACGGGAGGTGATATGGGCTATGTAGATGAATATTGAAGCCTGAAATGCTACCCCAATGATATGAGATGATATGTATTGTTATGATATGCTATGATATGATATGTTTTTAGATGAGATGCCATGAAATGCTATGGAATGCTTTGAGATGTTATGAAATACGATATGTAAAAATATATGCTATGAGATGATATGTATTGTTATGATATGCTATGATATGATATGTTTTTAGATGAGATGCCATGAAATGCTATGGAATGCTTTGAGATGTTATGAAATACGATATGTAAAAATATATGATATGAGATGAAATGATATGTATATGCTATGAGATGATATGTATTGTTATGATATGCTATGATATGATATGTTTTTAGATGAGATGCCATGAAATGCTATGGAATGCTTTGAGATGTTATGAAATACGATATGTAAAAATATATGCTATGAGATGATATGTATTGTTATGATATGCTATGATATGATATGTTTTTAGATGAGATGCCATGAAATGCTATGGAATGCTTTGAGATGTTATGAAATACGATATGTAAAAATATATGATATGAGATGAAATGATATGTATATGTGCATGTGTAGATGTGATGATTACATGGCTTGCTCATCTAGTTCACTAGACTTTGTAAGTTGCCATGAAACGTGCACGTTTAAGGGCCCAAACGTTAAGATGAAACTATATGATGAATGTTTAGGTAATGTGCACACCTAAACTATATGAGATGTGAAATCGAGCTTGTAATTTAGATGAAAGTGTTAAGCTTAACCCGTACTTGCCCTTGCCCGGCTAAGTGCGTAGATGTGGTTGCTTGGGTGGCTCCTTGCAACATGGTTTGAGATGTGAATAGTAATACGGGAGGTCTGACCAGCCCCATTTGTCTTGAACATACGGATTACTCCGGGATTGGCTTGTCATTCCTTAACGACATCGATGTACAGCCGTAAGGTTTGTCCATCTAGTCGGGTGGGACTTATGTCACACTTATAAAGATGTTATATGTTATATGAGATGTGTGACTTATGTCACAACTACAAAGATGTTTAGATGTTATATGTTATATGAGATGTGTGACTTATGTCACAACTACAAAGATGTTTAGATGTTATATGTGAAGATGTAAAAGATGACTAGGCACATTTAGGATGACCCATCCTATATGAAAGATGTTTAATGCAAGATGTGATATGATAGATGTGATGACTTGTGATGATATGTGCCTTAAAGATGAAATGTGACTTTTCTATAATGTTTAAATGGACAAATGTTTTATTAATGATGTGTTATCTTACTTAGCTAATTCGTTAGCTAACACTTGTTCTTTTTAATTGTGTTGTGCCCTCGGGTCCAACATAGTGAGCGGGTAGATGTGAGAAGATGCGAGGCATGGGTAGATAGTCTTGAAGCTGGCTTTAGTTTACCCATAGTTGCTTCTCATTAGACACTTGATGTTTATTTAGATGTTATTGACTATGTAGTTACCTTTGATGTCGGTTGTTTAATGTTGGGCAACCGTTGGATTTCCATTTGAACTATTTGTTATGACATTGCTAGTAACACCATTTAATAAATGAACCAAACACTTCCTTTTGGTTTGGTCATTTAAAGTTTACTTCCGCTATCTTTTGACGCCGTTAGGCGAAAAATTTTGGAAATCCATATTTTTAAACGACGGGTGTTACAGCACGTGCACCCCCTGTAACTTCACATATCTTACACTCCTCTACAGCACAGACTGATGAAGTCTCTGAGGTGACACCCTTGGAAACTGAGGTCTCCCTCTCTACGGCCGATGAAGTGATTCTTGATGATGGTACGAGAGTCACTAAGGCAACCCCTGTGTCTACTGTAACTGGCGATGAAGCTTTGGCTGAGCCAACCCATAATCAATCTGGTGACGATACAACTGCAGCAGTAGTTGTTGAACCAGAAGATGGTTCAGGTACCAGTGATCTGAACCATGGCATATCTGATCAGACTACAGTCTTGACTGCTTTCTGGGATGACGATGAGCCACCTCAGGGGAATCTTGATTCCCTTGCTGATTTTGAGTTTGACGAGGGCTTATTGGAGGAGAATCAGTCTTCTGATTCTGAGCCAGCCTTCAACCTCGCAAACGCCCCTCCTCCCCCAGAAATCCAAATTGTTGAACAACCATATCGCCAACCACCCACAAGTCATCAACATCCATATTTTCCACCTGGCTCAACACCTGCCTATGTCACTTCACCACGTTTTCAACCACAACTTCAACACATTCACCCTCAACTTCAAACCATTACAAGGCCCATCAATTATGATGATCCATCTGAAAAGGAGTTGGACTCTGCAACTGAATCTGAGAGTCCAACTGAAATGCAAATTGAAAAGGCATTGGATGGGCTTGGAAACATTCCCTTTGTTGCTTCTGCTTCTGCACAACCACCTCCTCATTTGAGTGTGGAAGCACAGTTAGAGATCCAAAATGCCAAAGTCCAAAGCCTGCTTCTCAAGGTGGAGGACTTAACCAAATCTCTAACTGCAAACACTACATCCCTGGCTGAAATGAAAGGTGCTCAGATGTTTCTTGGGACTGAGTTGACCAAGGTTGCTGGAAATGAGGGATTAGTGACTGGGAAGCTAAATGAGCTGGTACATGCATGTAATAAGATAAGTTCAGCCATCAGGGAAGCCTTCAGACTGACCAAAAGAGATGTGCAAGTTTCAGTTGTTGCAAACTTGACATCTAGTGTTGAATTGATCAAACAAGAGGTTATGGTAGTCGGGAAGGAGGTGAATGAGTTGGTCAAGAAGCCAAGTGTTAATGAGAAGGAACTTGGGTCTTCTATAAGTGGTGATGTGCTTGAGAAGCTGAAGTCTGAGCTGTCTCAGAATCTTGTTGCTCAGATTTCAACTTCAGTGGCAGAAAAGGTTGAAGAAGGGGTCAGAAGGATGGTCTTTGAACTCACAAAAGACACCTCAAAGAGAGTAGACAAAGCCGTACAAGAAGTTCAGAAATCTATTTCTACTCGTGATGAAGTTGTTAGAGGCCAGTCCAAGCAACTTGATGAAATTCTGACCCTACTGAAGAAAGACATTGTTGAATGAAAGCAGTTGAATGAAATTTTCAATAAAGAAGCACTGAACCTGAACTCTAATTTCAGATTAAGGTCTCAGTTTGCTCAACTCTCAAAAGGACTTGTTGAATGTCTGAAACAACAAAGTTGGGAACCTCTGAAGAACATGCAGATGGCAATTGAAGAATTCGCGAAATTGCCTTCAGAGGTCCCCAAAGGGGGAAAAGATGTGCCGATTGGTTTGTTGGCAAGCACTCAAGAACTAATTGAAGCAACCAAGAAGCAAACTGAGGTGCCATCTGGTAGTGCCTCAGTTCAGGGGGAACAACTTCAGAAATCTGAAGCACAAGTTTCTGAGCCTGCCAAGAAAGACAAAGGCAAGGCTCCAGTGGTGGATGGACCCAAGTCCAAAGGTTCAAAAGGTTCTGGACTTGTGGTCGGTGAGAATGTTGATGAGCATGGGTACCCTCTGCATGATTTAACTGATGATGAGGCTAAACTGAAGGAATGGCAGAGGAAGGTCTCCAATCAGTTCATTGCCTAAAGGGAAAACAAGTTAAGAGAAAGGGAACAACATCTGAAGATGGGGACCCTTGATCACATTGATGCTGCAGCTCTAGGTCTTTCCTTAGAAAGATATCAGAAAATTAAAGAAGATCCCAGAGTGCAGAATGCTTTGGCTGAAATGGGAGACTATGAGTATAGTGTTAAATATTCTCCCTTGGAACAGAAGCTGGACCATCTCACCTTCAAGTTGTCCATTGAGGACTTGGTGAAAAATAGAGAAAAGGAGATGGAAATCAAAAGAAAAGCAATTCTAGCTGAAGTTGCCAAGGTTGAAAGGGAAAAGACAAGGCCACCACCCAAGACAAAAGTAACTGGACCTAGATCAACAAGAAAACATGCTCGTGATGCTGATCTCTCAACCTTCAAACCAATTTCTGATGATGCTGCTGAAATCCAAAGGAAACATGAAAGGGATCAGTATGATCATTATCTGAAGCATCGATCCAATACAGCTAAGATAATTGATGTTGAAATAACAAAGGCTGATGGATTGAAACTATTTGATCTGGTGGTAACCAGAGAAGGAAGAGCAGCAGCTGAGTACAATCAGGTCTCAGTTCATGAATTTGGCTTGTCTGAACATAGAGAGGTGATCCCAATTCTGAAGGCTAAACCAAAGTCTCCTCTCATTGGTGCTTGGATGTCAAGAATTCAACAGAAAATGCAGGCCAAGGTAGAGATGGAGACAAGATTATTTGGGAAGAAGGATCATTCTCCACTGAAGAGGAAAGCTTCTGAAAGCCCTTCTGGTTCAAGGCCTTCAAAGAAGTAGCTTTCTTTTTCAGTTTATCATGTACTTGTATATATTTATCATTTGTACACTTGTAACAAACATTTCATTTCAGTATTGTATATATGTTGCAAGTTGTAACCAACAAGTAGATGATAGGTTTAAGTTAGAAAACAACAAGAAAAATTCTGAGACATCAATGATCTATAAGATGTCCTTAGAAAATTTTTACAACTTAAGCAAAACTTGCATTTCAGACTTACAAACATGTATAGATAGAAGTCTGAGATGCATGCACTATTTCAGAACAAATAGGGGGAATTTGTTGGGTCGAAAATTGACCAAGTATAATTTGTTCAGAAATAGTTGAAGTTCAGTGAAGATACCTGTACAAAATTCTGAACCACTTCAGAATTAGTTCACTGAAGCTTCACTTCAGTTCAGATCAGAACAAACTGAAAGCATTCATTCTGAAGTCAAAGACTGAAGACTGAAGAAGAGAATCATCTCAGAAGCAGAGCCCAGATAAGATTCTACCTGATCAAAGAACTGAAGCATCTCAGTGTAAAGTACTTACAACACTTTACACTGATTACGAGGAAGCCTTTTGACTTTACCAACCTTTACCCGGTTAATAGTTTTATCTATGTAAAGGTACAAGGTTGAGTAAAAGGTTGAGAATAAAGTGTGAAATGTCACATCAAGTGACTTTCGCACTTAACCTTAAAAGTACGCATGTTAAGGAATTGACTTTAATTCCTTAAATGCTCCCAACCATATTTGTACGGAGCATGAACCTTGCCTATAAATATAAGGCTTCTCACAACTTGCAAAGTGCTTGAAACTTTGACATTGCAACTTGTGAGATATACTCTAAGTAATTCTTAAGAGTATTTCCAAGTTATTTAGATCACTTGTATTTCAAGATTGTTTAGATACTTCACTAGGGTGATATCTTTGTTCCGCAACAACCTTTGTATTTTGTTTATATCAATAAATAAAATACATTGAAAAGTACATCGTGTCTCAATGTCGCATACTTGAATTATACATATTATTTATATAGTTTCAGCACTTTAAGTTCTTGCAATTTACTTTCAGTTATTTACTCTTGTTGTGTAAATCCATATCTGGATCGTCATTCTGAACTGGTCTTATTCCAGATCAGAATTGCTTGCCAGTCGGGTAAACCATCTAATTTGGGACTTACACCTTTTATACCATTTAGATAGAAAATATAAGCAGTCTCTCTACTTAGATAGAGGTAAGATCTGCCTACATCTTAACCTCCCCTATATACCGCAAAAAGCATAGTGGTCAACCTGTCCTATATAATTCCATGAGTAACCAAATGAACGAATAAATCATAACAATTTTTCGGTTTTTGCATGACAATATTACATTGATATATTTCTAATAACTTAAATTAGGGGATAAGGTTTTGATAATTTTTGATTGACAAACGAAAAAGCATAATAAGTATTCTCTCTACTTAGATAGAGGTAAGATCTGCCTACATCTTAACCTCCCCTATATACCGCAAAAAGCATAGTGGTCAACCTGTCCTATATAATTCCATGAGTAACCAAATGAACGAATAAATCATAACAATTTTTCGGTTTTTGCATGACAATATTACATTGATATATTTCTAATAACTTAAATTAGGGGATAAGGTTTTGATAATTTTTGATTGACAAACGAAAAAGCATAATAAGTATTCCATTACTTAGGCATACCATCTCCAAATGGTCTAGTGGCAAGGAGACTCATTTCCTTACAAAAAGTCATGGGTTCGAGTCCTACCCTAAGCATATTTGGGGGTGGCTACACGTATTTAATTTACATCTATGGTGGGCCAGGAGGGGTTTAAATTAGGGATATATTTAACGAGGGGACTCTCTAGTGCGGGCCCGGATAAGACAATGTAAACTAGACCTTCCGATATTTGTGGGTTATTCACAACCTTTAAAAAAGAATAAAAAAAATATTCCATTACCTAATAAGTAACCTAACTCCAAAATCAAGATTGAACACCTAACAATGACAAATGAATCTAGATAGCTTTTAAAAGTCAAATGAAACTTGTTCATATATAGACAAGTAAACTTATTAGCTTTTGCCTTGTTTTTCTCTTATTGTGTTCTCTTTTTAATTGAAGATCCAACTGGTATTTTTTTGTTTTTGTTTTCTTTTGTATCTTAGTGTTGATACGATTTTATATTTTAGACTCTTATCTATTAGTTCGTTAATAATAATGACTACTCTTTCAAAATCAACAACTCTACTTTTTATACTAGGCAAAAAGTTCCAAAGCCAACGTGCAAACACCTTTCCTTATTTAATTACAAGATTCTCCGAGTTAATTTAAATGTTTTTGAAATGTAAATCTGCAAATTGCTATCCATTTCCTTTTACAAAATCATTCATGATGAAATGTGTGTTGTTTTACTGGGCAGTGGCCATATGTGTCTTTTGCCGCTGTTCAGTGATGTAATCTAGTAACTATAATTTTATGCCAAAAGGAGAAAATAGATGTATGAATTTAGGGCTAAAAAGTCAATTAAACTATGTAAAGTCTTAAAGCAAGAATTACTCGACATACGTCCAGTTTATTAAATTTTCTTTTGCATGTCCACTTTATGTTCATACATAGCCGCCGGTTTATAAAGAGAATATGTTACGATACTAAAACTCAGTCCTTGATCATCATTTTCGTCGAACGGTTATAAGCTGACATTGGTCATAGAGTCACATTTTATCGTAAATTAGGATAGTTGTTTCATATCCCATTGACACGTTTATTTCAATCGAACAGATAAGAAACATTGAATATGTTTATCACAAAGCCAAATCGAACCAACCTAGTCAATTTGATAGGATTCTAAGCAGTCTCAAGGTTTCAACTCACATGGAACCCACTAATTTACGATAAAATGTCGCCTCAAATCCAAAATTTTAACCTCGTCACTACTTGGTACTTGTCAAAGTTTGAAACCAACTTTATTTCGATTTGGAGAGCCAAGAATCACGTTTAGCAATTCCAAAGATTAAAGTAGTCCAATGATGATAAACATTGTTCATTCCTCCATTTTCATCAAGTAATCATACCAATAACACCAAGAAATAATCTTATGAGCTGATAGAGCTAACATCAAGCACTTGATTATAGGTTTATGTTGAACTCTCTCAAAAAGAAGTTTGAAATACATAAACTTTAAATTGTCATAAACTTCATAAGACCGGAAATAGAATGTTTTAAAAAACTGGTGTTTCATCCATAGCATTAGCATATCAAAAAGAAATTCATGACTAAATAATTCATTGTACCTCATAGTAAAGCTCATATAGAAAGTATGTGCATTAAAAAACTCTTGGACTAGAGATCCAACTTTCCTGCAAAAACACAAGGCTGCATATTACACTTTAACTTTTGGTTACCTCTTTCATGATTCTCGGACAGAAACGATTTTTTGGTTAAGTGACTTAAAACAATCACTCAACACATATAATCAACTTCAGAGGTCGGACATCATCATTGCACATACAAAACCTGCACCACATTTTATGAAATACTTGGGTTTCCATTCTTGTATGCATATCAAGATTTATTGTGTTTCATAATCCTTCGTTGGAGTGTGCTAGTGTTGGCATAAACCTCAAACGAGGTTATTGCTTACACGTGAAAGTAAGCCTCACGACAATGTCCAAGATGAATTGCAAAATAGCAACTTATAAACTATCATAAGAAGGTCTAAAAATGTATGGAAAGATATGGTTACCTCAAAGGATTCAACCAAAAAGAATTCAAGATTTAAGCCCGTGGGAAAACCATGATATCTTGAGCAGCAGGAATACTAATTTGCATAAATCAAATCTGTGTTCTAAATACACTCAAGGATAACCCCAAAAGCAAATGGGATTACGTGAGTATGGTAGCAAAAACCCTTTAGAACAATTAGTTCCCAATAAACATTATGAAAGAGATGCAACAATGTAGTGATAATGATACCTACCTCCAACTCTGTTCTCCTTTAGTTATATTGATTTGATAGAAGATTAGTCTCAACAAAGCTGTGAGAACAAGAAAGAGGTTCACCTATGAAGACATTATAACTTAATACTCCAAACTTAACATTCATCATTGAACATATTAAATCATAAAAAACATCTACCTCTTCCAGACTTCAAATCCAGAGACATTTATCAACCGAATTCACTAAAATAGACTTCTGAATGGTCTCTATCGTCCCGTCCGAGTAGGAGAACGAGATCTGCTACGCTCACGTCCACAGTATCTATCCCTATCCCTATCCCTGTTCCTGTCACCTCCATTTCTAGAATTATTGTTATTGTTATACCTACGATCTGATGCTCTTCCTGTATCACGATTGCCTCTGTTGTTACGATCTCGACGGTCATGACGATTCCTGTCCCGATCAGCTGATCCACTTCTACGACCACCTTCAAGTTCCTGATCTCTTTGCTTCCTTTCTTCTGCTGCTTTCTCCCTTGCCTTCTCTTTGGCCTCCTGGTAATTACAAATCATGTTATTGTTAAGGATTATACTGTAAATCATTTCATTGTTAGAGGATTACAGGCAGGAAGATGGAAAAGTAAAAAGTTCAATACAGGTTTATATTAAAACAAAACATTATAATGATGTCCATATCATATTAGTACCGGTTAGAACGGGTCAACCTGGGCAAGATTGTCCTTCTTAGATATCATTTATTATTAATAGTACCCTTATCTTTGAATAATATCATTTTAGAAGATTGTGTCCAAAAAGTTTGGCAACTTTCAAGCGGTCTGCCCCTTTTAACCCATCCCCCCTTTGAGCTATTTTTTCTTAGTTGAACCTTTTGAAATAGAACAAAACCCATATTGGCCCATCACATTGTAAATGGGCTGAAAAGGAGACTTTTATTAAAACGAGAATGGTACCTTGTACTCCACAAGGAAATCTCTCACGAGGCCATAACCGATATGTTGTTTTCCAGTCACATGAGATTGAGTTCTTTCAAGAGCATCATTTGCTATCAAAAAAGAACCGCATGTTTCACAAAGTGCCATCTTCTTTTCTTGGGAAAGCATTAAATTTTTGTCATTCTGTGGTTGTAGGGTCAAGGCAGTTTTCTCAATGTTAAGCATATCCACCTGTAAAAATCACAATCATACATATATAAATATGCTTAACAAAAACCGATTATTTAGAGACTACAGAAACCAACTCAATTGCTGGCACCTTTCTCATAAGTGCCTCAGCTTCATCCACCTTGCCAGCTTCCCCAAGAGCCTCCACCGATTCTAAAAGGTTCTTGATTTTCTCTTCAAGCACAGATAGTTGCTCAGATTTTTCAACTGGCAAAGGTGGGGGAGGAGGAACTTCAACCTCTTGTGCAAGACGCTCGCGACCACGCCTCACTCTCCTATCCAAGTCCATGACCTAACATAGAGTAATCGTGACAAACAAAATAGCAAGTAAATACATGAATCTTGTCTACAGGTGGCCATTTCAACCCATTTACTTATAAATGGATCAAAATGTGTCATGTTTTATCTCAAACATGTCAAATAGGTTAAATAATACAGCCAACAAGAAAAATGGTCAAGATTTACCTAAAGTGTATTTTTGAATCATAATTCATACAACCTTCAAAATGGTTAAATACTTAAATATCTGTTATGTGCTAAATATATGTTATGTGGGACATCGGCCTACTCGTATTAATCTTATCTTATATGGAGAACCCCAATCGCACTAGCTTGCTAGTAAGGTTCTTCATGTGTCTTCTAGGTGTTGCACTACTGCCTTGACCAGCATACCACTTATAAAAATAATGTTTGTATTATTTAGTAATAATCTATTTAAAAAGAGATCAAAGAAAGTGATCCAAGTCAACCCAACTCATACTAAAATATTCATGTATGCATCTGTTACCCAACCCTCCTGACCTTCCTATCACCAACTTCTAATCTTGCAAAAATTAAAATTAAAAGGTGATGTCTTTCAAGTTCATTCAGATATGCAACAAGCATCCTCCAAAATACAACTCACCAGCTTTTCGCAGAAATGGGACAACTCAGCTTCAAATCTTGGCACATAGGAATCATGCCTTGGCGAGTTCTCAAAGCTAAAAGGATAAACACCAAATAAAGAAAAATTGTTAAATTCACACCATTTTACCAATAAGACTAACAAGCATAATGAATGAATTTTTTGGAAAAGAGAGCACAATTTGGCAAAGATTACAGAATAAATCAAATCATATCTACCATTGATTGGCTATAGCTGAACTTAAAGAGAACATAGTACCTTGGGTTCTGCTATTAATACAATAGGCTTGTACCTCAGATCATATCAATTAACATGAAAAGCATAAAACTATACATTGTGGGTTCCAGTCCAATTTGGGACAGATGAATGAATATGTGTCGATATGCGTGAATATTTGCATTTCAAATTTTTCAATAAAAAAAAAAGAGCAAAAAACTTGAAGTAAATATCCACTACATGTCTAAACTTTTCATGACGACTACCCTAACCTCTATAGGAATACTAGAAACTAATTTACACACTGAGAGCAGTATAAAACAACTCTCAAACTCACACCACTGTTGGCTATTTAATGGACCTTTTCTTGTCAGTTGTGATATCTCCGGTCATGAAATAGACTAACCCTGTATCTTTTCAAGAACATCAAAAGAATCAAGGCTAAAAGTAATATGATCTTCTCAGTGCGCAGAAATATAAGTATCAAATAAGTGTCATTTCACAGGATTACATACTAACTACGTCAAAATGTAATTTACCAAGGAAGAATCCAAAACAAATGCCAATATACTTTTAGAAGCAGCTTAGTTGAGAGCGTAAGCAATTCACCATTAAGATACTAAAGATCTCTTAGTTTGGGCTTCTCGAATTAAATATGTGTTGAAACTTTTAAACATTTGTGCATGCACGCAAGATGACAACTACTGTCATCCTATAGCCTATCATCTGACCTTTAGGATGTAATAACAAGCTTCATCATACTTTTAACTTATAACAGAAACAATCAGCAAGCCTATAAAATACGCAGTACAATAGACTATTTCAGTTGCTCACATATATAGCCTCAACATCCTGAATAAACAAAACAAGTAGAAAGGTAGACGAAAATATAAATCTGCCAAACATTGTACCCATAAAGCTACATATATTGCCTCAATATCATATATGTATCATGTTGAAGTAACACGAACATCCTCCAGAATGTAATATACAAAAAGTTAACATCTTTACAAGCTTGCCGTAAATAATAATGAGATTTTTTAACAAATTATGATACCCAAAAGACAGTTATCTACAACTTACAACACAAAATTCCAAAATTTGCGTTTCTTACCTTTCTTTCAACTTCGGATCATGAATTTTAGGGCATGGACCTGAAATACGAAACAATGCATCATCCATCATTATCATCATATTAACCTTTATTACATTAAAAAATCAATAAATCTTTCGATAACCATTCATTAAATCCTGAGTGAAGCAACAAGTTTCTATCTTTATCATTTATCAGCTAACTTTTTTCCATTAAAACTCAAAATTTTCATTACCAAGTTTCAAAAAGCACACAGTAATAGCCACACAAAAAAAGCCATCATTTTTTTCATCTTCACAAAATGTTGCTTTTCCCAACCCCAGCTCACTTGGCGGCCACTCGGATAATGGCTCATCGACCTTAACCAGTAAACCGTTATGATAAATCATGTTCCTTTTCGACTCCGGTGGGGATTAAACCCATCTCCGGAACCAACTACACGCCCGAGGCCATATTTTTCAATCTTTGTCATAATTCATTCATAATAATTAACATAAACAAGTAAATTGGATAACGATAAACAGAAGTAATTACGGGGAAAACATACCGAGATCGCTTCGAGTATTTACGAAGAGATCATGAGGACAAAACTTGACCATATAAAAGCCACAAACTTCCTTATCATCCCATGTTATTTCTTTATGTCCCCTTCTTTCTTCCTCGGTCAAATTCCTAGCTATTTATTCCATAAATACATAAATAAATAACTATAAGGGCTTTTTTATTCAAATCAAAATGTAATTCAATTAAAATATTAATAACTAACTAATCATAAATAAAAAATAATAATGAAAAAAAAAAGAGAACCTGAACCCATGAGTTCATCAAGTAATGCTCTTTGGGCGTCCATGGTAAGTAATTTGTGAATATATGAAAACCCTAATTGAGATTATTTTTTTTCAGCTGTGATTTTGGGGGTTTGGCTTAGGGTTATATCTATATCATATGGGAACAAGACAGCAAAGGGCGTGAACAGAAATCAATGTATTATATCCGCTTTGTTTGTTTGTTTGGGTGTTCGGTTTAGTTTATGTTTTACTATCACTTTTTATGTTTTTTTTTATATTTATTTATCTATATCTATACTCCCTTATAAAAGAAACTATCCCCTCCTTAAACTTTTAAGAACCTGATATGTCTAATTTACCCTTCATCTTAATACATACATATTTCCATTATATACACTGTGACTAAAATACCCTTACAAAATTTTCAGACTTTACTAAAATATCTTTGTTCGTCAAATATATTTTTTTTGTTTGTTATTGTCAAAACTATCATACAAATAAAAGTTCCGATTAAGTATTTGATTTGAAATTAACATTGTCACAACACCTCGAACGTTATCTATTTTTTTCGCTGCAACGCGCGGGCACCCATCTAGTTTTTTTTAAACATGCGAACTACTTGTATATATCGAGGTTTAAGATAGCCACCGTGTAATACGACATTGGTGACGGTGTGGCGACGGTGGTGATAGTGGCAGTCACCCGTCTAACGGTGTACTTATTAATGTAAAAGTAATTAATGTAAAAGGTGGTAGTGTAGTTATTTTAAGAGTTAAGAATATATGTTTTATATAATAGTATTAACGGTATTATATATTTATTAGGTGAGGATATTTACATCAGTGAATAAAAGAGATAGGTAGTTTGGGTGAATAAGGTTTGGAAAATATTTTGGATGTATATTGGGTAAATCTAGTATTTGTGTTAGGAAAGAGATAAAAGTTGAGGGTTAATTTAGGTATTTTAAAAACTAAAAAGTTGAACAATGGAAGAGGTAGTTTGTTTTTTAAGGAAGTGTAGATTTTTTTTAACCAGATCTAAGTTAAATAGCTTTTGTGTATGATTTCTAATTTAAATCTTCCGATTAAAAACCCTACACCAAAATTTCTATAAACCCTTATAAAGGGTATTGGGATTAAGATTTAAGCACTTTTTCCATTCCCATAATACCCTCCTTACTTACATTGTATTTTACACCTCCTCCTCAAAACTACCGAATTTACCCTTACCAAAAAATAAAACCCCAAAAAAAAACAATCAGCCGATCTAAATCATATCTCATTCTCGCTGTCGCAACCCCTCTCTCTCGCCTCACTCTCGCCGGATTCATCTCCCCCAACCACCGCCGCCGGATTCATCACCATCATCAACTAAATCACAACCCCTCTCTCTCTCGAGGATTCATCGCCACCAACCACCGCCGCCGGATTCTTTCCGCCGCAATCATCAATTTTATTTTGTCACAAGGGTTTTTCTTTATTTGATCTTATTATTTTGTTTATTATCTTTTGTTTAATTTACCGTCGCCATTTACTATCTAGATTAATAAGTATCTAGATTAATTTTCTTCTTATCTTTTGTTTAATTTTCAATTATTTGTTGCTAAATGTTGTATTTTGTTTTTTCTTTTTGCAGATTTGTGATAGAGTTGGGTTTTTTATTTAATGGGTTGATTTTCAATTCATCACCATCAACCACTAAATCACAACCCCTCTCTCTCTCTCGCCGGATTCATCGCCACCAACCACCGCCGCCGGATTCATCACCATCAACAAGGGTTTTTCTTTCTGTTATTATTATTAATTTCTGATAATTTTTACTACTACTATTTTAATTTTATTTTACCAATTCATATGTATTGATCTTCAGGGGTTTTTTGCTCGCCACCGCCTTAAACATCACCACCAACCACCGTTCGCCGGAATCTGACTAATTGGTTACGGTAAATTTTTTTAGTTTTCTCACTAATAGTTTTCGGTATTCATTTTGAATTATATATTCTTGCAATATTAAAGGATAAAGTTTGATTCTTGATGTTAAGATTATAGATACTCTCTTGCAACATTAAAGGATATACTGTTTGCCACTATATTGGTTTTCAACGAATCAATAATTCAGATTATGATTAGGGAAATCTTTCATTTTTGTTAATAATTTTGTATAACGATTTTAAGCAGCATCTTTTCTGATTGTTATTTTCTTATTTATTACATCCTTTTTTATTGATATCTATATTTGGTAAATATGTTTTTCTAATTAACTATTTTTAATAATTAATTATTGTTTTGATAATCATGAGAAATATATAATATAACTTCCATAAATAAAATTCACAATACCAATACTCTATATAAACCCCTTTCAATCATCACAAGGCTTTCATTCTATATCCACACAAAAAAACCTTTCTATCTATACTGATTGTTTGCTCAAATGGCTAACACAGGTCCGTATAATGATGCTTCTTCGTCTCGCAATAGGAGACGCTTCCGACGCTCACACAACCAGTCTCAAATTCGTTGGAAGTACGGAACCCCTCCAACACCTGCTCATGCCATCAATGCATCCAACGGACGCGCTCCGCCATCTGCAGCCCCCAATGCAGCTCCAGTCCCGCCATCTGCAGCCCCCAATGTCGCTCCAGTCCCGCCATCTGCAGCCCCCAATGCCGCTCCAGTCCCGCCTGTTCCAGCCCCCAATGCCGCTTTGAACCCGGTTGTTGCACCTTCTCCACCGCCTGAGGAGACTTTGTTGGTAAATTTTCGCCTTATATGTATCCCTTTCACTATTAAAATGCTCAACATAAATTAACTAATTCGATTATGATGTTGTATGTCATCTATTAACATGCTCAACCTAAGTTTTCCTTTGATGATTTTCAATCAATAGTGCGATTCTTGCCAATGATAATCTATAATAATGGAAAAGGGATCTGCCAAACCAAGTAGGCAAATACTATGGTTATGTGAATCATAGATAGATATATATTCTTTTGTTATGCAAATGTTAAAAGATAATTTATACATTATTGGACATCTTTTCATGGTTTTAAACAAACACACATCAGTTATCTATGTTTTAAGGTTGTAAGACTAATATGATTAATGTGTGTTGTTACTTTTTTGGAAATGTATGTACCAATGTAGGGGTCTGATCGTCGTCTGGTCGGGCAAGGGTTTTTGACGAGCTATACTTTCAGATCAATGATGATATCCAGCTAATGGAAGATTGTATCAATGAGTTGAACTCAATTTTCCTAAGGATTCGTCGTCAGAAGGAGCACCTTGACCATGTCTATCTCAAGTCATAAGTCATATGTCAACTTATATGATTGATATAGTTCTTTTGAGTGTTTCTGTTTGGTGATTGTCTTTTATACCCTGTCGGGATTTAAATAAACTATGTTTGGTTATTGATTCCTCTGTTTGGTGATTGTCTTTTATACCCTGTCGGGATTTAAATAAACTATGTTTGGTTATTGATTACTATGTTTGGTTATTTTGAGTGTTTCTGTTTGCTTATTGTTTGCTATATTTGGATATTAGACTTCTGCACAGCAGGTTATATATATATATTGTGCAGGTTATATATATATATAATATAATGTGCAGGTTATATATATATATAGAATTCCAATACCATGTCGATTCCTGTCCAGGTTATACATATCTATCGAATTCTGTCCAGGTTATATTGTTTGCTTTATTGCTATCGCCTAAAACCTAATGTAGAAGTTTTACAATTTGTTGATTTGGTTATGATTTGTTACACAGTTTATTAAGCAAAGTACATTCGACATATAACACATCTCGCAATTACAATACAATAAGATACAATAATTATCATTTTATAAATCATGCAATTATTTAATTGTCATTCTTGACTGTTTTTTAAAATCAAACTTTAGACACAATTGCTCAAATGGATGAATTCTTTCCTAAATGGTTATTTTTTACTTATTTATTGATTATAAAAGCTATAAATAACCTTTAGTAATTTTAGCAACTTCATAATATTGACTCATGTTTTATAAATAAACATTATATCAAACCATTGACCTCCATTTAATTTATTGACTATAAAAACTATAAATAACCTTTGGTAATTTTAGCAACTTTGAAACTTAGTCTATTTTTTCTAAATAATAAAGCAATAGAGGTTTTAATGTTTTGAATGATCCTATTGATAAACAATGACTGTATATATACGAAAGGTTATTTATCATGAAATAAGGAAAGGATATACACAATCAATACAATGATTATCTCTAAATAACTAAATGTAATCTATTCCTAATTACATAATAATTGGCTGGCAATGGTTTGCCTAATCGATGATGGAGGTCATAGTATAAGAAAACAATCGATACAATGGTTTTCCTAATTTACACCATTTGACTATTTAACCATTTGGCTAAGCCATAGTAATTGTTGCCTAATCGATGATGGAGGTCAATGGTTTTCCTAAACAATTGTAAAGTTACTATATGACAGTGTTGCTATAATTCATTCCACCACAATCTTGGAAAAAAAATATAAGATTTGCATACACAACATTCATACCACCCCTTTGACCACCTACCCCACAAATCTCTATATAAGGTGATCTAAACAAAAAACTCTCCACTCATATTTCACACCACCTCAAATAATCACATACTATCCCCTTTCAACTACAAATGTCGAATTCAGATTCTCACTCTCCCGATGTCAAATCGCCCGGTTCTCCAATGCCCGTTTCCAATGCCATTGTTCCGCCTTCGCCTGTGGCTACTGCAAATACAACCCCCTCTGTCGTTGTTTCGGATGACATTTCGCCACTTTCTTCACCTTCCACTGTTATCGGAACACCTTCTGTCCCCGTGAACCCCGCTGATGATCCCCCTGCTGTCCCTGCTGCGACCCCTGGTTATGTTGTTGCTGTCACTCCCAATGCTGGTCCTGCTGTTGCCACTTCATCCTTGCAAATTCATCCATCTCAGCCTGAATCCGAAGTCGAGGTAATTCTGTAACATCTTAACCATTGAGTTGATGTAATTTTATGCTTTTCAACATAGAGTCTGGTGTATATTTCAATTATTGCATCCATATTCACTAAAATCATCTTTAGACACATAATGACCATCAAAGGGTGAAAGTTTTTGCATTTTAATAATTGATGCTGCTAATAACAAGTTCATATTGATACAAAACTTAGTACAACAACATTACATGCCCCTAAATGTACCTTTTTCTAACATCTAAAACATAAACGGTTTTGTATTACAACGACATGTTATTGTCATAAGCAGTGACAGCTCATCAGATGATGACATTTTGGATATGTCTAGGGTCAAACGTAAGAAACGTGATTGGGTTTCCGTTTATAGTCGGCACAGGAGGTTTAGGTTGTATGATGAGGACTAGCTACTATGGTATCGTGCTGTTTTAATGATAAACCTTCATGGTTTGCCCCGTTTACGTTGTGTAATAAACCGTTTCGTTTTTTCTTTTCGTGAAATTTGTCTGTACGTTGAACTGATTTCGTTTATCTCCCACCTTTTATTAATATACTTCTGTGTTCGTGCATTTGATTAAATGATTTATTTACAATCTTCATTTTATAAATCCTTCGCTTTTGTTAACTTTATCTACCATGAATGCACACCGTGTGGTTACATTTACATGAACTATATAATTCATAATCACATTACATGAACTATATAATTCATAATCACATATACATGAACTATATTCAATCGAGGCTGAAAACAAACAGCTCACATAATAACCAAATTCCACACCAAAATGTATTATTGTTTTTAATATACTTCTGTGTTCGTGCATTTGATTAAATGATTTATTTACAATCTTCATTTTATAAATCCTTCGCTTTTGTTAACTTTATCTACCATGAATGCACACCGTGTGGTTACATTTACATGAACTATATAATTCATAATCACATATACATGAACTATATTCAATCGAGGCTGAAAACAAACAGCTCACATAATAACCAAATTCCACACCAAAATGTATTATTGTTTTTAATATTACGTTTGTCACTTCTCAGACCATCAATTGTGGAAATCCATTTCCAATAAAACCAGCAGGCCATTCAAGCCCTACTGTTCCAAATCATGCATCTGTCTTTATACCTCCCACACCACGGTCAGAACCTCCGACTCTCACTAACCCCCTGTTTGACGATCCTACTGATGAAGAGCTTAATCTATTGTATGATCAACTAATCCAAGAAGGCCAGCTAATTGGGGATACCCACGTGCTGAATGATGGAAAACCTAATGCTGCACTTAAGCATCCGACACCTGAGGAGGTTTGGGCTGCCTTATATGAAATCGACCCCGTGGAGGAGTACGAACGTCCGACACAACAAATTCCAAGCTGGGCTGAAGGTTACGAAACCGACCCTGGAGAGGAATACGCACCTTTTTTTTAATACATGGGTTTCTGAGGACAAAAACTTTAATTTAATTGCTTTTATTTCATATGTTTGGTTTCATGTTTGAACTTTATTAGACTTATATCAATATATCAATAACTAGATTATTGTCCCGCGTAATACGCGAGTAAATATAGTTTATATATATATATATATATTATAATATATTATTAAAATATATATAAATATATATATATATATATAATATATATATATAAATTGTTAAGTTATTATTAACAAATTTAAATGTTCAATTTCACTATATTAACATTTGCTCTTTTGATCTTGATAATTCCACAAACATTTATTGTGTTGCTCATTAAGTCTTACTGATTCAACAAATTATTCAATGCCAAAAGTTATTGTTTATCCATGCCATCACAAATAGTTCGATGTTATTCAGATATCCATGTCATATCAAAAATATCACACATGACACATTCTTTAGACTGTGCCAAGGCATACAACCTTTTAAACCGAGTTGCGAGATTGCCAACATCAAGCCAATGATCATTCCAGAATCTTGTCTTATTTTCATTAATTCTCAATTGTTCTTTAATAACATCTTAAGGGGGCTATCATTGGAGTGTGTCTCAGATAATGAGGAACATATATTTGCCCATATATTATTACCATTTGTTTTACATGAGAACGCAGACTCGGAATCATGGATCACATGGATGATTTTAACCCTAAAGGCATCCAGTTTTTGAATCACATGTCATATCCATTTGTACATCAATGCTAAATTAAAAGCATCTAGACCACCAAAACCTAAACCACCCATTTTTTTACCTGACAATCGCCTTACAGTCGATCCATTACATTTCATTTTCCGAGTTCGCCCCCCCTCCCTTACACCTTCCACCCAAAAAAAAATAAGTTGTGATCTTTATCAATCGAAATAGAGAAAAATAATATAGCCTAAATACTCCAAGGAACATTTTTTCTTGAATTGTCGAGTTAGAATCCACCATATGCAACGCATTTGTATTGAGTTCCGATTTTATTCTATAACACTTTGCAAAATTTATTAAATATAACCATGAACGGAGCCCCTACTCCAATTTTGGTACAATGTAAATTTTAAAGTGTATATTTGTAATTTTGTTCTAGAAAATATTAATAAATAAATAATACATACAAACGTCGTCTTTGTTGTCATAAGTCTCTTCTTTGGAAGTACATGACTGGTGTTGGAATCATTAGTTTTGAGATAAACCTCTCTATTGGTAGAGTAAAAATCTTGAGTTGTTTTGACTTTTAATAGAATAGAAAAAAAGAGGTTGGAAAAAAGAATTTTTCTTTGTTTGAATAAATGTACAGTACATGATAATATAGTTGTATGTAAAAATCTTATATTTTTTTCAAATTCTTTTATAATACCAATCACAATAGTCATGTAGAAAAGATATGTACATGCTAAATTTATATCATAAATTTTGATAATTTATTTTATTTTGTTTAATAGAGCGTAACTTCTCCGTCACCACATGCTCCAAAATTGTAGATCAATGTTAAAGGTTGACGTCCTAAAGTCGACACTCACCTAAGCTAAACACGGCCTTCTTAACACCGCCGTTGATAATTTGATTAAACTCGACGTTATTATATATATATATTGTAGATATAGGGTGTTACGACATTATTAATATTAAATTTTACTTTATTATGGTTTAAAATATAGCTTACTATTTTTATTAATAAAAAATTAATCTATATATATTTTAAAGAAACATATTAAATATTTCAATTAAAATATGACATTGTGTTAGGTATTTCCTATAAAGATGACATTTTTACATGCTTTTTTTTTTTATACGTGTAATGACAATTAGGTAACAAAATTTTAAAAAAGGATAATAATACAAATACCTTTAAAATCTTAATATATTTACGTTGAATTTTATTAATTTTTTCAATTAATCTATTGGATATATAATATTAACTATTATTTTATTAGATAAGATGTCAAGTGTACCCTCAATCTGCTCTTTTAGTTATAATATATAGATAGATATTATAAATGTGAATAGAATAATAATAATAATAGTTTCAGTCTTCTAAAAAAGACTGAATATATGATTCACGCATAAACATATTTATTAATTCATGCATAAACATATTACCTCTAAAAAAGATTCACGCATAAACATATTTATTAATTCAATTTAAAATAATAAATAACAATAATTTCTTTGAGTTGAATATATGATTTTAAAGTTGTTGTACGCCCTCTACATCTACTATTATATTTATTTACGGTTTATGATTTAAAGGGGTTTTTTTGTCTAATCATGTAAAGTGAAAGTATTAATATCGTCATTCTATAAAGATGAAATAATTAAATTTGATCTAATGGTTCTAAATCAAAGTTGGAACTCATCCAATGGTTCCTATTTGTTTAGGAATGAATTTAGGTATATATATTTTAAAGAAACATATTAAATATTTCAATTAAAATATGACATTGTGTTAGGTATTTCCTATAAAGATGACATTTTTACATGCTTTTTTTTTTTTATACGTGTAATGACAATTAGGTAACAAAATTTTAAAAAAGGATAATAATACAAATACCTTTAAAATCTTAATATATTTACGTTGAATTTTATTAATTTTTTTTTTTTTATACGTGTAATGACAATTAGGTAACAAAATTTTAAAAAAGGATAATAATACAAATACCTTTAAAATCTTAATATATTTACGTTGAATTTTATTAATTTTTTCAATTAATCTATTGGATATATAATATTAACTATTATTTTATTAGATAAGATGTCAAGTGTACCCTCAATCTGCTCTTTTAGTTATAATATATAGATAGATATTATAAATGTGAATAGAATAATAATAATAATAGTTTCAGTCTTCTAAAAAAGACTGAATATATGATTCACGCATAAACATATTACCTCTAAAAAAGATTCACGCATAAACATATTTATTAATTCAATTTAAAATAATAAATAACAATAATTTCTTTGAGTTGAATATATGATTTTAAAGTTGTTGTACGCCCTCTACATCTACTATTATATTTATTTACGGTTTATGATTTAAAGGGGTTTTTTTGTCTAATCATGTAAAGTGAAAGTATTAATATCGTCATTCTATAAAGATGAAATAATTAAATTTGATCTAATGGTTCTAAATCAAAGTTGGAACTCATCCAATGGTTCCTATTTGTTTAGGAATGAATTTAGGTATATATATTTTAAAGAAACATATTAAATATTTCAATTAAAATATGACATTGTGTTAGGTATTTCCTATAAAGATGACATTTTTACATGCTTTTTTTTTTTTATACGTGTAATGACAATTAGGTAACAAAATTTTAAAAAAGGATAATAATACAAATACCTTTAAAATCTTAATATATTTACGTTGAATTTTATTAATTTTTTCAATTAATCTATTGGATATATAATATTAACTATTATTTTATTAGATAAGATGTCAAGTGTACCCTCAATCTGCTCTTTTAGTTATAATATATAGATAGATATTATAAATGTGAATAGAATAATAATAATAATAGTTTCAGTCTTCTAAAAAAGACTGAATATATGATTCACGCATAAACATATTTATTAATTCATGCATAAACATATTACCTCTAAAAAAGATTCACGCATAAACATATTTATTAATTCAATTTAAAATAATAAATAACAATAATTTCTTTGAGTTGAATATATGATTTTAAAGTTGTTGTACGCCCTCTACATCTACTATTATATTTATTTACGGTTTATGATTTAAAGGGGTTTTTTTTGTCTAATCATGTAAAGTGAAAGTATTAATATCGTCATTCTATAAAGATGAAATAATTAAATTTGATCTAATGGTTCTAAATCAAAGTTGGAACTCATCCAAGGGTTCCTATTTGTTTAGGAATGAATTTAGGACCTTGTTATATATATATTGGTAGATTATCTTCATTTACTTTTACTTCATTTAATTATAATAATAAATATTATTATGTACTTATTTTAATTTCCATCTTATGTTAGATATTTGGTCCAATTTACAATTCGACAAAATCATGGTCTTCCATGATACTACAAAATCACATCCGTGGTCATCGACATAACATTTAGATAGAACTTCAACTTTTCTAATTAACTATCGTTTAACGCCTAATAGGATACGACTGTTGAAGATATTTCATCCTTGAACAACTATGGAGCATGGTATAATCTAATCTTTGTTCGGGTTGAGTTTATTTGGCACGACGTCGCTAGCGCTGAAAAGAGATTAGTGGTTATTTTAGTTGATCAACACGTAAGACATGAGGCCTCACAAATATATTGTTGGTAAATCTATATCTTTGACCCTACATATGCTTTTTTATTATAAATCTACACGTATATATTTAATTTAAAAAAAATACCATACTATATTTGTCTACCAATCTGGTTATTTTTATTGTAGATGTACTTGGAATGATAATATCCGGTATACGAGATTGTAGGTCTTTTTGTAACACTCCAAGCCGAGGCTCGAAATATCACGGAAATCATATAGCACAAGGTGGAATTACAATAGAACAAGAACTAAATGCAAATAAAGATTCAGTGAATCCATTAAATGCGAAGCAAGTACCAAAATACATAAGGAGCAAATAACCATCAACGTTACAAAAGAACATCCAGAAGATGGCAAATCGATCCTAAGTATAAAGCAAAAGAGAAGGTCGATGAATCCTTGATTCATAAAGTCCAATGCCCGGGTCTAACAGCAAGCAAGCAACTAAACTCCACGTCTGGGGATAACCTGATTACCTGAAAAGTGTACTAAGCATAGTCAATACAAGGTTGGTGAGTTCGCAGTAATGGTCCAAAAGGAACCATCAACAATATCAACAATATACAAATAGAGGCGAAACAAGACTTACAGTGAGCCTCTAAGTATCACAATAATGTCCAACAACAAGATTACACAACGAATAAGCGTGTAATAAATGAGCACCAAAAGATGAAATATCAATGAATGTGCTAAATGCATAAAATGCCAACATGTATGCCCAATGTGTGAACTCAGGTCACATATGCAATGATACCCGCCTGTCATAGCAATGACACAGGCTGCATCTCAAAAACATCGAGATATATATGTCTATATACTCGGGATCATGAACTCAACATCCATCAGATAAGTGTATACATCTATACACTTGGATGTAGGCAATCCTCAACCGAGTAATTATCAACAATGTATGCATGCTTACAATCAATCGAAAATGCATCAATTATAACTCAACAATCACAATACGATGAACATGAACCAACAATCAATATTCGACAAACATGAGCCAACAATCAATATCCGACAAACATGAGCCAACAATCAATATCCGACAAACATGAGCCAACAATCAATATCCGACAAACATGAACCAACAATCAATATCCGACAAACATGAGCCAACAATCAATATCCGACAAACATGAGCCAACAATCAATATCCGACAAACATGAGCCAACAATCAATATCCGACAAACATGAGCCAACAATCAATATCCGACAAACATGAGCCAACAATCAATATCCGACAAACATGAACCAACAATCAATACCCGACAAACATGAGCCAACAATCAAAACAATCAATCAATCAATCAATCAATCAATCAATCAATCAATCAATCAATCAAACACACCAGGGTTACACTTTTCAGCCCGGATCTCAAGTAAGTAGGGAGATCGAAATCAATCAATCAATCAATCAATCAATCAATCAATCAATCAATCAATCAATCAATCAATCAATCAATCAATCAATCAATCAATCAATCAATCAATCAATCAATCAATCAATCAATCAATCAATCAATCAATCAATCAATCAATCAATCAATCAATCAATCAATCAATCAATCAATCAATCAATCAATCAATCAATCAATCAATCAATCAATCAATCAATCAATCAATCAATCAATCAATCAATCAATCAATCAATCAATCAATCAATCAATCAATCAATCAATCAATCAATCAATCAATCAATCAATCAATCAATCAATCAATCAATCAATCAATCAATCAATCAATCAATCAATCAATCAATCAATCAATCAATCAATCAATCAATCAATCAATCAATCAATCAATCAATCAATCAATCAATCAATCAATCAATCAATCAATCAATCAATCAATCAATCAATCAATCAATCAATCAATCAATCAATCAATCAATCAATCAATCAATCAATCAATCAATCAATCAATCAATCAATCAATCAATCAATCAATCAATCAATCAATCAATCAATCAATCAATCAATCAATCAATCAATCAATCAATCAATCAATCAATCAATCAATCAATCAATCAATCAATCAATCAATCAATCAATCAATCAATCAATCAATCAATCAATCAATCAATCAATCAATCAATCAATCAATCAATCAATCAATCAATCAATCAATCAATCAATCAATCAATCAATCAATCAATCAATCAATCAATCAATCAATCAATCAATCAATCAATCAATCAATCAATCAATCAATCAATCAATCAATCAATCAATCAATCAATCAATCAATCAATCAATCAATCAATCAATCAATCAATCAATCAATCAATCAATCAATCAATCAATCAATCAATCAATCAATCAATCAATCAATCAATCAATCAATCAATCAATCAATCAATCAATCAATCAATCAATCAATCAATCAATCAATCAATCAATCAATCAATCAATCAATAACAATCAATCAACTAATCAACATCATCAACAATCAATAATAATAATCAATCAATCAATCAATCAATCTATCTCAACAATTCAATACTCAAACCAATTTAACCAATCAACGAAAGGAACCATCACACCAATCCAACAACTAAAATCAATCAATCACATCCACAACCTATAAATATACATCATAATACCATAATGTCAACTCTACCACCTTAAACAAGTTGGTTTAGCATATTTAAGTCAAGTCACAAACCCCTAAACACTTCTACAACTTTATCGAGTAAGAACAAGACGCATTTGACTCGACATTTTTAGACATGGAAGAAGATTCATACAAAATGAGTGTTATTACTAGAAACTAGACTCTCTTACGATTCCAACAATAGTTCATACGACTTATTTGGACTTACGGATCAAAAGTTATTAACGTTCGAAAACTGACGCGCAAAACAGGTGAAACTCGCGGCGCGAGAACACGAGCTCACGGCGCGAGGAGCACGAGGCTCGCGGCGCAAGGCTGGACGCGAGAAAAAGCTCTGACCTGACTGGACACAAACTCGCGGCGTGAGTGGTATAGGTCGCGGCGCGACTGGGCTCAATCCTGCAGATTTTTGAGTCTATAATACGATCCAAACTTCACCCAAACCCTATTTTCGACCACCAAATCGTCTAGTGATGTTCCAAGACTCATTTTGAAGCTTAAACAAACATGTTTCAACATAACTAAACATAACCCACATCTTAGTTTCCATTCCAAAATATCAAGAACACTTCCAAATCATTCTAACCCTAATCAAACCCTAATTTGACCCAAAACTAGATTTAAGCCGATTTAGGACTTGTAAGCGTACGAGACGACTAGAAATGCATAAACAAACATGAGTAGATACCAATGAGATGAATTTGACTTACCAAAGCTTCTCCTTGAGTTTAAACCCGAAATTAGGTCAAAGTGGGAAAAAACCTTTCACTTGAAATCCAAACTTGTAATATGGTGAAGATGAGAGGAAAATGATAATGATTCTTGTATTTGAGCAATTCCACAACACCAATTATATCAAGAGTTCAAGAGAGAAAAAGAGAAAATGTTCCTTGCTTTTGTTAGAGAGAAAAGAGAAGGGAAAGAGATTTGTGTGGTAAAATGAAAGGATAAGGGAGATGGGTCACTAGTAGGCTCATGGGTCATGGGCAACCCATGGGTCGACCCGTTTCCTTCTCAAGCCAAATTACAAATCGTTTATACATTTAAGCACCGATCAAAACATATTATCGACTCGAATATAACACATTGACATTTAATTCATAAAACGACTCAAATACTTCATTAACTTATATTGTTAGTCATATTACACGTAAAGTCAACGGGTCAAAATTCACGGATGTTACACTTTTGAACTTTCTCTTCAAGATAATACGTAAGGATCCATATTAATTACAAACATAATGTTTTCCGCATACCATATTATTTAACTTACATAATATTTAACACAAAAAAAATCATCATTTACAGCGGCCACATAATACAACTGTTTTTCTACGCCTTGGAATGGACCGATGTAATAAGTATCATTCGAGCCATACATCGAAGGTCAATCATACATGTATCCCGTGTCAAGTTGGTTCACCGACCAGATAGTATGACATGCTTTCCACATCGACTTCCCTAAACTAAAGTTGCATCTAATGGCGTTCATAATTAAATTTATGTTATATTTGGTTTTCTTTTCAGTGAATATTTTGAGGTCTACGGAGTTGAGTAGGATTGCCATTGTACCAGATAGTCTCAACGAATGACATATTTTCTTTCAATTATGGAATGCTAGCCGGACCTGTTTTTTTTGTTTTAGATATTTATGGTGATCAAGTCATATCTCATATTTCCCCACCTCGAAAGCAGTATGGTGCTTGAGTTTCATGCACTCATCTTTGTTAAGGATCATATATTTGCTTTTTTCTCTATTGTTTGCAAGGCATATCTATTGTTTATTAAGGATCATATATGTTCTTTCTCTATAGTTGACTGTATTTCCTCTTTTTTTCAATGTTCGTATTGTCTTTCCTATCCTTTTTTGCTATAATGGTTCCTTTCTACTAAAAAGATCATAAATATACGTCTGCCATATCCAAACCCAATTATCTAAAATCAAAACACACACAGACACAAACACAATAGAATCAATTCAACCCAGGTGGTGTGTACAATTCAATAAAAATTAAAGATATCGTTTAGACATATTTTTTAAAACTACAAATTCCATATTTTTTAACATTTGTTATCACGTCGTAGGTTATGTCAACTTTAAATGCTCAACAAATGGAAGCAGCTAAAATGGAAATGCTTAAAGGTATGTACTGATCCTTGATGACACTATGTGTGTTGTACCCGCTGCTGCTAATTGTCCCTATTTTAATTTATTGTCGTACTAAATTATGTTAATGTAGAGAAAAAAAGGCAATACAACAAAGACTATTATGCAAGACAAAAGGCAAGGAAAACTTCAAGTCAAAATGCTTTTCCTCCCGTACTACTAAATATTACTCCTTCTGCTGGAGCTGGTACGAGTTACATGTATACTCCACCCCTACAGAGGGTACCCTTAGCTGAGTTGCAAAATCTTGGCAACCATACTTCATCAAATTATACTACTACAACGCCACGGACGATGGTAACTTCAACCCAGCCGACGCGTCAAGGGATCACACCTTTTGGTAACAAAGAAAATATATCAGGGGCAAACCAGCAGCTTCATCAACCACATGTTAACGACCAGACCACTCCCACTATAACACACACCACTAACAATGCTTGCTCGAGAAAGAAAAAGACAATACAACAAAGCCTATTACGCACGTCAAAAGGAGAAAAAAAAAGGATCTGTACATCCTATTCCCCAAGACATTACCCATAACATCTCTCCCACAACTCCGTCTGTAGCATCTACCATCACTCATCTGAAGACACAACTGATGTGACCAATTTATATAGATCGCCCACATCATTATTGGCCTTTTTCGTATGTGTTTTAAGTCAATTTTGTATGCATTTGGCGTGTTTATGGTGTTTGTTAGTGCTTTCAGGTTCTTACCAGGTTGTGCGTCCATTTGGTGCATTTTCTGATGATTTTAGGCCAAGATGTTGATCCGAGTGTTCGAGAGCTGTTAATAAAGAAGACCCAAAGATTTCAGCAAAGTTTTAACTGCGCCGCAGTGGGAGGGATGTTGCCCCACTGCGCCGCAGTCGCCAGTGAGAAGAACCAAAGATTCCAGAGGAATATCACTGCGCCGCAGTGGGAGTGCACAGGCCCACTGCGCCGCAGTCAAAGGTTGAATAGAAGAAATGAATTCCAGACGATTATCCATGCGCCGCAGTGGGAGGAGACCATCCCCACTGCGCCGCAGGCATTGGGTGCCAAAAAGAAATAATTTCCAGAGGATTTTTATTGCGCCGCAGTGGGAGGGATGTTGCCCCACTGCGCCGCAGTCACACAAGAACAGAATTCCAGATATATATCACTGCGCCGCAGTGGGAGTGCACAAGGCCCACTGTGCCGCAGTGAGTGCACAGGCCCACTGCGCCGCAGTGGGAGGGATTTCCCACTGCGCCGCAGTGAGAGGAGACCATCCCCACTGCGCCGCAGGCATTGGGTGCCAAAAAGAAATAATTTCCAGAGGATTTTTATTGCGCCGTAGTGGGAGGGATGTTGCCCCACTGCGCCGCAGTCACACAGAACATCCCACTGCGCCGCAGTGGGAGGAGACCATCCCCACTGCGCCGCAGTGGGAGGAGACCATCCCCACTGCGCCGCAGTGGGAGGAGACCATCCCCACTGCGCCGCAGTGGGAGGAGACCATCCCCACTGCGCCGCAGTGGGAGGAGCTCCCCACTGCGCCGCAGTCGCCAGTGAGAAGAACCAAAGATTCCAGAGGAATATCACTGCGCCGCAGTGGGAGTGCACAGGCCCACTGCGCCGCAGTCAAAGGTTGAATAGAAGAAACCATCCACTGCGCCGCAGTGGGAGGAGACCATCCCCACTGCGCCGCAGTGAGAGGAGACCATCCCCACTGCGCCGCAGGCATTGGGTGCCAAAAAGAAATAATTTCCAGAGGATTTTTATTGCGCCGCAGTGGGAGGGATGTTGCCCCACTGCGCCGCAGTCACACAAGAACAGAATTCCAGATATATATCACTGCGCTGCAGTGGGAGTGCACAAGGCCCACTGTGCCGCAGTGAGTGCACGGGGAAATCAGGGTTTCAACTTTTTGCATCAGATTTTGGGGAGGTATAAATAGAAAAATAAACCCTATTTCCCAAGTTATCAAATTTTCTTTCTAGGAGCTGTTCTACCGCAAATTCTTTCAAGGATCATCTCAGATTTCATCATTGGATTCATTGAAGATTCAAGAACACCCATCTAGATCGTATCTAATTTTCTGTCTTGCAATTTACATTCAACAAATATTGGTACAATATGTTCTCTTTCAATTTCTTTTATGAATTTCAATTTAGCATGAGTGGCTAGATTTCTAATCATCCACTTTGATGAAACTTGACGAATGATATGATTGCAATATTTTAATTCAAGAGTTGATTCAATTATCGTTGTGTCGTGATCTTTATCAATTGATTCCTTGTGATTTATTCTTTTGATGTTGATGATTTATGTGTTCATCGTTAGTGGTACTAGGTGAATATGTTTATCGTTGCAATTCGATTGTCTATGGTTGGTTGTCACCGGTTCATGGTATGACGGTGAATGTCAAATCTATAATAGGAATTAATCGGTAAATGTGTTTAGAAACGGTTGGTGGTACCACGTTTTCATTCACATAGGCATAATTGGTAATTGGATAATCAAGCAAACTAATTGTTGGGGAAATTTTCTAGGCATTGGTGGTACCGGCTTGGGTAATTAAACTAGCAACTTAGGTGTTTGGGTGATTTGCGAGCGGTTGGTGGTACCACGCGAGCATTTTTATCCTTTCACGATTATCTTGTCAACTCTAAAGAATTTGATCTTTAACGTGTGCAATCATAGCTGAAGTTAAGTGGATTCGAAGTGGATGATATTTATTTATATTGTCTGAACTTTCTTTACTTTCAATTGTCTTGTCATTTCAATTTCTTTTATGAATTTCAATTTAGCATGAGTGGCTAGATTTCTAATCATCCACTTTGATGAAACTTGACGAATGATATGATTGCAATATTTTAATTCAAGAGTTGATTCAATTATCGTTGTGTCGTGATCTTTATCAATTGATTCCTTGTGATTTATTCTTTTGATGTTGATGATTTATGTGTTCATCGTTAGTGGTACTAGGTGAATATGTTTATCGTTGCAATTCGATTGTCTATGGTTGGTTGTCACCGGTTCATGGTATGACAGTGAATGTCAAATCTATAATAGGAATTAATCGGTGAACGTGTTTAGAAACGGTTGGTGGTACCACGTTTTCATTCACATAGGCATAATTGGTAATTGGATAATCAAGCAAACTAATTGTTGGGGAAATTTTCTAGGCATTGGTGGTACCACGTTTTCATTCACATAGGCATAATTGGTAATTGGATAATCAAGCAAACTAATTGTTGGGGAAATTTTCTAGGCATTGGTGGTACCACGCGAGCATTTTTATCCTTTCACGATTATCTTGTCAACTCTAAAGAATTTGATCTTTAACGTGTGCAATCATAGCTGAAGTTAAGTGGATTCGAAGTGGATGATATTTATTTATATTGTCTGAACTTTCTTTACTTTCAATTGTCTTGTCATTTCAATTTCTTTAATTTCAAATTGTCAAAGTGAGGTAGCAATTCGGCTACGGTTCCATCCTTATTCTAAAACCGCTTTAGCAAACAATTATTTCAAAACCAATCCCCGCGAACGATCTCGGACTTACTACTGACTATACTATATGCGATCAGGTCCACTGCCTGAAAGTGTGTAGTAGTCGGTTTTTAGTGGGTACTTGTTTTTAAATTTTACAAACTCGATTTCACACATCAAGTTTTTGGCGCCGCTGCCGGGGATTGTGTGCCGATTTAGTTGTTAATTTAGTGGTTTGATCCTTTCTCACGCGTGAGAAGTTACTTGTTTTATTAGTTTAGTTTTCTTTTCTTATCACCGGTGCATTTGACGTGTTTGTGTTAGTTGTGTGTTTGCAGGCATATTTCTTTAGTTGATGAACTTACGTTCTTCGGGATCTCCCTTTGAATAGTCCTTTGTCTACTCCGAGAAGACCAAGAGGGCGTCGGTTTAACTTCACTGAACCCACAACACCAATACCAACACCATTTTCACCTATAGCTAAACCCACTCCTGATTCAGACGAGGAAGGGTTTTATTTAGACGAATTCTTCAATTTAGAAGTTAAGCAAGAGGAGATGGGTGACGAACAACCAAGGGGACCAAATGACACTCGCTATGGCGAGAGGGTTCGAACTATTCCAACTAGCCGTGGCTCTGCCATTAGACCCCCGGACCATTGATCACACCTTCAATTTGAAAGGAAATCATCTCAAGAGCACAGAAGAGCAACAATTTGATGGAAAAAGGAAATGGGATCCTTACCAACACTTGGATAGGTTTGAAAAGTTGGCTCGGCTTTATCAATATGGTCAAAATCAAATGAATGCCGTGAAACTTGAGACATTTCCCATCTCAATCACCGAAGAAGCACTTGATTGGTTCAATGATCTTCCAGAGAATTCAATCACTACTTGGGACCAACTTAAGGAGGCTTTCATTGGTGAGTTTTATTCACTCAGAACTCAAAGAAGGTTAGAGAATATGATTAGGTCTTTTGAACAAGATGATGGAGAAGATGTTGTAGATGCTTGGGTTCGTTTCAAGGAAATGTTGAGAAATTGTCCAGGTCACAATTTGACTAGGGAACAATATGTGGAGCTTTTCTTTGATGGGTTAGATAAGAAGTCTAAACGAGAATTGGGATATGCTTTTGGGGGTAGTTTCAATAACATAACACCCAATGAAGGTTATCAGATCTTGGAAGACATGGCAAAGGATAACTCAACTATGGATGATGAAAGGTTCTTGAAGAATGAAAGGAAAGAAAGAAGGGTACTAACCAAGGGAAGGCAGTGGGATTTGAGGCTCAGGGGGGGAAACGAGGAAAGTCAAAAAAGTAGGGGGGTAAGAGTTGGAGAAGGAATATATGAGAGAATGTAGGGAAGCTCACGCTTGCAAAAAAACAAATCGTCAGAGCGAGGGGAGGGGAGCGATGTAGGGAAACGTGAGAGGAGGGTAGAGAAAGAAGCGGGTGGGGAATAAAGTGGAGAGTTTAGCGGTGGCGTTGAGGGGACGGGGATAGCGGAAGTTGGGGAAATGTGAGAGGTGATGAATGGGGGACCGCAAGGGGGAGATAAAATCTAGAGGGGTTAGCGACAGATAGTGCGAGAGGAGTCGGTGGCGTACGGGACAAAGAGAGATTGGGGGGATGTATGGGAGAAAAAAGTAAAGGAGGGACTGGAAGGAGTCAAAGGAAAGGGAGGAAAAAAGGGGAATGAAGCCAGGTAGAGACAAGCTGCGGACTGGCAAGGTGAAGGAAGTGGGGTGGGAATCGACATGCGGGGAGGGAGTTTCAATAACATATACACCCAATGAAGGTTATCAGATCTTGGAAGACATGGCAAAGGATAACTCAACTATGGATGATGAAAGGTTCTTGAAGAATGAAATAAAGATGAAGAAGGGCACTAACCAAGGGAGAGTTGCTAAGGCTGAAGCTAGTAACGACTCAGGGGTTATTGGAGAGATTAAGGCGCTATCTGAGCGCATGGATAGGAGCTTTACTACTCAAGAGACTAGGTTTAGTGCACTTGAGAGGGATGTTAAGGTCGTAGCCGATGGGTGTGATCATTGTGGTGATATGCACTATTCTGATGAGTGTCCAAATCGGGCACCCGAAGATGTGAACTATGTTCAGAATCAACCCCAAGGGAATTTCCACCGCAACACCGGTTTCCAGAACCGGCCTTCAGGTAATCCTTCTTATAACTCTTCTTTTCAGGCTAATGCTCCTCGTTTTTCAGGTAACAGGTGGCAAAGAGATAATTATCAGAATCAGCCACAACAGCAGACTCAGCAAGGACAAGGATCAGGTTCTTCTTCTTCTAATGTCGATCCTAATGCCGAGTTGAGGAAGATGATGAAGCAGTTGGCTAGTAATCAAGTTGAAACAAACACTAGCATTCAAATGATCAGAGATGATACTAAGGCTTTGAGTGAGAGGTTGGATCAGATAAGCGGGAAGGTGGAGATCAACATGAAAAATCAGGGTGCTAACTTCAAGGATCTCGATAGTAGGATAACAGCTCTTGCTAGGCCCACGGGGACTCTTCCTAGCAACACACAGCAGAATCCTAGGCCTCAATTTAGTCAGGGACAGAAATACACTCCACCTCCAGTCCGTAATAAGCAAGCCAAAGCCATCACCACTCGTACTGGTAGGTCTTATGACCCACCTCCTATTCCTAATGTTGTTGTTTCAGATGTGCAGGATAATGGGAGTGATGATGCTGATGTTGATGAAGAGATAGAGATGGAGGAAGATCCGACCGTGAAGACTCCGGTCACTCCACCAAAACCGGCTGTGGTTCCAGAGGTTAAACCATACAAGCCAAAGATACCATTTCCACAGAGGTTCAGGAAAGCAAAGCTGAAGGAGCATTATAACAAGTTTGTGGACATGATCAAAAATGTTCATATTAATGTTCCTTTAGTTGATCTTATTCAGGGGATGCCCAATTATGCCAAGTTCATTAAGGAGCTTGTGACAAACAAAGGGAAGTTTGAAGAGGCAAAGGCTACTTTTCTTAATGCCGAGTGTTCTGCTATCTTGCAGAACCACATTCCACCAAAGCTTGAAGACCCAGGGAGTTTTCTTATCACTTGCTCTATTAGAACTATTATTTGTAAGGCCTTAGCTGATTTAGGGGCTAGCATCAATTTGATGCCTTACTCGGTTTATGCCAAGTTGTCCTTGGGAGTCCTTCGCCCTACTCGCATGAGTATAAGACTTGCTGACCATTCATTTCAGTATCCCATCGGGATTGCTGAAAACATTAGCGTCAGAGTTGGCCACATTGTTTTTCTAGTTGACTTCGTTATCCTCAAGATGGAGGAAGATACGAAGGTCCCTCTTATTCTAGGACGCCCATTCCTTAATACCGCGGATGCTATCATCCGTGTGAAGGATAAGGAGATTTCCTTAGGCGTAGGCACTGATAGGATTGTGTTTAATGTTGAAAAGTCTATCAAGCATTCATATTCTAATGATGAGACTTGTTTCAGGATTGATGTCATTGATGATGCATTGGATCAAGAATTTCAGGAGTTCATGGAGACAGATATTGGAGAGGAAGAGATCGCTAATTTAGGATCTGGAGAAATTACTGATGAAGCTTTATTTGCAGAGGTCATGGCACTGAGCTTGGATGAATCACCTCCCGAGGACGAGACTTTTGAGGAGGTAGTTGCTGATGGGAGTTCAAGGGTACCTAACTCTGTTGATGTACCACCTACTGACCTGGAGCTTAAGCCGCTTCCAGACCATCTAGAGTATGCATATCTGTCAGGTGAGTCTTCTCTTCCAGTGGTTATCTCATCCTCACTCTCGAGTGACGAGAAAGACCGTCTCATGTCTGTGCTTAAAGCCCATAAGCGGGCTTTTGCTTGGAAGACCACAGATATCCCAGGTATTAGTCCTAATTTTTGCCAGCATAAATTTGATTTTCTTGATGATGTTAAGCCCGTTGTCCAGAGACAAAGGCGGATGAATCCTAATATGAAGGAGGTAGTTAAGAAAGAGGTGATTAAGCTTCTTGATGCAGGAATCATTTTTCCTATTGCTGATAGTTCATGGGTAAGTCCTGTCCACTGTGTGCCCAAAAAGGGGGGCATGACAGTCATTGAAAATGATAATAAGGAGCTTTTGGCCACTAGGACTATTACGGGTTGGCGGTTTGTATAGATTACCGTAAGCTTAATGATGCCACCCGTAAGGATCACTTTCCCCTGCCTTTTATTGATCAAATGTTGGAACGTCTTGCAGGGAATGAATATTTTTGTTTCTTGGATGGGTTTTCCGGGTACTTTTAAATACCCATTGATCCCAAGGACCAAGAGAAAACCACTTTCACTTGTCCATTTGGCACTTTTGCTTATCGGCGTATGCCGTTTGGTTTGTGTAATGCCCCTGACACCTTTCAAAGGTGCATGATTGCTATTTTCCAGGACATGCTTGAAACTTCCATGGAAGTTTTCATGGATGATTTTTCAGTTTTTGGGGATTCTTTTCATTCTTGCTTGAGTAATTTGGATAGGATGTTGGAACGGTGTGAGAGGGCACACCTTGTTTTGAATTGGGAAAAGTGTCATTTTATGGTCACTGAGGGAATTGTGTTAGGGCATAAAGTGTCCAAGGCCGGGATTGAGGTTGATCGGGCTAAGATAGATGTAATTGCCAAATTACCCCCGCCTTCCAATGTGAAAGGGGTAAGGAGTTTTCTTGGACATGCAGGTTTTTATCGTCGATTTATTAAGGATTTCTCTAAGATTACTCGTCCTATGACCCACTTGTTGAGAAGGACGTTCCTTTTGTTTTTGATGATGCTTGTTTGAGTGCTTTTCATGTATTGAAGGAGAAGTTGACTGATTCTCCTATCATGGTAGCTCCAGATTGGGAATTGCCTTTCGAGTTGATATGTGATGCAAGTGACTATGCTGTTGGAGCTGTGCTAGGGCAAAGGGTTGAGAAACATTTCAAACCCATTTACTTTGCTAGTAAAACTTTGAACCCCGCCCAACAAAATTACACCACTACAGAGAAGGAGTTGCTTGCAGTGGTCTTTACATTTGATAAGTTTAGATCATATCTTGTTTTGAGTAAGACCATAGTTTTCACTGACCATTCAGCCCTAAAGTACCTGTTCTCGAAACAGGATGCTAAACCCAGGCTTATCCGTTGGATTCTTTTGTTGCAAGAATTTGACATTGAGATAAAGGATAAGAAAGGGGCTGAAAATTTGGCTGCCGACCATTTGAGTCGTTTGGAAGATCCTCACCGGGAGGAACTTCGTGACGGGGAGATCAATGATCACTTCCCCGATGATAATGTTTATATCTAAGGAGGATGAAAAAAGTAAGAAGAAATTTGTAAGAGGGAGGTAAAAATAGGGGGGGGTAAGGGGGGCTCACGGTGGGGTAAAAGTAAGATCGGGGACTGTGATAGTAGGAAGATGGGGGAAGCATATACGGTGTGGCGAATAGGAAAGTAGAAGGAGACATGGAGGGGAAAGGAAGGGGGATGAGGGGAGAACTAGGATGCAGGAGGAGGGAAAGGGTGGGGAGAAGAGTGGAGGAGGGATGAAGTATGAAGAAGGTCAAAAGGACGCGAGAGGAGAGGGGGCAGAATATAGAGAAAGAAATGATCGGTTCTAGGGGTTATCAAGGACTTAGTGGGAAATTATAGATGACGATGTCGTACATTTTGGTCGGGAAGAATAAGAATAGGAAGAGGACAGGGGGTGGGTTAGTAGCGGAAAAAGCTTTTGGGACTGGGGCATAGACTAGACAAAGCTGATATTGGAAGATAATGGGTTAGCTTTAGGGGGCGTCTGAGGATTAGCTATGCTGGTAGGAGGACACACGGATGGTAGAAGAGGAGTGAGTGATGAAGGGATGTGCGCGAACATGTCGCGTCCAATCAGAAGAGGCGGATTAGGGGAGCCGGAGTGCTAATAACGAAGAAGCAAATCGAGGTTGTTGAGTGAGAAGTACGCGAGCGTTAGGTGTTCAAGAGGGATGGTCAGAGGTTGAATTTGCGTGGAGGGGAAAGGGGGGGTTGGGGGTACTTAGGGACTGGGTGGGAGAAAAAGATAGTTGGGGAAACTGGGAGGGGGTGATAAAGAAATGAAGTGCGGGTAGAAGACGCGAAGAAGGCAAAAACCGGGTGTGGTGCATCAAGTAACAAGGAGGGAATGAGGGAAGATAGAGGGATCCGAGGACTAAAGGGAGGGGAACAGGGAAAAGGAAAAGACTAGCCACGTAGTAAGTATGGAAAGGGGCTGAAAATTTGGCTGCCGACCATTTGAGTCGTTTGGAAGATCCTCACCGGGAGGAACTTCGTGATGGGGAGATCAATGATTACTTCCCCGATGAATCTTTAATGTTTATCTCTAATTCTGATGAAGCTCCTTGGTTTGCAGATATAGCTAATTATTTGGTTGCAGGTGAGATACCTGATGATTTCACGTCCCAGCAGAAGAAGAAGCTCATATCGGATGTTAAGTATTATTTTTGGGACCATCCATACTTGTTTCATGTTTGTGCAGATGGTATGGTTAGGAGATGTGTTGCTGGAAGTGAGACAAGAGAAATTTTGGATGCGTGTCACTACGGGCCAACTGGGGGTCATTATGGTCCTTCAGTGACGGGTAAGAAAGTTTTTGATGCAGGTTTCTATTGGCCAACAATTTTCAAGGAGGCCCAGACTTTGGTTGAGACTTGTGACATCTGTCAGCGACAGGGGAACATCACTAAACGGGATGAGATGCCTCAACAGAGCATTCAGGTATGTGAGGTTTTTGATGTCTGGGGTATAGACTTTATGGGACCATTCCCACCGTCTAATAAGTTTCAGTACATTCTTGTCGCCGTTGACTACGTGTCTAAATGGGCCGAAGCCAAGGCTTTGCCCACGAATGACGCGCGTGTAGTCATTGATTTCTTGAAACAGTTGTTCTGTCATTTTGGTTGCCCTAGAGCTTTGATTAGTGACCGTGGAACCCATTTTGCAAACCATCAGTTAGCCAAAGTGATGAAGAGGTATGGTGTTGTCCACTATTTTTCTACCTCGTACCATCCACAGACCAGTGGTCAAGTGGAAAACACAAATAGGGCCTTGAAGAGGATTTTGGAGAAAACTGTGGGAGATAACCCCAAGGTGTGGTCAAAGAAGTTAGATGACGCCTTGTGGCGTTTAGGACGGCTTATAAGACGCCGATTGGCACCACGCCATACCGGTTGCTCTATGGCAAAACTTGCCATCTTCCTATTGAGATAGAGCATAAAGCGTATTGGGCTTAAGGAATTTGAATTTGGATTTGATGGAAGCGCGTGAACTTAGAATGTTGCAACTCCATGAGCTTGATGAGCTTAGGTTAGGTGCTTATGAGAATTCGAGGTTATATAAGGAGAGGACCAAGATTTGGCATGATAAGAGAATTCGTAGGAAGGAGTTTAAGGTTGGGGCTAAAGTGTTGTTGTTCTTGTCTAAATTTAAGATTAAGCAACCTAAACTAACTTCTAGGTGGATTGGACCGTTTGAGATTAAGCACGTATATCCATCGGGTTATGTTGAGTTGTTTAAGCGAAATGGTGAAGGATCGTTCATTGTCAATGATCATCGAAGAGCATGTTGAGGGGATATTTGATGAGATTCCCGTGTTTGAGTTGAATACTTGAAGGTTGGTCGAGTCAAGCTAAAGACTCGTTAATAACTTAAGCGCTTCTCGGGAGGCAACCCGTGTTCATTTTATCATTTTACTTTCTTTGAATTAGTTAGTTTTAATCTTGTTTTATTAGTAAGTGCAGGGGTGGTCTCGATTTGAAGAGGTTCCGGGTAAGTGTGATTTGAGTTTTGTCATAAAATGTGAAGAAAATTTCCAGACATATCTCACTGCGCCGCAGTGAGGGGAGGAAGTCTCACTGCGCCGCAGTGAGAATCCTCTGCCCAAGTGTTGAAATACTCCCCACTGCGCCGCAGTGGGAGTGGAGCATATCCACTGCGCCGCAGTGGGAGGTCGGGTAGGTCAAAGCACAAGCCAGGTTATAATTTTTCTTTTACTTTTTCACTTTCACTCTTTCTTCTTCCTTTCTCTCATCTAAAAAACCAAAATACCTATTAATTACCATCAAGATCTTCCATTCTCTTCCATCTTTAATCCTTTCTCCAGATTTTCATCTTCATACATTGCATTATGGGAAGAAGTGTAAGTTTTTCTCTTTTGTTTCCTTGTATTTTTCTTTTATTTTGAGCTTTCAAATTCTAGGGTTTATGCTAGCTTAATCTTTCGAATTAATTTAGGGGTTTTGATGTTTGTGGGCAATAGAAGCTAATTGGGTGTTAAATCTTCCATCTTGTTCATCCATTATTGATTTTAATTTTGAAATTAGGGTTTTGGAAAAATTTGGGATGTGTTATGAACAAGTGTGGGGGATGTATATGTCGATTTATGTGGAGATTATAGTTTGATTATTCCCTGAATTTGCTTGTTTGAGTTCCCCTTTTTGTGCCAAGTCGTGATGAACCTTAGTCATCTTGCCCAGATTTTGTGCCTCACTGCGCGCAGTGAGGGGGTTCATTGCCTCACTGCGCCGCAGTGAGGATCCTCTGCCGACTTGTCTTATTAACCCCACTGCGCCGCAGTGAGGGTGAAGCATGCCCACTGCGCCGCAGTGGGGGCCTTTCCCTGCCAAGATTTTTGTTTGTTTTATATGATTCCCAACTTTGCATTCTTAATACTCACAATTGGTCGTTTTCATGTTTGTGAATGCAGGGAGCTACTGATAAGGCCGCAGGAAAAAGGAAAATGGTTGAGGGGCAATCTAGTGAGGCCGTTGACGTCCCAAGTCAAACTTCTAAGAAACAGATGGAGGTGCCGCTTACATTCATAGAAGGTGAACTGAACGAGAGACATGCTTGGCTCTCATTTGGAAATGTTAGGCAACCTCAGAAGAACATGTACAAGAACAAGTTGTATACGCTTGCTAAGCATGCCGTATGTCCCGCGAGATATTTACATCCTATTCAAGCTCAGGTATATGGAGTACAGGAGGACTTACGAATATGGTTTTCTATGAGTTTGAGAGTTGGATGGGAGTCAAGAGGGCATGCCGTGAGTTGTGATATTTGGCGGCGGGTATTAGATAACCGTGAGGCTACCTACCATGAGTTATGCTTGGAGTTTTATTCGACCTTGAAGCTGAAGAAGGAGTTAGGGAAAGTCAAAGATATGTTTGAGGAGAGGATAGTCTCGTTTTATTGTGGAGGACAGCAGAGGAGGCTGTCGATTGCTGAGTTTGGGTATTATTGTGGAATGTATTCAAGAGAGGAGTTACAGAGTGCGGAACTTAAGGCTATTTTGAAGAAGGGATATAGAACAGGAGTCGATTTGGGTGATGGAGAGTCTATTTTGGAGTATTTCACCAGAATTACGGGAGGAGAAACTTGGACATACACTAGTGGTGTGTCAAAGATAAAGAATGTACGTTTGAGGTTACTCCACCGCATGATTGTGACATTCTTGGTGCAGCGATCTACTCATTGGGAGAAGGCTTACCAAAATGACTTGTGGTTACTTAAGCTATTTTCTGAAGGTGCTCCATCAAGGTTTGCTTTGCCTCCTCTTGTACTGCTTGACCGTATGTGTAATCATTCTGATTCGAATCTGGTTTTGGACATTTCATCACGGTTATCTATAAGAGGATGGGAGTCTTTGCTTCAGATGATTGCCAGACCTATCTTTCATTACCAGTACATCAGGAAGGTTTTACGTATAATGAGCTTTGGAGGGGTAAGATTTTGAAGAAGAAGCAAGGAAATGAGCAAGAACAGTTGTTGGCGGATGAAGGTGAAGTTGAAGGACCACCTCCTGTACAGGAGGAGGATGTTGAGGTTGATGTTGAGATGGCTGATGCTCCACAGGAGCCACCGAGGAGGACTGGACGTAACATTCCCATCCCTCGCTCGTTTGATTTAACACTTTTGGGGAACACTGTTCAGAATATCTATGAGTCTCAGCAGAAGAGTAGGCAGGAGTTTGATGCATACCAGAGGAGGATGGACCAGGATTTCAGCTGGGTTGGATCACAGCAGGCCCACACTAACTATTGCCTTGATTATTATCAGCCGATGTGGGATGCTCAGTATCACGGTCGGGAGTTTGTTCGACCTGACCCGATTCCTCAGTTCTCTCCACCGCCTATTTATGTCCCCGATTATCGTCAGGGGGGTCAGTCCTTTTTCTCTCATACGACTGCCCCGGGGAACATGTCACCACCACCCCACGATTTAGGAGGTTCTCCTCGAGGTCCAGTGCAGTTTGGGGTCTTTCAGGGTGGCCATGTTGGCGGTGATTCTTCATCTTTTGCAGGTTTGGATGCAGGTGCTCATTCAGGATTTGATGCTGGTCATTCGGGAGGAGATGCAGGTGGTTCGGGTGCAGCTCAGGAGGAGGCGTCCGATTGGGTATCGAGTATTTTTGGAACACCTGGACTACCTTATGGCTACCATGGACAGCAGCAGTAGTGGAGATGATTCCCATCCGGTACCGTGGGATGGAATCATATGATGTTTGGTTATGTTGGTATTTTCATGTCGCTACTTTAGTTATCATTGTTTGGTATCCACCCTACGGGGTGATGAAACATTTGTACTTTCCTTTGTTTCTTTTATTTTCTGCATGACACTCTTTTTAGTTTGCACTTTGTATGGATAGTTTGGATGTGTTCTTGTGATGTGTAATTGAGCAGGTTTGATCCGAATGGATGGCCATACCTATTGTACAACCCAAGTGTGGGGGAGGACCCGTTGGATTCTCATTCTCACCTACATTCTGTGGCATCGAATTGTTTGATTGTGTGATCGTGTTAGTAGCTCACTATGATGTCACATGCATATGCTGGCAGTAAGTTCAGCGCAACATTTTTAATTGCATCTTTACTGACATTGTTTCGCACACAGCTCTCGCACATTCCGTTTTGGGCTAGTCTGTTTCTCCCGTCAAGCAAATTGGACTTCCTTTTTAGGAAGAGCAATTTGTGGTGCGGGGTCAACTTACTTGTTTTGAAACGGAATGTGTCCTTAATCCGGTATGTGTTCTCATTCTTTCTGTCTATTTTGCTTACCCCTATTTACCTTAGTTTTGACCGAATATTGGACATTGAGGGCATTGTCCATCTTAAGTGTGGGGGGGTGGCAAATAGGTTTAAGCAACCGGATATATCTTTTTGTTGTTTTGCCATTGAGAATTCTACCGGTCTTGTAGATGTGTCCCTCTCGTAGGCTTTTGGATTTTATCCAAGAGTAAGGGTTCTATTTTGAACTCTGAATTATGATGTGCATGTTTGAGATTGGTGGCTTCGATGTGGTAGGATGACGGAAGACGATATGATTTGAAACTTGTGTTGAGCTTGTCCTTGTGGTAAATTGCTTTTGTCACTTAATTCATAATAACTTAATGAGCAATTTTACTACAAATTTTTTTTCCTTGGTACATATTTAATCGGCGAAATGTGTTCTGAACGGTTATTGGGCTAATCCTTGTGGATTGATAACATTACTTGCATGCTCAAATTTCCCAAACACCCAAAAGTTGTGAGATTCATCGTTCATTTATAGATGTGCTAGGTGTTGACGGTTTTGGTTTGATTGCCTTGTAATTTGTCCCTCTCTTAGGCTCTTGGATTTATTTGGGAGTAAGGGTTCCATTTCGAACTCTGCACTAAGATGTGCAAATTTGAGGTTAATCTATTCCATTTCCGGGTTCTTTTCTTTGATATGAGTGTGCCGGTGATGTGTTGAGCTAGAACTTGTCCTGGTGATCGTTACGAGACCGCAGTGAGATCACTTTTGTGATGTAAGTACATTGGATGACGAATTGGCATACTAGGTTTGACCCGTATTTTCTTTCTATTCACCCCTTGCTTATGTATATTTTTTTACCTTTAGTATACATACTTTTATACATGTACATACATTTTTGTGTTGCTGGCTACTCTGGTCAGTGATTTTCCTTTCTTTGTAAACCTTTGTTGCACTCATCTTTAGTGCAAGATACACTTAGACACCCTTTTTGAACTTAGCTTTTTCCTTTGTATAAATCCACTTAAATATGTAAACTTTACCTCGCCATACCGATAGTCTAATTTTGGGGGGCCATTGATTGTCATTGGTTTGTTTGGACGGTTTGGGAGAGCTTCAGTGGGTTATCAGTTGGAATATTCTTGGTCTATGGGCATATGTCGATTGGTCAAGTTATTGGGGAATGTATTGGATTGTTCAAAGAAGTATATTGTTATAGACATTGTTCATCATTGTAAGAGGGTGCCTACTAGTAGAGTAAAAATGGTTCAAAATAAAGAAGAAAAAAGTGAAAAACAGAAAAATTAAAAAAAAAAAATGAAAAAAAAAGAAGAAAAGAACTTGGGCTACTAGTGGGTACTTCTCATTTTTATATGTCAAAAGAATTGTTGTATCATTTGGTTCGTGAATAGAATGGAAGATTTGGTTGTGCCTAAGTTGTTTGAAGTTGATACACTACAATGGTGTCGGGTTTTGCTTGTTACTTTTGAGGTGTGTTCATGGGATAGCATCTTATGGGTTGGTGGCAATCAATGGTAAGGGTTTGATTAGACTATTTTGTACATAACTTATACTTTTGTTATTTCCTGTTATCACTAACCTAAATTTCCCAAATCCCATTGTAAATACCCTTAGCCTAACATTACAACCGATTTATATGCCATATTTTGATGATGTACTTGGTGCTCACGCCATGTCGGTGAAGCTATGATCCTTTCAAGCCTATGGTAAGATATGCATCACGACCGTGCAATGAGTGATTATTCATATATATTCAACCCCAATAGTAAGTTCGTTGGAGTAGGATGATTTTGAAGGCTCATACTTGTGTCAAACACTTTGTGCTTGTGTAAATCGTGTTTTGAGGCTGGTGGATGGTGCGATATGGTCAAACAGGTGCGGAGTATTGCATGGAATTAAAACTAGCCCATAACGAAAGCAGCTCCAAAAAGTTCACCACCCCCCAGAGGTCGTTCCCCGTAATTGTCCGATAGAACACACGAAGGGTGAAGGGCCCCAGCCAGATACTAATAGACGCAATCTCGATGTGAAGAATTATCGTTGGTTGGAACTAATCGACCAGTAATGTTTTATATATGCTTCGTGCCAAGGAATGGCTGTTGCTATTGTAATTTATCATATTTGCTATGGACGACCGTGCACAACGCTCAAGGTGGGGGGGGGACGGGGGGAGGATTTGTGTGACCAATGCTATAATAGAATCGCCCCACAGCCGTCTCATTACATCTTGACAAGGGGACTAACCAACACCTAATTCGTAAATGATAAGGCATTTTAAGTCAAGCAATAGTACATGTCGCTGTTTAGATCTCGAAAATCCCAAACAATGGTGGCGACGTTCTGCCTTAAAAAATTACAGCCTAGTGCACAAAGTGGCACAGAAAAATTAACGTAAATGTCAATCATTAACATTGAACAAAAAGAAAAACAAACTAGTATCATCTAGAACCAAAAGACAAGAAAAGTAAAAAAAAGAAAACAACACCAAAACCACTAACACCTCCTAGCATAAAAACCACCGCAAAACGAAAGAAACAAAAAAAAAAAAAAAAAAAAAAAAAAAAAAAAAAAAAAAAAAAAAAAAAAACAAAAACCAACAAAAGAAGCAAGAACGAGGAAACAACGGAGATCCACAAGGTGGAAGGAGGGGGGGTGAGCAGGGGGAGGGGGGTCCGCTGAAGGTTGCTTGGCCGTGGGGGGGTGCAAGTGAGGGAGGGGTGGTGGGGTGGGGTATGGTACAGGTGGTTGTTTCGTGGGCAGTGTTTCTCGTGTTTCCTCTGTTTAGGTGGTGGGCTCTCACGGGTTTGCTGAGGGGGGATCCGTGGACGGATTTTATGCCACTATGTTTGGATGGATGGACGGGGAGAATGACCGATTTCAGACCACGATCAACGGGAGGTGTACTGCTAGAGAGGACGACCAAAGACTTTCATGCATCAGCAAGTGATTGAACGTGCGACCGATACAGATGGGTTGGTGATATGTTTGTGGGCCGAAAAAATAAAGAAAAACAAAAGCATGGTACCCGGCGCCGAAATCGAATCCAGTTGAACACCAACGATTCCAAGAGAATCATCCACTGCTGCACGCTCGGGCCGAGTGCACAGCCCACGTGCGCAAGAAGCGGGTGAAAAAATAGGAAGACCACAAGAGAAGCAGTCAAAGGTTGAATAGAAGAAATGAATTCCAGACGATTATCCATGCGCCGCAGTGGGAGGAGACCATCCCCACTGCGCCGCAGGCATTGGGTGCCAAAAAGAAATAATTTCCAGAGGATTTTTATTGCGCCGCAGTGGGAGGGATGTTGCCCCACTGCGCCGCAGTCACACAAGAACAGAATTCCAGATATATATCACTGCGCCGCAGTGGGACACTGCGCCGCAGTGGGAGTGCACAAGGCCCACTGCGCCGCAGTGAGTGCACGGGGAAATCAGGGTTTAAGCTTTTTGCATCAGATTTTGGGGAGGTATAAATAGAAAAATAAACCCTATTTCCCAAGTTATCAAATTTTCTTTCTAGGAGCTGTTCTACCGAATTCTTTCAAGGATCATCTCAGATTTCATCATTGGATTCATTGAAGATTCAAGAACACCCATCTAGATCGTATCTAATTTTCTGTCTTGCAATTTACATTCAACAAATATTGGTACAATATGTTCTCTTTCAATTTCTTTTATGAATTTCAATTTAGCATGAGTGGCTAGATTTCTAATCATCCACTTTGATGAAACTTGACGAATGATATGATTGCAATATTTTAATTCAAGAGTTGATTCAATTATCGTTGTGTCGTGATCTTTATCAATTGATTCCTTGTGATTTATTCTTTTGATGTTGATGATTTATGTGTTCATCATTAGTGGTACTAGGTGAATATGTTTATCGTTGCAATTCGATTGTCTATGATTGGTTGTCACCGGTTCATGGTATGACAGTGAATGTCAAATCTATAATAGGAATTAATCGGTGAACGTGTTTAGAAAATGTTGGTGGTACCACGTTTTCATTCACATAGGCATAATTGGTAATTGGATAATCAAGCAAACTAATTGTTGGGGAAATTTTCTAGGCATTGGTGGTACCGGCTTGGGTAATTAAACTAGCAACTTAGGTGTTTGGGTGATTTGCGAGCGGTTGGTGGTACCACGCGAGCATTTTTATCCTTTCACGATTATCTTGTCAACTCTAAAGAATTTGATCTTTAACGTGTGCAATCATAGCTGAAGTTAAGTGGATTCGAAGTGGATGATCTTTATTTATATTGTCTGAACTTTCTTTACTTTCAATTGTCTTGTCATTTCAATTTCTTTAATTTCAAATTGTCAAAGTGAGGTAGCAATTCGGCTACGGTTCCATCCTTATTCTAAAACCGCTTTAGCAAACAATTATTTCAAAACCAATCCTCGCGAACGATCTCGGACTTACTACTTACTATACTATATGCGATCAGGTCCACTGCCTGAAAGTGTGTAGTAGTCGGTTTTTAGTGGATACTTGTTTTTAAATTGTACATACTCGATTTCACACATCAACAACCATTACAAAGGGCCCATTTACGAGATTTACCCAATCGTAGTTCAAATCCATCATCGTGTTATAACAATGACCCGATGTACAACAACATATCTTCCGGTGTTACCTTTTTAGATGGATCGTCAAACCTTTCTTCTGATGTGACACAACATCGCTTCCAAGGTATCCATCATGTATATTTTCGATTTCTTTCGACTTCTACAATACTTATTAATAACCAGCGAACCCTGTTTTCCCTCTTATTATAGGCGTTCAGTGTGACAATGGCAATCTCCTGCCTTTATTTGAATCAGTGCTCACTGAATCTTCACCAATCATCACAGAGTCATCAACATTTATCGACGAATCATCGAGAGGTTTATTCTGTATCTTACATCATCTATACATCAAAAACATTTACGTTCAGACTGTTATATCTTTTTTAATAAATGTTAACTTGCATATTAAACCCTCGACTTATTGTTGTCTGTTTCAACAATTACAATAGTTATGAATAATTGTTCCTTCCACTTTTGCATGTTATTATAGAAGTTCAAATTGAGACTGCCAATCTACTGCCTATATTTGAACATGTCCTCACTCAATCATCACCAGTCATCGCAGGATCAACAACATTTATTGGCGAATCATCGAGAGGTTATTCTCTAATTTACATCATCTATATAAGCAATGTATTAGACCCAAAATATTAGGTTTTTTTAAAACGACACTTCTTATGAAAATTTAGCAGGAAGGCGTACGCAATCTGATCTTAATTCTTCCACCTTATACGACGAGGTCGAAGAGGATCCTTACGATTTTGTTTACAGAGGCGTCTCTACAGAGCCACGTTTGTTGAAAGAACAGGCCCCATGTCGCCATTGTGGAGCAATGAGGTTTCAGTTTGAATTTCCATCTTTTTGTTGTATGGGGGGGAAGACACGGTTGGCGCCGACAAATGTCCCAACTGAACTCTACAATCTCTTTACGGATCAGTCCGAATTAGGAAAGACGTTCAGGCACCACATACGTTCCTACAATACAAATTTCTCATTCACGTCAATGGGTGTCAAGTTGGATAAAACGATGGCAAATATGACTGTTGGAGTATATACCTTTCGTGTTAACAGGGGAATATATCACACTATTGATCAGTTGGTGCCGAGGGATGGACACCCCAAGTATTTACAGATGTATTTTTATGATGAAGAAAATGAGTTTGCTCTCAGAGCACAGTGGTCGAATCTTGATAGAAACATCCTTCGTATCTTGACGCGTGCCCTTGCTGCAAATCCTTACGCAACAACCTTTCGCAACATGGCGCAATTAGGACCCCTGGACAACTACAGGGTCACTTTGAATGCATCGGTTGAACTTGACCAAAGGGTGTACAACCGCCCTACTACATCAGAGGTACTAAATACAACATTATATTTCCGTCGTTTTACAAGTTTATGTGCATTTTAATTATACATTAAATGACTTAAATGATAAATGATTTTGATTACACACAGGTTGCTGGTATATGGGTTGAAGGAAATGATGAACTCACTGCATACAAGAGAAGCATTGTTGTTTATGGAAGGTCTGAACGTTGCCAACAGATTCAACCTTATTTTGGTTGTTACGATCCACTGTCTTATCCTTTGTTTTTCCCGAACGGTGAGTCTGGATGGCACGACAGGATACCAACAAATGGTTTTTCCATGGATGACATTGTTAACGGTGAAGATAACTTTGGAGAAGATGAAGATGCGGAAGGTAATATAACATTAACTTAGATATTTATTATTTCATTCCACTGGAGTAATTTACACCTTACCAATGTCACAGGATCAAACGCGAGTACAGGTAAGAATAAGAAAACAGTATCAATGCGCGAATATTACTGCTACAAGTTCCAGATTCGCCCCACCGAGAACGTAATTTTGTTGGGTGGAAGGTTGCTCCAACAGTTTGCTGTAGACATATACATAAAGATTGAAACGTCACGTTTACAGTTTTGTGAACATAACCAGGACAGGATAAGGGCCGATTTGTATCAAGGTATAGTGGATTGTGTCAACGCCGGTGAAGTTCGGCCAAATAGAATTGGAAGAAGGGTACCTTCACCTGGACCAAACCCAGACACTGGGCGTTGACCAGAACGGTGCTCCCTGCGTCATTCATCGGGGGTCCGCGTGATATGCGTCGACGCTTTTTAGATGCCATGTCGTTGGTACAAGATGACGGTAAGCCTGACATATTCCTTACGTTCACTTGCAACCCAAATTGGACGGAAATCACTGAAAAACTCTTACCCGGCCAAACTGAGCAAGATCGCCCGGGTTTGGTTGCAAGAGCCTTTCGGGCGAAACTCGAGGATCTGAAAAAACAGCTGCTCGAGAAGCATGTTCTCGGTGAGGTAGGTGCTTATGTTTATGTCATTGAGTTTCAGAAACGTGGTTTGCCTCACGCACATTTTCTTTTGATAATGAAATCAACACACAAGATTACCTCTCCAGACCAATACGACAAGTTGGTTTGTGCTGAAATCCCCGACCCCTCAAGGTATCCCGAAATGCATCAACGGGTTGTTCAACACATGATTCACGGACCATGTGGTCCTTTAAATGACAAATCCCCGTGCATGCAGGGAGACCCAAAAGCATGTCGTTTTCATTATCCTCGACAGTTTAATGAACGCACTGTACAGGGAGATGACTCATATCCATTGTATCGGAGGAGAAAAAACGGGATCAAAGTGAAGAAGGGGAAACACGATATCGATAACAGATGGGTCGTACCGTACAACACGACGTTGCTGGTGATGTTCAATTGTCACATGAATATGGAGATTTGCTCGAGTATAAAATCTGTGAAGTACGTGTTCAAATACATCTACAAAGGTCACGACAAACAATCTGTTCATATTGATCCTGATGGAGAAGAAGTCGTGATTAATGAGATTAAAAGGTTTCAAGACGCACGCTACGTGTCGGCTCCCGAGGCAATGTGGCGTATATATAGCTTTCCACTTTCTAAAATCCACCGGAGTGTCATGTCATTGCACCTCCATCTTCCACGTCAGCACTACGTTCGATTCAGGGAGAGTGAACGACTAACAGCTATTATGGAGAGGGGAGCGAAATAAAAGATCAATGTTGACTGCATTTTTTGATCTCAATAGAGAGTTCGAGCCTGCAAGACAACATTTATACAAAGATATCCCAAAACACTTCACGTGGCTTGCAGACAAATGCCGATGGAGGCCTCGCGGTGGAAACCATTCAACAAGGGGGCGGGTTATCTCAGCTAACCCAGCAGAAGGTGAACGATACTACCTACGGATGCTTTTAATGCATGTGCCAGGACCTCAAAGCTTTGATGATCTTTACAGAGCCAACGGTGTTACACACACAACGTTTCGAATGTCAGCACTTGAAAGAGGTTTGATTGAGAATGATGACTCTTTGTCACAATGCCTTACAGAGGCTGCCGTGTTTCAGTTCCCACACTCATTGAGGAGACTGTTTGCCACTATATTGATATGTTGTGACCCGGGGGATGTCCGAAAGTTATGGGATGACCATATGATTCACTTGCAGAAGACTACATAAGATGTTTCAGAAATAGTGATCAAGTTCTAAATATGGTTCTTAGATACGTCTCGGTATTTCTTCAATCTATGGGTAAGAGTTTGCATGATTTTGACCTTCCTCATATGACCAGCAATTATGCCGAATCAGGGGGTTTTCGTGAGTTACATGAAGAAAGTTCTATAGTCGTCGAAGACGATCATCTGCGCGCCAGGCATGAACTAAACCCTGATCAGAGGTTCGCATACAACTCCATAATGAGGTACGTTGATTGTAATATTCCAGGAGTGTTCTTCATAGATGGCCCCTGCGGAACAAGGAAAACCTTTTTGTATAATGCTCTGCTTGCTGAGGTTCGTTCCCGTGGACAGATTGCCATAGCCACTGCTTCGTCTGGAGCAGCGGCAAATAACATGCCCGGTGGGCGAACAACTCACTCGAGATTTAAGATTCCCCTAACCCTGAATAATAACTCTCTTTGCAACATCAGTAAACAAAGTGGTACCGCTCACCTACTCCGTACTGCAAAGCTAATCATATGGGATGAAGCCTCGATGGCAAAAAGACAAGCGGTTGAGGCACTAGATCGAACAATGCAGGATATCATAGGCGTAAGCCAACCATTTGGAGGAAAAATTATGGTTATGGGCGGTGATTTCAGACAGGTGTTGCCGGTAATCAAGAAAGGGACCCGCGCGCAGATTGTCGACTCGAGCCTTCGTATGTCGCCACTTTGGTCCGTGACTAAAAAGATTCGTTTAACTATAAATATGAGAGCGAGGACAGATCCATGGTTTTCGGATTTCCTTTTAAGAGTCGGTGACGGAGAAGAAGAGGTGATTGACGACAACTTTATTCGCATACCTGATGATATGACCATCCCATACAACATCGAGTCAGGATCGAAAGAGGACTTAATAAGTGCCATATTCCCCTCCATTGAAGTGAATGGGAATTCTTCGGAGTACATAATTTCCAGGGCAATACTGTCAACTAAAAATGAAAATGTCGAGGAGATAAATGAGGAGCTGATTGATAGATTTATTGGCCAGGAGCAAATATATTACAGCTTTGATGAGGCGGAAGACGACGTTAACAGCTACTATCCGGTTGAATTCTTAAATTCTCTTAATATTGCTGGTTTGCCCCCTCATCGTCTAAGACTCAAAGTTGGGTGCCCGATTATACTATTACGTAACATCGACCCATCCAACGGACTTTGTAACGGCACACGGTTGATATGCAAAGGTTTTCAACGAAATGTCATCGATGCGGAAATAGCCGTTGGTCAGAATGCCGGGAAAAGAGTTTTTTTACCGAGAATACCCCTGTGTCCCTCAGACAATGATATGTATCCCTTTAAGTTGAAAAGAAAACAGTTTCCGGTTCGACTTAGCTTTGCGATGACAATAAACAAAGCCCAAGGCCAAACGTTGCCACACGTCGGTGTCTATCTACCTGAATCGGTATTCTCACACGGCCAGCTTTACGTGGCACTATCTAGAGGGATATCACGTGAAAGGGTGAAGGTGTTGGTTAGACCTACCCAACTTTTCCCTCAACCCGGCGTATACACCTCAAATGTGGTGTATAGAGAAGTTTTACAAGATGCATAGCTCATATAAGGTGCGTGGATTTATATACCAAGTAATTTATATATACAATACAGTTTTCTAATCTTAATTTAATGTTTAGTTTTTCATTTTTCCGATTCCAAGGTTTTATGTCCATTTCTTCACTTGGCCCATCTACGACTTCAGGATCATTTTGTTCAGGTTAGCTTCATCTTTCATTCTTACGGAAATTGTAGTGCTTACTGTTTGCATACATAATGGTTTTTATTTTGTGCACTACGTCTATAACAGTTCAATCCACCTGCTTATTTTCAGGTTACTATGTTTCCTTCGCTTTGTAGAGATGAACAATGCCAAAGTCGTTGATGTTTCTAGCCTTCCTTTGCTTCAGCAGCCAACCAAACCTTTTCTTTAGACGATATAATTGGACCCCTTGAGGATCTGTTATCTAAGAAACAAGTATTTTTTATTTTCTGCAATTTTCCTTTGTCATGTGTTTACGTTATAATAACAGTTTCTTTTTATTAACAGCACAACGTTGGTAATTACGCCGTCTTATGTGATTATTTACTTCGTTTTGAAACTACTATTCTAATCAACTTTCATGTTTCTTTTGTTTGTTGTCAACATATCATGGTAATTTTTAGAACTTAGTACAAGTGCATGGTTTGCAATTATCGTCATCATCTCATATCGCTCATGTTTTATATTGTAACCTGCCTTCTAGCCGCCGCAACGCGCGGGCACTAGGCTAGTTTTATAAAAAACACATTCAATCTTAACTTAAGCAAAAATTAAATATCTTTAACAGTTTAATCATTAATAGAAATTAAACATTTCTTTGTCACTAAACCATTTAGTTAAGTGTTGTTATACTTCCTAAAAAAAATTAACCTAAAATTTTAGTTAAACCTATGATGTGTTTCATTAAAATCTGATAACTTGTTAATTGTAATGTAACGATTAGATTATACCCAAACTTAAAAAATATATAATAAATTATAGTAAGAGAGTCAAAATGATTCTCGGATTTAAGGGCTCATAAGTTTTAAATGGTCAAATCAGTAGCAGAGCCAATAAAGGGGTTAGGGGTGCTTAGCCCCCGCAAACCTTCATGCTTTCCGTTGATACTCTAGCACATAGTCGACTTGTACAAAGTTTTTTTTGAACCAAGCCACTCCCAGTCTCCAATGATAATTGTTCATGTTAAACACATATTAAACTTATTGTAAGAGCAGAAGTATAGAAAACATATATTACATTTGCGTTCTAATGGTGTGAATCGGAAGTTGCAGACATTTGGTAAAAAAAGATGAAACAACTCCCAAAATTACATGTTTGTAGTTATTTCTTTTTGTCCTCATGCTTACTCAAGGTATAGATTTAGACCTTCAGTTTTATAGATAATTACATTTGTCTCATACTATTACATATAAACTTTTTTTTTCTCTCCTCTTTGTTAAGTAAAAGCTGGAGACAACATTTATTTAAATCGATTTTTTTCATCTTGAATATAACAATTGTGAAAGTTTTATTGTTTCTTATGGCATCTAAAGAGATCCTTTCATTGAAAGAAAAAGTCTTTGAAATTTTTTAATATCATCAAGTTGAATAATTTATTTGATGGATGGTTCGTAATTCTCAAACTTTTGTTCTTTCCAAATGTAATGACAAAAAAAGCTTTGAATTGAAGTAGATAGTTTTTTAATGGGAGGGGGTTCCCTAAAGTTAGTCAAGTTGGAATAACTTTAGGAAATCCTTTCCCTTTTTTAATAGCTTTTATTTCCTTAATTTTGTGTCAGTCCTTGTTACTCTGTTGCCTTACTTGTTATTTCCTTAATTTTGTGTCAGTCCTTGTTACTCTGTTGCCTTACTTGTTATTTCCTTAATTTTAATACACAAAGAACGAGTAAGAAGATCACTTGTTTGTGAAAACAAAACTTAAGAAGATCACAAAAGACTAAAATGAAAAATAAAAAGGATGACAAAAAGGTTTAACATCAAAAACCTCAAATTCATTCATAACTTACATCGCTCCTTCAACACTCTGTTTTAAATAGATTCATTTCAAACTTATCAATCAAGTCGATAATTATCTAGTCGAGCTTACAAATAATTATCCAAACTTGAGTTTGAAAATAAAGACTCGATCAAATTTCAATTTTTGAATTTTATAACTTGATAGTTGAGACAAATTCAGATAGATGACCACAATAAATAAATAAAAAACTAAAGGGACTAAAATGAAAACATCTAAAACATATACACGAGTAACAAAGTTACTTACTTGATCCTCGCCAACGGAAAACACACAAGATTTCCTTGCAGTGAGCACCGGAGAAGAATCCAAATCAAAATCAGAGATATGATAAAAGATATCGGATCATTTTCCGACGAGAAATTCGACGCTAAGAAATGGATAAACAATGCGTGCCAGTCACGTCATCCAGAGGATCCATTAGATACTTGCTTAATCGATCTCGAAACTAGCTTACAAGACGTTTCCGAACAGATCGCTAAATCTCTTGAGGAACAGAGCTCCGCCGCTATCCTACGTGTCCCACGCGCCACTCGTGACGTCATCCGTATCCGTGATGACGCTCTTTCTCTTCGTCAGTCTGTTGCTTCTATTATCTAGTCGAGCTTACAAATAATTATCCAAACTTGAGTTTGAAAATAAAGACTCGATCAAATTTCAATTTTTGAATTTTATAACTTGATAGTTGAGACAAATTCAGATAGATGACCACAATAAATAAATAAAAAACTAAAGGGACTAAAATGAAAACATCTAAAACATATACACGAGTAACAAAGTTACTTACTTGATCCTCGCCAACGGAAAACACACAAGATTTCCTTGCAGTGAGCACCGGAGAAGAATCCAAATCAAAATCAGAGATATGATAAAAGATATCGGATCATTTTCCGACGAGAAATTCGACGCTAAGAAATGGATAAACAATGCGTGCCAGTCACGTCATCCAGAGGATCCATTAGATACTTGCTTAATCGATCTCGAAACTAGCTTACAAGACGTTTCCGAACAGATCGCTAAATCTCTTGAGGAACAGAGCTCCGCCGCTATCCTACGTGTCCCACGCGCCACTCGTGACGTCATCCGTATCCGTGATGACGCTCTTTCTCTTCGTCAGTCTGTTGCTTCTATTCTCCTTAAGCTTAAAAAAGTAAGATCTCATATAGTCATTCATATATATATATATATATGTAATTATGTATTGTATATATGTTAATTGTGCAATGCTGAGTAGTATTTACTGTTAATTGTTGTCAGGATTTACATTAGGATTTTGACTGGTGTTTCACTAATTTTTTTAAATATAGAAAATGTCGGTGCTGATTTGCTGAATATGTAATTGTAGTTGACGAATTCTTGATAGGTGTGATGATATATCGGAATGTATATATATATATATATATATATATATATATATTATATATATATATATTATATATATATATATATATATATATATATATGTTGATAGTGATACAGATTGTGTAATGAGGTTCATATTTTTGGTGTTACGTTAGGGTTTATAGACGTACTATATGTTGTATGGATCGTATAGTGTAGGTAAGAAGCAAATGTGTTTCGATAAGCTTTGTTTTATAAAAGTTACGGTGTAGTATGTATTTTGTTATCAACATTTTGTGTCATCCTTAGATCTGTATAATACTGAATCAAAATGTATAGCACTTATTGTGTTTTGCTATTGTGTCCAACTCTCGAAATGTCTATTTTGTGAACCAAACTTCCAATTCATTGCTATTGTATGTATCCGGTAATCTCTTTTGACTTGTGAAATGGTGACGTGATGCCAATTTTGATGATGTGGCAACTTATATGGCTAACACTTTAGGGAAAGTATCGGTTAGAGACATGGAAGTTTGTTACATACAATAACAATGATATTGAAACTTGATACACATGATAGACAATTTGGAAGTTGGATGCACACAGTATCAAAACGTGAGAAGGTAGATAATTTTTGCCGCACTTGTCCAGTCAATCCATTAATGTGTAAAAATTATTATATGACAAGTGAAGGAGGACAGTGACGCAATGTGAAAGTTTAATGTTAAATATAGCGAAATTTTACATATTCTGTCTCTCGTAATGTGAGCCTTTTGTTAATAGGAAAAATGGTTAGAATAGCAAGTGGATACAAAACTATGAATCGAATCGTGTCTGTAAACTTAACCCTTTATGTTTAATTTATTCTAATGTTTAGATTTAGGCTACTCATAGTTTTGGTATAGAATCAATGTATGTGCGTCAGTAACTCAGTAAGCATTCTTTTGCTCATTTTACCGAGTAGTATTCTACTCCGACTTCTGCTACAGGTATTAGGCACAAGCCTCACGACCTTACAATTGTCACCATAATATTGTAACTAATTGAACCATAGCAACGTGGAAGTTTAATAAGACATAGTCAAATTGTACGTATTTCATTTCTCCTAACTGGTCTTTTGTTCATTGGCTCAATGACTAGAATAGTATATGTAGGCTTACCTTATGTGCAATTCTTGTTTTTTATGTCTATAGGCGGAAGGTTCATCAGCAGAATCAATAGCTACCCTTGCTAAAGTTGATATAGTCAAGCGGAGAATGGAAGATGCTTACGAAACACTTCAGGTGGAAATATATTTTATTCTTTTGAATTCATTATCTTCATTCACCGTGACTTTTGTGATTTGCTTTATTATTATGGCATGGAATCTTTTAAGCGTCTTCAATTTTCATATGTATAGGATGCTGCAGGTTTGACTCAATTAAGCTCCACAGTTGAGGACGTTTTTGCCAGTAATGATCTTCCTCGTGCAGCAGAAACCTTGGCCAACATGAGGCATTGCTTGACTGCTGTTGGAGAGGTAAAAGTTCATTTATATCTCATGATCATTTTTAAGAGGTTCAATATGGGTTTATCCATCGTTTTCTTTTCAGGTTGCTGAATTTGCCAATATTAGAAAGCAGCTTGAAGTCTTAGAGGACAGACTGGATTCAATGGTACAACCCCGTCTAACAGATGCAATAACCAATCGCAAGGTGAAATTTGAAGTCAAAGTTTCTGATTGATCTATAATGCAATGCCTATAACCGTTGCTTCTATGTCTGGAAATTTTAATTAATGTGCTCGTATATTTCATGTGTTTAGGTTAATGTGGCCCAAGATTTGCGTGAGATACTCATTCGCATCGGAAGATACAAGTCCTTGGAGAATCACTATACTAAAGTTCATTTGAAGCCTATTAGGAAGCTTTGGGAGGATTATGAGTTAAAACAACAACGTACTAAGACTGGTATCGAGAGAAATCAAGTTGAAAGTATTTCGAGTTCCCACGATTATCAATCAAGTTCACCTACAGTTTCATTTCCCAGTTGGCTGCCCAGTTTTTATGATGCATTATCCCTTTATCTTGAACAAGAATGGAAATGGTAAACGTTTTCTCTTTCATATCTGATTCCAGTAGGCTACATCAGTTCTTACACGAAAAGCTTATAAACATGCCTGCACTTCTTATGATGTACATTATTATGTGCCATTACCTGCAATAAAGCACAGTGTATGATCGTTTCGCTTATACATAATGTAAATTGTTCTTTTTATATACTTTTTTATAAGGATATTAAATCCAACTAACCCCATGAAATCATTATTACTATTTATTAAATGTATCTTAATAAATGGCAATTCTCAGATAGTGATAAGACAGCCTCAGGTATGAACTGCTAAGAAATACACCGTAATAGTCAATCATAAATGAGGCAATGACAGGTTAGTGAATGAGATAAAGTACTACTGGATTGTAAGGCAGGGTTAATATTGAAATATAATCATTGCAGTATTACCAGATAGGCACAGTGTTGGTTTTCTTTCTGTCCTTTGTTCACTTCACACAATTCACCCTAGCAAATAACCTACGTTACACAAAGGCCTTCTCTTTGCCAGCGGTATTGGATCTGTTTTTCATGTAGAACTATGAGTTTGTTTTTGTACATTTGGTGTAGTAGTAAGGGTACTATATATGTAGGTGAAGGTAGAAAGCATCGAAGTCTGGGATTACTTTTTGCCACCTTTAGTGTGACTTGAACTTTACGAATTATGAACCATATTCTTTTCCCTGGGTTCTTGTTAGATTACTGTTGCGGCCGCTGACGCTTTATTATGATGTACTTGTCTCTTTGCTCAATTTGGTATCTGAAATTGAATGCCCGACAATGCTAATCATTGAATCACAGAATTGTGCTTATGTTATTTATCCAGTAAATGGTCAAATTGGTTAAATGGCACAAGAATTGGTAGTTATTGTATGTCACAATTGTAGACTCATGTTATATGTGTTAAAGCTAATAATAGTTCTACAACACATGTGTAGTGTACCAAGGAAAACAGTCTTAAGCAGGCCCCAAGCCAACTATGTGAATTTAATGATTATAAGAGGGATCATCATGGTCTTTGAATCTGTGGTATAGCTAGTTGTCCAATAATAGTAGTGGGAAAGCGGCCTCTATTAATTTAAATATAGATATAGATGTACAGAGAATAAATGCTTATATATATATATATATATATATATTATATATATATATATATCATATCAAATCATAAATCATAGTATTTACTATTTACATCGATTGTTGGGATAAAGTAGATATTCAGTGTCTGAATTTAGTTAAGTTTCAGTTGAATCATGTGGAATTGTAAGATCATGATGTGAATGGTGAAGATTCTCCCAACTGTAATAAAGGTTGAGAACATCATCTTGTGTTAGCACATGTGAAATCGGTTAACCCTTCTTATATTTTAAGAGTGTGGCAAGTGATCGGACCATATTAGAGTCATATTATCTTTTCAAAGTTGCTATCTAAAATATATATTTCCAGGTCTATGCTAGCTTTTCCAGAAGATTACAAGACTCTTGTCCCAAAGCTATTAATTGAAGCAATGGTGGCTGTGGGTGCCAGCTTTGTTTCTCGCATCAACCTCGCAACAGGAGATGTAGTTCCCGAAACCAGAGCATTAGCCAAAGGTCGCAATCTGAAACTAATTGTGATTTTTATTTTGTGTCATGAGATTTGCTTTAATTTGATAAAAGTAAGTTTGTAGTCTTTCACTCAATTTCTCATGATCGAAGGTTTATCTGATAGTCCATTACTTCATTCAACATATATAGGGTTGGTTTTGCTTTCGAATTTTCGCCAACATGGACTAAGTATATATTTTCTCATAAGAGTTTGCTTTCAGAAATGAAAGAAATATTGTTGATAGTGTATTGCACCTATGTCTTGGGTGTTACTTTCATATGCTGTGCCGTTCATGGACACACATTTCATGTATAATCATGCTATATGCCACTCTTTCCCTGTTCTGTTAGAATATGCCGCACTATCAAAACTTAAGCTTCCATGTTACAATTTCAGGTGTATTAGATATCTTATCTGGAGATATGCCAAAAGGCGTAAAAGTGCAGACTAAGCATTTGGATGCGTTAATTGATCTACACAGTATGACCGGCAGTTTTGCAAGAGATGTGCAACACCTTTTTGGAGAATCAGATCTCAATGTTTTGAGGGATACTCTCAAGGCAATCTACCTTCCTTATGAATCATACAAGCAAAGGTAAATTCCCATAATACCCTTGTTTTTATCATTATAGAATAAAGTAATTATCATGGAGCAAAATATTGCTTCTACTTTTGCAGTGATTTCTATGGTATCATACAAGTAAGTTCACTTTAAAACACATGGCGGGACATATGAGAAGGGTTCTGGTGCTACTTTTGAATATTAATTTTGCTTTCTCCATGTTACCTGCAGTTTCAAAGCATTTGTATTGGGCCCAATCGAGTATTTCCACCACATATTCAGATTTTTCAATTGATTTAAATTAGCATCTACAAAGATGCTCCCTTTTGTGAAAGAATGAATCATATATTATATTTTTTGGGTAAGAGGGCATTCTTAAAAGTACTCTTGACATTGAAATCTGGATCATCGTTAAGAACTACTTTACAAGTTCACCCTTTTCTCCAATAGTTACACGTAAAACACGTATCATCATGTGTCTATCTGTAATCTTTCAACAATGTTTATAATTTTCTGTTTGCATAGTAAATTAACACATTTCACATTGATCGAGTTGTGTCCTTTATCATTAAAAGTACCATATAATCTATATTTAATGAATCTGGATTTTGTGATCTACCTAGCATATTTATACATTGTGCTGAAGCAGTTGGTCTTATACTAACGTCAACAATTAGTTCAGTTTTTCACATCAATTTGAAGGCTAAGAGTAGCAAACAGTATGCACATGCCTAGCCGACATTTCCATTTCGACCGTTACTTATGAATGGATCAATCCGGGTTATGGTTCATCTTGCGGATCAAACAGATGAAAACAATGAATGTACTTAGGTGGAAACAGTACAAATGTTTTGAACGATCAAAAATTGTTCGAAGTGTACTTTTAATGCACAAACCAACCTAAAACATTATTCAAAATTTTAGATACTATTGAATTAACATAAATTATATAACTTTTGCAGTATTTGACACATTCTCTATATACTGTTACAAAAATATGTATAAAAACATGTTTTGGGTCAAAAATCCTGTTTAGACATCTACTAGTAGAAACTTACCCATTTTGACCTGTTACTGAACCCACCAGATCCACCCTTTCTGCCACCTCTACTATATTGTTGCAAATTCTTCTTTACTCCCACATTTTCATTTTTTCGAGGATGCAGTTACTAATCTAAATTAAGTTTTAGGTATGGACAAATGGAGCGTGTTACCCTCTCAGCTGAGATTTCAGCTATTGATCTGAGAGGTGCTGTGACTCGTGGTGTTGGAGCACAAGGGATTGAACTTAGTGAAACCGTTAGAAGAATGGAAGAATCAGTGCCACAAGTCATTGTACTTCTTGAAGCATCTGTAGACAGATGCATCAGCTTTACTGGTGGCTCAGAAGCTGATGAACTCGTTCTTGCCCTTGATGATGTCATGTTACAATTTATTTCAACCCTGCAAGAAATCCTTAAAACCCTAAGAGTTGTATGCGGGGTTGATATTGCCCATGATGGCATGGGTTCAAAGAAGGAAACAGGATCAGATAAAAAGGAAGGGTCTCGTAAATCTGAGTTGTCAAGTGAGGAAGAGTGGTCTTATGTCCAGAGTGCACTACAGATACTCACGGTTGCAGATTGCCTGTCAAACAGATCTGCAGTTTTTGAAGCTTCCTTGAGAGCTACACTTGCTAGATTGAACACAAACTTATCTTCTGCAGTTTTTGGCTCTAGTATTGACCCAAATTCATCGCATGAGACTGTTGATGGAAATGGAGATTTATCTATGGCTGGAAGGGCTGCATTAGATTTAGCAGCATTAAGGCTCTTTGATGCTCCAGAGAAAGCACGGAAGCTTTTTAATCTGTTGGAGCAGGTATGTGTTCCATTTTTATCCTTTTTCTCTTAGATACCTGAAGCTGGCGCTATAGATGACAAATTGAGTTGGTCTGGGGTAGTTAACAAGTCAAAATGCCAAATAAGGTTTTACGGGTTTGGTAAAATTACTTCTTATCCAGAGGTTTTTTTTCAGAGAAAATCGATGTTGTGTCAGATATGATGTTAAAATCTGTAATGTGGGCGGTGCAACAACTTAATGTATAATACCAATCACATATCAACATATAGTCATCAACTTATAAGTAAAAACTATATCAACACCTATATGAATCTATTGTTTTGGTCCCGGGCACACATTGCTTCATATGGGCGCACACTCGTACCTCCTAACCCTTATGAAGTACAAAAATTACACTAAAAAGGTAACATATGATTACAAATTTTTTACTTAGATAATAAGCTAATTTCTTTTAGTAAAATTATTTAGAAGGTTTTCCATATTTAATACACTTTGGAGTTTGGACAACTGACCTTTTACCTTTTTAGTCGGTTTTTTCCGTATATTCCTGTTTGACTAACGACAGATAAATCACAACCCAAATTAACCCTTTCGTAAGGAGATGGGATATATTGCTACCTCTATTCAGATATGAAAAGAATTAGCTACCTGAGCATAGATTTGGCCCAGGCTTTCTTCTACCCTCTAGCTGAATCTTCATGTATTATATCTTCGACTCTATGCAAATAAACATTTTCTTTTTTCTTAGTCAAAAGATCCACGGTTCCATGCACTTCCAGTTGCATCTCAAAGAGTTTCAGCATTCGTGGACGCAGTAAATGAACTTGTATACGATGTCCTCATATCCAAAGTAAGAAAGCAGTTTAATGGCGTTTCAAATTTGGCTATCTGGTCTGCTGTGGAGGAACAAACTGCTTTTCACCTTCCAAGCTTTAGTGCATATGCTCAAGCATATGTGACAACTGTGGGTGAATACCTTCTCACTTTACCCCAGCAGTTGGAGCCACTAGCCGAGAGCATTTCTAACAATGATGCTAATGCCGAGGAGGCCCAATTCTTTGCAACAGAATGGATGTTTAAGGTACACACTTTACTATTTTTGCCTCCAATTATAAAGATGTAGTGAACTAAGGTGAATTGTATAGAAAGGCAACCAACTTTGTTTGATTTCTGTAACTGGCAACCAACTTAATTTGGCCAATACCATAACTGAACGTAAGCGGGTATCAAATCACCCAATCAACGCAGCAAAAGAAGATCTGAACATGGTTTTTCAGGCATTTTTCATGAAACTTTCGACTGTCGAGGGTTTTTTTAGTTATTTTAAAAGCTTAGTTCTCAGCAAAAACAGATGGTAACTACCCAAAACAGAAATATGATAAAACTTGGTTGCCCTTTTATGCAATTACCACGTTGAGATATACTCCCCGTGACCCAAAATAAACACAACATTGATGGGGACACATACTTCTGTGAATTTGTTCGTTTATTAATTATGTTAAGTACCTTGCTAATGGCAATTAGAGGAATGTTATCCAAATCAATATTTTGATACTTCTGACCTGTTTGACCTCTTATACATTTGATATTTTGAGGAACCCAAATCTATACGTTTTGTAGGAAAATGGGTCAAAATTGAAATCTTTCAACATATCTGTGGTTACTAATGTTTAGCATCCCTGTGTTGCTTATTGATATAGGTTGCGGAAGGTGCTGCGGCTCTATTTATGGAGCAACTGAGAGGTATCCAGTACATAACAGAACGGGGAGCACAACAGTTATCAGTAGATATAGAGTACTTGAGTAATGTGTTGTCAGCATTGTCAATGCCCATCCCTCCCATCCTAGCTACATTTTACACTTGCCTATCGACCCCAAGAGATCAGCTCAAAGATGTCATTAAAACTGATTCAGAAAGTCTTGATCTCCCCACAGCCAACCTTGTTTGCAAAATGCGACGTGTGAACTTGGAATGATAGGTAGAGAACAAGATGCATGTTGTACCATTTTCGCTTCTTAGGTAGCATGAGAAGTTTTGGTATGAGAGAACTACAATTTTAACTTTATATTTCTTCCAATATATTTTTATATACTTGAATGTAGTTATGAAAGTTTTAGTTTTTTTGGAGTACGAGAGTACAATATACCTGCAAAAGTTCGATGTACGTGTTCGTAGCTGATATAAATGAAATGTAGGTAAATGTTATGGGTTGAAAACTTGAAATTCAGCAAGGTTTAGCTAGAGAAATAAATTTGCATGTTTTATGTCTTTGAAACCATTTGTCATCTTCGGATTTACTTTGGGCTCATAGCCATATAATATTCAGCCTATATATATAGCCATATATGTATAAGAAAGCCCAATGATTTCCTTCTATTATATTTTCTATTCACTCGAAATCATGTGTCATCTCCGGATTCACTTGTATTGCTCCTAGTTTGGTAATTGGAACACACTTCTTCCGCTATCTGACTACGGCATCTCTTAATTCTACGCATAAATACCAAGTGATGTGAATGACACCAACGCCTATTGAAACAGAGAGCACATTAAACAAGCTAAGATTCATTGGTTACGTTATACTTCAACATGTCTAATTATATCGTATTTCTTACTTCAATTCTGCACTTAAATATTGACATAAAAATCATGCTGCATTTTTGGAAGAGATCCCTATTAGATGATATATTATTATGTTAATTACTATGATGCAGTAAAGTGAGATTAGTATGATACAAATTAGGGGTGTCAAAAGTACCCATAACCCCGATCGAATGGGTTTGGGTCATATAGGTCACCTTATTCGGGATAACCCGAACCTAAATGTTTTGTATGGTTTGGTACATAGGTTAAAGTGTTAAACATACAAAGATTTGGATAACCCAAATAACCAGAATAACCTATTTGTATATTATTTGATATAATATAAAGTGTTAAACATACAAAGATTTGGGTAACCCAAATAACCCGAATAACCTATTTGTATATTATTTGATATATTGTTATATGGGCTTGCGTTATTGTTATTATATAAAACCACTTCTTCATATGTTATTTATACTCGCGTAAATAACAATATTCTGGTTCTTGTACTACATCAATAGCTTTTCACTGTGTTGGCTTACTAAGGCCGGTTCTTATAAGGAGGGGAGTCCTGAAGCTTTTACCTGCGAGCTCAGCGCCACATCATCCAGGACTCCCCTCAGGACTCTCCCTACTTGTAAAGACAGTTTTTTGGAACTTCTTCGCCACATCATCAATTCTTTTATAATTTTTTTTAATTAACAAAAACACCATTCAAATAAATACTTTTATTATTAATAAAACATTACAACACTTATTAAAAAAGTTACGATCCTAATAATAGAAAATAAATATTACGAAACTAGACATAATAAAAAAACCTTGTCAACGTTGACGGTAATTTTCTGGGAAGTTCCAAACATGTTCCACTAGGGCATTGCGAAGTCGATGGTGCGTCCTTCTATCACGTAACTCCGCGAAGACCCGCATTTGCGTTGCAACCCTTTCATCCCACGTACGTGTTGGCATATTAGTTGGATCAGCCAAATAATCTTCCTCAAGGTCGGAAATTGCGCTACCGTTGTCTTGAACAATCATGTTGTGTAGAATGACACAAACATACATAATACGTTTTATTTTGTTCACCGAATACGGGCGGGCATTATGTTTAAGGATTGCCCAACGACCTTGAAGCACCCCGAAAGCTCGTTCGACATCCTTTCTTACAGCCTCTTGGTAGCGCTTGAACTTTGTAGTCTTTGGGTCCATCGGGCATTTAAAAGACTTGACTAGTGTGGCCCATTCAGGATAAATACCGTCAGCTAGATAATATCCCTTCGTAAACTCTTCACCGTTAATAGTATATTTTTGGAAAATTGACGTATGGCGGAAGTACATTTTTGGAAAATGTTGAAACCACGCCTACCATTGCAATCGGTTTGATTTGTTTGGAAAAACTTAAAATGTTTGGGTAGGGGTTCGATGGCGCTAAAGCTGTGTTTATCTTGGCATATACGGATAAACATCTGCTTGCGCATTCAAAATCTTCTTCGGAAAAAATCGGCCGGGAAAGTTGGTGCATCATAAAAGTAATCATTCCATAAACGCGTCACGGCTCCGGTATGATCTCGTGATAAAACCCTTCTGGGTCTAAGACCCCGTGAACTTGACTCAGCATCGTTTGATTCTTCTTTGTTACAATTATCAAAAACGGCGTCTGCGATCTCCGGATTAAATAGCGTGTTCATTTGCGTAACGGTGTTGTTTAGGAAATTGAATTCGTCACTTGATGATGAAGTAGACATAATTTTGGTGGTGTGTGATAAAATGTTTGTGTGTTAAAATGGAAATAAGTTGAGTGTTTAAATAGGAAAAAAAATAGCCGTTGGAAAAAAAAGAAAAGAAAAAAAACTCAAAATTATCCGTTGCTCGGTTGGTCCCCACTTCGTGCGTCCCTCGACTTCTTGCTGAAGACTCTTGGCCAAAGACTCCCGCTGAACTCCCGCTGTCTATAATGTCCCGCGTCCAAATGCTCAAGGACGCAGCATGTTGGACGCTATAAGCATAGGCATAAGATCGTCTACACAAAAGCTTAGAATGTGACTTATTTCTACGGAGTATTTGTGTCATATGGTCCACCTTACTAATTTTTGTGTTATAAAAACCTGCTTACCCATTAGCTTATCATGACTTTTTGGGCCGTCTAACATTCACAATTTAACCCAACAGTAAAATGACAATTTTATTTGGGTTAACATTGGATACACGAAACGGACCCAACTCGAATAACCGAATCCAAATAACTTGAAACCAAATAACCCGAATTCTTATTCGATTTGCGACCTAAACCGTCGCAAACCCGATTAATCCTACCGAGTAACACCCTAATACAACTCTATATGAAAGGGTCAATACTCAATACATAATACTTATGATTTTGTATTATATAATATGATATCAGAGCCATATAAATTTGCATCGACATGTATTTACCCTAATGGACCATAATGACATATCACATCACATTCTATCCAATCAAGTTGGGTCATGCTAATTAATTTGACCTAACATATACTTTAAACTCCCCAATGACCACATTTTGGTTTTAGCGACTTCCATTGAACTCTTGGGGCTACCATAATTTAAGCTGAATGTTCGTACAAATTTCACACATTTCAGATCCATGGAAACCAACCACATACTCTAATAATAGCACCAACACTAATACTGTAGATTTGATTACATACAATCATGAAAGCAAAATAATATCCGACATACCCCCCAAATGAAGTTAATAATATCCTGGTCGACATTATAAAACTTGACTAATCAAGAAATAGATACGATATATATCATGTAATGTAGAAGGAAATAAAACCAACATAGGGAAATTTCGTGGGCAACTTCATTGGGGTCTACTCAATGAAAATGTTTGATTTCATATGTGACATTGTGACATGTCCATGGTTTTAATCTTTAAGATTAATCACTAAAACATATTTTCTTTAAATATACATTTAAAAACATTTTACATTTTACATATTGTAAACTTAATCATGAAAATTTTGTGGTTAACTGGTTATGGAATAGATAGTACGAGTACTAGATTTTCGTGTGTACGCGATCACATTAAAATAACGATCTTAAAAGATTTACAATTGTTTTTTTTTATGAGTATATACATTATTAATAACAAATTTTTGAAGGTTTTAATACCCAATGTACAATCAAAACAAACTATAAAATTGTTATTGTGATATTACAATACCTTATTGGATTGAGATCATGTATATACTGAATTAAATTAAAATATTATATGCTAACTTGCATTTGCTAAAAACATCATCCTGCATAAATTTCTTACAAAGTTTGATATAGTTATTAAGAGATACCCATGTACATGCAGGTATACAAAATATTCATCAAACCAAAATAAATAAATTTCACAAAAAAAAAAAAACTTGAATAAACATAACATATCTTAAGATATAATTAAAAATTGTTTATATATACGTTATATATACTTTAGTTTAAATAGTTAACTTCAATAAACTGTAAAAATTTCTTAAAATCAAGCTAGATTTAAAATATGTATTAAAGTTAGATATTACACCACACCATGTTTTATTAATATGTTTGTTTTACACTTATGTAATGTATACTTGAAAATGTATAAAGTTATAACTCGGAATATATACATTATAAATCTACAGTATAAATCAAACTTTAAAGTAATTATTGTCTGCATACTATTTTTAAAAGTTACTATCGCATATAATCTATCAAAATCTTCTAAAATGCTAACGTGAAACTAGACGTAACAATCTATGGGTGACACATATACCCTATTATAATATAATAAATTTTAACAATTAAATACGTAAAATAACATCATTTTAAATTCGGTATATACTATCCTTGCGCCGTAACTTACATTTAAATATTTAATCCTACATTATTTCTGTTTATTAGTTCTTTTAGAATGATATATATCCTACTCTCTTTGTTTTGACACAAAAATAACATTTATGAATTTGACGCATATTAAACAAAGAGAAGGCAAATGAAGCCAGTTTAACTGGCGGATGCATCTTCGGTTTTTTTCACAAATCTTGGGTTCGATTTTTCAAGAGTGACAAGACTGAGTGGGTTTTTACTAAATACTAGTAACAGTTTCTGGACTTTTAGCGAGCCAGAATGTTACGTTGGGCTGGTCCATCGGTATCTTTTGGAAGTCGATAAAAAAAACAAAAAATTGTTAAAGCTTGTAATTTACAATATGATACTATTTATAAAAAGTAAAAATAAAATTTATGATTTTGGATTAGATTATAATAAGTATTAGTTATTTATGTATCCACTAACTTAAATAAACATGGTTAGAATTTTTATGACGACATAAATCACGTTTTATCATTATAAATTAGGATTAGATTATATCATTACCAATATGATCAGAAGTAATACTATATCTTAACTAATCTACCAATATACTAAAACGTTTTTATTTATCGACACTTGGTTTATTTTCTTTAGATGACATGTGTCTCTTTTAATAAATTCCTAATATTAAGTTACCTTGTCAATATCTAATGCTAATATTTAATTATTAATATAGTTTTATGCAAGTAATATGTTTTACTAAACTATTTTAATGTTATACGTATGTACAAGGTGCCTTGATACTCATAATAAGTTTCGGATATATATTTTCATGCATATTCCTAATTATTGGCTTATATTAATATAAAAGACATTATAATCTTATTTGTTTAATCGTATTCTCATTAATAAATCGTCTTTTTTTCCCAATTATTCAACTCCTATTACTTATAATAAGCTATTAACATGGAGACTTCAAAAATTTAAGTTTACGATCCGAAATCACAAGGCTATTTGTCGTCATCCACTATGTTTACAAGTTCCGATTTTGATGTGATTTTAAAAATTTAAGGTAAATCCAAAACTTTAACTAAACATACATTATATTTATCATTACTGTTTATTATAATTTAGTTTCGATTATCGATTTACTTTAATCATAATTTATTTCATACTCACAAATCATGTATGAGGCATATTCGAATTTCTTTATAATACAATCTATATAGCTACCGTACATCGTACGGGTATTAGGACTAGTATTTTTATATAGAGTTAATTACAGAAATCGTCCCTGTCGTGGTACCCAGCTTGCAGGTTTCGTCCCTACCTTTCAAAAATTACAGTTTTAGTCCAAAAAACTTTGCTCCGTCAACACTTTTAGTCCAAAGCATTAACAGACGTTAAAATACCCATCACGTGACCTGCACATGATGGGTATAATGGTCTTTTCATTACCAATGGACCAAAAGTGTAAGAGTTAATTACAGAAATCGTCCCTTTCGTGGTACCCAGCTTGCAGTTTTCGTCCCTTAACTTTCAAAAATTACAGTTTTGGTCCAAAATCTCAAATCTCTATTTATAAATCTTTTGGAAATTTATACAAAACTTAAATAAAATTTCAAAATAAAGTTTATCATCGTCAGTTCATCACCTCTCTTTCAGATCCAAAATTTTATAACCACAATCATAACAAATAAATTCATCATAGCAAATAAATTCATCATCAAAACTTCAACAGTATAGAGTTAATTACACCATAAAATTCTAAGGTGAGAAAGATGAATAAAAATCCTTTTTGATGTAACCATAAACTAACCGCAGCCACAACTTATCACCATGATGTAGCCACCGTAAGGTGAGAAACAATGTTTTAAAAACCGGTATTTTAGTCATACCGGTGTGGAAAAATTTCCCGGTATTACCGGTATTATCGGTATTACCGGAAATACCGGCCGGTACGACTATTTTTAATTTATTATATTTTTTTACAAAAATCCTACGAAACTTGTTACAATTTAACGAAAATTTTATTTAAGTTTATTTTGAAATTTTATTTAAGTTTTGTATAAATTTCCAAAAGATTTATAAATAGAGATTTGGATAAGAAATTTTGTTAAAGATTTTCATTTGAGATTTTGGACCAAAACTGTAATTTTTGAAAGTTAAGGGACGAAAACTGCAAGCTGGGTACCACGAAAGGGACGATTTCTGTAATTAACTCTTACACTTTTGGTTCATTGGTAATGAAAAGACCATTATACCCATCATGTGCAGGTCACGTGATGGGTATTTTAACGTCTGTTAATGCTTTGGACTAAAAGTGTTGACGGAGCAAAGTTTTTTGGACTAAAACTGTAATTTTTGAAAGGTAGGGACGAAACCTGCAAGCTGGGTACCACGACAGGGACGATTTCTGTAATTAACTCTTTTATATATAAAAAAAATATTTCTATTTATAAGCAATCCGTATATTGTACATGTATTAATACTGGTATATTATATCAAGAGATTGAACAGTCCTAACAAGTTCCATTTGAGCTTAATTTAGTAATCAAGAATGAATAAATTAATCTGTAGACGTATAATCTGACATGTAAATAGATTGGACTGTTTGTTAGGATATCAATGTCGTTATATATAGGCAAGAGATACATGGAAGAAATTTTATGCAAAGTCGTAAACGTCTTAACAACATATAGAATGTATGATTATCCTTCCACAATATTTTAATGAATTTCTATTTTACGATAAACAATTGAAACAGAAAACATTGAAGTACAATGATTTCCACCACTCGTGCAACGTGTATTAACAATATATATTAATTTCGAAAAACAATCATATTGGATGCCAAAAATCCAAAATAAATGAAATGCTTTTATGATTTGATGATAGAAATCGATAGAGCAAAACCAAGAGATTGGAGTTTCTTTGAAGCTTCCTTTTTGAATTACACGTTGTCCATTTTGTATACTTCATTTTCGTGGGAATATATTGAAAGAATAGTCGTTCTGTTATAAAATTATAAACACAAGCCCCCCCCCCCCTTTTTTATATTTCATTTTATATACTGTTGACTACAGAGAGTTTTGTTATATCTATATAATCCGAGTTATATTACAATGAACGGATATCAATATGAGTCATGATATTATTTTCCAAACACAATAATCATTCTATATACAACATAGGTATCACAAATTTTGTACTGAAAATTTCGTAGATTATATATGTATCTTTTATGCATCTTATTATTGTCTCAATGTTGTGATATAGGTTACTTTCAACTGCCTTTACATTTACAATCAAAATCAACAACATCTAAGATCACAAAATAAATGAATAGAACATCATCATCTTTTTCTATGAGATATCAACAACATCTAAGATCACAAAATAAATGAATAGAACATCATCATCTTTTTCTATGAGATATTTTTCACTAGAAACGATGTCGTTCAATGTAAAAATAAAAAATAGCCCACTGTTGATTTCCAATGTTCGTATAGGGATGGGGTGACCGGAACTGGTGGTGGTGATGAGAAGTGACGGCAGCGACGGAGTGACCGGAGATGGGTTTCCACCATTGGAGATGGGATGGCAGCAACAAGACCAAGTCTAGGTGGTGGCAGTAGTGGGACGACCAGATCTTGGCAGTCAACAACATTTGCTCGAGTCGGATCTTGGTGGCAGTCATGGTGGTTGGTGGTAGTGACAGATCTTGGCCGGATTTCGGTTCCTTTTGCTCAATTTCCAGCAATCATCTTCTTCCCCTTCATTATTATATGTATATGTATATATAGACATATAGATCTATATCTTTATATATGTATAAACCTATATATATGTTGTATAAGATACAGAGATATATGTATCTGATCTGGGAAGTATTATTGTATATATTGTATATATATAGAGAGAGAGAGAGAGATAGAGATCTTGATAGATTAGGATGTCCATATTTTTAGAAAAAATAGGTTTTTTTTTGTTAAAAGATGAAAAGGGCTGGTGGTGATGAAGAAAACAAAGATAAAAGAAAGTTGTAAAATCACCAATGGTCCTTTAGAGGTGAGAAATGACCCATTTACCCTCACATGAAAGGCACGTGCGGGTTTTAACGGAGGTGAGATAACGGCCGTCAACGTAAAGGATGAAATACGAACCTTATCCCCCTATAAAGGACTGTCTGTGAGGTTATTGAACCACAGGGATGAAACATGATTTTTTGAGTAAACCACAAGGACGATTTATGTCGATAACTCTTTTTTTAAACTAAAAAAAATAAAGCATCAAAGAGCCGTTGGAACGGTCAAATAACCTCGAAGCTCGCACCACTCACTCCACAAATCGTGTGCTCGGACCACTCGTTTTGCTTCACGCGTGGGTCGTTAAGCATCGGCGGCGGTGTGCAAGTGGGTCGTCCCACCACTCACTACCGTGAGCACCCGTCGATGCCATGCATCACCCTAAGTAAAAGATACATAAAAGATCACCTCGAAACCCACCCCGAAACCCAAGGGGGCGCGAATCCTCTTGACTTCCACTATTTTCGTTCTAGACGCATATGACTTCATAAGACCTATCCTTATAACAAACTACTTCTAACCCACTTCTAACACTATTCATCAGTTTCTCTCTCTTCTAGACACACCAAGACACACCCCTCCTTATAACCCCCACTTCTAACCCACTTCTAACACTATTCATCCATTATTATATTATTTCATTTTTATTTTTCACAAAATTAAACAAACACATTTTATTATAATTAAAACACATTAAACTAAAAATACAAACTAAACCTAGATATCCTTAAAATACGGCCCGTACTTATCCATGAGGTTTTTACGCGTAGCCCTTATCTGCTCCAACTCGTCTTCATCTATGCCGGTGGGAATTGGCTGCTGCAGAAGCCCGAAAGCCGCCCTGACCTGCTTGCGGAAGCGAGCATCCTGTCTCATCTTCCGCTCCTCCTCTATTTTCTGCCTATCCTCATCAATTTTTCTTATCTGCTCTTGTTGCAGCAAGAGCATTTGATCAAGCTTGCTCAAGGCCTGTTCTGACCCACTCGAACCACCACGGCTAGAAGTGGCATCCGAACTACTTGACATTTTCCGGCTAACATTACGACCCAGTGGTCTACGAATTGGGTCTTCTCCAAACAACCGGTCTGTCGCCACATCCGGGTCCACACTCGACTGCCCCAAATCAACATAATCACCCACGCCTCGTTTGGTAACACTATGTTCTTTCCAAAAGGCGGGACAATCTTTCAGCACCTCGTAGCACGCCTCATACTGATATTTGGGAGGTCCATGAACGTCCAGGTACTGAGCATGAGCGGCGTTGTACACTTGTCTCTCATCTGCACCGCTCTGTCGTCCATGCTCTTGCATCTTCTTCAAGATTGCCCCAAACTTTTTAGTAGTACTCTTGATCTTGTTCCATTTCCCTTGTAGCTGACTCTTGTTTCGCTCTCCGGCTGGGGGGTCTTGGTTGTACCATTCGATCACTTTACGCCAAAACATTGTCTCATCTTGGCTAATACCAACAATTGAGTCTTGTGAAGCATGTGTCCACGCCCTAGACAACATAACCGCCTCGTCTATGGACCACTTCGCCTTCTCCGCTGCAGCAACACCTTTTTTTGTCACTCGCCTTGGCGGTGCAGGAACTTCTTGGACTTCTTCTTCCTCTGCAGAGGCGAAACTAGTTCGTGCCGGTTGAGAAGAAGTCTCACCTACTGGCCTCGGGTAGGACCCACCCGCAGCCTGAAATTCACGAAACTGTTGCAGCAACATGAACTGTTGAAACTGTTCGTTAATCGATGGCGAAGCTAACAAGTTCGAAAACGATTGGTTCATCGCACCAAAGCTGTTAGAGGTCCCCGCCATATTAGACGACGATATGGACGGGGGAGATCCCACTGGTGGCAGGGGTCCCAAATGTAACATCCGTGAATTTTGACCCGTTGACTTTACGTGTAATATGACTAACAATATAAGTTAATGAAGTATTTGAGTCGTTTTATGAATTAAATGTCAATGTGTTATATTCGAGTCGATAATATGTTTTGATCGGTGCTTAAATGTATAAACGATTTTTAATTTGGCTTGAGAAGAGAGACGGGCCGACCCATGGGTTGCCCATGACCCATGAGCCTACTAGTGACCCATCTCCCTTATCCTTTCATTTTACCACACAAATCTCTTTCCCTTCTCTTTTCTCTCTAACAAAAGCAAGGAACATTTTCTCTCTTTCTCTCTTGAACTCTTGATATAATTGGTGTTGTGGAATTGCTCAAATACAAGAATCATTATCATTTTCCACTCATCTTCATCATATTACAAGTTTGGATTTCAAGTGAAAGGTTTTCTTTACCCATTTTGACCTAATTTCGGGTTTAAACTCAAGGAGAAGCTTTGGTAAGTCAAATTCATTTCATTTGTATCTACTCATGTTTGTTTATGCATTTCTAGTCGTCTCGTACGCTTACAAGTCCTAAATCGGCTTAAATCTAGTTTTGGGTCAAATTAGGGTTTGATTAGGGTTAGAATGATTTGGAAGTAATTGTGATGTTTTAGTCGAATTTGTGGATTGGGTTATGTGTATTTATGTTTATTGGTGCTTAGTTAAGCTTCAAAATGAGTTTCAAACTCCTACAAATCGTTTTGGTATGGTTTGGGTCGAATTTGGGGTTTTTGGCTCGTTTTCCTGCACTTAGAACTGCTGGTGCAGGTGCAGGAAGTTGGCCCACTGCGGCGCAGTGGCATGGCCTTGCCTCACTGCGGCGCAGTGGATATACTTTGACCTCCATCGTTTTGGCCCACTGCGGCGCAGTGGCATGGCTTTGCCTCACTGCGGCGCAGTGGATATATTCTGGAAATTTCGCGCGCGTCAGTTTTCAAACGTTAATAACTTTTGATCCGTAAATCCAAATAAGTCGTATGAACTATCGTTGGAATCGTAAGAGAGTCTAGTTCTAGTAATAACACTCATTTTGTATGAATCTTCATCCATGTCTAAAAATGTCGAGTCAAATGCGTCTTGTTCTTACTCGATAAAGTTGTAGAAGTGTTTAGGGGTTTGTGACTTGACTTAAATATGCTAAACCAACTTGCTTAAGGTGGTAGAGTTGACATTATGGTATTATGATGTATATTTATAGGTTGTGGACGTGTGGACCCCAATACTCGCTTGTAGCATTATACTAGCTTCTTTGCCGGACAAGGTGAGTTTCGTAGCTCCCTACTCGTTTGAGATTCGGGCTGAAAAGTGTAGGTTTGACGTGTTTACGTGCATTTGTTGATTAATTGATTGATTGTTTTGATTGTTGGATTGATGTGACGGTTCATTTCGTTTGGTTGACTTGGTTTATGTTTTGGTTAAGTATTTCATTAATATTAGGATAGACGTACATACATGGAAGTCGGTTATGCCTTCAATGGGTTTTAGATGTGGTGGGAAGGCTGCGGGTGACCCTATATATAAGCATCTGGGACTCGAAGAAAGTAGAATCCTCTTAAGTGTATGTACGTATAGAATTGGTGTTAATATTGATTGTTGGCTCATGTTTGTCGAATATTGATTGTTGGTTCATGTTCATCGTATTGTGATTGTTGAGTTATGATTGATGCATTTTCGATTGATTGTAAGCATGCATATTGTTGATAATCCCTCGGTTGAGGATTGCATACATCCAAGTGTATAGATGTATACACTTATCTGATGGATGTTGAGTTCATGATCCCGAGTATATAGACATATATATCTCGATGTTTTTGAGATGCAGCCTGTGTCATTGCTATGACAGGCGGGTATCGTTGCATATGTGACTTGAGTTCACACATTGGGCATACATGTTGGCATTTTATGCATTTAGCACATTCATTGATATTTTCATCTTTTGTGCTCATTTATTATACGCTTATTCGTTGTGTAATCTTGTTGGACGTTATTGTGTTACTTAGAGGCTCGCTGTAAGTCATGTCTAGCCTCTACTCGTATATTGTGATTATTGGCGATGGTTCCTTATGGACCATTACTACGAACTCACCAACCTTGTGTTGACTATGCTTAGTACACTTTTCAGGTAATCAGGTTATCCCCGGACGTGGAGTTTGATTGTTGCTTGCTGTAAAACCCGGGATTTGGACTTTATGAATCAAGGATTCATCGACCTTCTCTTTTGCATTATACTTAGGATTGATTTGCCATCTTCTGGATGTTATTTTGTTAACTTTGATGGTTATTTGCTCCTTATGTATTTTGGTACTTGCTTCGCATTGTAATGGATTCACTGAATCTTTATTTGCATTTAGTTCTTGATCTATTGTAATTCCACCTTGTGCTATATGATTTCCGTTATATTTCGAGCCTCGTCTTGGGGTGTTACAGAATGGTGGCCCATGCGGGTCGTAGAGAATTAGGCGGTTTGACCTAGACTACGACTTAAGTTAAAACTCTTCATATAGCATGCATGGTTAGGAAATTCGTGTGCAATGTGAATTATGTGAATCCCCGTGTGAGTTCGTAGTTAAGACCACTTGTGTGATAGCTTGAATTCAATGTGATGAATGTGGTTAATATGGTTTGTTGTTGTTATTGGTTGGAGCTAATTTGATGATTTAGGGCAAAATGAAGTGATGCCATTAACTTAGTATAATATTGTGGCAACCCTAAAAGAACCCGATCAACTCTTTTATGGTTACCCAACATTATAACAAGTTAATGACATCGTGGATTGCGCACGTGTGGCTTAAAGTATAATAAGGAACCGATATGCTTAATGGAAGTTGATTAGGTGGAGGGTTAGCCATCGGTACACCCTGTATACATACCCGGCCAATAACTAGAGAGCATATCGAATTCGGATTATACTTTGAATCATTCGTGTTAGTTGTTTGATTGCATGATGTAATGAGCATGATTACATGAGTTAATGATAGACAATTGTAATGAATTTGACATGATGATATGCTAAGTAACAATCCCATAGGATTCTAGCACTCTTGCCTTAGCTTAATGATATGAAATGAGTATGTGGTATCGGTATGAGAGCATTGACTACTTGTGTGACTAACATGTGAGCATTTGAGACTAACTCTCGGGTCAAGTGTCACTTGTTTTATAGAAATGGTGAGACCAAGGAGAGCCGGAACGAACTATAGGGCTGAATCGGAAGAACCTCAACAGGAAGCTCAACCGGAGGTACAAGGAGGTAGAGGTAGGGGCCGTGGTAGGGGCCGTGGTAGGGGCCGTGGTAGAGGCCAAGGAAGGGGTCGTGGTGAAGCTCCTGAGCCAAACATGGCTGAGGTGATCGCTCAAACGATCACCAATATCATGCCGACCATTATTGCTCAAGTCACGGCAAGTCTTGGGCAGAACAATGCGGCTCAAAACAATGAAGCCCCAGAAAATGTGAATAATGAAAATGCTCAACCTCAGGTCGTGGAAAACGAAGAAGAGGAACCAGTGAGAGTTGATAACCGCATGCCCATGTATAATCAATATGGGGGATACCGACAGGGGTGTATATTTAAGGACTTCAAAAGCTGTGGAGCACCGGAGTTTAATGGAAGAGGCGGTCCCACTGAGTGCATAAGGTGGTTTGAAGAAATTGAGGCAGTGATTGAAAGAAGTCATTGCACATACGACGACCGGATTTCTTATGCATCCGGCATGTTTAGACATGACGCCTTGAGTTGGTGGAATCATGAGATAACTCTGGGGCGGACTTATAACTTGGAATGGATCGATTTCAAGAACAAAGTGAAGGCAAAGTTTTGTCCTCCCTATGAACTACAAAACTTGACCATTGAGTTTGCTAATCTCAACATGGACGGAGCCGATTACAAGAGCTATGTTAGATGATTTCAAGAGTTGTCTACCCTCATTCCTCACTTGGTGGGTTCCGAGTCTCAGGCCATCCAGAAGTTTGTATTGGGCTTGAATCCTCAAGTCCGATCTTATGTGAATTCTAACATGCCTACTTCTTTGGCCGATGCTGTTAACCGAGCCAGGAGTGTGACTGAAGACTTGTTGAGGAGCGGTGTCTTGAGCAAATCCTCAACAAATAAGAGGAAAGAAGTGGAAGAGTCAAGTGGGGTAAAGAAAATGGGAAGGTTTGACCCCAAAAATGCTAATAGGGGTAGGGTGATGGCGGCAGTGGAACCGACCAGGAAAGCTTATACTGGACCCCATCCTTTCTGTGGGAGATGCAACCAACATCACCCCGCCAATGCCCAATGCAAAGCATGCTTTAATTGTAACCAAGTGGGGCACCTCTCCAGAGATTGTAGGGCTCCAAGAGCGGGCCCAATGAATGTGGCTCCTGTTCGGGCCGTTCCTCCCCAAGGTAATCAATGAAGAGGCGAGTGCTTTGAATGTGGTAGTCGTGACCACTATCGTAATAATTGTCCTCGATGGGTGGGACAACAAGTTCAAGTAGCCGTTCACCCCAACCAACTTCAAATGGTCGGGCCTAACCAAAACCGGGGACAACAAGGCCATCAAGTGCAACCACACGGCCGAGCCTTTGCGGCTAATGCAAATGAAGCCCGCAACGATCCCAACGTAGTGGCAGGTACCTTTCTCCTTAATGGTCACTATGCAACAGTTTTGTTTGATTCCGGAGCCGATTATAGCCTCGTGTCCTCTAACTTTGTTCCTTTGATTGATGTGCATCCTTGTGCTCTAAACTATGTGCTTGACATTGAAATGGTAAACAGGTCACTAACTAAACTTAGTCAAATAGTACGTGATTGTGTCTTGACCCTAGACGATGTTGAATTCTTCATAGACCTTATGCCTTTCGATATTGGGAGTTTTGATGTCATTGTGGGTATGGATTGGTTGACGGCAGTAAACGCGACTATTGATTATGGTGAGAGGGTTGTTAAGATACCTTTGACTAACGGTAGAATTCTTAGGGTTCAAGGCGAAATCTCTGATCCCTCAAATTCTAAAGTCTTTAGTGCTACCATCACAAAGGTAGAATTGAAGACCGTTCCTATTGTTTGTGAATTTCCCGATGTTTTCCGGATGACTTACCGGGATTACCTCCAACTCGTGAACTTGACTTTCGCATTAATCTTATCCCCGAAGTCACGCCCGTAGCAAAAGCTCCGTATAGACTAGCCTTAACCGAAATGCAAGAATTTACAACTCAAGGAACTCCAAGAGAAGGGTTTCATTCGCCCTAGTCAATCTCCTTGGGGTGCTCCTGTTCTCTTCGTCAAAAAGAAAGACGGGTCCTTCAGAATGTGTATTGATTACCGGGAATTAAACAAGCTCACTGTGAAGAACCGGTATCCCCTCCCTAGAATCGATGACTTATTTGATCAACTTCAAGGTGTTAAGCACTTCTCTAAAATCGATCTTCGCTCGGGTTATCATCAACTCCGAGTACATGAAGATGATATCCCCAAGATGGCTTTTCGCACAAGGTATGGTCATTTTGAATTCACCGTGATGCCCTTCGGGTTGACTAATGCACCGGCGGTGTTCATGGACTTGATGAACCGGGTGTGCCAACCATACTTAGACAAGTCTGTCATTGTGTTCATTGATGATATACTTGTATACTCAAAGACAAAGGAAGAGCATGTTGAGCACTTGCGCGAGGTGCTCGAACTACTAAGGAAGGAGAAATTGTATGCTAAATTCTCCAAGTGTGAGTTTTGGTTGGAAGAGGTCCACTTTCTTGGTCACGTAGTGAGCAAGGATGGTATTCACGTGGACCCAAGCAAGATTGAAGCGGTCAAGAATTGGAGAAGACCCGAAACGCCATCTGAGATCCGTCAATTCCTTGGATTGGCGGGTTACTATAGAAGATTTATTGAAAATTTCTCCCGTATTGCACAACCACTCACTCTCTTGACTCAAAAGGAGAGAAACTTTGAATGGGGCGAAAGACAAGAAAACGCCTTCCAAACTCTTAAAGATATGCTATGTGACGCTCCTATTTTGACGCTACCGGATGGAATTGAAGATTTTGTTGTGTATTGTGATGCCTCGGGACAAGGTTTGGGTGGTGTTCTTATGCAAAGGGGTAAAGTCATTGCTTATGCCTCTCGTCAATTGAAGGTGCATGAGAAGAACTACCCGACCCATGATTTGGAATTGGGAGCGGTTGTGTTTGCCTTGAAGTGTTGGAGACATTATCTCTACGGCACCAAATGTGTGATTTATACCGACCACAAAAGTCTTCAACACATCTTTAACCAAAGTGAATTGAATATGAGCAAAGGCGTTGGCTTGAACTATTTAGTGATTATGATTGTGACATCCGTTATCATCCGGGCAAGGCAAATGTTGTAGCCGATGCCTTGAGTAGAAAGGAGAGAGTAAAGCCGAGACGGGCTAGAGCTATGAGCCTCACGGTGGGGCCAAATATTCGTGACCGGATCATTGAAGCCCAAATTCAAGACACCCTACCGGAAAACTTTGGAGACGAGAACCTAGATGGCATGGAACAACAATTCGACCGAAAGAGTGATAATGGGCTATACTTGGTTGAAAGACTTTGGGTTCCTATTTTCGGTGACTTAAGAACACTTATTATGAATGAAGCTCATCAATCGCCTTATTCGGTCCATCCCGGGTCGGATAAGATGTACTTTGATTTGAAAAACTTGTATTGGTGGCCGTGCATGAAGCGTGATGTGGCTAAGTATGTAAGTGAGTGTCTTACTTGCTTACAAGTCAAAGCCGATCACAAGAAACCACCCGGATTGTTGGTACAACCGGTGATGCCCGAATGGAAGTGGGAACATATTTCAATGGACTTCATTACTAAACTACCGAAGACGAGAAGCGGTCGTGACACGATTTGGGTGATAGTAGATCGGTTAACGAAGTCGGCTCACTTTTTAGCCATTCGTGAAACCGATAAATTTGACACTTTGGCTCGTTTGTACATCAAGGAAGTAATATCTAAGCATGGAGTACCGATTTCTATCATTTCAGATAGAGATGCCCGTTTCAAATCAAACTTTTGGGGAGCTTTCCAAAAAGCAATGGGTACTCGACTTGACATGAGCACGACGTTTCACCCTCAAACGGATGGGCAAACCGAGAGAACCATTCAAACACTTGAAGATATGTTGAGGGCTTGTGCAATTGATTTTGGTGGAAGTTGGGAAGACCATTTGCAGCTAGTTGAGTTTTCATACAACAATAGTTATCATGCCACCATTCAAATGGCGCCCTTTAGAGCATTGTATGGTAGGATATGTCGTTCTCCTCTAGCTTGGGCGGAAATTGGTGAGAGTCAACTCATCGGGCCGGAAATTGTAGTTGAAACGACAAAAGTGATTTCTCAAATTAAGGAGAAGTTACAATTGGCCCGTGAACGTCAAAAGAAATATGCCGATGTGAGGCGGAGACCGTTAGAGTTTGAAATTGGTGATTATGTACTTTTGAAAGTGTCACCTTGGAAAGGTGTTGTACGTTTTGTGAAGCGGGGAAAACTTGCGCCAAGGTATATTGGTCCTTTCAAGATTCTTGAACGGATTGGAAAGGTTGCCTACCGATTAGAATTACCACAAGAGCTTAGCGGTGTGCACGATGTGTTTCATATTTGTAACCTACGTAAGTGTTTGGCGGACCCTACACTTCATGTGCCCATGGGCGAGATTAGAGTGGATTCGAATCTTAATTTTGTTGAAGAGCCAGTAGAGATCTTGGACCGTCAAGCCAAGAAACTCAAGAATAAACGCTACACGATTGTTAAGGTTAGATGGAATGCTAGACATGGAGCCGAGTTCACTTGGGAGAGAGAGGACCATATGAAGTCTAAGTATCCGCATTTATTTAGTAATTAGTGTTTTGTTGAATTTCGGGACGAAATTCTTTCAACGGGGGAATAATGTAACATCCGTGAATTTTGACCCGTTGACTTTACGTGTAATATGACTAACAATATAAGTTAATGAAGTATTTGAGTCGTTTTATGAATTAAATGTCAATGTGTTATATTCGAGTCGATAATATGTTTTGATCGGTGCTTAAATGTATAAACGATTTGTAATTTGGCTTGAGAAGAGAGACGGGCCGACCCATGGGTTGCCCATGACCCATGAGCCTACTAGTGACCCATCTCCCTTATCCTTTCATTTTACCACACAAATCTCTTTCCCTTCTCTTTTCTCTCTAACAAAAGCAAGGAACATTTTCTCTCTTTCTCTCTTGAACTCTTGATATAATTGGTGTTGTGGAATTGCTCAAATACAAGAATCATTATCATTTTCCTCTCATCTTCATCATATTACAAGTTTGGATTTCAAGTGAAAGGTTTTCTTTACCCATTTTGACCTAATTTCGGGTTTAAACTCAAGGAGAAGCTTTGGTAAGTCAAATTCATTTCATTTGTATCTACTCATGTTTGTTTATGCATTTCTAGTCGTCTCGTACGCTTACAAGTCCTAAATCGGCTTAAATCTAGTTTTGGGTCAAATTAGGGTTTGATTAGGGTTAGAATGATTTGGAAGTAATTGTGATGTTTTAGTCGAATTTGTGGATTGGGTTATGTGTATTTATGTTTATTGGTGCTTATTTATTACACGTTTATTCATTGTGTAATCTTGTTGTTGGACGTTATTGTGTTACTTAGAGGCTCGCTGTAAGTCATGTCTAGCCTCTACTCGTATATTGTGATTATTGGCGATGGTTCCTTATGAACCATTACTACGAACTCACCAACCTTGTGTTGACTATGCTTAGTACACTTTTCAGGTAATCAGGTTATCCCCGGACGTGGAGTTTGATTGTTGCTTGCTGTAAAACCCGGGCTTTAGACTTTATGAATCAAGGATTCATCAACCTTCTCTTTTGCATTATACTTAGGATCGATTTGCCATCTTCTGGATGTTATTTTGTTAACTTTGATGGTTATTTGCTCCTTATGTATTTTGGTACTTGTTTCGCATTGTAATGGATTCACTGAATCTTTATTTGCATTTAGTTCTTGATCTATTGTAATTCCACCTTGTGCTATATGATTTCCGTGATATTTCGAGCCTCGGCTTGGGGTGTTACACCAAACCTAGAAGCGAGTCAAAATCATCGATAGTCTGTTGGTATTGGTATTGGTTTTGGTTTTGGTTTTGGTTTTTTTTGTTTGCAAGATTTTTGTTTCTTCTAGGTTTGGTTTTGGTATTTGGTTTTGGTTTTGGTTTTGGTTTTGGTTTTGGTTTTGGTTTTGGTTTTGGTTTTGGTTTTGGTTTTGGTTTTGGTTTTGGTTTTGGTTTTGGTTTTGGTTTTGGTTTTGGTTTTGGTTTTGGTTTTGGTTTTGGTTTTGGTTTTGGTTTTGGTTTTGGTTTTGGTTTTGGTTTTGGTTTTGGTTTTGGTTTTGGTTTTGGTTTTGGTTTTGGTTTTGGTTTTGGTTTTGGTTTTGGTTTTGGTTTTGGTTTTGGTTTTGGTTTTGGTTTTGGTTTTGGTTTTGGTTTTGGTTTTGGTTTTGGTTTTGGTTTTGGTTTTGGTTTTGGTTTTGGTTTTGGTTTTGGTTTTGGTTTTGGTTTTGGTTTTGGTTTTGGTTTTGGTTTTGGTTTTGGTTTTGGTTTTGGTTTTGGTTTTGGTTTTGGTTTTGGTTTTGGTTTTGGTTTTGGTTTTGGTTTTGGTTTTGGTTTTGGTTTTGGTTTTGGTTTTGGTTTTGGTTTTGGTTTTGGTTTTGGTTTTGGTTTTGGTTTTGGTTTTGGTTTTGGTTTTGGTTTTGGTTTTGGTTTTGGTTTTGGTTTTGGTTTTGGTTTTGGTTTTGGTTTTGGTTTTGGTTTTGGTTTTGGTTTTGGTTTTGGTTTTGGTTTTGGTTTTGGTTTTGGTTTTGGTTTTGGTTTTGGTTTTGGTTTTGGTTTTGGTTTTGGTTTTGGTTTTGGTTTTGGTTTTGGTTTTGGTTTTGGTTTTGGTTTTGGTTTTGGTTTTGGTTTTGGTTTTGTTTAGATTGTTGGATTGATGTGACGGTTCATTTCGTTTGGTTGACTTGGTTTATGTTTTGGTTAAGTATTCATTAATATTAGGATAGACGTACATACATGGAAGTCGGTTATGCCTTCAATGGGTTTTAGATGTGGTGGGAAGGCTGCGGGTGACCCTATATATAAGCATCTGGGACTCGAAGAAAGTAGAATCCTCTTAAGTGTATGTACGTATAGAATTGGTGTTAATATTGATTGTTGGCTCATGTTTGTCGAATATTGATTGTTGGTTCATGTTCATCGTATTGTGATTGTTGAGTTATGATTGATGCATTTTCGATTGATTGTAAGCATGCATACATTGTTGATAATCCCTCGGTTGAGGATTGCATACATCCAAGTGTATAGATGTATACACTTATCTGATGGATGTTGAGTTCATGATCCCGAGTATATAGACATACATATCTCGATGTTTTTGAGATGCATCCTATGTCATTGCTATGACAGGTGGGTATCGTTGCATATGTGACTTGAGTTCACACATTGGGCATACATGTTGGCATTTTATGCATTTAGCTCATTCATTGATATTTTCATCTTTTGTGCTTATTTATTACACGTTTATTCATTGTGTAATCTTGTTGTTGGACGTTATTGTGTTACTTAGAGGCTCGCTGTAAGTCATGTCTAGCCTCTACTCGTATATTGTGATTATTGGCGATGGTTCCTTATGAACCATTACTACGAACTCACCAACCTTGTGTTGACTATGCTTAGTACACTTTTCAGGTAATCAGGTTATCCCCGGACGTGGAGTTTGATTGTTGCTTGCTGTAAAACCCGGGCTTTAGACTTTATGAATCAAGGATTCATCAACCTTCTCTTTTGCATTATACTTAGGATCGATTTGCCATCTTCTGGATGTTATTTTGTTAACTTTGATGGTTATTTGCTCCTTATGTATTTTGGTACTTGTTTCGCATTGTAATGGATTCACTGAATCTTTATTTGCATTTAGTTCTTGATCTATTGTAATTCCACCTTGTGCTATATGATTTCCGTGATATTTCGAGCCTCGGCTTGGGGTGTTACACCAAACCTAGAAGCGAGTCAAAATCATCGATAGTCTGTTGGTATTGGTATTGGTTTTGGTTTTGGTTTTGGTTTGCAAGATTTGGTTTTGGTTTTGGTTTTGTTTTAGGCATTTTGGTGATTGGTTTTGGTTTGTGTTTTGGTTTTGGTTTTGGTTTTGGTTTTGGTTTTGGTTTTGGTTTTGGTTTTGGTTTTGGTTTTGGTTTTGGTATTTGTATTGGTTTTGGTTTTGGTTTTGGTTTTGGTTTTGGTTTGCAAGATTTTTGTTTCTTCTAGGCATTTTGATTGATGAAATGTTGAGAGAAAGATGTGTTTCTGAGTAAGAAATTGAAAAATGAAAGTAAAATGTGAAGAAATGGTGGTGAAATGGTGTTGTTTAAATAGGAAAAAAAAAACAACAATGAAGAGGAGCGGGGTCAAAGACTAGCCGTTGCTAGTTTTCAAAAAAAAAAAAATTATTTTATTTAAAGTACCTTTAATTTGATTCGGGCCCCACATGTTCACCAAAAACGCACGTCTAGAAACGGAAGGAACCACTAGACGCGCCTGGTGCTTATAGCGTCTACACCTCCAGCCGCGTCGGACGCATACAAGACGCAGGGACGATTTACTATAAGGATAGGCCTAAGGACATAAACTCCGTATCTCATCCCATAAATACTCTTCAATATTAACTTGCATAATACAAGTTTTTTTTTTATTGATTTGGTTAACTTTACCCCTAAACTTTATATTTTTAATTTTAACCTCACTCAAGTTTTCATTTTCACCTTTTTAATACCGAACTTCTAGGTTCTCATGTTTTCACCGTACAACTTTTTCACAATTACGATTCTACCTCTTAGGATTTTTCTTTCCTTTGTTAGTTTTTCTTTTCTCACTCCTGAATTTTATAAATTTACAATTCTCATCCTCTCCTTACTTACGCCATTTAATTTTGATATTTTTCCCGTTATATGTAATTTTCATCATTGTTACATCTTGCGTTCGTGTAACTTCACATATATAACTTTCGGACATTATTGCATCTACGTTTGTTGTGTTTGTTGTCACTATTGCTATTTTCCTTAGAAACTAATCATTATTTGTTTTGTGCATACCAATCCTAAATAAATATTTGTTAATGACTATATCATGTTTGTATCAATAGCTTTAATGTCTGAAACACTTGTCTCGTGACAACACGGGAAAATTTACAGTTATTAACTATTTTAAACACCCCACCTAAAATTCCAATAATATCCTCTCCTAACAAAGTGTTTATTCAAATCATAACTCTTTTCTAATAGCCTTTACGTCTTCTCTTACCACACACATATACACGCCGCCACCACTCGCCAATACCGTCACATTAAAGTGCTACTTATTAAAAAATACTAACACAACACGTGAATATCCAACTAGTATCAAAAAATAGTCTAAAATACTAACACGGAGTATTAGTTTCACATTGCTAAAACATGTTTGATTGCTTTTAGTTTAGGAAGGTGATATTCCCGCAAATATATTTTACATCAAAACAATACAAAGTTTGACACATCACACATAGATTGAAATTAAAACTACACTTACAATTGTCACTGTCAAAACTTTTTTTATTTACATGGACATATTTAAATAAATATCAATACAAATACACTTAACTAATTAAAGGGGCATAATAATTTATTTCTGTTGTATATTATATTTATTATGGACAGAAATTAATCACCGGGTTTGGACATTGTATGTTGCGGATAACCAAGAAATTTTTTGCCACGTGGAAGGTTTTAGTCGGCTGGTGGGACCCAATCCGGTTTACATGTCATCATCACATATGCCATGTCGGATGTGAAAGGAACAGCTGAAACACGAAACGAATAATGCTACGTGGAGATTCGAATATTCTAATCATTTATTAATTTGTTATTATATCATTATTATATTATATTATTATAATATAATAAGACGTAAGGGCCGATAAGTGGGACGAACAGACTGACCATTCGAACGTTAAAAAAATATATATTATATTATATTATATTACTAGTTATAATACCCGTACGATGTACGGATTGACTACATATGTTATCAACTAAATATTCTTATATGAAAAACGAATATCATAAATTAATCGAAAAAGATGTAAATACCATAAATAACAAAATATCATTCAATTAAGATTTGTTTTATTTTTAATAGTCATTAGTTAACATCTAATATAAATAATATGGATATGAATTTGAATAGTTTAGTTAATAATTTATAAAAAAAAACAATCGTTGCTATGTTGATTAATTATTATATTGTTGATCTATATTATACTTGTATTCTTATTATTCTTATTATTATCATTATTTAGAAGCCTATGAATGTAGATATCCTAAAACAAAAATAACGAAAGTTACGATATGTAATTATGATAAGGTTATGTAATTATGATAAGTGTTATATTTGGATTATAACTATAATATTATATGGTACGATTTAACTAATAGTTATATAATAATAGTAATAATAATAGTAATAATAATAATAATAATAATAATAATAATAATAATAATAATAATTAAACTTTTTAATGTATATACATAATAATAATAATAATAATAATAATAATAATAATAATAATAATAATAATAATAATAATAATAATAATAATAATAATAATAATAATAATAATAATAATAATAATAATAATAATAATAATAATAATAATAATAATAATAATAATAATAATAATAATAATAATAATAATAATAATAATAATAATAATAATAATAATAATAATAATAATAATAATAATAATAATAATAATAATAATAATAATAATAATAATAATAATAATAATAATAATAATAATAATAATAATAATAATAATAATAATAATAATAATAATAATAATAATAATAATAATAATAATAATAATAATAATAATAATAATAATAATAATAATAATAATAATAATAATAATAATAATAATAATAATAATAATAATAATAATAATAATAATAATAATAATAATAATAATAATAATAATAATAATAATAATAATAATAATAATAATAATAATAATAATAATAATAATAATAATAATAATAATAATAATAATAATAATAATAATAATAATAATAATAATAATAATAATAATAATAATAATAATAATAATAATAATAATAATAATAATAATAATAATAATAATAATAATAATAATAATAATAATAATAATAATAATAATAATAATAATAATAATAATAATAATAATAATAATAATAATAATAATAATAATAATAATAATAATAATAATAATAATAATAATAATAATAATAATAATAATAATAATAATAATAATAATAATAATAATAATAATAATAATAATAATAATAATAATAATAATAATAATAATAATAATAATAATAATAATAATAATAATAATAATAATAATAATAATAATAATAATAATAATAATAATAATAATAATAATAATAATAATAATAATAATAATAATAATAATAATAATAATAATAATAATAATAATAATAATAATAATAATAATAATAATAATAATAATAATAATAATAATAATAATAATAATAATAATAATAATAATAATAATAATAATAATAATAATAATAATAATAATAATAATAATAATAATAATAATAATAATAATAATAATAATAATAATAATAATAATAATAATAATAATAATAATAATAATAATAATAATAATAATAATAATAATAATAATAATAATAATAATAATAATAATAATAATAATAATAATAATAATAATAATAATAATAATAATAATAATAATAATAATAATAATAATAATAATAATAATAATAATAATAATAATAATAATAATAATAATAATAATAATAATAATAATAATAATAATAATAATAATAATAATAATAATAATAATAATAATAATAATAATAATAATAATAATAATAATAATAATAATAATAATAATAATAATAATAATAATAATAATAATAATAATAATAATAATAATAATAATAATAATAATAATAATAATAATAATAATAATAATAATAATAATAATAATAATAATAATAATAATAATAATAATAATAATAATAATAATAATAATAATAATAATAATAATAATAATAATAATGAGGGGGTATAATAACAAAAATAATAATAATAATAATAATAATAATAATAATAATAATAATAATAATAATAATAATATGTCATAATATAATAATAATAATAATAATAATAATAATAATAATAATAATAATAATAATAATAATAATAATAATCATTGATTATTCTTTACATGGTGATTGTTTTTTGATTGTTTTTGAGTTATTTAGGTGCAATTTTGGATTTTACAATTATTTAGAGACATGGATTATCATCCATTATATAATTTTTGGAGACATGAATTCTATGATCACATGTGCACGAATAGTGTTATGAGCACATGTATGCAGGTCGATCATATGTATGCAAGTTTTTTGTAAATTAATGTGTTCATGAGATTGGTGATGATCAAATGTATATAGATAGTTATATGAACATTTGTAAGCAATTATATAGTCATATCAACATGTGTAAGCAATCATATAGTAAATAATTTTAATTTTAAAAAAGTTTCTAAAGGTTCTGCAATCTTTTAAGTTCCTAATATAACATTTCCCCTATCTTATATACATGTGTAATGAAAATCTTAGGATGAAATTTCAAAGTTTGAAGTTTGTTAAGTAGTACTGTAATAACTTTTACCCTTTAATAACGCTATTATTTAATGTTTCTATGTTTGCATTTATGAACCGAACAGTCGACTTGACTCATTTTGGCAATCTAAGGGGCACTTTATAATTATTGGAAAATATTTAATCAAATTCAAAATACTCTTGATGTTAAAAAAAGTTTATTTCAATATACTAATAAAGTCGAGTGTGAAAAATTAAATTTTGATTACAATAATTTTATATTTGTTTATTTACAATAAAATATTAATGTTAACTTAGAGGAAACCGACATTTACAAATACATTCATCATTAAAAGTATGTTAAACTTATTTTTTATTCCAACTTTATATATATTTCATTATATACATTAATACTAATTAAATACACAAATTTTTTACAAATATTCGACTCTCATTCCTTCCTTTACAAATTGTGATATTATTATATTATTTATTTATTAGTTTATTAACATGGATGATTCCAACAATAATATACGATTAATTTCTAAAAATTGTCAAATTATATAATTTACTTTATTAATATAGATGATTCTCTTGATGTTGTTTTTTTTATTAACCTTGTCATAGATACTTTTTTAATTTATTTAATTTTTCTTAATTCTATAATTAGAGAAAAGTTTGGATATATAGATGAATTTTAAGTTTCATTTAAGTCGTTAAATAAGAATGGTGATGTCATATACTTTTTAATTTTTAAAATTTAATTTTAATTTAATAAATTCAAATATGGTCATTAATTATGAAAAATAATTCTACATTTTATAATTATAAAAAATAATTACTTTAATGATATAATCATGAAAAATAAATTTTAATTTAAGTAAACACAACATTAGTCTTTCCATTTTTAAAATTTGTGTATTTGATTAGTATTAATGTATATAATGAAATATATATAAAGTTAGAATAACAAATAAGTTTAACATACTTTTATGATGGATGTATTTGTAAATGTTAGTTTCCTTTAAGTTAACATTAATATTTTATTGTAAATAAACAAATAAAGAATTATTGTAATCAAAAACTAATTTTTCACAATCGACTTTATTAGCATATTGAATTAAATTTTTTTTAACATCAAGAATATATTGAGTTTGATTAAATATTTTCCAATAATTATAAGGTGCCTCCTAGATTGTCAAAATGAGTCAGGTCGGCCGTTTGGTTCATAAATGCAAACATAGAAAAATAAAATAATAATGTTATTAAAGGGTAAAAGTTATTACAAGACAATTCAACAAACTTCAAACTTTGAAATTTCATCATAAGATTTTCATTACAAATACCATATATATATAATGAAAAGATATATACATATATAAGATGGTCTTAAATTACTTTATGTATAAGTAAGGACCATTAAAAATTTAACTTTTATTTCCAACCTTTAGATCAAAATGATAATTTTGTTATTTACTTTTATTGGTCAATCATAACATTAGCTTTTCTACTTTAAATATTTAGACAAAAAAGTTTTAAATATATTTTATTTTTTAAATTTTTATATTTTACACATGTAAAGTTTGTATGTATTTTATTCTATATTTTTGTAAATATTTAATTGAATTAAATTAGTCAACTAAGCAATATTTAAATCAAAATACGATTAAACACAAGACACGATCTTTATAGTGATATTTGTACTATTGATCCCCTATATCTAGCAACAAACTTTTTCATCACCAATTAGAGAGAGAACAACTCACATAAAGGACAACCACCAACGCTTGAGGATCGGCTGTGGGTACTCTGTACCTTTTACTTTTTATGTTTATCCAATCCAAAGGTTTGATTCCAATAACCAGAAGGTGGATAAAGCAACTTAGGACATTTGTACGATCGTAAGCACCAAAGTTGTTCATCCTAGCTGACTGTAAATCTAAACTGTTTTATACACCCAACTTGTCTTCTATATTTGTTCTTCATCTTCGATTTAGATCAGATGCTATAATCTACATTAATGCATATTGAATAATTACTTCTTAAACTTATTACATCAATACATGTGAATATTAGGTCAGCTTAGAGATCTAAGATGACCTAACTTAAGAGAGTTTACCTAACTTAAGAGAGCATAAGCTGACTCAGTTTACAACTAAAGACTTAAACATTCTTTTACACTGTTTGTTATCAACAAATCTAATCAATTACACTAGGACTCAACATGTATATCCTACTAAACAACTTCGATACATAAATTTTTTCGAATAGTAATATCATCATATTTCAACTTATCTTATCAATTAGTAAGTATATTATTATGAAAACTTAATATATTTATCTTGCGTAATACGCGGGAAAATAATCTAGTTATGGTATATTTCAATAGTTAATAAGGGTATATTTTGACAAATAATGTAAAGTATAAGTATTAATACCATCATTTAATAAAGATGAAATAATTAAATTTGATCTAATTGTTATAAATCAAAGATGGAATTCATCCAAGGGTTCCTATTTGTTTAAGAATGAATTTAGGACCTTGTTATATATATATTGGTAGATGGTAACAATATATTAGGAATTCCAATTTTCTTAAATTAAGAATGACACGTATCGTTTAAATATCGCGACACGTGTCGATCAAAGAATATTACAATCCCGTTTAAGTATATTGATAGATTGTCAAGAAAACTAAAAAGAAGAGAAGATGAATAAAAAGGAGTAAAAAACCTTTTTGCTGCATGTCAACAAATTTACTAACGTACACTTCTGATGCAACTTCGAATAACATTCTGCTAAAAAGGTAATTTGAATAACAATTGTATGAGTACCTTATTCTTTATATATTGATTAATTATTTTGACTAGCAATTGGTGGTAAATAAGCCATTAGGGTGGAGCCCGAGAAGTAGTTAGTATGTTTGTAATCTAGGTTTGTTTTTTTTTTTTTTTTTTTTTTTGGTCTAATTAAAAGATTAACCCTGTTATTAGAAGATTTTCGGTTTTTAGTAAATACTAAGAGCATCTCCTATATGGATCAAGTTCTTGTTCTAATGGTAAAAGTGATAAATAAAAGTCTTTTAATTAAATAATGTTTAATCACCAAACAAAGAAGAGAAAGAGTGTCGTATTCTTTCAAAGACTTGAAGATTGTCAACCTTTGATAAAAAGATGCTCTAAGGTTCAAATTTTGGTATGGGATACTTCAAAATTATTTAAGATATTAATTGTAAAGTTTGCTGTTAAAAAATAAATAACTTGTACTAATACGCATTAACATTAATAGAAAAATGCATATGGCATAAATATTTTATAACTCGCTAGTATGTTTGTGTAACACCCCACCAGTGGCGAAAACGTGAGATGCAACTGAGACAAACTTGCAAATGGATATTACACAGAGAAACTAAATGATGTCCATTCAAAGCTACAAATCACCAAATACAAATCATGATATGATATGTCGTATTTTATACCCATTTCCCGAAATGAATTTAGTTGCTTTCGTATAGTTTTTGAGTCGTTTTCGTATACATTTGGTGCGTTTATGGTATTTGTTAGTGTTTCAGGAAAATAACAGGTACTTGAGCGTATTTCTGGAAGAAACGACATTTTTGAGGCAAAAGAAGTGCTTACGGAAGTTTTACGAGTCCCAAAGTTGAAGATTGAAGTTGGTCAACGAAAGTCAACCAAACTGGAGCCTCATTGCGCCGCAACCAAAATGCAGAGAGTTAAGTTGCGCCGCAACTACCCTAGTTGCGCCGCAACGCGTTCAGTTGTCAGCTAGCAATGAAGTCAATAAAAGTCAAAGTCTACAGAAGTCAAAGGCCATTGCGCCGCTACATCTTAGTTGCGCCGCAACGGAGGCCGAATCTGGAGCAATTTTTGGGGTTATTATAAATAGCTTGCAAATACATTCTTTTAACCTACCTTTACTTTCCCAGCCGTTTTTGGAGCCCTTTGAAGCAGTTTTTCATCAGATTTATCATCTTTGAAGATCTTCATTACAATTGGACGATTTCCGTTATTTGTTTTCATTTATTTGTGTTCGGTAACGATGAATTCTCTATATTTGATTTGTTATTCTTATTTCAATATGAGTAGCTAATCACTTTATCATCCATCTTGATGAAGTGAAACAATATGTAAGGATTGCACTACTTTTATTAATTCAAAGTTGATTTCAATTATCGTTGTGTCGAGATCTTGATGATTTAATTCTTTATTAATTATCCTTATGATGTTGGTGATATGTATGTTCTTCGTTAGTGGTACTAGTTGAACATATGTGTGATTTCAATTAATTATCTTTAATAAATTGTCACTAGTTCATGGTATGATAGTGAACGTCATTTTGATAAAAGGAATTATTTTGTCAACGTGTTGAATAACGGTTGGTGGTACCACGTTGTCTTCACATAGATACAATTGTTAATTTGATAGTCAAATAAACTAGTTGGTTAGGGAAATTGTTTTAAGCATTGGTGGTACCGGCTTTTACAAAGGAACTGATTAATTAGGTGATTGAAATGATTTTACAAACGTTGGTGGTACCAGTTTGTGTCTTTTTTCTGTCACGATTATCTTTGTAAACTTAATTGAATTTGAACTTCATTTATGTGCAATCTGAACGTGTTGTGAAGCGGATTCAAGATGGATGCCTTTTAATATTATTGTCATAAAAATCATTTTACTTTCGTCTTCCGACGAATCCCTGCCCCGGTCATACCGGATTTAATTTATTTACTTTTATTTTTTGAAAAGTGGCAATTCGGTCACAAAACCCCCCTTTTTACTTGCACTACTTTTATTAATTCAAAGTTGATTTCAATTATCGTTGTGTCGAGATCTTGATGATTTAATTCTTTATTAATTATCCTTATGATGTTGGTGATATGTATGTTCTTCGTTAGTGGTACTAGTTGAACATATGTGTGATTTCAATTAATTATCTTTAATAAATTGTCACTAGTTCATGGTATGATAGTGAACGTCATTTTGATAAAAGGAATTATTTTGTCAACGTGTTGAATAACGGTTGGTGGTACCACGTTGTCTTTTTTCTATCACGATTATCTTTGTAAACTTAATTGAATTTGAACTTCATTTATGTGCAATCTGAACGTGTTGTGAAGCGGATTCAAGATGGATGCCTTTTAATATTATTGTCATAAAAATCATGTTTACTTTCGTCTTCCGACGATCCCTGCCCCGGTCATACCGGATTTAATTTATTTACTTTTATTTTTTGAAAAGTGGCAATTCGGTCACAAAACCCCCCTTTTTACTTGAACTACTTTATTTCAACAATTTCTTACTTAGTCCTTGTGATCGACCTCGGATTTACCAGTTTACTATACTGCATACAATCAGGTTCACTGCCTGTGAGTGTGTTGTAGTCAGTCTTTTGGTAGTTTCGTGTTTATAAATTTTATTACTCGATTTCACACATCAAGTTTTTGGCGCCGCTGCCGGGGACTTTTGTTTAGTAGTTGTTTAATTTTGTAGTTCGATCCTTTCTCACATTATTTGTGAGAAAGTTATTGCTTTATTAATTAGATTTTATTTTATTTTCATTTCTATTTCATTTGTACCAGGTGCGGTTGACGGTTTGCTTGTGGTGATTCTGCAGGTTCTTGCTAGTTAATGAACACAAGAGCTTCTGGGTGACCTTTGCTTAGTCCTTTATCTAATCCGGGGAAAGTCAGACGTCGTTTAGTGCAGAAAAACAACCCAGAACCATCCACATCAGACAAAATAGATCCAAAAACCGCAGACCAAGTCCAACAGGACATTTCCTTAGACGAATTCTATATCAAGAAAAGTTCAGCATCAGAAGAGCAATTAATTGATAGGTTGAAAGAAGCATGTAGGGTGTTTGGAACAGGAGAAGACTCAGACACCGAAGAAAAAGTTCAAACACCTAAACCGAATAACACTGTATTCCCTCAAATCAATAGAATTCAAATTCAACAACCGAGGGTAAACGGAATGGGTGAAGAACAACCGAGAGATGTGAACACCATTCTCTACGGGGAACGAAGAAGAGATATTCCAGCCAACCGAGGCACAGCTATCCGTCCTCCTCGGATTTCGGTAGACTTCTCTTTGAAGGGTAATCATCTCAAGAGCGTCGAAGAGGATAAATTCGACGGAGTTAGAAGAAGTGATCCATATGCCCATCTTGAGAGATTTGAAAAGATTTGCCGATTGTATCAATATGGGCAAGGGCAAGCTGAAGCTGTGAAACTAGAGCTCTTTCCTTTGACTCTTGTTGGAGAGGCATCTGCATGGTTTAAGGAGTTACCGGATAATTCATTCTCTACTTGGGCTGAACTCCGGGAAGGATTTATTGATGAGTTTTATTCTGTAAGAACTCAAAGGCAGCTGGAGAATCAAATCAGGGCTTTTACTCAAGACAGTGGTGAGGATGTTGTAGATGCTTGGAAGAGATTCAAGGAGATGCTAAGGAATTGCCCTGGACATAATATGGTTACTGAAGTGATTTTTGAGATTTTTTACGATGGATTGGATAGAAGGTCTAAGAGGGAGCTCGGTTATGCATTAGGGGGTAGTTTCAACAACATTTCCCCGAATGAAGGCTACAAGATTCTTGAAGACATGGCCAAGGAGAATTCGACCCGAGATGAGGACCGAACCAAGAGATCCAGTAGAAACACTGTCGCTAAGGTTGAAAGTAGCGAAGATTCGAAGCTTGTTGCTGAGGTAAAGGCTCTCTCTAAGCGAATGGAGGAGAGGTTTGATGGCCAAGAAAGCAGGTTCAAGAGACTTGAAAGGGATGTGAAGGTTATGGCTGATGGATGTGATAACTGCGGAGATTTGCATTATACCGAGGATTGCCCGGATAAACCAGTTCAAGATGTTAACTATGTTCAAAACCTACAACAGGGAAATTTCAGCCAAAACACCGGTTATCAAAACCGGCAGTCAGGTAATTCTTATCCCTCATCCTCTTATTTTACTACTAACAATTCTGGTTTTGGAGGTAATAGGTTCAGCAGGTTCAACAATCAGAATCAACAAGGCTCGGATTCAGAACTAAGAGAGATAGTGAAGGATTTTATTAGTGCCCAGAAAGCAACTAATGAACATGTTGCAGAAGAGTCCAAGAAGGTGAGTTCGGTGTTGGATGCTTTGACTACTCGATTGGATGGAATCGGACACAAGTTGGATCAAGGATTGAAGAATAATCAAGCTACAATAAAGGACTTGGAAGGAAGGATTGAAAGGCTCGGGAACTCTAATAGACCACCCGGTACTCTACCGAGCAACACTCAACAGAACCCGAAGCCTCAATCGATTAACCAAGGGCAAGGGCAGAAATATACCCCTCCTAATGTTAGAAATGAGCATGTTAATGCCATCACAACTCGAGCAGGTAATATTTATAACTCAGCTAATCCTGTACCTGATGATGTCACCCCAGTTGTGCAGGCACATGAAGACGAGGAGGCGGTTGATGAGGAGATAGAGATGGAGCCGAACCCAGCCGTGCAGACTCCGGCCGTTCCATCCAAACCAGCTGAGAAACCGGAAGTGAAGCCTTACAAGCCTAAGATCCCATTTCCTCAGCGATTGGTGAAAGATAAGATGAAGGAGCAGATGGAGAAATTTGTAAGTCATCTAAGTAAGTTGCATATTAATATACCATTTTTAGATGCAATTATGCATATGCCAGGTTATGCAAAGTGTTTAAGGCAAATTTTGATGAACAAGAAAAATCTGGCTGGGGTAGGCAACTACAGTACTTGAGGATGTTTGTTCAGCAGCAGTGACAGGTAAGTTACCCGAGAAACGTAAGGATCCAGGTAGTTTTACTATCCCTTGTAAAATTGGTAATTTATCTGTAAAAGTTCTTTATCAGATTCAGGTGCAAGTATTAACCTAATGCCTTCATCGATTTATTCTAAGCTGAACTTAGGAGAACCGAAACCGATTAACATGAAAATCCATTTGGCCGATAAATCTGAAATAAGACCTATTGGGATATTAGAAGATGTGTTAGTCAAGGTGGGAGGTTTGGTTTTTCCTGTAGACTTTGTAATTATTGATGCAGATGAAGCATTAAATGTGCCCCTTATTCTAGGAAGACCGTTCCTTGCTACGGCCGATGCTAAACTTGAGGTTGGTCGTGGCAAGCTTACATTGAGGGCTGGGAATGAGTCAGTGACATTTTCGAACACGTGTTCTATTTCTTTACCTAATGTTGCTAACTCTGTTAAGACTACTTGTGTTAGTTCGTTGGATCTACAGATTGATGAATGGTTGGACAAGAAGCTCGAGAAAAAAGAGGTTGAGTTGAAGTCAACAGCAGTGCCTGTTTCTAAACCAACGGATGGCCCGTGTGTTAAGATCCGTAGACTATACAGTCGGTTGAAGTTTGCTGTTTCTCATGGTAATGTAAAGTTGTCTGAAGAGTTGTGCTCGAATTTATCCTCAGATGAGAAAGAGGAGTTAATGACGGTTGTTGATACATCTGGGCGAGCAAATGAGTGGATTCTGGAGAAGGTGAAAGGTAAATGTTTTTCACCATTTAAGGGTAGACCGCCCAACACTTTAAGTGTGGGGGCGTCAGAGACCAACCATGGTAATTCTTCAGGGTAGGAGTCTAGCTAACGACTCGTTAATAAATTAAGCGCTTCTCGGGAGGCAACCCGTGTCTTCTATTTTGTTATTTATATTTTAATTTTGCATTTTTCTTTTTGTGTGTATTTTTGAATAAACTCTTGATGATGGTTGGGGTTATGCTATTTGATTGGTATTCCTGCTATGCGTTAATCGTGTGTTCATGTTGAATATGCATATGATGGCAGTAAGTTCAGCGCTTTATTCTTGTTGGCATCATTCAAGCATGGAACACCCGTCATACCCGGCAAGTTTTTCTTGTTCTTGATTTTGCTTTTTGTTTGCTTTCCCCTATTTCCCATAGTTTGCCTTAGTTCATTGGACATTGAGGACATTGTCCAACTCAAGTGTGGGGGGTTGGTAAATAGGAAAAAGTCAGGTATTTTAGAGGATTTTTAAACTTTTGCATGCTTGTCCTTGTTAATTGCTTTTGTCACCTAATTATAGATATTAATGAGCAATTTGACTACACCCTTGGTACAAAGTTTAATTGGTGGAATGTGTCTTGATTGATTAATTAGGCAATCCCTTCTGGATTAATAACATGACTAGCACGCTTATAGCACCAAAACACCAAATTTGTGAGATTCTTGATTCATTTCTAGTTATGCTAGGTGTTTACGGGTTTGGATTTATTAGCCTTGTAAATTTGTCCCTCTCGTAGGCTTTTGGATTTATCCAAGAGTAAGGGTTCTACTTAGAGCTCTGAACTATGATTTGCAAGTTTGAGGTTGGTTTTTCCATTTCCGGGTTACTTTCATTTGCTATGAGTGTGCCGGTGATTGCGATGATTCTAGAACTTGTCCTGGTTGATCGTTCTGTGTTATTTATCAGAAGAGGCAAATTTAGGATAAAAACTTTGTTCTTTGTATGTTTACCCCTTGTTTTTGTAAACATTTGTTATGTGCATGTTTTGTTAATGTGCTTAGTAGCTAACTACACTGGTTAGTGAACTACCTGTGAAACCCTTATGTTGCACTCACTTTTCAATACCTTGTTTAGCCCCAGAAGTTCATTACCACCCTTGAAAGACCTCTTCTGATAGACGTTTTGGTGCTTGCAACATGGCGGTGAACAAATTTACTAACGTACACTTCTGATGCAACTTCGAATAACATTCTGCTAAAAAGGTAATTTGAATAACAATTGTATGAGTACCTTATTCTTTATATATTGATTAATTATTTTGACTAGCAATTGGTGGTAAATAAGCCATTAGGGTGGAGCCCGAGAAGTAGTTAGTATGTTTGTAATCTAGGTTTGTTTTTTTTTCTCTTTTTTTGGTCTAATTATAGGATTAACCCTGTTATTAGAAGATTTTCGGTTTTTAGTAAATACTAAGAGCATCTCCTATATGGATCAAGTTCTTGTTCTAATGGTAAAAGTGATAAATAAAAGTCTTTTAATTAAATATTGTTTAATCACCAAACAAAGAAGAGAAAGAGTGTCGTATTCTTTCAAAGACTTGAAGATTGTCAACCTTTGATAAAAAGATGCTCTAAGGTTCAAATTTTGGTATGGGATAATTCAAAATTATGTAAGATATTTAATTGTAAAGTTTGCTGTTAAAAAATAAATAACTTGTACTAATACGCATTAACATTAATAGAAAAATGCATATGGCATAAATATTTTATAACTCGCTAGTATGTTTGTGTAACACCCCACCAGTGGCGGAAATGTGAGATGCAACTGAGACAAGCTTGCAAATGGATATTACAAAGAGAAACTAAATGATGTCCATTCAAAGCTACAAATCGCCAAATTCAAATCATGATATGATATGTCGTATTTTATACCCATTTCCCACAATGAATTTAGTTGCTTTCGTATAGTTTTTGAGTCGTTTTCGTATACATTTGGTGCGTTTATGGTATTTGTTAGTGTTTCAGGAAAATAACAGGTATTTGAGCGTATTTCTGGAAGAAACGACATTTTTAAGGCAAAAGAAGTGCTAACGGAAGTTTTACGAGTCCCAAAGTTAAAGATTGAAGTTGGTCAACGAAAGTCAACCAAACTGGAGCCTCATTGCGCCGCAACCAAAATGCAGAGAGTTAAGTTGCCCCGCAACTACCCTAGTTGCGTCGCAACGCGTTCAGTTGTCAGCTAGCAATGAAGTCAATAAAAGTCAAAGTCTACAGAAGTCAAAGGCCATCGCGCCGCAACATCTTAGTTGCGCCGCAACGGAGGCCGAATCTGGAGCAATTTTTGGGGTTATTATAAATAGCTTGCAAATACATTCTTTTAACCTACCTTTACTTTCCCAGCCGTTTTTGGAGCCCTTTGAAGCAGTTTTTCATCAGATTTATCATCTTTGAGGATCTTCATTACGATTGGACGATTTCCGTTATTCGTTTTCATTTATTTGTATTCGGCAACGATGAATTCTATATATTTGATTTGTTATTCTTATTTCAATATGAGTAGCTAATCACTTAATCATCCATCATGATGAAGTGAAACAATATGTAAGGATTGCACTACTTTTATTAATTCAAAGTTGATTTCAATTATCGTTGTGTCGAGATCTTGATAATTTAATTCTTTATTAATTATCCTTATGATGTTAGTGATATATGTTAGGTCGAAAATCGACCAAGTATAATTTGTTCAGAAATAGCTGAAGCTCAGTGAAGAATACTTGTATAGAATTCTGAGGTCGCTCAGAATTTGTTCACTGAAGCTTCACTTCAATTCAGATCAACGTATCAGAATACCGTTCAGAATGAAGTCAAAGACTGAAGTCTGAAGAATGAGAATCAGTTCAGATGTGGAGCTCAGAAACTAATTCTACCTGATCGAAGACTGAAGCATCCCAGTGTAAAAGTACTTACACACTTTTACACTGATTACGAGGAAGACTTTTTACTTTACATATCTTTACCCGGTTAATAGATTTAACTATTAATTAAAGTACAAGGTAAAGTAAAGGTTGGGAATAAGGTTTGATAAGTCACATCAACGACTTATATACCTAAACCTTAAAAGTACACATGTAAGGAATTAGCTTTAATTCCTTAAATACTCCCAACCATATTTGTACGATCTGGTCCACGTCATCATGGACTTGGTCTATAAATATAAGTCTTCACACAACTTGCAAATGGCTTGAAACTTTGCATTGCAACTTGTGAGATATACTCTAAGTAATTCTTACGAGTATTTCCAAGTCATTAGATCACTTGTATTTCTAGGTTGTTCAGATATTTACACTTGGGTGTTTATCTTTGTTCCGCAACAACCTTTGTATTTGTTTATATATCAATAAATCAAATACCTTGAAAAATACATCGTGTCTCAATGCTACATACTTGATCTATACATATTATTTATATAGTTTCAGCCCTTTTTGTTTCCTGCATTTACTTTCAGTACCTTTATCGTATTGTTCATCCATATCTGGATCGTATTCTGAACTGGTCATCTTCCAGTTAGAATTACTTGCCAGTCGGGTATTAAGCCATCTATATTTGGGACTCACAATTGGTATCAGAGCAGCAAGGTTGAATTATATTAATTCATTAACCTTTGATCTGCAAAGATGGTTGACCAAATGTTCAATACATGCCCTGACCCTAATGCTAATGCTAATACTAATGCTAATGCTAATACAACTCCACCCCCTATCATCAACAACAATATACCATCACATAATGTGCATGTACACTTTCCGAATAATCCTGTTCCCAAATTTGATGGGAACAGTGAAAACTTTCAAACATGGAAAGCATGCATGCTCAAATATGTTGCTGGTGTTGAAAGACATTTGACCGATATTCTTAAAGAAGGACCCTTTGTCCCCTTGAATGCCTCCACTGTTGTCAGAAATGCCGATGGGACTCCTAGGGTTTCACCCAAGGAGAAGGATCATTGGTCTGAAGAAGATCATAGGCTGGTAGACCTTGATACCAAGCTGCAAAATATGATCTTGTATGCTGTTCCTGAAACTCTTATACCCACCCTTGTTTTACTTGAAAATTCAAAATTAATGTTGGAGGAACTCATGACACAATTTGAAGGCACCAATGAGACAATTGTCACAAGAAAAGTTGCTTTGAATAAAAGATATGAGTCTTTTTTTGCTATCCCTGGTGAAACTTTAACACAAACATACATCAGATTCACTAATCTGGTAAATCAATTGAAAGCCCTGGGTGTAACTAAAGATAAAGAAATTTTGTTGGAAAAGTTTTGTGACATCTTACCTTCTAAATGGGAAAACTTGATCTTGGTTTTGAGACAAGGAAAAACCTTGCACAGTCACACTCTAGCCTCCCTATATGGAGCCTTCAGGTACAGTGAAGAGAACAAGGCCGAGAGAGCTGTGGCTGAGCAAGATGCCAAAAATCATGCTTCTACCAGTTCAGTCATGGTTCATAATTCTAAACCACATGGGACTGCTCTAATATCTTCCGAGAGTGATCATTCTGACTCAATGAAGAAGATGGTCTCTGAAATGTTAAAAACTGGTATTTCTGGTAATGTAACTCATAGTTGTGATGAGGATGACAATGATGATCTGGTTGCCATGCTGGCTAAAACGTTCAATCGTTTTAAGGCCAAATCTAATCGATCTGGTAAACCATTTGCTTCCAGCGCTTCTATTGATAAGTCTAATCTTAAATGCTTTAAGTATGGCAAGAAAGGACATTTCATGAAGGAATGCAGATCTAGTCAGTCTTCATCATCATCTGCCCCTAATCATTCTATTTTTCAGAAACCTGATGACAGCTATAAGGCTAAGTACAAGAAGCTGAAAGCCCAAATAGCTCTCATGGCTCAAAACAACTCAAGCAATAATAGTTGTATGATTTCCAAGACTGAAAAATGGGAGGAATCTGATGAATCATCTGATGATGAAGAAGAAGTAAGGGATATGTGTTTCATGGCACGTGAAGATCAAGGTCATCTGGTCAAATCTGATGTTGAATCTGGTCGTTGGGTGGATATTGTCATGAAAAAGGTTAGTGACTTTGGCTTTGAAAGCGATGAGGAACAAAAACTGGACCTTTTGGTTCTTTTAGAGGCAGACATTTCTTTTGTCGAAACTGTGCGTTCAGAAAGTCTAAAAATGTTTGAAAATAATACTTCTGAACTGAACGCCAGTCAGGCCAGACTAAAAGAACTGAAAGATGTTCATTTGGCTTTAAAAAGTTACCAGTCTATGGTTGCCACTTTAGAGTTGGAAAAAGAAGAATTAAAAACCATCCTTGAAAAAGAACAAGCAATAATTAAATCTTGGATGAAAGCACCAAGGCCAGATGCTGCAATTAAAAATACTTTTGCAACTCAAAAAACAGCATATGAATCTGGTGATCTTCATTTGGCATCTATAATCACTGATTTAGAAGCTCTTCCAAAGGAAATAAAACCTGAAATCATTTTTGCTAAAGTTGGCAAGCAGAAAACTGTGACTGATAAGGCCCAGGAACAATCTGAGGGTAAATCTGAAACTGCTCAGACAACTGGTTCAGAAAGGAAGGCTAAAACCAAAAAGCCATCCCCTCAGACTTCATCTAAGGTTCCTAAAGGCCAAAAGAAGAAGAAAAATATCTCCCCCACTGAGCCTTCTACCTCAGATTCAGGTAAGGCTCAGGTGTCTAATGAAGAATCAATTTTGTTAAGGTTAGAAAGTCAATTTCAGTTATTGGCTAGATAAGTGCAGAGTTGTAATGCACGTTTAAAAAATGTTGAAACCACTCCTCTTCAACTTAAACAAAATGCAAAACCTTTTTCCAAACAAATCAATCAAAAATCTGAGAAGAAAAAGGTTGAGCCCCCCATCAAACCAACTGTTTTTGTGTCATCTGAGATTATGACTGAGATCCCCTTCGATCCTTCAGTTCCTTATGAACCAAAGAAATCTGAGACTGCTAAGGGAGAGTCTAGCGAACCCATCACCAGATGGGTTCCCAAAAAGAACTAATCTTTGTGTTTATGCAGGGAGACCGAAAGAAGAATATATGGTATCTTGACAGCGCTGCTGGCAGAACCATGACTGGTTATCAGACCCTGCTGGAGGAATACAGGGTGCAAGAGGGGCCTTCAATAACATTTGGAAATGATGAAAATGGAAAAACTGAGGGATATGGTGTTGTGAATAATGGACAAGTCAAATTCACACGTGTTGCATATGTGAACGGTTTGAAATATAACCTGATCAGTGTCAGTCAACTATGTGATGATGGCTTCAAGGTATTATTTGATATTTCACAAGGCACCATATTCAACAGGGATGGAAAGGTAGTTTTGATTGCACCAAGAAAAGGAAACATTTATATCATTGATATGAATAGTTCACCCACTGAACAATGTTTCTACACAAAGGCAGATGAAGACACAAATTGGTTGTGGCACAAGAGATTATCCCATCTGAACTTCAAAAATATTAATAAGTTGTCAAGAAAACAACTTGTTGATGGGATACCCTCAATGTCTTTCAACAAAGACAAGCCATGTCCAGGTTGTGAAATGGGTAAGCAGAAAAGAGCTTCATTCAAGACAAAACAAATTTTAGTATAACTGAACCTCTTCACATGTTTCACATGGATCTCTTTGGACCAGTGAATGTTCAGACAAGAGCAGGAAAGAAGTATACCCTTGTTGTTGTTGATGAATATTCAAGATATTGCTGGGTAATTTTCCTCAGATCTAAGAGTGAAGTTGCTGCTGAAATCATTGCTCTCATCAAACAAATTGAACTCAAGCATAAGCGAAAAGTTTGTCAGCTCAGAAGTGACAATGGCACTGAATTCAGAAATGCCACTCTAGAGTCCTTCTGCACTGAAACTGGCATATCTCAGAACTTCTCCTCAGCCCACACCAGAGCAGAATGGTGTTGTAGAAAGAAAGAATCGTACGCTGATTGAAGCTGCTAGAAGTATGCTGAATGAATCTGGTCTTCCCAAGAATTTCTGGGCTGAAGCTGTTGCAACTGCTTGCTACACTCAGAAAAGATCTGTCTATCTCAAAAGACACAAGAAGACAGCCTATGAAGTACTCAGAAATAGAAAGCCTAATATTGGATACTTCCATGTATTTGGATGTCTAGTATACATTCTGAATGATTCCAGTCAGCTTGGAAATTTTGATGCAAAAGCTGATGAAGGGTACTTCCTAGGATATTCATTAAATCGCAAGGCCTTTAGAGTCTTTAACAAAAGACTTGAAAAGGTTGATGAGTCAATTCATGTTACCTTTGATGAATCTAATTCTGCAATCTTTAAGAATTCCACTCCTGTACCACCCTCAGAAAGTCCAATAAGTTTCGGTGATTCTGATCCTATTGCTGAATCTGATCAGTCACCTAAATCTACTTCTGAACATTTCAGTTCAGAACCAAGAATAATCAAGTGTAGCAATATTCCATTTTATCCTCCAGTCAGTTTTAAACTACCTTCTGAACTGACTATTGGATCAGATGTACATGCTGCTTCACCTTAGATATCAGGCTCAACTGAAGTACCCCAATCTGAACAGTTTCATGATGCAAATCATGATCTGCAGGAGGAAGATGATGAGACTGAGGTAGTCTTTTCCGAAGCACCTCCTGAAGTATCTCAGAGGAGTTCTTGCACTGATATCATAGTTCATCCTGGTCAGTACACTAAGTGGACTAAAGCACATCCACTAGTGGGGTTCAGACCAGAAGAGCCACAAGCGATCAATGCTTAAATGTCAGCTTCTTATCTCTAATAGAACCAAAGAAAATTGACGAGGCTATGAACGACCCTAGCTGGATTGAAGCCATGCAAGATGAGCTCAATCAGTTTAAGAGGAACGATGTTTGGGAACTCGTTCCTTGTCCCAGTAATCTAAAGAAAGAACCAATTGGGACAAGATGGGTCTTCAGAAACAAGATGGACGAAGATGGTCATGTTATTTGAAACAAGGCAAGACTTGTTGCAAAGGGTTACTCACAAGAAGAAGGAGTAGACTTTGATGAAACTTTTGCACCAGTTGCTAGACTAGAAGCTATCATAATTTTCTTAGCTTTTGCAGCTCATCATGAGTTCAAAGTCTATCCTATGGATGTTAAAAGTGCATTCTTGAATGGTGAATTGGAAGAAGTTGTGTATGTGCATCAACCACCAGGGTTCATAAATGAAGAAAGACCTCATTGGGTGTACAGATAAAGCATTATATGGTCTGAGACAAGCACCTAGAGCCTGGTATGATACTCTTACTAAACATCTTCTGAAAAATGGTTTAAAAGGGGTGCAATAGATAACACTTTATTCATATTGCATGATAAAAATGATATCTTACTTGTACAAGTTTATGTTGATGATATTGTGTTTGGGTCTACAAATAACAAAATGTGTGAACAGTTTTCTAAAATAATGTCATCTGAGTATGAAATGAGTATGATGGGCGAACTGACATATTTTCTAGGTCTTCAAGTGAAACAAACCAGTGATGGTATTTTTATAAATCAAGAAAAATATGTCAGAGACTTATTAAAGAAATATCAATTTGATTCAGTCTCATCAAAAGATACTCCTATTTTTGCACCATTAACTTTGGACTCAGATCCTAATGGAAAACCGGTGGATCCCACAAAATATAATGGTATGGTGGGATCCCTCATGTACTTAACTGCTAGTAGACCTGATATAATGTTTGCAACATGCCTTTGTGCAAGATTTCAGTCTGATCCCAGAGAAGCACACGCAAATGCTGTGAAAAGGATTTTCAGATACCTTAAAGGTGTCCCCAGACTTGGTCTTTGGTATCCCAAAGGCTCAAGTTTAGATCTAATGGGTTATTCAGATTCTGATCATGCTGGTTGTAAGATAGATAGGAAAAGTACCACAGGTGGTTGTCATTTCCTAGGTGGCAAATTGGTTAGTTGGACAAGTAAGAAGCAGACTGCAGTATCACTCTCCACAGCTGAAGTTGAATACATTTCTGCAGCCAGTTGCTGCGCTCAGATTTTGTGGATGAAGAACCAACTAACTGATTATGGTGTTAAGTATACAAAAACTCCTATATTTTGTGATAACACCAGTGCCATTGCCATCTCTCACAATCCTGTCATGCACTCCAAAACCAAGCATATCGACCTCAGGTATCATTTCATTAGAGATCACATTATTAAAGGTGACATAGAGCTTCATTTCATTCCCACTGATAAACAACTCGCTGATGTTTTTACAAAACCCTTGGATGTCAAAACGTTTAAACATCTCATCAGTGAATTGGGTATGCTAAATCCTGTATAGCATCACCTCAGGGGGGAGTGTAAAATATTTTTATGTTAAAAAGAATTTTTCTCTAAGGGGGAACTTTGCTTTCAGAAAAATATTTTGACTGAAATGCTTCAGAATTTCTGAAATGATTTCAGAATAATTGTGTAAACTGAGATGGCTCAGATCTCTTGATTCTGATCATGCTCAGATTTTGTATACCATTTCTGAAATAAGTCTGTCCTTTATAATGTATTTTGATACTTGGTCGTTGAGTGAACACGTGAAGGTTACTGTTTAACGTTTAAATAATGATGTTTTTGGCTGACGTGGCACACAAGTTGCGCCGTAAAAGGAAAGTAATGATCACTTTTTCTTGAAAGTGTTGAAAAGTTTTGTGAAAATGTGGGGTCATAGCCGTCGTTGCATTAAATGCGGACGTGTACCAAAAAATTATTTTCGGACTTCAAACCCGATCAAAACTAATTTCATTTTAATAATATTTCATTTTTTTTGGGTTTGAATTTCAAAAATCATTTTATTTTATTTATTTTGGAAAAACCTTTTGTATTCCATCATAAATATAAATACCCTTCCCAAAACAATTCCTTCATTTACTTCTCCTTACATTTACTCCCAATCATCATTCTCTCTCTCTACTTCTTATTCCTTCATAACTCCAAAACCCTAAATTCATTTTCACTTTCAGTTTTTCCTTGCAGATATAATGGCTAAAGTAGTTAAATCTTTAATTGCTTTCGAATATAAACCATCTAAGGTAGTCAAGGCTAGTGCTCAATGGCCACAAGGGTTCGATGCGTCGACCCTTAGATTCAATATGAATAATTTTATGGCCGTACTGAATGCCAAAGGCAAAACTTTAATGGGGAGGATAAATAAATTTCTTGAACAATCCCCTCTCCATTACGCCTTGACTGCTGATCCTCAGCTAATGTATCATCGATACTTACTTGAATTCTGGTATACTGCTACTTTGAGCAAGGATGAAAAATCCATTGCTTTTTCTCTACAAGAAGGCACAAAGCAGTATATCCTTTCACTTGATGGGTTTCGGGAGGCCCTTCATTTGAACTACCTTCCCTCCTCTTCAGCCTATGCTAAAAGGCTCAAAGGGATTAATTTCAGGGAAGTTTTGCTGGCCACTGGTCATAATGACATGGTTGATGCAGACGGCAATCTGAAGACATCTGGACACATCTTTCTGTCTGGATTTGGAAATTGTTGGAGATATTTTTGGACTCAGATTGTCGAGTGCCTTGGAGGAAATTATGGTGGCTTGGACCAGATTTCCTTGACACAAGTAGAAATCGGGTATTACTTGTGGCATGGGATTGAGGTGGATTTTGCTGAGATACTTTTCTCTCAGCTGGTAGCAAAATTGAAAGGAAAAAGAAGCCCATATATCTCATTCCCTAGATTTCTGAGCGTTTGCTTCAGAAATATGCTTGGAGATGCGTATCATTTTGAGGGGCTTGAATCTTCAGCGACGGAGTTCTGCAGGGATCTATCAAAGCTTTCTACTTTAGATCCAGAACCAGAACTCTCCGCTGCAATGCTTCAGGTAATTTCTAAAACTGAAACAGCACGACCAGCTGGCTCAGAAAGGTCACCGAGCGGGTCGCAAAAGAATGCGAGACCCATTGGTGCACCTGGTGGTCAAATGTTGAAGTTGTTTAAAACCCCAACAACTTCTTCTACCCAACCACCACCTCCCTCATCCACTGACCAACCTGAGGATCTCCCAAAAGATCCCTCAGGATCTCCAAAGGGCGTTTTAAAACGACGTAAATTTAAGAAGTCCTCACAGCCCAAGGACACTAGTACCGAAGCAAACCCCTCTGGATCTTCCCAATAAGAACCAGAGGAATCGAGTCTAAAGGGAAACCCACAAGCAGCCATCTCCAAAACTTCTTTAGGAGGAGATGGTGAAGAAAATATTAGTGTGTCCGCCCAGCACACAATAGAGTCCGTGTCTGCACGCGCACCCCCTGAAACTTCACAAATCTCACACTCTTCTGCAGCACGAATTGATGACGTCTTTGGTGTAACACCACCTGAGACTGAGATTCCAGACTCTACGGCCGATGAAGTGATTCTTGATGACGGTACGAGAATCATTAAGGCAATCCCCGTGTCTACTGTCTCTGCGATGAAGCTATGGCTGAGCCAACCAATAAATCTGGTGACGATGCATCTGCAGCAGCAGTTGTTGAACCAGAAGCTGGTTCAGGTACCAGTGATCTGAACCAGGGCATATCTGATCAGACTGCAGTTACGACTGACCTCTGGGATGAAGATGAGCCACCTCAAGGGAATCTCGATTCCTTTGCTGACTTTGAGTTTGACGAGGGTTTACTGGAGGAGAATCAGTCTTCTGATTCTGAGCCAACCTTCAGCCTCGCAAACGTCCAACCTCCCCCAGAAATCCAAAATGTTGAACAACCATATCGCCAACCAGAAACTTCACATCAACATCCATATTTTCCACCCGGCTCTACACCTGCTTATGTTTCATCACCACGTTTTCAACCACAACTCCAACACTTACACCCACAAATTCACCAAGTGCCAAGGCCCATCAATTATGATATTGAAATTGAGAAAGAGTTGGACTCTGATACTGAATCTGAGAGTCCAACTGAAATGCAGTTGGAAAAGGCATTGGATGGGCTTGGTAGAATTCCCTTTGTTGCTTCTGCTTCTGCACAACCACCCCCTCCTTTGAGTGTAGAAGCACAGTTAGAGAAACAAAATGCCGAAGTCCAAAGCCTACTTATCAAGGTGGAGGACTTAACTAAATCTCTAACTGCCAATAAGTTCCATCGCTGAAATGAAGGGTGCTCAGATGTTTCTTGGAACTGAGTTCACCAAGGTTGCTGGAAATGAGGGACTGGTAGGTGGGAAGCTAAATGAGCTGGTACATTCCTGTAACAAAATAAGTTCAGCTATCAGGGAAGCCTTCAGACTGGCCAAAAGAGATGTGCAAGCTTCTGTTGTTGCGAACTTGACATCTGGTATTGAATTAATAAAACAAGAGGTTCTGGCAGTCGGGAAGGAGGTGAATGAGTTGATAAACAGGCCAAATGTTAATGAGAAAGAACTTGGGTCTGCTGTTAGTGATGGTGTGATTGAGAGGTTGAAGTCTGAGATATCTCAGCATCTTGTTACTCAGATTTCAGCCTCTGTGGCTGAAAAGGTTGAAGAAGGGGTCAGAAGGATGGTCTTAGAACTTACTCAAGACACTTCAGAGAAGGTAGATAAAGCTGTTGAAGAAGTTCAGAAATCTGTATCTACTCTCGAAGAAGTTGTTAAAGGCCAGTCCAAACAGTTAGATGAAATTCTGACCCTCCTTAAGAAAGAAAATGTAGTTGCTGCTCCCCCTCCTCCTTCATTCTCTGAAGAAGATAGGAAATTGCTGAAAGAACTAACTGAAAAAGAGAATCTGAACCTTAACTCATCATTCAGGTTAAGGGCTCAGTTCTCTACCATGGCAAAAGGCATTTCTGATTGCCTTCTGCAGCAGAGTTGGGAACCTCTGAAGGCCATTCAGACGGCGATTGATGTTTATGCAAAAAAATGCCTTCTGAGGTCCCCAAAGGGGGAAATGTGCCTATTGGTCTGCTTTCAAGTACTCGGGAATTGATAAAAGCAACCAAGAAGCAAGCTGAGGTACCATCTGGTGGTGCCTCAGTTCAGGGGGAACAGGTTCAGAAATCTGCAATACAAGCTTCTGAACCTGCTAAGAAAGATAAGGGCAAGGCCCAAGTGGTGGAAGAACCAACAAAGAAAGATGCAAAGGGTTCTGGTTTGGTAGTTGGTGAAAATGTTGATGAGCAAGGTTATCCCATCCATGATCCGAATGCTGATAGCAAGAAATTAGAGGCTTTGCAGAAGCAAGTTTCTAATCAAGTTATTATGTGGGGAGAAAATAAGGAAAGAGAAAGGGTTCAACATCAGAAAATGGGAACCCTTGATTATATTGATGCTGCAGCTCTTGGTCTCTCACTTGAAAGATATCTGAAAATTAAAAATGATCCAAGAGTGCAGAAGGCTGTTGTTGATATGCTCGAGTATGAATATGGGGTGAATTATTCTCCCTTAGAACAAAAGATGGACCATCTCACATTCAAGATGTCCATTGAGGACTTGGTGAAAAACAGAGAGAAAGAGATGGCAATTAAAAGGAAAGAAATTCTGGCTGGAGTTCTGAAGGTGGAAAAAGAATTGTCAAGGCCACCCATTAAGCCCAAAGTGACTGGACCAAGATCATCAAGAAAAAATATTCGTGATGTTGATCTCTCCACCTTCAAACCAATGTCTGATGATGCTATTGAGCTCCAAAGAAAGCATGAGAAGGATCAATATGAGCATTATCTGAAGCATCAATCTCATCCAGCTAAAATAGTTGATATGGAGGTAACAAAAGCTGATGGATTGAAGCTTTTTGATTTGATTGTAAAAAGAGAAGGTAGAGCAGCTGAAGAGTATAATCAAGTTTCAGTGCACGAGCTTGGGATTTCTGAGCATAGGGAGATGATCCAAATATTGAGGGGGAAGCCAAAATCTGCTTTGATTGGTGCATGGTTATCAAGAATACAACAAAAGATGCAGGCCAAGGTAGAGATTGAAGGCAGATTGTTTGGAAAGAAGGATCATTCTCCACTAAAGAGGAAACCTACTGAAGCACCTTCTGGTTCAAGGCCTGCTAAGAAGTAGTTTCTTTTTCAGTTTATCATGTACTTGTATAAATACTTGCAAATGTAACAAACACTTCAGTTTGTATATATATGTTACATTTTGTAGCTTATAAGTAGATGATAGGTTTAAGTTAGAAAAACCACAAGTAAAATTCTGAGACATCAATGATCTATAAGATGTACTTAGAAAATTTTAACAACTTAAACAAAAACTTGCATTTCAGACTTACAAACATGTATAGATAGAAGTCTGAGATGCATGCACTATTTCAGAACAAATAGGGGGAATTTGTTAGGTCGAAAATCGACCAAGTATAATTTGTTCAGAAATAGCTGAAGCTCAGTGAAGAATACTTGTATAGAATTCTGAGGTCGCTCGGAATTTGTTCACTGAAGCTTCACTTCAGTTCAGATCAACGTATCAGAATACCGTTCAGAATGAAGTCAAAGACTGAAGTCTGAAGAATGAGAATCAGTTCAGATGTGGAGCTCAGAAACTGATTCTACCTGATCGAAGACTGAAGTCTGAAGAATGAGAATCAGTTCAGATGTGGAGCTCAGAAACTGATTCTACCTATCAAAGACTGGAGTCTGAAGAATGAGAATCAGTTCAGATGTGGAGCTCAGAAACTGATTCTACCTATCAAAGACTGAAGTCTGAAGAATGAGAATCAGTTCAGATGTGGAGCTCAGAAACTGATTCTACCTTATCGAAGACTGAAGCATCTCAGTGTAAAAGTACTTACACACTTTTACACTGATTACGAGGAAGACTTTTTACTTTACATATCTTTACCCGGTTATAGATTTAACTATTAATTAAAGTACAAGGTAAAGTAAAGGTTGGGAATAAGGTTTGATAAGTCACATCAACGACTTATATACCTAAACCTTAAAAGTACACATGTAAGGAATTAGCTTTAATTCCTTAAATACTCCCAACCATATTTGTACGATCTGGTCCACGTCATCATGGACTTGGTCTATAAATATAAGTCTTCACACAACTTGCAAATGGCTTGAAACCTTTGCATTGCAACTTGTGAGATATACTCTAAGTAATTCTTACGAGTATTTCCAAGTCATTAGATCACTTGTATTTCTAGGTTGTTCAGATATTTACACTTGGGTGTTTATCTTTGTTCCGCAACAACCTTTGTATTTGTTTATATATCAATAAATCAAATACCTTGAAAAATACATCGTGTCTCAATGCTATATACTTGATCTATACATATTATTTATATAGTTTCAGCCCTTTTGTTTCTTGCATTTACTTTCAGTACCTTTATTGTATTGTTCATCCATATCTGGATCGTATTCTGAACTGGTCATCTTCCAGTTAGAATTACTTGCCAGTCGGGTATTAAGCCATCTATATTTGGGACTCACAATATATATGTTCTTCGTTAGTGGTACTAGTTGAACATATGTGTGATTTCAATTAATTATCTTTAATAAATTGTCACTAGTTCATGGTATGATAGTGAACGTCATTTTGATAAAAGGAATTATTTTGTCAATGTGTTGAATAACGGTTGGTGGTACCACGTTGTCTTCACATAGATACAATTGTTAATTTGATAGTCAAATAAACTAGTTGGTTAGGGAAATTGTTTTAAGCATTGGTGGTACCGGCTTTTACAAAGGAACTGATTAATTAGGTGATTGATATGATTTTACAAACGTTGGTGGTACCAGTTTGTGTCTTTGTTCTGTCACGATTATCTTTGTAAACTTAATTGAATTTGAACTTCATTTATGTGCAATCTGAACGTGTTGTGAAGCGGATTCAAGATGGATGCCTTTAATATTATTGTCATAAAAACCAATTTTACTTTCGTCTTCCGATGATCCCTGCCCCGGTCATACCGGATTTAATTTATTTACTTTTATTTTTTGAAAAGTGGCAATTCGGTCACAAAAACCCCCTTTTTACTTGAACTACTTTATTTCAACAATTGCTTACTTAGTCCTTGTGATCGACCTCGGATTTACCAGTTTACTATACTGCATACGATCAGGTTCACTGCCTGTGAGTATGTTGTAGTCAGTCTTTTGGTAGTTTCGTGTTTATAAATTTTATTACTCGATTTCACACATCATGATACAACAATAAGTCCCATACGAGGGAAAACAACCGAGGCATCGTGCCCGAGTCTAAAGATCTACAATGCAACCAACAAGTCCAATAAGTCCAACTATAGGCATCAACTCCTAGCTTGCAAGCGATTTCTTGTATACCTGAAAAGATACTCAAAAAGTCAACACTAGGTTGGTGAGTTCGTAGGATCACATAGTTTCAAGTGGAGCCATAAAGTCGATACTAGTGTATATACACCTATATACATAATTACATCCATAGATAAATGAGTATCGAATAGCTGAGCAACAGAAGTCCGGCTCTGGGAGATATTCCACCACATTGGAGTATCACAAGTTTCTCATCCGAAAGCTAAACCAAAATCACAAGAATCATACAACATATAACACATCAAATGTCAAATGTCTAGATCACAACTACAATAATCACCATACAACATCTATCAACATCAAGATCACACAAGGATACGAAACCAATATAACATATATATCAAATGAATAACCACGTGGAATCCTTTTCACGTTTCTAGTAGATTGTACCCTTGAGGGCACGTAACTAGCATTTCTAGTATCTCAATGGGAATACAACCCAATAACCAAGCATCACTATGGGAACTACGCCCAAGAATCAAGTATCGCACAAATAATCTACAATGGGAACACAACCCAATAACCAAGCATCACTATGGGAACTACGCCCAAGAATCACAATAATCACCATGGGAACTACGCCCAAGAATCACAACAATCATTTGTCAAGTACATACACTTCATACGATTCTACTTTTGAGGGAGTCATAGATGCTTATATATAGGGTCACCCGCAGCCTTCCCACCACATCTATAACCCTTCAAAGGCATTATCGTCTTCCATGTATGCACAACTATCCCAACTCACAATATAATATATTCCATATACGAAGTTACAATCAAACAATCAAGTATCACATGCCACATCAAAAGATCATCCTAGCATAGGCTACAACAATCTTATACGTTCAACAATATTCACATTGTTACCATCAAGTTACATGTCTACCTATAAACATGTTGTAACACAAAAACATATGCACGTAGATACTACAAGCGTAATCTACGGCATAGCACATTAGCACATAGCGAGTATCTTTCCACCCCAAAAGCATGCAAATAGTAGGGGCTACAAACTCACCTGACGCGCGCAATATGATCCCAAGACGTTAGAAGTAGAACCAACATCCACGATAGCCGAAACCTATTCATACACGTATCACATTAATCCTAAAGCATCTCAAAAGGTAAGGTCCTATGAATATTGACCTAATCTTACTATAAATGCTTTATTATGTCCATATTCCAAGGATTTGATACAGTCAAAGTGAAATCACTTCATTTCGTTATTTAACGGCTAAACCGGAATTCACCAATTCACTTTGAACCCACTCTTGGTTAACTCAAGTTTTAATTCATCTTTAAAATACATTACCATTGAAAGGTAGACTCTCACACGTTTTCATGGATAGCTCATACGTTATAAACGGAGGTACGGTTTAAAAGTTACGATCGCTAAACGAAAGTAAAAGTCAATGCTGAAGGAGAGAAAGTTGTGTCACACCCAGCCAAAGTTGCGACGCAACTTTTGATCAGTGGCGGAGGCCAATAAAAAGTTGCGTCACACCCATCCATAATTGCGGCGCAACTTTTCCAGATACGGGAGAAAAACCCATTTTCGACACAAATTGACCCTCCAAACGTAAAAATCAAAGCTTCAAACTTTAACACAACCAAATTCAAGTATAACCACAACATAAAAACATACCAATTCACAAACCCACTTCCGATTTCTCAACCTTTGATCCAAGACTCGTTTTTGAGACAAAACACCCATTTTACACCCAAATCGACCCCAAATCGTTTAGATCCAACACAAGGAAGTTATCTACTAATTTAAAGGAACATTTTGAGCTAAAGATCACATACCAATTCGTCCCGAAGATTCAAATCCGGTTTTGGAGCTCGAAAAGGATGAACACTTGAAATAACCCACAAATTCTTGAAATTCCAAGGATGATTATTATTATACAAGTTACTAGTCAATTACTTATTATGATGATGATGAAACAGGGGCGGATCTATTAAGTACATCGGGTATGCACTTGCATTCCCTATGGATTTTCTTAGTAGTGGTAATTAAGAAGGTTTGAAGGTTTTTCTAGTTTAATCTCTTAAGAGTGCATAACCTTAAAAAATGAGGTGCATACCCATTGAAGGAAAGAGATCAATAGCTTAATGTTTTGGTAAATCATGTAACATGTGTTTCTTTTTTCTGCAGAAGAAGAAGAGAATTAATTATTTTTTCAATAGAAGAAAAAGAAGAAAAGAAGAAGAAGAAGAAGAAGAAGAAGAAGAAGAAGAAGAAGAAGAAGAAGAAGAAAAAGAAGAAAAGATAAGAATGATATACTTATTTTTTTTAATGGGTGAAGTTCCCAATAGATATATATGTGGTTAAGAGAGCATCAGGTCATTAGAATTGTAATATAAAATATAATATACCATACCTATAAGTATAACCACAACATAAAAACAAACCAATTCACAAACCCACTTCCGATTTCTCAACCTTTGATCCAAGACTCGTTTTTGAGACAAAACACCCATTTTACACCCAAATCGACCCCAAATCGTTTAGATCCAACACAAGGAAGTTATCTACTAATTTAAAAGGAACATTTTGAGCTAAAGATCACATACCAATTCGTCCCGAAGACTCAAATCCGGTTTTGGAGCTCGAAAAGGATGAACAATTGAACACTTGAAATAACCCACAAATTCTTGAAATTCCAAGGATGATTATTATTATACAAGTTACTAGTCAATTACTTATTATGATGATGATGAAACAGGGGCGGATCTATTAAGTACATCGGGTATGCACTTGCATTCCCTATGGATTTTCTTAGTAGTGGTAATTAAGAAGGTTTGAAGGTTTTTCTAGTTTAATCTCTTAAGAGTGCATAACCTTAAAAAATGAGGTGCATACCCATTGAAGGAAAGAGATCAATAGCTTAATGTTTTGGTAAATCATGTAACATGTGTTTCTTTTTTCTGCAGAAGAAGAAGAGAATTAATTATTTTTTCAATAGAAGAAAAAGAAGAAAAGATAAGAATGATATACTTATTTTTTTTAATGGGTGAAGTTCCCAATAGATATATATGTGGTTAAGAGAGCATCAGGTCATTAGAATTGTAATATAAAATATAATATACCATACCTATTATTACTTGAAAACATAAAAACAATGAAAAATTGAAAATTCATGATTCATAAATGGAAAATGTAGCTTTACGCCCTTCCTTTCTTCATAGTTTTCTCATTTAAGTTGGTTCAAGTATTCACCAAATCAAATTTAATACTTTATTTCATTTCTATATTTTATTAATTAAGGATTTACTTGTAATATTTATGAAATATAGATATAAGTCATGATGCATTCTTTACTTAAGATTTTTCGAATTGTTTTAATTACGCCGCCCGGATCCTGACCATTTAATTTTGTTATATCGACCAAAACTATTTGCAGATAGGTACCCAGGCGTATGACTATACGCATCTGACACAGGGACAGGGTGCCCAGCCTCATCAGGCCCATGGGACAGGGCCTGGCCAGCCACGTCCACATCTCGACCTGAACATCGATGCAGCTGGTAGCCAATCCTCACTCTTCTCCGACTTATTTAACTATGATAGTTATGCACAGGCTCCTCTTCCTCCTCAGGCGGGCGCGCAGTCGGCCACAGACTCTCATTTCTCTGGTGGATCGTATCATGTCAACTTGGATGATGATGATGAGGAGGACGATGTTGATATGTATTAGTATTTTGTGGTTATGAACAATATATCATGTTTTGTTTAATTATGTTAGTGGTGTGTATGTGTTTATCTTTTTGGATGTGTTGATGATGATATTCATATTAACAAAAAAACGTAAAAAATACATCAACTATATTTAGTAATCAAAAATGTATGTAAAAAAAATGTAAGAAATCAACTATATTTAGTAATCTAATAAAACAAATGTAAGTACAAATGTAAATTATAGATAAAAATGTAAATTGAACGGACTTGGATTTTTGAAGACCAGAAGGTGTTGTATTTGCCGCTGGTTTGTTAATGTCGGGCACCTGCAACAAATAATAAATCAGTTAATTAGATTTCGAAGTATACTAACAAATAGAGTGCACTTACATAACAAAATCAATTAACTATACTTCGAATTATGATTGGACGTACTTGAGGTATTTTTTTCTTTGACCCGATTGGTCTTCCACGTTTATTTTTAATAACGGAAGGGTCCTTAATTTTGGTTCTCCCCGGATAGACGATGTCTTTAATTTTTGATATCCAGTTTTTCCTCTGGGGCTTCGGTTGTTGCTTAAACTGGACCATAACATCCTCTACTAAATCGTCGATAGCTTCGTCATCGTCGGAGTCTTTTCGATGATCATTGTCCGGATAGGCACGTCGACGGTGTCAAGTCTAGCTTTCTCCAAAAGTCATTTATGTTATGCACCTCAACACGTTTGCCTACATTTTTGAAAAATATGTATAATATTTGTTCATTTACCCAAAAAAACATCAATTGATTATATTCAGATAAACTTACTGTAATGCATGTACGCAGCTAGACGGCAGGCACATGGAAGCCCACAACTAATCCAAACCTTACACCCGCACTTTCTCAAGTCTTTACCGATCTCACTTTTGAATCGTTTAATTTCGTCGACCATTATATCCAGAGCTGTCACAGATACAACACAAAGCAGGTCTTTCAAACATGGGTAGTTGTGTTTACCAGCTCTAAAAATCTTGCTCTCCTCCAGTTGGCCCTTGATTTCTGTATCTTGTCCGAAGAGGATATCATTAACACATTCAATTATTCTGTGAAATGACATCTCCCCTTCAACTCGGACTTCAGGAGTGAATGCTCAGCCTCAACTCTGTTGGTAGTGTAGTTACGGTAGTTGAGATGCTGATCGACCCAAAAGGACACAAACTTTTCCTTGTACGGGGAAAGCCACTCCTTCTGCAGGTACTTGTAAACCTCTGTAAATTTAACATTGGGTTAGGATGTGTGGATATATGTGATTTACCAAAAATAAAAAAATAAAAAAAAATTCATGTGCACTTCACTTACTGTCTAAATCTTTTCCCATCTTCTCTTTTAAATCTTTTTCATTTTGGGTGTACTCTTCTAGTGTGCGCGACTCATAAAGTTTTTCCCACCATCCGTAAAAAGGCCCCCATTTCCCTGCCCCTTTTAACGATGGCATGCTAAATTTTTCTATGTTCCTCCATATGTGGACTCTACACAGTAAATGGTATGCTTCCGGCATAACGGTTTTGCATGCTTTCATTAGCGCCAGATCCCTGTCCGTGAGTACCACGCACACAGCAAACCCTTCACCTAGGGTCGACTTCAAACACTCCAACACCCATCTATAATTATGCTCCTGTTCGCTTACGATAAACGCATATGATATGCTGAAGATCCTGTTTGTTGGAGTGACACCGACGATCTCGACCAACGGCATGTTGTACAAGTTGGTTTTGTACGTGGCGTCTATTTGGATAACATAAGGAAATGCACGCCACAACTTAAATGATGTCGGATGTATAAAAAACAGATTCTCCAACCGACCAGATACACTGTTTGTTGTATGATAATACAAGTAATTATGCTCCCTTAGCAAACTGAACATAACCTGCACCGGTTGAGCAATATGGCGTACGTATGTCGTTTCAGATACTCTATCATAGTAAATAAATAAAACAATATGTAAATTTTATATACGTAACCTGCATTGGAGTGTTCCCATGTTTTTCGGCTGCCTTCTTCCGCAATGTTTTTTGGAAATTGTAAATGTCTTCGCTGCGGGTCAAGTTTCCAGGAAATTCTTCTTTCAACAGCTTTAACATCCTCTTGGGCGGAGTACCGCGATGATATTCGGATTCTAGAAATGATTTCTCCTCTTCAGTCAACCTTCTTGCGTACGCGTAACCCCCCAGATTCTTAGCTGGATAGTGATTATGTGTGTCGTCTATAACGGTTACCCTCCAACCACCATCACTTGTCAAACGACCGTCCAGTCTAAAGGGGCACTCACATTTAAGTGTCTTTTTAACGAGCCCGATTATCCTATTATCCATTTTCCCAGAAAGATTACAGACTATGGTCACTTTATTTGTTACACCAGCTAAGTTGGAATTTGTTCGTCGTTTGATTAACACATAACCAAGCTCTTTTGCTGTACTTTTGGCCCAGTTGAACAATTCTTCGTGTGAATCGAACACCTAAAATAGTTAATTTTTTAAGTTATCATTAAATTATATACTTATAAATATCTAACATTTTACATATGCAATCAATTTAACAACGAAACACATATTAAATAGTACTAACACATATTAAACTGTTTAACAACGAAACACATATAAAATCCCTTTAATTATACCTCATCGGTGTGGAAAGCCCTAGCGTCGTAGTCAAAATGAGGGGCCGCCTCCGGCGTCTCAAACTCTTCATCAGGTTCTTCTAAGTGAAACTCAAAATCTTCCGCACCCATTTCTCCCCATAAACACTCAAAATCCATCTGAAATATATATACATATACATAAACGGTATGAAAAATTTAATAAACATATATATATATACCTACTATATTTAAACATATATACATATACCGAAAATGAAAGAATGAAAGCAAAACTATATTTAAACATATATACATATACCGAAAATGAAAGAATGAAAGCAAAAAGGACGTACACTTAATGCGAAGATGAAAGAGATACACTGAAAATGAAAGCGAAATGCAGCGATAACGAATTCATATCATACATATATAGCATAAAAGCAAAAAGGAGTTTTGTCCATATCAAACTATTTGCGGCGATAATCGCTGCAAATAGTTGGATATGGACAAAACACACTGTTGACTGTCATAGTCAAAAGTGTACGGATAATGACACCACTATTTGCAGCGATAATCGCTGCAAATAGTCAGGTCGAGATACCAGATTACTGGTCGGGTCACCACGCGCCTTTAATTATCGTGTTATTTATGACAAACTTGTCTTATCAATTGCTAATAGTATCAATATCAAAGTATAACATATTCATAACAAATGCACATTTAATTTAATCAATATATATTCGATTAGAATGAAACCTCTTTAAAAATATTTGACATATATAAAAATACATGTAAAAATGATGTGATTTAATAGTAAGTTGATTCAGAAAAAAAAAAAAAAAAAGCAAGCTAAAAAACCTGACCTAACCGGACCTCTCTCCCCCCCCCCCCCCCCCCCCCCCGACCCACTAAAAAAAATCCCAAATATTGTCGATTTTTAGTGATGAAAATCATTCAATTTTGCATACCCTTGTTTGAATTTCTAAATCCGCTACTCGGATGAAAATCTGAATTTTAAAAGAAAGAAGAAGAAGAAGATAAAGAAGTTCTTGGATTTTTGAGAGAGAAAGGAGAGAAGAGATAAGATAGAGAGAGAGAGAGGAGAGTGAGAAATGAAAGAGAGCGAAGGGAGGGAGGGGTTTTGTTCCCCTCAAGCACTCTGGCGACTAGTCCCGGTTTTCTCGACAAATGATTCGTTTAATTAAAACTTTTAACTCGAGACTCTTTCACATTCTTCGTTGACATATTATTATCTATTTTGAAATTACGTTTCTAACGACTATTCATATGCCTACTTTTTCATTACAAAAGTTTATTTACTTCAGATTGACAAATTTCCGGTTTACGAGTTTGCTAGAGTTGACCGGTCAAGGTGACGGGTGTTACAGTTTGAAACCGGTTTCGGCTTTTGGGTCTTATGATCGGGTCGGGATCAGTTTTTGGGAAAAACTCGGAAAAAACTCAGCCAACCTTTGACCAAAACCGGTTGCAAACCGGTTCGGGCTTGGTCAAACCCGGTTTTTCATCCCGTTGACCAAACCTGGTTCGGTTTAGGCGGGTCAGTCTCAACTTATAGGCACGACTAGTTAAAGGAACGCATTAGGAAACATTTATATTTTTATAGTTACAAGAGTGATATAGATGATTAAAATTCATAAGCTCAAAATATACTTAAAAAAAATTCAAAATATGTGTCAAAATGAAGATGAAAATAAGAAGAAAAACACACTTAATTATAACTAGTTGGTTCCAGGCCCCGCAATGCGGGGCGTCAATTTTCGTTTTAATACGGTGAGAAATGGCTCCGAGGAAAGAACAAAGAAAAAGCTCAATCAAGCGGGATGCGACGTCGCGAAAGTCAAACGATGGAACGGTGTCTTAACAATCAAGGAGGAGAAAAAACTGTGCAAGAAACCAAAAAGAAACTTAAAAGAAAAAAAACCAAAAAATTTGAGAAATGACGAAATCCGATCGATGGAACAGGGTGCGACATGGCCAAATGAAAACTTGTCACGTCGCATGTACTATTCATTTCCTCTTTAATTAAAATTGAAGATAATACTTTGTGGTATTAATATAATCCATCTCGGATTTGCTTTGTATCGTCTTATGAGACGGAGAATCCTAGTTATTCTAGTTTACATCACATGACTAGATTTAGATGATATGATATCACGTCCAGATTTTTTCTTTTTTTTTTAGAAATGTGTGAATTACTTGTGAATATAAAAAGATTTAGCTTATGTTGTCTTAGCAGAAAGGTCTTTTGTACAATAGATCTTTTATTTAAATCCTTAAATGGGAAACCCTTATCATCAGAGATGTGGAGGGGAAACTCACTGAGCCCCGCCATAAAACTCGAAACTAAACCTTTTGTGAGAAAAACATCCCATTGTCAATAGACCATTTGTTGGTAGTTAGTATCAGGCCAGATATGTAAATATGTAGATGACATGTCAGCTGGATTTGTCCATTCGGCCAATCCACTAACCTGATTTTTTCACATCGAGTTTGGGTTGCTTCTTTAGTTGTCAGGTCGATTCGCGAACCCCAATAATCTTTTTAAATTGATTTAGTTATACTCTACTTGACCTGAATGTAACTTATTTGACTTGCCAACCCGTCAAATCATTTAACCAAAAATACAAACAAACCTACTTAGTAGCGTTAACATTATATCCACTTAACCCAAAACCAACTTATTTGACCTACCAACCCATATATTAGTCAGATCAATCCGATCGGGTCTGGATTGAAGTTAAAACTCAAACGTCAACCTGACCCGGGTTAACTTGATTGACTGCTCTAATTTGTCATGCTAAAAGCTTAAACAACATAATGAACCAAAAAGACATTTTTCTAATCTCATCAATGAGGTATAATCCTCAAATGTCTAGATGAAGTCGATCCACGTACTCTCGGAGTATGTTCTTAATTTCACCTCCTTGTTCGCATGAGCATCATTACAACGATCTTTGCGGAAATGATTGATTGAGCACAATCATGTAGGTCGATCTGCCTTCACATTGAGTTAACTCAACGGCACATGAGTACACTATTGATCATCGTACATTATAAACATTGTATTTTTTTTATCATATATATTTTGGTTAATAATAAGGGTAAATAATGCGTTTCTATTTAAGTGGGTAGTTGAACCACCTTTAATATCATGCAAACACGAATCACCATTTTCAGGGGTGTCACCTTTCAATGTGGCAGCTGCATACCATTGTGGACTCTATATATATATGTGAGCATATGCATATAGTTTATAACTAATTAACTATTGTGGTCCACCATTATTTCACATTACATTTATTTATTTTGTTCATAATACACAAAGTGTAAAATGAAGACAAAAGAAAGGGCATTATAGTAATCCGGCATATGTAAGAAAACTATCACTATAAAGATGGATATAGCCTATTGGGAAGCTTATTATGTCAACGTACTCTCACACTCGCATATATTATCCAGAAACAGATTAAGCAAATTAAACTCCACAACACTAGAAGCAGCAGCAAAAATAATCATTACATTCAAGCTCAAAACTAAAACAAAATTTCGACATATACATATATATTTAGGTACGCTACAACTTTTTGACTTTTCATTATTACTTTCTTTAGAGTGTGGTTATCTGTAGCTAGCTAATTATTGAATGTTTAACTAATTAACAAGTATATATGGAGTTCTTCTTCATCATCATCTTCTTATTTTTATATAGTTCAATTTTTCTTTTGCTGATTTCCATATTATTTATAATTTGGTGGTTCATCTTACAGTAATTTAGCTTAAATTTGAATCCAAATATAAGAGTATTGTCATTAATTATTATGTATCGATATACATATATTTATTTACAAAGGATGAACTGAAGTTGTTGATATATCAGATAATCCTAATGATTTATTATAAGTAAAATTAGATATGAAATGTTATTCTTACTAATTTGTAATATTTAATTTTTGCATATTTTCATCATCTGACATATGTTCTTATGTTTGCTTTTGATTTCTATTTTATTCTGGGAAATGGAAGATACGAATACGACACCACCTTTTTTTTTTATCTAGACAGGAATTGTTATATATGTATATATACATGATATTGTATACGGATAAAAGTGGTGATGTACCTAATCTTTTTTTTTTCTTCTCCTTTTATGGATATGGCCAGTTTCTTGTGATTAGGGGAGCTTTTTTTTTATTTTTATTTTTATAAACTTGCATACTACTCCTTTTCTCGCATTTTACCAAGAAAAGTAAAAAAGCAAACTCATACGTGTTATACGTTAGTTATTGTATATCTTCTTAATTCTCTTAATTCATTAGTCTAAAAATCTTCTTAATTAATAGGATTATGACATGTGGAAATTCAAGGGTAAGATTAAGAAAGAGATTAAGTGAAATCCACTTGTCACATTCATATGATGTTAGAAGGATTTTTTGGGCTAATGTTTAGGATGATTAATCATTTTCCTTTTCTTTTAAAGGTGTGTTTGAAATCGCATTTCGGTTCGCCAAACAAAATGGAATTTCATTTAAGGTAGACTACATTATCTTAATTGGATTGTGCGATCGTAAAGTGGTATCTTGGAACCCACAACCTTGCGCCTCTAAAGATCGAACCTATAACCTATGGGTAAAACCCCAAATTGTGCTTACTTAGTTTGCAAACTTTGTTTTACTTAATGTTATATTTTTGGTTTTTGTTTTTGTTTTCTATAGACTTGTAGAGTTCCACGGGAGTAACTTTTTTTTTTTTGAAAGGCCAACAAACAATTTTATTAATTTCCTAGCAAGATGCTAGATAATGCAAAAATAGTTGCAATAGTACAGCATGGTTATACTAAATAAGAGAAAAAAACCCATTAAACACCAAAACTTCCACGGGAGTAACTTAATTAGCAAAGATTAGATCTGGTTGGTGGGGTTTCTTTTCAACTTTTACCTTCTTTTATTTTGTCTTGTACCTCATAAATAGAACTACGTAGTCATGTGTTTGACTTATAACATGCGTTGCGTTTCATTCACATAAATTTCTGTTGTTTGAATTTTGGTACTATACTATACTGTACTATTCAATTAAGAAAGAAAGTCGCCATATAAACATGCATGACATGTCCTGTCGACTTAAATAATATATGTTATTCTATAGGCCTTTCTTGAAGCTTAAGGGTCATTTTCAGCACTTTATATTTCATAATTTGATTGACACCATTTTTCTTCCATATATTTCAGCTTGATTACAAGGGTGGAGTGTTGAAGATAAACTTTTATCCATGAGTTCGATGTCAGACCCGGAAAACGCGCAAAGGAAAATCAATACCAAACCTATCGGAATCCGATTATTAGAATGTACCAAGAAATCGAACCTCTCGTTCAAAACTCATCAAGTAATAGTCCTAACCATCACATTTTTAGCATACGCAAGCTATCATGCCACTCGAAAAACCACCAGCATCATAAAAAGCTCACTTGATCCTCAATCACAAGACAACTCGTTTTTGAAAAGTTCCAAAGCCCTTTCATGGTTACTAGGAGGCGGTTGGGCTCCGTTTAACAGTGGAAATGGGACTGCATTGCTTGGAGATCTTGACTTAGCTTTCTTATTTGTATATGCAATCGGCATGTTTTTCTCGGGCCATATAGGAGACAGAATGAACCTAAGGATATTTTTAACAATAGGAATGGTTGGAACTGGTTTATTCACCTCATTATTCGGAGTTGGATACTGGGCAAACATTCATGTCTTTTATTATTACTTGATAGTCCAAATGCTTGCTGGGTTATTTCAATCAACGGGTTGGCCTTCCGTAGTTGCAGTCATGGGGAAATGGTTTGGAAAAGGTAAAAGAGGGCTCATAATGGGTATCTGGAACGCTCACACATCCGTCGGGAATATTGCTGGTTCTTTGATTGCTTCTTATTTCTTGAAGTATGGTTGGGGTTGGTCTATGGTTGTTCCTGGTGGAATGATTACTTTTATCAGTTTATTGCTCTTCATGTTTCTACCTGTTGATCCTGAATCAGTAGGACCTGAAAGGGATGAAGATAAATCGGGTTTGCCTGAAAAGATAGGGGCAGAAGTCACGAAACCTTTATTGATCCCAACGGTGAGGAGTGAGAAAGAATCACCGGTCGGGTTCTTGGAAGCATGGAAAATACCTGGGGTTGCCCCATTCGCATTTTGCCTCTTTTTCGCAAAGTTGGTTGCTTACACGTTTTTGTACTGGCTTCCATTTTACATTAGTCACACAGGTAAACTTGTTTGCTAGATTTATGTATCTTTTTAGTAGAGGTAGCAAAATAGGAGATTAGGGGTCGTGTCAAAACGAGTAACTTTTAATGCATATTAAAGGTTCAGATCAGGGTGATCCATAAAAAGGCCTTTCCCTTTTCTTTAAACCTAATACAGAATTAGTAATTATATCAAACATGACTTAGAAAATTAGATTATCATAATACTGTACTAACCTTCTTTTGCTTAATAAAACAATCCAAGAGGTCTTTCATGCACTTGATATCAGATTCAACATACGACCTGTTTGACACGACCCATTTGCGTTGTTGCATGAAAGCCTACTTTTTTATTTTTTACACTTATTCAACGCGCAAGAGATAAAATATTAGCCATAATCAACCTGTTTATAAACAAATAGGTTGAAATTGCGACTTCTACTTTTCGGTTATGTTAATTGGATGATAAGTTGTGTATTAAACTCTGAATTTCTATATATGTGCAGCCATAGATGGGGAATACTTATCGGACGAGGCCGCTGGTAATCTATCTACTTTGTTCGACGTAGGGGGTGTGGTGGGAGGAATCCTAGCAGGTCATATTTCCGACAGATTAAATGCAAGAGCCATTACAGCAGCAAGTTTCATGTATTGTGCTATTCCTGCACTATACTTCTACCGAAACTATGGACACACATCCATGACCATAAACATAATCCTCATGTTGGTCACCGGCATGTTTGTTAATGGGCCTTATGCTCTCATAACAACCGCCGTCTCAGCCGATCTCGGGACCCATCGGTCCCTGAAAGGCAACTCTCGAGCCCTTGCAACAGTCACGGCAATCATTGATGGAACTGGGTCCATTGGTGCTGCAATCGGACCATTGCTTACTGGTTACATTTCAACCCAGAGCTGGAGCGCGGTTTTCACCATGCTTATGGCAGCAGCTTTTGTGGCAGGGTTGTTTCTTACCAGACTTGTGGTCGCGGAAATAACTACAAAATGGCAAGATTCACGACAGGCTTTGACCTCTAATATTCACAGATCTCCTACTGTTGAAGTGTAATTTCCTCAAATTTGAATATACAGAAAAGACAAGGCACTTTTGTACATACTGCATACAATAAGATATTGTATACAGAAATTTAAATCAATTTTGTATTTAACTATTTGGATGAATGCATCTTAACTTCTCGAGTAGCTAATCTATTAGTGGTTAAATTTTCAACCCATTTATGTGTAACAAAGTCCATGCTGTGTTGTATTTATTTGAGAATGGTCAAATGGGTAAACTAGAAACGTTTATAGTCATTGTGTTAAAATGGTCAAAAGTTATCTAACTAGAAACGTTTATGATTTGAAGGGAATCATTTCATAATTTTAAATAAACTGCTGTCAAGTAAAAAAGTAAAGATAGTTGTCAGAACTCAGAACCAGCCCAAACCAACCTGACCCACCCATTGTGCTACCTCTATTCAAAATTGTATCACTATATTTCTTGTAGTGCTTAAGTTGTGATTTGTGAATAAATATTGAAAGGGTATTATAGGCATCTAACACTTTTTTTAAGCCGCGTCTTGTGATATAACTGTAATCTACAGTAATATTTTTGCATGGTTCTCGTGTTAATATAGTAGCCATCCACGGTGTAACAGAGACATATCTAATTCTTGGGAAAAAGACGAATGACCAGTGGGGTGGTCCACTAGAGTCCAACTGGAACGAATACTCCAGACACAGACCAGCCATGGTAAAGACGAGGAGCCACGGTCCCTATGGTTTGTGTGTCAAGGATAGACCCTTAACCACAAACGGAGATTTAAACCAAACTAATACCAAGTCAGTTTTGGCTTCCAAGCCATTCTTAAAAAGTTTGAGTTAAGTTTCATCTCTAATGGGTCAAATTGGTTAGGCTACTTATTTTATAATGAGAATGGATTAAATGGGTTGCACCGGTTGAAAGTCATTCGAAGTGTATAGAAATGCATAAGGTCTCAGTCATAGTAGAGAAAAGTTAGCTTATTTTCTTATTCAAGTAATGTAGTTTATGGAATCTATTCAGCACATCAACTGTTTATAAAAAGTAAAATGAATAAATAAACGGGTCAAATCACAAAATTAAAAGGTGCTCCTATTATCCAAACCGCCTCGCTGCCATCTCTCCACCTTCGACCTAACAGGTACCGAGTTTTGTAAAGTATGAAGTAGTGGGTGTGGGCTTGAGACTTGTCGCTAACAACTGATTTGACCGATTTAGAAAGACAATAATAAGGGGGAAAAAAGGCAACGGAGAAGAATGTCTACTTCACAATAAGCAGCCACTGAACTTGGAATATCTAAAACAATATGTCATCCAAGCATAAAGATCTACTTTTGAGTCACTAGAGTTTGAAAAACATTAAACACTTTATGGACATGGAGTTAAAAACAAAATCAACTTGTGGCTGTAAGAATTTAGGACAAAAAAAAAACAAGAAAAGGGTGTTTGTAAGATTCCAATACAGAAGGCGCAACGCTTTTTTTTTCTGACTGGTTATTGGGCATTTTTATAAACCACAAACTAATGGAACTTATGTCTAAAAACAAATGGTTGTGATTCCTTCAGTTTATAGTGGACCACTATGCAACTTAATGATCATCAAGAACCAAATCCATATGGCCATATGGTCTATTTGTCTTCTCATGCTCAGGATAGAAAATCCTATCAAGGACAAGCCTTGATTCCTACTTCAACAACTTAATAACAAGTCCGTTACCAACGGTCCTTTGGTTTAGCAGTACCCAAGTTGTTTCCCAACCAAGTGGTCGAGGATTCAAGTCCTACTTGGGAAAAGGGGGTATTCAAAGGTAGAGTGTGGTGTGTGTGTATGTGTGTGTGTGTGTGTTTTTGACTTTTTGATATTCAAACAAGTCAATACCTCTTTAATTGGCTCTAAGCTTCAAAGTACCCATTTCTCCTATAGGTAACCACGTGTCCACGCAACACAATCATGTCATAAACCAGAGAAGGCCAGATGGACAGGTCTGGTTGAAACTGGTCCCTTTTTAGTATGGATCAGAAAAGGTCTAAATTAGTTGGGTTGACTTGCTAACACTCCTTTAATCGTTTGTATATTTCTTTAATAAATACTGATTGTCTATTAAGATTTACAGAAGCAAAGACTACTACGTTAATAAGCAAACCTCTGAATACAAGGATGCAAAAGTTTGCATATGTTAATGTAGACTTGGGGCATGTTTCAACCCATTGCACCCGTTCTTGATTAATGTATTTTATAAATTTGACACTCAAAGATTTTTCTTTGGATCCGATGCTCTAAGCCTCTAAGAGCAACTAGAATCGACAATTAAATATCAAGCAAGAGATAAGAAATGAGGTTAATGACTGAAACGCAAAAATTATAAAATAAAACTAATAAAGAAAAGTAGCGGAAGAGAAAAATGAAAGAATATAAAGGTTTCTGCAGTTCTATACCTCTATTATTCTTTCCATGTGCACTACTTAAACTAAGTAAAACATGCATTTAAACTAGTCAGTATTGATTGCTTAGCATAGCCTAGAACAGTAGAACATATAATAACCCGGTACATATAATGTATTCAAACCAGTCAGGCCTCATTGCAAAGCATAGCACAAACTAGTCAGGTTATTTCTCTTCTTTCTAATTAAATGGACAAAGTTTGAAAGATTCATACTTAGGAGTTAGGAGTAGGAGTGTAGGACTCCCTTAAATGGAGAGCCAAAGAGGTTCCATGTATCATAATTTTAGAAAACTAGTATTAAATAGATAATGATCTTGTATATGGAAAATTCCAGATATCTTTATCTATTTTTTTCTATCTTGTGTTCTTTTAGTAATAAAGATTCATGGCTTTGTATACGCGCTATTGATATCCATGTTCTCACCAAACTCTACTCTTTTAAATCAGATTCATTAAAACTGAATATCAATATATAGTGTCAAAGCACACTTGAATATTTTACATATATTAAAGATAGATATAAATATTTGTGTGGGAATCAAATCAAGAGAATGTTGTAAACTATCAGACAGGATGTGACTTGGAAGAAAACGGCACATCTTACCAAACTAATCATCCCATACGATACAAGGGTATAGAAGCCTAAATTTAGTATCTCAAGAGCTAGAGCATGCGATAAAAAAAGTACATCCCACTATTTTCTGTCTTCTCCAACAGCTAATCTAGCATACCCACACAGTAACTTATGATTTCATGATGCTCCTTGAGTATACACTTATCTCAACAGTCAATTATTCGTGTTCTACAAAGTGGCATAAAAGGCACTATTCGTATTTAGTAAAACTCCAACGATCTAGGAGGAAGTATAACCATACCACTGTGAAAGTTAGAAAGCTCACCTATGCGGATTAACATAGGAAATCATATCTTGGATGGTTTCAGGCTACCATAATAATTCATATCACAAAACTCACCTGAACATGAGTACATGACTCTTACCAAAACATAATCTTATAGCTTCACTTGTATCTAGATCAGCCAATATTCATAATTAAACTACTAACATAAATCATTGGTATCAAATAAACACTAAAACGTATTTAACAATATCAACATGCAAGAATCAAACAGTAGCAATTGATTGCATCCGCTATCCATCCAATTAATTTGAAAATTTGATTGTCAAATTGTGAGATCTTTTGCATAACAAAACTGTATATACACATTATGTAAAACAGAATATCCGGTAATAACCTGGGGATTATACTCCCTCCTTGCAATTCGAACGCTAAAGAAACACGGAAAGAATTAAAAAAACGAGTTATATCAGAACATGATCTTACAGCTTCATTTGTACCTACACAAACAGATGTTCAAGATCAAAAAACTAATATACCAAAAATGTATAGAACACACTAATACCTGATATATAAAAAATGTTCAACATTCACAATATCAACATGTAATAGTAAACCAAATAGCAAATGACTGCATCAACTATATATATAGCAAACCAGGAACTTATTTAATGTGAAATAATCGCGATAACTTTACATACACAAAACTGTATATATTCTGTATTCAACTCTCGAACAATATATGTTGCAATAAACCTTAATATTGTAAAATATTTTTACAGATTGACCACTAACAACCAGCATTCATGATTAAACTACTAAAATGGAGCATTAGTATCAAGCACAAAAAAACAAAATAAAGACAACACATTCAGCAACAATGCAACATCATGTAACAAATAAGCAATAGAAATTAACTGCACCAACTATCCAGCAAATCAAAACCTAATTCTATCGTAGAATCAATCCTCAAATCCAGCAAATCAAAACGTTATTCTATCGTAGAATCAATCATCAAGAAGCTAGGATTTTACACACACAAAGCTATATAGATCCATATCATAAAATAACTGATATATAAAATGTATTCAACACTATCAACATGTAACAATTAAACAGTAGCAGATAACTGCACCAACTATCCAGCCAATCATCAACTTATTCTACTGCAAACTCAATCGTCAAGTAACAAGAACATTACATACACAGAAATGTATGTATTCATCTTGTCAAACAACATATCCTGTAATAAAAAAATGAGAGTGATAGCACGACCTGAGAATTCTATACTCCATTCTTGCAATTCTATTGCTAAACAAACAGTGTTATCCAACAATGAGAGTGATAGCACGACCTGAGAATTCTAGATATCCAGCGCATCAACAACTTACTCTATAAAAAAATTCGATATCTCAACTTAAAAAGCTTCTACATACATAATACTATATATATCCATCTTGTCAAACAATATTTCCTAATATAAACCAGTGCATAATCTTCTCTATCCTTTCATGATAGCTAAACAACCAAATTAACCGTGGCTCGAGACTCCCGGACTCCGTACTTCCGTAGTAATAAGAAAACCTGTGAATTCTAGATATTCAGCCAAACAGCAACTTATTCTATCGTAAAATGACTAAAATCTATATTCATTCTTCAACTAGAAAGATCATAACTTCATAACCTACACAAAACTGTATAAGATACTCCATTGGTGCAGATTAATCACTGAGCAAATAAGCCAAAAATAACGGTGATAAGAAGAGCTACGGATACTAGATATTCAGTCAATCGACAGCTTAATCTAATGTAAGATCAATCGTCAACTAGCGAGAACATTACCTATAGAAAACTCCGTATTTTCTGTTATAATCCTATGGCATATAATCTACTTTATCCATACATTTCAACCGCTAACCAAATTAACCGAAAATCGAGAGTGATAAGAAGACCAGTAAATATCTAGCCAAACAACAACTTCTTCCATTGTAAAATCAACTAACGAGAGCATTAGATACACAATTAACAAAAACCGAATGCGATAAGAAGACCTAGGGCTCGTAAGAAATAAACATATAGGGTTATACATACACAAAACTGTATCTATACATATCTTCAATCGCTTAACAAACAGAATAATAAAAAATGAGAGAGAGTTAGGGGAAATAAAGACCTTAAAAATCATCATCAGGTTTTTTAGGTTTACGATATCGTTGCTCGATTTGTTTAGCCATGGATACAGCGTGATCAGAAAGCTTATATAAATTTGGAACGTTGTAATTTTGAGCAATATATACACCACATATTGTGCCTAAAATGAATGGAAAACTCTTGCTTATTATTCCCATCGGATTACGGTAATTTAGATCTGTAAAGTTATTTGTTTAAGATTCCGCGTTTTCCGGTCCGGTTGGGACGACGGAGAAGAAGATTCTGGAATATGATGAAACGACGTCGTTGTATATTTGGTAGTGCTTCTGTTTGCTTATATCTCCCCAAACTAGCGATACAAAAATGATCTTTGTAATTTCTTACAAGTTACAAGTTACAAATTAAAGATTTTGAATTTTTACTCGTTGACTTATTAGCAAAAAGTCGAATATTTAGGATAAACGTTGAATTATTAGCAATTAAGTAGCCAAAATTTTGAATTATTAGCACTTTCATATAATTTTGAATCATTTTTATTTAACTTACTAGTGTTCAGTCATCGGACGATAGATTCAATACATATTGATAATGATTTTATGAATATAAAAAAAAAGAACTAAATGATAAAGAAAATAGTTTTAATGATTATAAAATGTAATAGATTAGACTTTAGATAATTTGTTAATAATAAATTTTATTTTACCCAATTATTACTATTAGCAAATAATATTTGGACTAAGTGTCGAATTATTAATAATTACATGGACAAAATATTGAATTAATCGCAATTACATAATAAAAAGTTGATTTTTTTTTGTATTTTTAGCCATTTTTAAGTGACTTATCAGCTATTATTACGGCGAATTTCTTTTGCCGACTCATTAACTATTACAAATACGTCGAATATTTAGGCCAACTGTTGAATTATTAGCAATTATGGCCAAAAGCTTAATTACGTAGAAACATTTTCTTAAACGTATTCAATGGTTTCATAACCGGTTAAGTTTGTACCTGGCCTTATTCGGTTAGGGTGGCTAGGGTATTCCAAATCGGATAACCGGTTGGAAACAAGTTCACGAAGTATTGGAATTAAAGACTGTTGGAAAAAAAATGGTGGCAATGCTATTAAAGAGAAAATAATGGGTTTTAAATGAGGATTTGGTACGATAAAATAAAAAATTAACAGTAAGTTTAGATTATTGATGGGTCACTAGAATATTATCGTGTCATCAACAAAACCATCCGGTCATATCCTCACTAAGCAATAATGTACAAAATTCAATTCAATAGAAAACTCAATAAATATAAGAAAACTCTTTTTGTGAAATTCAAACTAAAAACATTATGGTCCCTAGGTCATTCGTTCATCTTTTTTGCTAGTAATAATATTTTTTGGGCTTAAAATATAATATCTAAAAAACGAGTCACCCATTTTTGGGCCTCTCAAAAATTGGGCCTTTATTGCCCTCACCAATGGTTCACCCACTTACAATTCTACATACTGGTGGTTCTAGAGTATAATAAAATAGGTCCATGACCTTCCTTGCATTTGATATTTACGTGTCATATGCCCGCGCAATGCAACGGCGATGGTGGTGGCGGCGACGGAGGTGTCAAAAGCGGTGGCGGTGACGGGTGGTAGGGGCGGCAATGATGGTGAATGTTAAAGTAATTGATATTAAAGGTGGTAGTGTAGTTATTTTAAGGGTTAAAGGGTTTATGTTGTAAACTATTTCATTAAGGTATATAGGTATATTAGGTAGAGATATTTAAATTAGTGAATAAAGAAGTTGGGTATTTTGGGTAGTTCAAAGTTGTAATTTGGAAAAAAAAAAGGGAAGGGTTGAAGCTTTATATAACTAGTCTAGTGCCCACGCGTTACAGCGGCTCTAGTTTATTGATGATACGTCGATTAACATATACTGTTTTAAAGTATGCAATCTAATATCATTATACAAAAGAAGGGGGTTTATATGGATCCCATGCCACCTAGCATGGAAGGTGTGAGGAAGATTAGGATATTTGGGTGGCGATTCCCTGCTGGTAACTCGTATTATGTATACGGTTTTACGCCATCCAATCCTTTGATGATGATGATTGTGTTAATAATGATTTGAGGAATGGTAATCCAAGTGTTTCCTTTCGTTGAGTTCCTCTCCTTCTGTCCACTTCGTCATTCACTATTTATAGTGAATGTTCAAATCTTTTGGAAAGATTTTATTCTTTTTGGATAGATTTTATTCCTTTGAAAGATTTTATTCCTTTGAAAGATTTTATTCCTTTTGGATAGATTTTATTCCTTTTGGATAGATTTTATTCCTTTGGAAAGATTTTATTCCTTTTGGATAGATTTTATTCCTTTGGAAAGATTTTATTCTTTTGGATAGATTTTATTCCTTTGGAAAGATTTTATTCCTTTTGGATAGATTTTATTCCTTTAGAAAGATTTTATTCCTTTTGGATAGATATTATTCCTTTGGAACAATTTTATTCATTTTGGATAAATATTATTATTTTTGATATCGTATTATACTATTTTATCGTATGTACACTATTAAGCCCCCCAATTCATATGTATAAAAAATACATATTTTTGAGACATATGAATTTAATTTTTTCGTGGTTATACATCCTTCGTGTATTTCACGATATTTCATGTTTATAAACTATCCGTGTATAATCTAAATTATTTTCGCGTTTATACATCCGTCGTGTATTTTCGCGATATTTCATGTTTATACACTATCCGTGCATAATATAATTTTTTCGCGGTAATACATCCTTCGTGTATTTTCGCGATATTTCATGTTTATACACTATCCGTGTATAATCTAAATTATTTTCGCGTTTATACATCCGTCGTGTATTTTCGCGATATTTCATGTTTATACACTATCCGTGCATAATATAATTTTTTCGCGGTAATACATCCTTCGTGTATTTTCGCGATATTTCATGTTTATACACTATCCGTGTATAATTTAATTTTTCCGCGTTTATACATCCTTCGTGTATTTTTGCGATATTTCATGTTTATACACTATCCGTGTATAATTTAATTTTTTCGCGTTTATACATCCTTCGTGTATTTTCGCGATATTTCATCCCTCTAATGGCGGGATGTTTGCATGCATTGTCGACATATGATATTTTTCAAGGGATATTTTATTAAAGCAATATTTTACATTGCAAATGTGTTTCTCTTGCTCATCAATAAGTAGTTCCACCCTCTTATTTATTTGGGCATGAACAATAATACCCTAATAGTGGTTAAAAACGTTGTTTGTCTTTTGGACATTTATTTTTCTTGAGTCTCACACTTCAAGGATCACGAAGTCGTTTTTCATTATTGGCATCATCAGCTCGTATGAAGTTGTTGGTTTGAATGAAAAGATCTTCCAAAGATGATGGTGGTCGTGCAATAAGATCTTTGAATAGTCTTCCGGGGCGTAGACCGCTAATGAAAGCTCCACATACCATGGCATCCGATCGGTCTGCCATGTGTAGTGTTTCTTTGCTAAATCGAGCTACATAGTCTTTTAACGACTCCTCTGGTCGCTGCCTTATACCCAGAATCTCTGCTTGTGTTTTTTGAAATCTTCGTTGTTGAAGAAAGTTTGATCTGAATTTGTCTCTCAATTGGTGGAAGCCATCAACGCTTCCAGGTGCTAGGTTATCGTACCAAAACCTCGCTGCCCACATAGTGTGATGTGAAAAAATCTACACCATGCTGGCTCGGGTAGCTTGTGCACATCCATTGTTCCCATGAATACCGTGAGATAATCATCAAGATCTGTTGTCCCGTCGTATGGTTGCAAATTGGTTGGGACCTTTAAACCGTCGGGCATGCTATAATCACGGATTCGCTTTGTGAAAGGTGAAGCTACCAAATCTCTAACATCTCTTTCTGGTTCCTTGAATACGAAAGGCTCGTGGTAGAAGTCTGCATTTGGTGCGAGCTTTTCTTTGGTGGAAGTTGTAGCCCTCATGACGGTACGAGCTCTTCCTCGGTCTTTGCTGTCACTTTCAACAAACAAGTTATCTTTGGTTTTTCCTAGATGTATGTCGTATGAACCAGAATTCCATGGTTCAACGACCAAGGTATCAACCTCAGTAGGTAAGGGACGAGGGGAAATGTCTTTTAGCTTTTGAGCGAGTTCAGAGTACAGAGTGTGAATTTGGTCAAGGTTTTTAACTACCAATTGTATTATAGGTTCGTTCGAGCCCAGACAGGAGGTTAGGTGGCTAGGTTCTCCTGTGTTATGAAGAGTGAACGTGGGTTTAATGCTAGGAGTTTCAAGAGAGTTGGTTACAATGATCGTTGGTGTTTGGTCTGGGTTACTCTCAGCCATTCGATTGTTATTTAACACGACAGTAATGTGGATTTCTTGACTTTCTTTGTTAAAAGGATAATTAAAACTTCGGTCCCACGGATGACGCCAAATGATGATACGTCGATTAACATATACTGTTTTAGAGTATGCAATCTAATATCATTATACAAAAGAAGGGGGTTTATATGGATCCCATGCCACCTAGCATGGAAGGTGTGAGGAAGATTAGGATATTTGGGTGGCGATTCCCTGCTGGTAACTCGTATTATGTATACGGTTTTACGCCATCCAATCCTTTGATGATGATGATTGTGTTAATAATGATTTAAGGAATGGTAATCCAAGTGTTTCCTTTCGTTGAGTTCCTCTCCTTCTGTCCACTTCGTCATTCACTATTTATAGTGAATGTTCAAAATCTTTTGGAAAGATTTTATTCCTTTTGGATAGATTTTATTCCTTTGAAAGATTTTATTCCTTTTGGATAGATTTTATTCCTTTTTGATAGATTTTATTCCTTTGGAAAGATTTTATTCCTTTTGGATAGATTTTATTCCTTTGGAAAGATTTTATTCCTTTTGGATAGATTTTATTACGATTTTATTCCTTTAGAAATATTTTATTCCTTTTGGATAGATATTATTCCTTTGGAACGATTTTATTCCTTTTGGATAGATTTTATTCCTTTGGAAATATTTTATTCATTTTGGATAGATTTTATTACGATTTTATTCCTTTAGAAATATTTTATTCCTTTTGGGTAGATATTATTCTTTTGGAACGATTTTATTCCTTTTGGATAAATATTATTATTTTTGATATCGTATTATACTATTTTATCGTATGTACACTATTATTTATAGTGTGCGAGATGTCGTAACGTTAAATTAATTACGTGTGTGATATGTCATATGACAATATAGAAGCAATGAAACATCGTACAAACCGAATTAAAACAAAAAATACGATAAAATGTGAGATTTACATTACAAGAGATGGAACATTCTTACAAAACATATCAATAAGAGTACTTCAAAAACATGGACGGCATATATAAACTGAGTAATAACCAAATTAAACATATCAAACTTACACAATAACCCAAGATTTAAGTTAGATATAGATACATAAAATATGCAATTTTCAAGGAAGTACCTTAAAATTAAATCTTTGGAGATACTCCTTAGATACTTACGATTTTTAATTGAATTTTCGGTAAAAGAATGAAAGTTTGGACCGTGTATTCTAATGGAGGAAAGTTTAGATTTCAACAATTCAACGTATTGTTGTATCGTTGTGGCTTTATATATTTGCAACTTTTTAAACATGACCTTGTTATTTTTCAAAAACTTAAATTTAGTCCTTCATTTCTTAGTTTCCAGATTAGTCAGCTCACAAGTCACAAATATATGTAACTTTGCATTCTAAAGACCTAAACGCAAGCTAAAGCTTTTTAACTTGATAGTTATATCTAATATAGACGGTGTTAGCGTCGACCTAGCCAACTATGATACTCATTTATCGATTTAAGTAAGCCAAAGACCTATATGGTTTAGAATTCGCCACTGATGTTACATATTAGCTATAAAGGTATAGATATTGAAAGTTTAGTACCTTAAAAATTTAAATTTTCTGGTTAAATCGATAACCAGTTAGCATATACTACTTAACAAGATTATATCTCGCGTAATACGCAGATAAACATATATAACTAATAAAATACTAAAGGGTGTTGAAAACAATAATGTTATATTTCCTTACATATAATAAAATGAGTTTAAGTATATATAGAAAAGAAATTGGCACGATGTAGAGATAAAAAAAAAGAGATTTTAATGATCAATTCTCCACGTACCTACTCTTCATATGAAACAAATATAAGGGCTTCAAGTTTGATGCATCATTATGAAGATTGTGAAAGATTTAAGGGATTGTAAGTTTTTAAAACTTGTAATTATATTTAGGTTTTAGGTAAAATAAAACAAGTATTAAAGTAAAACAAATAAAACAATAGGTTTCTCTTCACTGAAAATCACTGTGCATCATGAAAATCATCGTGCATCAATTGCTTCGTGAATATTCGTGCATCAATTTAACCATGATCTAAGGGTCAAGATCTTGTCTTATTTGTTTTACTTTAATACTTGTTTTACAATACCCAATCCCTGTATTTAGTTGTCTATTAATAATTTTCTTTGCATCTAAGAGTTTCCATGAAACAAAAAAACTAATAATGACTATTAATATTTTTAAACTTATATATGAAAACTAAGTATTAAGGGTGAGAAAAAACCGAATCAAAAACCAAAAAGAACCATGAAAACCGAATAGTTTGAAACGAAAAACCAAAAACCGAAAAAACCAATGTTTTTTGTTTTGATATTTTGAAAGGAAAGTTATGATTCAGTTTTGGATTTATATGAAAATTGAACCAACCAAACCGAAACATACTATTGTTTACTTTATTTTATATTTGTACCATTTTATTAATTTAACAAAAATAAATAAAAGATGTTAAAAAATGGTGATACTGTCATTTTTATAATTTTTTATCTTTTCATTATTATAGACACCATATACATATCAAATATATTTTATTTAAATATCATAAGATATTAACGGTGTAAAATTAAATATTTATAAGAGTTATAACTATAACCAATATTTATTACATTATATGATAATAAAAGAATATATAAAGTCATAATTTGAAATAAAAAAAAAAATCAAAAAGTGATTTGAAAAAATATATAAAGTTTAGAAATTATTTTCCATAATTATATCATTAAATTAATTACTTTCTATAATTATAAAATGTAGACAATTAGTTTCCATAATTAAAAATTAAGCCTAAAAAAGTTATAAAAGGTATATGACATCAGCATTTTGATCTAATGGTTCTAATTAAAAGTTGAGCTTCATCTAAGGGTCCAAACTTCTCTATTTTGGAATTAAAGTTTCTCTTTTATATATATTTAGAGATACTTATATTGAAATATATAATTTATAACAATATACAATAGTTTACAAAATTATATATATAACAATTATAGAGGCCTTAGCTACAGTAACCCGGCGCTGACGTCAACAATTTTGTCTTATTCTATTTTGTCTTATTCTATTTTGTCTTATTCCTATTTTGTCTTTTTCTGATTTATTTATTTATTTAATTTTTTTTTTCACGATTGTATACTTTTTGAGTTTCTTATTTTTAGCACTTAACTTTTAGGTTTTATCACTTTAGTCTAACTTTTTGTATACAGGTATAATTTACTTTTAAAGTCTTTAATTTTTATCAATTAACTTTGGATTTTAACTTTAATCATCAAATCTTTTTTTTTTTTACTTTCTTTCTCTTATTTTAACGCTTTAAACTTATTTTTACCACTTAACTTTTGGATTTTTTAACTTTAGTCCAACTTTTTGTATACAAACTTAATTATAGTTCTAACTTTAATCATCAATTTTTATTTTTTTTACTTCTATCTCTTATTTTAAGGCTTCTAACTTTTACCATCAAACTCTTGATTTTGACCACCAATTTTTTTAGTTTCTACCCTTATAGTAAACTTTAAGTGTCCAAACATTTAGGTAATGTTGTATGTATATATGTTTGCATGACGCAACGTCGATCCCGGCAATGCCCTCCCGGAGCAACGCCCGGGGTCAAAAACTTGTATATTATATATAAAGTTGAAATACGTTGTTATTTTTGACCTTTACCATGAGTAGTATATAGCCATATAATAAATCCCACCATGGAATAGAATATTGATTTTTATTGCATGCTTACCCATTTCTAGAGGCCAAAAAAGATGAAATGTTTTTGTCCCACCATGAAATGTTTATTTCCAATCCAATTAATAAAGCAAACTTCAAGGGGTGGAATGTTTTTGTATCGCACGTGAGTGGGCAGAAATGTGACCGTTAGAAGGTGACAAACATATGGAACAAATCAGCGAAAACCCGGTCCAGTATCAAAGTGTGGTCACAGCCAAACCGGATATAACCAGTTACCAAATCAATATTTTATGTTCCATTTGTTACTTTAAAAGGTAAAGGGAAATATCAAACTTCAACTTCATATGTCTGTATAGTGATAGACTGACAGTGATATATCAAGGAAATTTAATAACAATGGAGTTAGTCAACTGTAATGTTATTTTTAATTATACCATTTCCTAAAATAAATAAAAAAAACCTAAAATCAATTAGAATTTAGAAACATGATATGTACAAAATGATGTTAGTTTCATACAAGAATAAATAATGATCCAATCGTGTTCTTGATCCTCAAAGATGTTTGATAGCGCCGACGACATGTGATGGTGTGGTGGTGATGATGAAAATGTTATTAAAAGAGTATTATATGTTTTTAAAAAATTGAGTGATAAAATAGTAATAAACATGAGAGGTAAAATACAAGTTTTTCTTAATAAGAAAAAAAAAAGAAGGGTGGGGGGAGAGATTAATAATTTATAAGGTATTACAGAGAAACTTTGTTTAACATAGGAGAATATGATTAATAAATAAGTCAATGCGAAACAACTGTCACTTCCCCTATTTTATATACATATGAATTGTAATTTTGTTTTGAAATTATAATACGGACTACATAAGTACGGTTCAAAGTTCAATGTTACCATAGGACCCAAAACCTTAAAAATATTGATTTTATTTAGGTTATCTCCAATGAGGATATCTTTACACATACTTTCATATTTTTGTTTTTCTTTCTTTGTTTTATCATTGAAAGATGTTGTAAATCAAGGAAATTCATGATTATATGAAAACCGTATATATGTGTGTGTTTTAAGAGAAAAATTGGGTGCAAGGATGTTTGGAATTAATATGTGTGAAAAAAGTTACACAATATGGGGGATGAGGGGGTATTTATAAATGCCATCAACACTACATGAAACATAAATCATAAATAAAGTAGCCGAACATATGGCTATGGGTAAAGTCTAAGCATAAGGAAACTAATGCTAATCTTCCTTTATTCTTCTACCCATCTCACGAGCTCAATCTTTCTCTAGCTCAAACCTGTTTATCCTGAAGGACACAACATTTTCATAAAAGCAAGTGTTAGCTAATGTATTAGCTAAGTAAGATACACATATATTAATAAAACGTTCTTCATTTTTTACTTTCATAAAACTTCTTCGTATTTTAGATATCAAAACATGATCACATTACATAACATCCACAAACATCGTAAGATCAACCCATCCTTACCTTTTTTCCACATCCCATCACATTTCGTATCATATTAACATATACTTGCAACGCAAACGTACCATCATATCATATCAACATATACTTACAACGCATCGTATCTTCATATCATATCATCATATACTTACAACTTAATCAACATCTCATATCTTGGCATAACACACATAAACTTATCCCACGTATACATATTAGCACATGTAGAGTATATACTCCTAATTGTGCCTATCAACGATACCTCATACTTATCAACATATCTTATTATTATCTTGATCAACTTATTCAACTTAATCATCTTAATCAACTTTATCAACTTATTCAACTTTAAGCTTTCCGTTATGCTTTTAACATTGGTGGTTAGTCACTCCACCCGGAAATATTAGATCAACATAACTATGCCGCGAGAAGACACTCAAGCGACCACTTATAATATCCCGTCATGCTTTTAACATTGGTGGTTAGTCACTTCACCCGAAAATACTAGTCACACGTAACTATGCCGCAAGGAGCCACTCAAGCGACCACGTACGCACTAGCTTTTCAGCTAGCACGGGTTAAGCTTAACACAACTTATGCTCGAGACTTCTTATCTTTATTAGCTTAGGCTACACTTTCACCTAAAATAATCAGTTTATTCATCTTTACTTTACTTTTTACGCACTAACACTAAGGCTAGAACGATTTCCCACATTTCACATTTACTTTAACATTAGGTATACTCATTACCTAGTTGATCCCACGTCTACTTTAGCGTTTAATCTCACTAACGTGCACAACTTATAACATATCTTACGTGTATCTAGTGAACTAGACATTTCATACTTAAGTGCCACATATAATCCATCACATATCAATATTAAGGCATATCAACGACATTATCAACAACACATATCATAATCATTTCATAGCAACATCATCAAAGTCATCACACAACTTATGCACATAACTACTTTTACTTTAAACGTCAACATAACAACATAGGTCATTTCAACATACATACATTTTGTAATCCGATTAAGAGGTTAATTATAGAAAACTACATTTTGTTGTGCCTCCAGCGTGAGAAAAGTCATGTATCTTACCTCAAAGAAGAGCACACCAATTGATAACTTAAGTTACCAAGCTTTGCAAGTATTCCCGACTACCTATAACCATTAAACGATTATTAACAAACTAAACAAATGCGCGCATACTTCTGGTAATCTTATGCACCTTCAAACATGACCCACATTAATGTTCGATTCAACGAAGATTCACTCAATCCGTTAGAGTTCACAAAACTCGACGGAACTTGATAATTATTCATCATTTCAAGCTTATTGGTATTTTAAATTTCGACTCATGCGACTTCACTATTAAAAAGTAGACTCTTCCACGATTTTGTGGATAGCTTATTTGTCAACAACGGAGTTACGATTTGAAAATTATTCTCATTTCAAGCTTATTGGTATTTTAAATTTCGACTCATGCGACTTCACTATTAAAAAGTAGACTCTTCCACGATTTTGTGGATAGCTTATTTGTCAACAACGGAGTTACGATTTGAAAGTTATGCTCATTTCAAAATTGATACTTTTTGAGACTGAACAGTGATCTCGACAAGGGTAATTTTGATCTCGACAAGGGTAATTTTGATCTCGACGAGAACATCCAGCCCTCACACCTCACTGACTTTTAATCTCGACAAGGGTCCCTTTCCCCCTCGACGAGATCAGATCGCAGATCCCTTTTCGCATGCTCTTTGCACCAATTCGACCCGAATCAAAGCCAAACACTACCCCACGACTTGTAACCTTAAAATTGACATTAAAAATGTTTCCAATGACCAATTGATGTCATGAAAGGACCCGGAAATCAATTGCATCAAATCTATTACCGGTGGATTACCGAAAACCTAATAAACGATAATAAATTGAAATCCTTCATACCCAACCCTTAAGATCCGAATTGATTGGACAAAATCTTACTAAAGAACTTAATTAACAATCAAAGAATGATGTTATACCTGTAGGGAAGATAAACGAATCAAAAACCTATGGAAATCACCACCGTAATCACCCGAATCCTTGAAAATCACCTAGGGTTTTGTGTGTAAGAGTTTTCTAGGGTTTGGATCTGATTAAAGGGTGTTAGGGTCGTGCATGGGGACCTATTTATGCTGGAACAACTTTCAAAACTTTACATCTAGGCCTTCGCACTTCCTTACAACTCGTTTCGTCACTTAACTGCTCGTTTAACGCATACGGGAACACTTAACGACTCTTAAATCCTATCGGGAACACTAAATGACTTTATTAATCATTATCAACTTTATTTTCATTACTTTAATCACTTTAACACATGTCCCACGTTAATCATTTAATTCACACAAACACACGTAAATCACATATTAACTAACGGTCACTAACGACAAGTTAACGGTCAATGTCAAAAAGTTTTGGGATGTTACAATTATCCCATCCTTAATAGGATTCTGTCCTCAGAATCATCTCACGATATCAACACCTCCATTTCTCTTCCCACTGCTTTCCACACACGTATAAGTCAACATTTTTTCCACATGTACCACTTAAAATTCAACCACATTTCCAACCATCTCCTTTTTTTCTTTTCACCTCCTTTCATTTCATGTCTTTCATTAGTCAATGTGAATACCGTCAAATGAACACGCCCTCATCATGATATATTCACAATTATGTTCAAGACCATAATTCTACCTATATCATTCCTCACACGTGTACCTTTAACTATACTCACACATCATAATGTCCAACATTTCCTTTACAACCCATCATGGTAACATTATACTAACTACAAACACATAATAAACACACATTTCACATACACATATAAACATAAGTATCATTGATTAATATACTAAGGAATTACTTTGTTAGGTACCTCATCATCACGCTCATCTTCCACGGTAGTCATTTGACACGCACGAGCCTTGGCTTTTTGAGGATCATCCTTCTTCGCATCTCTTTCCATCGAGGACAATTAGCAATCAAATTTCCCGTCTCACCACACTTGTAACATCGAATCTTATCTTTGCAATTAGAAGCAACATGTCCCTGCTTTCCACACTTATCACATCTTCTAGTTTCCTCCGAACATGGTCCGCTGTGATGAGCTCTACAAACTGAACACCACTGACTAGCTTTCCCATGATGTTTGCCCTCATAAGTCGAACCATTCTTAAGCTTCTTTCCAGAATCTGGCGACTCATCGGACCTTCTCTTGAATCCAACCTTCTTGTCATCAAATGTCTTCTTGGATCGGTCCTCATCCCGGGTTGAGTTTTCCTTGGCCATATCTTCAAGGATCTTGTAACGTTCATTTGGGGCAATGTTATTGATACTACCCCCAAATGCATACCCGAGCTCTCTTTTTGACCTCCTATCCAATCCATCGTAGAAAATCTCAACAATAACTTCAACACCCATGTTATGCCCCGGGCAATTCCTTAGCATCTCTTTGAATCGTTTCCAAGCATCTACAAAATCCTCACCACTGTCTTGAGAAAATCCCCTAATTTGATTCTCCAGCTGCCTTTGAGTTCTTATAGAATAGAACTCATCAATGAATCCTTCCCTAAGTTCAGCCCAAGTAGAAAAGGAATTATCCGGTAATTCCTTAAACCAAGCAGCTGCATCTCCAGTGAGAGTTAATGGGAACAACTCTAGTTTCACACCCTCAGCTTGTCCTTGCCCATACTGATAAAGTAGGCATATCTTTTCAAACCTCTCGATATGAGCATATGGATCGCTTCTTCTAACCCCATCAAATTTATCCTCCTCGACACTCTTGAGATGATTACCCTTCAAAGAGAAATTTACCGATATTGTGGAAGGGCGGATAGTTGTGCCCCGGTTGCTGGAGTCCCAAACACTCTACCTACTTCTTTCAACCTATCAGATAATTGATCTTCTCATGCTGAACTTTTCTTGATATAGAATTCGTCTAAGGAAATGTCCTGTTGGACTTGGTCTGCGGTTTCTGGATCTATTTTGTCTGATGTGGATGGTTCTGGGTTGTTTTTCTGCACTAAACAACGTCTGACTTTCCCTGGATTAGATAAAGGACTAAGCAAAGGTCGGCCAGAAGCTCTTGTGTTCATCAACTAGCAAGAACCTGCACAATCACCACAAGCAAACCGTTAACCGCACCTGGTACAAATGAAATGAAAATAAAATTAAATCTAATTAATAAAGCAATAACTTTCTCACAAATAATGTGAGAAAGGATCAAACTACAAAATTAAACAACTACTAAACAAAAGTCCTCGACAACGGCGCCAAAAACTTGATGTGTGAAATCGAGTAATAAAATTTATAAACACGAACTACCAAAAAGACTGACTACAACACACTCACAGGCAGTGAACCTGATCGCATGCAGTATAGTAAAATCGGTAAATCCGAGGTCGATCACAAGGACTAGTACAGTAATTGTTCTAATAAAGCAGCTCAGTAAAATTGGGGGTTTTGTGACCGAATTGTCACTTTGCAAAAAGTAAAAGTAAATAAATTAAATCTAATTAATAAAGCAATAACTTTCTCACAAATAATGTGAGAAAGGATCAAACTACAAAATTAAACAACTACTAAACAAAAGTCCTCGACAACGGCGCCAAAAACTTGATGTGTGAAATCGAGTAATAAAATTTATAAACACGAACTACCAAAAAGACTGACTACAACACACTCACAGGCAGTGAACCTGATCGCATGCAGTATAGTAAAATCGGTAAATCCGAGGTCGATCACAAGGACTAGTACAGTAATTGTTCTAATAAAGCAGCTCAGTAAAATTGGGGGTTTTGTGACCGAATTGTCACTTTGCAAAAAGTAAAAGTAAATAAATTAAATCCGGTATGACCGGGGCAGGATTCGTCGGGAGACGAAAGTAAAAATGATTTTAATGACAATAATATTAAAAGGCATCCATCTGAATCCGCTTCACAACACGTTCAGATTGCACATAAATGAAGTTCAAATTCACTTAAGTTGATAAGATAATCGTGACAAAATAAAGACACAAACTGGTACCACCAACGTTTGTAAAATCATTTCAATTACCTAATTAATCAGTTCCTTTGTAAAAGCCGGTACCACCAATGCTTAAAACAATTTCCCTAACCAACTAGTTTGTTTGACTATCAAATTACCAATTGTATCTATGTGGAGACAACGTGGTACCACCAACCGTTAATCAACACGTTGACAAAATAATTCCTTTTATCAAAATGAGGTTCACTATCATACCATGAACTAGTGACAATTTATTAAAGATAATTAATTGAAATCACACATATGTTCAACTAGTACCACTAACGAAGAACATACATATCACCAACATCATAAGGATAATTAATAAAGCAATAACTTTCTCACAAATAATGTGAGAAAGGATCAAACTACAAAATTAAACAACTACTAAACAAAAGTCCCGACAACGGCGCCAAAAACTTGATGTGTGAAATCGAGTAATAAAATTTATAAACACGAACTACCAAAAAGACTGACTACAACACACTCACAGGCAGTGAACCTGATCGCATGCAGTATAGTAAAATCGGTAAATCCGAGGTCGATCACAAGGACTAGTACAGTAATTGTTCTAATAAAGCAGCTCAGTAAAATTGGGGGTTTTGTGACCGAATTGTCACTTTGCAAAAAGTAAAAGTAAATAAATTAAATCCGGTATGACCGGGGCAGGATTCGTCGGGAGACGAAAGTAAAAATGATTTTAATGACAATAATATTAAAAGGCATCCATCTTGAATCCGCTTCACAACACGTTCAGATTGCACATAAATGAAGTTCAAATTCACTTAAGTTGATAAGATAATCGTGACAAAATAAAGACACAAACTGGTACCACCAACCGTTAATCAACACGTTGACAAAATAATTCCTTTTATCAAAATGAGGTTCACTATCATACCATGAACTAGTGACAATTTATTAAAGATAATTAATTGAAATCAACTTTTGAATTAATAAAATAGTGAAATCCTTACATATTGTTTCACTTCATCAAGATGGATGATAAAGTGATTAGCTACTCATATTGAAATAAGAATAACAAATCAAAATAGAAGAATTCATCGTTACCGAATACAAATAAATGGAAGCAAATAACGAGAATGATCCAATCGTGTTCTTGATCCTCAAAGATGTTTGATAGCGCCGACGACATGTGATGGTGTGGTGGTGATGATGAAAATGTTATTAAAAGAGTATTATATGTTTTTAAAAAATTGAGTGATAAAATAGTAATAAACGTGAGAGGTAAAATACAAGTTTTTCTTAATAAGAAAAAAAAAGAAGGGTGGGGGGAGAGATTAATAATTTATAAGGTATTACAGAGAAACTTTGTTTAACATAGGAGAATATGATTAATAAATAAGTCAATGCGAAACAACTGTCACTTCCCCTATTTTATATACATATGAATTGTAATTTTGTTTTGAAATTATAATACGGACTATATAAGTACGGTTCAAAGTTCAATGTTACCATAGGACCCAAAACCTTAAAAATATTGATTTTATTTAGGTTATCTCCAATGAGGATATCTTTACACATACTTTCATATTTTTGTTTTTCTTTCTTTGTTTTATCATTGAAAGATGTTGTAAATCAAGGAAATTCATGATTATATGAAAACCGTATATATGTGTGTGTATGTGTGTGTTTTAAGAGAAAAATTGGGTGCAAGGATGTTTGGAATTAATATGTGTGAAAAAAGTTACACAATATGGGGGATGAGGGGGTATTTATAAATGCCATCAACACTACATGAAACATAAATCATAAATAAAGTAGCCGAACATATGGCTATGGGTAAAGTCTAAGCATAAGGAAACTAATGCTAATCTTCCTTTATTCTTCTACCCATCTCACGAGCTCAATCTTTCTCTAGCTCAAACCTGTTTATCCTGAAGGACACAACATTTTCATAAAAGCAAGTGTTAGCTAATAAATTAGCTAAGTAAGATACACATATATTAATAAAACGTTCTTCATTTTTTACTTTCATAAAACTTCTTCGTATTTTAGATATCAAAACATGATCACATTACATAACATCCACAAACATCGTAAGATCAACCCATCCTTACCTTTTTTCCACATCCCATCACATTTCGTATCATATTAACATATACTTGCAACGCAAACGTACCATCATATCATATCAACATATACTTACAACGCATCGTATCTTCATATCATATCATCATATACTTACAACTTAATCAACATCTCATATCTTGGCATAACACACATAAACTTATCCCACGTATACATATTAGCACATGTAGAGTATATACTCCTAATTGTGCCTATCAACGATACCTCATACTTATCAACATATCTTATTATTATCTTGATCAACTTATTCAACTTAATCATCTTAATCAACTTTATCACTATCAACTTTATCAACTTAATCAACTTTATCAACTTATTCAACTTTAAGCTTTCCGTTATGCTTTTAACATTGGTGGTTAGTCACTCCACCCGGAAATACTAGATCAACATAACTATGCCGCGAGAAGACACTCAAGCGACCACTTATAATATCCTGTCATGCTTTTAACATTGGTGGTTAGTCACTTCACCCGGAAATACTAGTCACACGTAACTATGCCGCAAGGAGCCACTCAAGCGACCACGTACGCACTAGCTTTTCAGCTAGCACGAGTTAAGCTTAACACAACTTATGATCGAGACTTCTTATCTTTATTAGCTTAGGCTACACTTTCGCTTAAACTAATCATTTTATTCATCTTTACTTTACTTTTTACGCACTAACACTAAGGCTAGAACGATTTCCCACATTTCACATTTACTTTAACATTAGGTATACTCATTACCTAATTGATCCCACATCTACTTTAGCGTTTAATCTCACTAACGTGCACAACTCATAACATATCTTACGTGTATCTAGTGAACTAGACATTTCATACTTAAGTGCCACATATAATCCATCACATATCAATATTAAGGCATATCAACGACATTATCAACAACACATATCATAATCATTTCATAGCAACATCATCAAAGTCATCACACAACTTATGCACATAACTACTTTTACTTTAAACGTCAACATAACAACATAGGTCATTTCAACATACATACATTTTGTAATCCGATTAAGAGGTTAATTATAGAAAACTACATTTTGTTGTGCCTCCAGCGTGAGAAAAGTCATGTATCTTACCTCAAAGAAGAGCACACCAATTGATAACTTAAGTTACCAAGCTTTGCAAGTATTCCCGACTACCTATAACCATTAAACGATTATTAACAAACTAAACAAACACGCGCTTACTTCTGGTAATCTTATGCACCTTCAAACATGACCCACATTAATGTTCGATTCAACGAAAATTCACTCAATACGTTAGAGTTCACAAAACTCGACAGAACTTGACAATTATTCATCATTTCAAGCTTATTGGTATTTTAAATTTCGACTCATGCTTAGAGGACATCACTATGAAAAAGTAGACTCTTCCACGATTTCGTGGATAGCTTATTTGTCAACAACGGAGTTACGATTTGAAAGTTATGCTCATTTCAAAATTGATACTTTTTGAGACTGAACAGTGATCTCGACAAGGGTAATTTTGATCTCGACAAGAACATCCAGCCCTCCCACCTCACTGACTTTTAATCTCGACAAGGTTCCCTTACTCCCTTTCCCCCTCGATGAGATCAGATCGCAGATCCCTTTTCGCATGCTCTTTGCACCAATTCGACCCGAATCAAAGCCAAACACTACCCCACGACTTGTAACCTTAAAATTGACATTAAAAACATGTTTCCAATGACCAATTGATGTCATCAAAGGACCCGGAAATCAATTGCATCAAATCTATTACCGGTGGATTACCGAAAACCTAATAAACGATAATAAATTGAAATCCTTCATACCCAACCCTTAAGATCCGAATTGATTGGACAAAATCTTACTAAAGAACTTAATTAACAATCAAAGAATGATGTTATACCTGTAGGGAAGATAAACGAATCAAAAACCTATGGAAATCACCACCGTAATCACCCGAATCCTTGAAAATCACCTAGGGTTTTGTGTGTAAGAGTTTTCTAGGGTTTGGATCTGATTAAAGGGTGTTAGGGTCGTGCATGGGGCCCTATTTATGCTGGAACAACTTTCAAAACTTTACATCTAGGCCTTCGCACTTCCTTACAACTCGTTTCGTCACTTAACTGCTCGTTTAACGCATACGGGAACACTTAACGACTCTTAAATCCTATCGGGAACACTAAATGACTTTATTAATCATTATCAACTTTATTTTCATTATACTTTAACGGGGCGCGTAACACCACCGGGGCAAAACGGGTAGCCCACCAGCACTATTAGCGGCGACGTCGCCGCTAATAGTGCGGGGCCCAACTGACACATTGAAGACTACAAAGCCTGTTTTTAGCCCATGGACCCCACACTATTAGCGGCGACGTCGCCGCTAATAGTGGGGCCCAACTGACACATTGAAGACTACAAAGCCTGTTTTTAGCCCATGGACCCCACACTATTAGCGGCGACGTCGCCGCTAATAGTGTACCATAATTTCCTTTTAAACGCGCCTGCAAGCCAGACGACCCATCTTCTTCCCCACAAAAAAAAAAACGCACCTCCCTTAAAAAAAAATAAAAAATTCCGGCCATCCACCATTGTGAGTCCATATTCCGGCCCTCAATCCCCTCACCCTCTATATCAACAATCCGGCCACCCACCCTTTTGCTGGTGATGAAAATCCGGCCCGGTTCATTTTCCGGTGACTTTTCAGGCGAAAATCCGGCCGGACCAATTTTCAGACGAAGTATTAGCGGCGACTAGCATTAGCGGCGACATTTCCGGCGACCCACTTTTCCGGCGACCCACTTTTCCGACGTTTTCTTTGTATGTTTACTAAGACTCATTTATTTTTGTATTGTTGTTATTATTTTTAATATATGTTATTATTAGTTATAAAAATGTTATAGTATTATATTTAGAAATTTTACGTTTGTTAGTTTGATTTAAAGAAATTTGTAGGATATGATTGTTATGAATTATTGGTAGTTTATGATTATTCTTAATATGATTGTTAATATTATGTTAGAAAAACCATTTTGTTAATATGATTGTTAGAAATTAGTGGTAGAAAGGTTATGATATTATAGTTAAAAATGATATGATTGTTAGAAATTATATGATTTTTAAGAATTATTGGTAGTTTATCATAATTGATAATATGATTGTTAATATTATGTTAGAAAAACCATTTTGTTATTATGATTGTTAGAAATTAGTGATAGAAAGGTTATGATATTATAGTTAAAAATGATATGATTGTTAGAAATTATATGATTTTAGAAATTATATGCTTATTGTTAATATGATTGTTAGTATTATGTTAGAAAACACTTGTTAGTATGATTCTAATTGTTAATCTAGTTGTTATTAGGTTAATATGATTGCAAGTATTATTGTTAGAAAAATGTGCTCATTTTAGGTATAATAAGTTGGAAAAAAGATTTGTGTCAAAAATATGCATATATTTCATTTGCGCCTTTTTTAACCTTGATAATTGTTTTTATTGATTTATAACTTGTATATAACTTATGTAGGTTAAAATGGCTGCTGTTCATGGTGGAGATGGTGGCAATGACCCTCCAAATTGGGGGTGGAATCCCCAATGGGGCTGCAAGCGTAGCGGGGGTAAGTATATATAGATGTATGTAAAATATATATATATATATATATATATATATATATATATATATATATATATATATTTTACATGTATATATATTTATTCTTTAATTTTGCTTTGCAGGGAATAGCTCAGGGAGAGCTGCCGCTGCTAACAAGGAACTGGAGCGGGAGTTTCAGAAGTCTGGACGACGTATAACTCTTAGACTTGATACCGCTGAAAGCAGGTGGCAGACTATCGGTGACACCTCCAAATGGTACAAGAGCTATTTGGGGACATATGTCACTACCGTCCCGCATACTTACGACTCGTGGGATCAGGTGCCCCCACACATCAGGGATGGACTTATTCCCTGGCTCCAGGTTTAAAACATTTTATTTTACAATTTAAATACGTCATTACAAAATTAGGGTAGATGCTGACTATTACTACAAAATTGCAGAGACGGTTCTTTTTTGACCCGTATCTAAATAACGAAGACGGTCACCCCTTACGGGTCGCCATTGAAAACATGATTCGTCAAGATGCCCTCAAGAACTACAGGGATAAAAAAGCAAAATTCAAGAGGAAATGGTTTAGCGACAGGGGTGGGTTAGATAGACTCGGCGAATTCGAAGGTGTTCCGCCGCATGGAATGCCTCAAGATGTCTGGAGGGATCTACTGCATTACTGGACCAGGGAGCACCGGATGCTTGTTGCCCAAAGAAACGCGAATAACAGGCATGGACAAGATAATCTTGTCAGTACTCACGGTCGCCAGTCATACGCTCAGCGTGAATATGAATACGCTGTAAGTTATTTTTTTACGTTTTATATCCACATATGTATATATATATAGAGAGAGAGATACACATACATATATATAATATATATATATTTTACATGTATATATATTTATTCTTTAATTTTGCTTTGCAGGGAATAGCTCAGGGAGAGCTGCCGCTGCTAACAAGGAACTGGAGCGGGAGTTTCAGAAGTCTGGACGACGTATAACTCTTAGACTTGATACCGCTGAAAGCAGGTGGCAGACTATCGGTGACACCTCCAAATGGTACAAGAGCTATTTGGGGACATATGTCACTACCGTCCCGCATACTTACGACTCGTGGGATCAGGTGCCCCCACACATCAGGGATGGACTTATTCCCTGGCTCCAGGTTTAAAACATTTTATTTTACAATTTAAATACGTCATTACAAAATTAGGGTAGATGCTGACTATTACTACAAAATTGCAGAGACGGTTCTTTTTTGACCCGTATCTAAATAACGAAGACGGTCACCCCTTACGGGTCGCCATTGAAAACATGATTCGTCAAGATGCCCTCAAGAACTACAGGGATAAAAAAGCAAAATTCAAGAGGAAATGGTTTAGCGACAGGGGTGGGTTAGATAGACTCGGCGAATTCGAAGGTGTTCCGCCGCATGGAATGCCTCAAGATGTCTGGAGGGATCTACTGCATTACTGGACCAGGGAGCACCGGATGCTTGTTGCCCAAAGAAACGCGAATAACAGGCATGGACAAGATAATCTTGTCAGTACTCACGGTCGCCAGTCATACGCTCAGCGTGAATATGAATACGCTGTAAGTTATTATTTTTACGTTTTATATCCACATATGTATATATATATAGAGAGAGAGATACACATACATATATATAACTTTGATTAATGTATATACAGCGTAGTAATCAGGGGCAACGTGAGCCCCCGCCTGAGTTCTTTTTGCGGGCCCACACATTACACGATGGGACGGTGCAGGCAAGAGCTCCTCCCATTTATGTAAGTTCTCGCACAACACTTAAATTTGTATTTTTTGTAAATTTATATTAATTATAACTAACTTATTTATTTGTTTATGATTTAATGTGGTACAGGACCGGCTTGTTGAATCCCACCAGGCACTTTCCCAACAGCCCAACACCCCGCCGACTCAGACATTTTTGGACGCTTTGGGGCTCCGGTCGGGACATACCCGCGGGGTTGGGCGTTTGGTTAGAGGAACACGAGGACTGAATGTCGAGCTCCCGCATATAGTTGACCCTCCTTTGGAGGCCCCAGCACAGTCGCCGCTCTTTAACGTGGATCAATTCTTCAACCCTGCGAGCCCTTGGGACATGGGCGGGTCTAGTTCCGCCTCATTACCCACACATCGCTTGGGTAGTGATAGTGATAGTGATAGTGATTAGTTTGTATTTTTTATTTTAATTTTTATGAACCTCTTTATTTTGAAGTTTTCTATGTATTATTTACATTATGTCTTTATTTTGAATATGTATTATTTTAATTAAAGTTTAATTCGATTAAATAAGATAATAAATAATGATAAAATATATATTATTGGAAAACAAATATTTATTAATAAAAACATAAAAAAAAAAAAAATACAACATGTAATGAATTTAATCATTTATAACAATAGGAGGCCCATGTGGTATTCTTGGGCAGTTTGCATACATCCATTCTTGAAACGCTTGTTCTCGATGTGCGTACATTGATACCACCGCACGTGCAGGCGGGGTTGCGTAGTATGACCATTCTGGATTTTTGTAAGCCATTGGGTACTCACCTGTTAATTCCACTGCAACAAAATGGCTCTCCTCATTTACGAGAGCAATAGTTATCGGTTGAGCTAACATTAATTGATCCAAGCCATGATGCATCGGGAATACTGTTCGGGCGTCACGTAAGCTGATGCAGTTGATTATTATACCTAGCTTATTGGCCAGGAGGATATGGAAAAACACTTTACTCATCCAATGGTCTTTGGGACGCCATTTTTTATAATAAGAGGTTTGCAAGGCCTCTAATATGCGTTTGCCCTCGGGCCCATACATTCGCATGTACCCTTCGAGGTCAGATTCAAACTCCTCGAGCATCTGCGTACGAACCCACTCCGAACCGTAATCCTCATCTAGCCCCAAAGCAACAGCGGTAGCTCGAAATCCACAACTACCATCTCCTTTGACATTCTGTGCGCCGACAACGTAAGGTAGAATGTACGTTGGCAGCTTATCTAGTACCCATGCGATGTTTCGGGACAGTCTGGCGTTCATCGGTTCCGCAATATACCCAACCCAACTGGTGTCTGACTTTGCCTCTGACTTTGCCTCTGACTCTGGCTCTGACTTTGCCTCTGACTCTGGTTCCGCAATATACCCAACCCAACTGGTGTCTGACTTTGCCTCTGACTTTGCCTCTGACTCTGGCTCTGACTTTGCCTCTGACTCCTTTCCATGCGATGGTGCCCGGAACAAGTCATCAACAAAGCTGGCATATGGCTGCTCAGATTGGACCCCATATGATTGGGATGGTTCCCCCCAGCCATATACATTTTGGACCCCGTCGAACCCATAGGATTGGGACGAGTCCCCAAATGTATATATATTCTCAAGACCTGGATATGGGAAGAGGTTTCCGAATAAGTCTGGATTAGTTTGTACCCACTCGGATTGGGACGGCTCCCCGAATAAGTTTCGTGTCTCGGGGAGACGACATGATTGGGACGGCTCCCCGAATAAGTTTCGTGTCTCGGGGAGACGACATGATTGGGACGGCTCGTACATACTGTGTCGCGCACCCTGCGGGTCATCAAACCGTGATTTGGTCCGTACTCACTTTGTCTGGCGGGCTGCACAGGTGGCGGCCTGTTCAGATCGGGCACCTCTTCAGTCCTCGGGCGACTGGACTTGGATTTCCGAAGCCCAGGTGGCTTTTTGTTAAGATCGGGCACCTAGACCATTAATATAAAACAATTACTTAAAATCACTTACTTTTATAATTTTTCTTAAATCACAAATTAAGCTTATGATGTGTTTGGTCTACCTTTGGCGGCTTTTGTTTCGACCCGACCGGTCTTCCGCGTGTGCTCTTCTGAACAATGGGATCTGTCACTTGTGAGTTACCCGGCTTAAACATGTCCTTTATCTTCGACAACCAATGTTTCCGTTGGGCCTTGGGTTGCTCCACCAAGAATGTCGTAAGATCACCTACGACTTCATGGACAGCTTCTACATCGTCTTCTTCTTTTAAGCATGTCGATGGTGTTAAGTCAAGCTTTCTCCAAAACGGGTCTATCACATTCGGCTGAATACGAGTCTCTGCATTTTTTTATATCAATAAGTATACGACATTATGTTGGTATGATTAAAAAAAATTGTATTAAAACATACTAACCACGGTGCATGTACTCGGCAATCTTGCAGGCACATGGTAGCCCACAACTATACCGAACCTTGCACCCGCATTTTTTCACATGTTTTTTCAGTTGTTTGTCTAAGCGAACGATTTCATCAACCATGATGTCCAAAGCTTTATGTGAAACCGTTCCCAGCAGTGCCTTCATACAGTTGTAGTTATGTTTACCCAACCGGGTTCCCTTGCTATACCCCAGTTGGCCCCTTATTTCCGTATCTTGACCGATAATGACAGAATCAACACATTGCAGGATTCTAGTAAATGTACATTTCCCCTTCAGCTCTTCCTTCAGATGGTGGTGCTCGGCCTCGACTCTGTTTGTGGTGTGGTTCTGATAGTTGAGATGTTCATCCACCCAACATGACACAAACTGTTCTCGGTACGGGGACAACCAATTATCGTTGAGGTACTTGTAGACACCTGGATAAGCTCCCAATTTTTTCTTTAACTCCTTCTCGTATGATTTAAACTCGTCAAGAGTCCGAGATTCATAGACTCTTTTCCACCACACGTTAAGCCTTTCAATGTTAACATCTTTCTTCACCCGCAATGCCGGTTCGCAGTGTTTGGTTATGTTTTGCTATATGTGGTACCTACACAACACGTGTTTTGCTTGCGGCATAACAACCTTCAATGCTCTCATCAGGGCCAGCTCCCTGTCAGTTAAAACCACACGAACATTTAAGCCTTCAACAAGGGTGGACTTCAGACATAGTAACACCCATTTATAATTCGCCTCCTGCTCGTTTACGATAAAAGCATATGCTAAACCGAAGGTCCGGCCCGTTGAAGTGACGCCGACAATCTCAACAAGCGGCATGTTGTACACGTTGGTTTTGTACGTGGAGTCTATTTCAATAACCCAGGGAAATGCGCGCCATAGGGTCATTGATGTTGGATGCATGAAAAAGAGGTTCTCCAACCGTCCATTTTTACTATTTGTCGTAAACTGGTAAAAGTAGTTTTTCTCTTGCAGGAGTGAAAACATAACCTGCGACAGGTGAACAAGATATAGTAAATAAGTCACTTCCAACAACGGAGTACGTAATCACTAATATGATGTTTGTACCTGCATTGGAGTATGTCCTGCTTGGCCCGCCCTCCGTCTCGATTTCAGAAAGTTGGTAATGTCTCCTCTTCGAGTCAGGTTTCCTGGAAATTCATTTTTCAGGTTAACCAGGATCTGGCGTGGGAACATACCGCGATCCGATAGGTTTCCCACATATTGCTTTTCTTCTTCCGTCATCCGTCTCGCGTATGCATTCCCCTGCAGATCGGTAGCTGGATCATGATTGTGTTTCCAGTCCTTGACAGTTACCCTCCAACCACCATCATACCCGGGGCGGCCTTCCAAAGTAAAGGGACACCCTATCTTGTTGGACCGTTTGGGTGGCCAGTTAACCTTTTATCGCGTGGTCCACCGTGGTGACATATTAGTGTCACCTTATTGACCACCTTTATCGAGTTTTTGTTCGACCGCCGTGTGACTAAAACATAACCCAACTCCAGTGCTGTTCTTTTTGCCCACTCTGTCAATTCTTCGACGGAAGCGAACACCTCCTCGGTTTCTAAGTCTCCAGGTTCGCAGTCAAATTGACCGTCTGCATCAGGTGACTCAAACTCATCATCGGGCACTTCAATACGTACGTTTTCTGGGTCTGCCCAAATATCCTCAAAATTATCCATCTTAAACAATTCAAGTAAACAAGTAAACATCTAGTTCATTAACTATTGATGATATCCATACTATATATATATATCTATATTCATAATATATTTATATATGTATCGTCCGAAATATACCTGTGCGAGCAGCTTTGAAAACAATAGTGTGAAAGAAAAATATATGCAGTTTGAAAACGAAAGTGCAAAAGAAGGGTAGCCTGTAGTTTAAAACCGAAATAGAGAATATATATACCAAATTATATGATCGTGGTAAACCTCCAAAATTCGCCGAGGTGCCACGTGGTGCCACGTGGCTCGTATTAGCGGCGACGTCGCCGCTAATACTTGCGACGTGGCAACTCGGGACGGCGTCACTCATGGTTCCACGCCTGTTCCCGAGGTGCCACGTGGCTCGTATTAGCGGCGACGTCGCCGCTAATAAGTGCCACGTGGCACCACAGGAACCTGCGTGGTCAGGCATGGTTCCAAAGTTTGTCGGGGGCCCACCATTAGCGGCGACGTCGCCGCTAATACCCTGGTGGGGTTGCCCTGTTCCTGGTGGGGATACCCTGTGCCTTAATATAATGTATTATCGAAAGTTGACTAACTTTGTTTATCAACAATAAATATCAAAAAAAGAAAAGAATTCTGTTTTTTTTTTTATAATAAACTTAATAATTAAGAACTTAATGCATTCAGTCAAAATTCATGTTCTTTTTTTGACTTAATAAACAAAAATAACCGTCAATTACTTATTTTTTACTTAATGCATATAAACATTATTTATATATTCAACCATTTAATACATTCAACACTTAATGGGTAAAAAAAAAAGAACGGACCCTAAATGACAATCAAAAGTGTCTCATGGCGGAATTAAGTTGCAATGTGGAGGATCACCATGTTGAACCGATACCAAATAACATATTCACATAATGTGGGACGTTGACAACAACTACCAAAAATTTCAATAACGTCAAATCTGACGAACACCTTTGATTTTTATGATAACTAGACATAATTAAATTAACCAATGTAAATAAAATGAACAATTAAAATATAATTCATTTCATATGGATTTGGGTAATTTATGTACTTCATCTGTCCTATTTATATTGTTTGTTTTATTATTTTTGTTTATTTTAATATAAGTGTTCATTTTTCATTAAACTGTATGTGTTACTCAATTACAATTTTATCTTTAATCAATTTTATCTATTACACACAAGAATAAAGTTAACATTTTATAATATCCGATCCATTAATCACTTTTATTAAACTTTTATACGTTGATACACGATTGTCATGACAACAAAAACTATAATATTATATGGAAAAATGATATATGATGTTAACATCATCTAACTTAGATGATGTTCCCTCACATACTCACTCACATCAATTTTTACACATGTCAAAAAGCCCCCCATGAATTTTATGGTTTGTGAGAGCAACATCATCTAACTTAGATGATGTTAACATCATCTAAGTTATTCCCATATTATATTATCCCTTTCCTATTTTATATTAAAGACAAAATTGCATACATAAAATAAAGAGATCATATCCTTTCCTCATTTTATAATATTATTATTTGTATTTTATGTTGATAGACAATTATTTTAATATTATTTTGACAACAGGGAATATAACATTATATTATACCTTGTCCTGTAAAGACAAAGTCGCATACATAATAAATGAGTTTTGTTAAATATAGTCTTAAAGACGGTAATTAAAGTGAAAAATAATCATATATTTACTATAAAATTTAAAATCTTCCAATAATTATAAAAGAGGGCCTTAAATAAATTTCTAAAAAAGTTACAATCATTAGATGAAAAGCTACTTTTAATTGTTACCTTTGGATGGTTTTGATGACATCAACTTTCATTTTTAGATTTACTAATTAATCCTATATTATTATCATTACTAACTATCACTAATATTATTAAATAGTAAATGACAAAACAGATTACTATGACCACCTAAATACATTAGATTTTTACCTTTACGTATGAATGCAACAAGCTGCACGAATATTAAATATATAACAAATGTAGTGTCATAGTTTAATTATAAATTATAAATATTTATAAAGGTAAATTTATATAATGTAACAATACCAATAATTAAAAGAAATTTTCATCACCAAGTATTTTTTCAACATAAAGCATGATAAAAAAAAATTAAACATAACTTTTACATATCGTAAGCCAAATTTACCATTTCTTCCCATCTTTCTCATTTATATTGTTTTACTATTGTTTTTTAGATTATGAATAATACTAAAGGTTATTTTCTTGACGTTTTAAACTGATAAGTGAAATTTTTATTTGAAATTGTAGAGTTTTTAAAACATTTTAACCTAAAAAATCTCAAAAATTGACTTTTATGTTACGTGTCAAATTTTGTCATTTGTTTTAGCAAAAAAATATATAACCATTTTTGTTATATTTCAATGTTAGATGGAATTGAGAATGATAAATGCTATATAAGTTATTACATATATTATTTTTTGTTTGTTAGGCACTCCAATAGAAATACACATATATGCATATATTAATATAAGCAAGAAGATAATGTGAGTACTCTTATTTTCAAGAGGACGCGAAAACAATTCTGAGTCACACATCTCCCCCCCTCTCTCTCTCTCTCTCTCCTCTCTCTCTCTCTCTCTCTCTCTCTCTCTCTCCTCTCTCTCTCTCTCTCTCTCTCTCTCTCTCTCTCTCTCTCTCTCTCCTCTCTCTCTCTCTCTCCTCTCTCTCTCTCTCTCTCTCTCTCTCTCTCTCTCTCTATCTCTTCTCTCTCTCTCTCTCTCTCTCCTCTCTCTCTCTCCTCTCTCTCTCTCTTCTCTCTCTCTCTCTCTCTCTTCTCTCTCTCTCTCTCTCTCCTCTCTCTCTCTCTCTCTCTCTCTCTCTCTCTCTCTTCTCTCTCTCTCTCCTCTTCTACTACTCTCGCCCCAACCACCAGCACCATCGTTCTACCACATCCGCCACCACCACCACCACTACCGGCCTTCTTCGCCGCCACCATAGCGGAGAACGTATCGTATCCAATCACCACCATCTTTGGATCACCGTTTATCAAATCCAAACTATTTCCAAATACGTTTAGCTTCCAACTCTATTATATATTTTCTTGATGGCTTCGCTCGAAAAGGGCGAAGCTCGCTTGAACGGCCTACACTTATTCGGCTAAGGGCTACCCTCTACCATATCCGTACTATATCAGTCCGTTTTCAATAACTTGCCAATAAAAAAAAACATTAAAAAATTGTTTTAATTTTTAAAAATGGGTTTATAATAATAAAATATAAAAAAATAAAAAATCATATCAAAAAAGGAAATAACCTCCCCTAACAGCTTCCGGAACTCTTGACTGATATGAGATCACCTCAGTTATCGATATTTAACTTTACACAATCATCATTCATGATACAAAACTTTTTTGAATAATAATATAATCATATTTCAAAATGTTTTATCTATAAATACTAATTATATTATTACAAAAATTTAATAAATTTATCTCGCGTATTACGCGGGAAAATAATCTAGTTTTTGATATACAAAATACGTTTTAAAAAGTTAAGTTTTTTTTTATGCATGTAAACTAGGCAACATTTTCCAAGTTAATTAAATAAAGAATGAATCTTCAAAGTTTTACCTAAATGGTAGAAAAGGACCCCCGACCTTTGCAAAAGATGAGTATTGAACCTCTGACCTCTATTTCCAGAGACCAGTATGTTTACCACTGATCCAAATCATGTTGTTTATTTTCCAAATTAATTATATACTACAGTGGCTGGCAGGTGTGGTAAGGGCCTCCAGATGCGTATACATCGCGGATTCGATTCCCACCACAGAGGGTTTTTCCCAATTTATTGGGTTTCCTCCTGAAGGTGTAGGTATATGATCGCGTCACAGTCACTGATTGCAAAAGGTGGCATTGCGGTGAGTGATCCTAATTGCATTTCAAAAATAAAATAAAATATATATTTATACTACCTTATAAAGTATTTGACCCCTCTTATTTTCAAAAAAAAAATTGATCTACCCAAACTACTCATCTCTTTATTCGCTAATTTGAATATCTCCACCTAATATACCTATAACACCCTTAATGAATTTTTTTACAACATACATCCCCCAACCTTTAAAATAACTACACTATTGCCTTTTACATCAATTAGTTTACATTAATAACCACACCGGTATCGTCACTGCCGCCACCACCACTCGTTGTCGCCACTACCACCACCACTACCACCACACCGCCGCATATGACTAGTACTACATATATCATTTCCTATTTTTTTTATCTCTACATCATTTTATTTCGTAAACGATAATATTATAAGGAAAATGCTAAATAAAGCCCTTAGAGCTTCAGTTAACGTGCATAAAAAAATTGTACATTTTCATATTATTAGCCTACCCCCTGAATTTTATGGTAAGTGTACAACTATTTAATACACCTTAACGAAAGCCCTTCGATTTTCGTTTATCAAAAACCCATATTATAATACGTCGGATTATGTTTACACGTAGATAACACGGTGTTTCCAAAAAAAATGTGACCGGCTTAGCAAGTACCCAGGCTAGTCAAAGAAAAAACATTAATCATGCGCCAGTTAAGCCTTTTGGTAGGGCAAACAAAAACACACTCAAACCCCTGCCGCTCTTTCTTTCTTCCACACAAACACATTTCAAACAATAAAAAAAAAAACATTCCACAAGCTTCTTGTTTTTTTATTCTTAAAAATAACAAATAAATCCATTTCTTTTGATAATGTAAAAAACCCTTAAACCCCAATAAAAATCAACTGTAAAAAATGGTGTTTTCTGGGTTCATTTTGTATTGGTTTGTGTTCACTGGTTTGCTGTTTTGTGGGCTGTGTTATGCTGCAGATCCCTTTGCAAATTTTGAACTTGAATTTGATTATTTGACTGTTTCTCCCCTTGGTGTTTCTCAGCAGGTTTATTTCTTTTTCTATATATGTATACATATATTTACTACAATTTATATGCTCTGTTTTTGTGTATGTGAATATGACATTAGTATATAGTGATTTTGAGTAGTTGTGAAATTCCTAAATGGCTTTCTGCAGTTTGTTTTACACATTGATATATATATATATATATTTGATGAAATGCATAATAGGTGTTTAGGGATTGCGTTTGTAAAACAGATTTTTCGCCTTTCAAAAACACGCATTTTTGTGTTCTTGAAACGATTTAGTTTCTAGAGAAACACAAATGATCATTATTAAGCACAACTTACTGATTGTATGCGATTTGCAAGCTCAATATTGACTACTCATTTCGCTATAAAATAACTGTTCACTTTGCTGTTAGTTAGTGTAAGCGGACAAATTTATAAACCTTAACGGCCTAATCGAAGAACCTCAAGTTTCATAGCAATTACAAATGTTGAGAAACTGGAAAATGTGTCATTTGAAATAGGGTTTTCCATGGGTTTTGGGTCCCAATACCTCGACGGTGTATGGGGGAGGTTGAGATGTAGACAACCTTACCCCTACCAAGGTAGGGAGGATGCTTCCAGGTTCTATCTAAATGATTGAATATGACCTCCAGCCTTTACACGGGGTGAGGTTCGAACCCTTGACCTCTGTTTCCAGAGGTAAGAGTGTTTCAAATGTGTCATTTCAAATAAGTGTTAAAATTGATTGAAAGGCCTACTTATTTTTATTTTGCAAAATATTTAGTGCTTATTATTGAGATTTTCCTTTTTTTATGAACTCAAACTACAGGTCATTGCAGTGAATGGAAAGTTTCCCGGCCCGACACTAAATGTTACAACGAATTACAATGTCGTTGTCAATGTCAGGAACAAATTGGATGAAAGCCTTCTTGTTACATGGTATTGTTTAGGCTCATTTCATTTTATATGAATACATAATGTGTGTTTTCGATATGTTAGTTTAGATTTTGAATTTGTAAAATTATGGTTTGATAGGCCAGGTATAGAAATGAGACGAGCTTCATGGCAAGATGGAGTGCTTGGAACTAATTGTCCTATTCCTCCAAAATGGAATTGGACTTACCAGTTTCAAGTCAAAGATCAGATTGGTAGCTACTATTATGTTCCATCTATTAATTTTCAACGGGCAGCAGGTGGTTTTGGTGGTTTCATAGTCACAAACCGCAAAGTTATTTCGCTTCCATTTAATACTCCTGATGGAGATATTGTCATTACGATTGGTGATTGCCTGATTGGTATACTCGAAGCCATATTGTTCGAGTATTGTCTACTTTTGAATTCATACTTTTAGGAGCATGATGTTTGTAATTTTTTTATTATATATTTTTTCATTTTTTTTATGAATTTAAGGATTTGAGAGCTTCCCTTGATGCTGGAAAGGAACTTGGTATGCCAGATGGCGTTCTCATTAATGGAAAAGGTCCATTCAAATATAATTCCTCTGTACCAGATGGCATCGAGCATGAGACGCTTAATGTCGATCCAGGTAAATCTATTTATTTAGTATCTGTTTAGGCCATCAGAATTCTTGTTGGCTGCAAATCTGCAATAAACAAATAACATAGATGTTGCTCGTTTTTATCGTAAGTTTCCATCTTATCTATAAGTACATGACTTGTGGACGAGAGCATGCTAGAAAGAAAGTTATATGCAGTATGAAGGCTACTTTTCATTATTATGTTTATATTTTAAAAAATAAAAGATACCTTAATTCTAGGTGCCAGTTTACATTTTAATATGATCGTTTTTCTTCAAGTTTGGCCGTAAAATTTATCACTACACTTTATAACTCACACATACATCCAAAATTGTTTATAACTTTTAACACTGATCAGTTTTCAATAATAATTGCTTTGCACTGCAGGGAAAACATATCGAGTTCGTGTGAACAATGTTGGAGTATCAACATGTTTGAATTTTAGGATACAGAGTCATAATTTACTTCTAGCAGAAGCCGAGGGACATTATACTTCCCAACAAAACTATACTAGTTTGGATATCCATGTTGGGCAGTCATACTCTTTTCTTGTAACCATGGATCAGAATGCAAGTAGTGATTACTACATTGTTGCAAGCGCCAGATTTGTGAATCAATCAGAATGGCAACGAGTTACTGGCGTTGCTATTTTGCACTATTCAAATTCTAAAGGACGTGCATCTGGTCCTCTTCCCGACCCTCCAAATGATGGAACTGATACTTCTTTTGCAGTGAATCAGGCTATGTCCATCAGGTTTGTTTTTTCTTTTCTTCCTCTGATGTTTGAATTCGGGTAAGGAGAAGGATCATGTGATATAGAACAATTGTAATCAGATAATCAACTTTATGTTAACATGCTGCACGTTATAGCTTTTAGATGTGTTTCTGCATGAAGTTGTAATAAACTAATAATGATATATTTGGTTGTTTGAGTGTTTGGCATTTTTTATTTTTAATATACTTATACATTAAGTAGCAAAAATATACATACTTATATAATGTTGAAGTGTTAAGAATTAAAGTGTGTTAACATTTCACGTTTCTATGTATCAGGATGAACAACACAGCAAGTGGAGCCCGTCCAAACCCGCAAGGTTCTTTCCGCTACGGTTCTATTAATGTGACCGATGTGTATACCTTAAGGAATGTTCCGCCTCTCACAATCGATGGGAAGCTCCGGGCCACGTATAATGGGATCTCATTTGTGAACCCCAATACACCAGTGAGGCTTGCAGATAATTACAAATTGAAGGGATCCTACAAGCTTGATTTCCCAAATACGCCACTAAATAGACCTCCTACCATGGACAGATCTCTTATCAATGCTACCTACAAATCATTTGTGGAGATCATATTGGAGAACAATGATACTGCAGTTCAGAGCTTTCATATGGATGGTTATTCGTTTTTTGTTGTTGGGTATATATCTGTTTTCTGTTTCTTCTTTATTTTTATTTTTCTTTCAAATGATGTGATGTGTATGTTAACGGTGAGATGTGAAATATTAGGATGGCGTATGGGGAATGGACAGAAAACAGCAGGGGTTCTTATAACCGGTGGGATGCAATAGCACGTTCTACCACACAGGTACCTTTTTTTTTAAACATGAGTACCATTTCATAGAGGTTGGCCGAATGAGTGGGCTGGGTGACCAGTCAATGGGGCTCACTTTTAGGTATAAGTATCAACAAGGGTCGACTTGATGTGCAACAGATCTTTTCTAAAATTTACACTTATTTAGAATTTATAATAGTTTAATTAAATAATCAATATTTTTGAATAAAATCGTTGGAAGGCCTTGTTCACTAAGAACACTTTGGGAGACATTTAATCCATATGATCCATTTTTTTAAACTATTCTAATATTATTGGTTTTACTTTTTAGACCCATTACAGATAGCACATAACCTATTTTTGGGCCATTCATATTTTAAATGCGTTTTAGCTGCCACCACTGTGGAACTTGTTTCTTCTCATAAATATATGAAAGAAACTGTCAAATTTTTACAGGTTTTCCCTGGAGGATGGACAGCAATATTGGTTTATCTTGATAATGTTGGAGCATGGAACCTTAGGACAGTAAACCTTGAGAAATGGTATCTGGGCCAAGAAACTTATATGAGAATCGTTAATCCTGAAGATGATGGCCAGAAAACGGAAATGCCGCCACCAGATAACGTGTTGTTCTGCGGTGCTCTTGCCCACTTTCAAAAGTAAGTTTCCTTAAACATTGTGTTCATGAATCTTATATCAGATAATGACCCATGGAGGTGGCAAATGACGGGTTAAGTAGTGGGTCTGGTTGGCTTGACCCAGAACACTTGTCATCCAAATTGTATATTTGGTTGGCTTGACCCAGAACACTTGTCATCCAAATTGTATATTTGTTTATACACAAATAGTGTGTAAATATGATTAGAATTTTTTTTTTCTTGTTAAAGTGATTTAGGAGTTTTTACGCATAAAAAAATAAAAAATACTTGAGCTGATGTTCAACCAGTTTAACCCCAATGACCTTTTATGAATAACAACCCAAACCAACTCAGTAAGTAAACCGGTCGATATTGCTTCATTTAATAACATATTTTGTTTGCATTTCAGGCCACAGCAAGGCTCGTCTTCAGCTCCTACAAGTCTACGAGAATCACTGAAGCTGAACTTTGCCATCATGATGTCATTTTTAGTTATGATCTACATGATGCCGTAAAAATCTTTTTGAGTTGGGATTTAACTTAATTGTTCAAAGGAGGTTGGTTTCTGGGTAATTAGCGTTTTCTTTCATTGTTGGAGAATTGGGGTTGTTCTAAGAGCAGATTATTAGTTGTTCTTTTTATTGAAAAAAGTATAGGATTATCTTCTTTGTATGCTGAAAGCGTCAAAGGCGACATGACATTGTAACCATATTTTGGTACCGATTAGCTTGTTCATGATCTTGGACCTCTTGGTTGCCTTTCCTCCATCTCTATGTTTGCAAGCATCATCCTTTTCTTAAAAAAATTGTTTAAATCGTGCATGAATTTGTTTTATCTGGTTAAGTAATAGTTAACTTTTTAAATTTACGTATGAATTACTACTAATCTTTATAACAGCCCTCTGTAATTGCACTGTAGCCTTCAGTTTTACTGTTTTCAACTTCAAGCATACCATCTGGATTAATTTCATCTTGATTCTAACTTTTCTCCCTCTTAACATCAACTCGTTTATTTCGTATGCTTCCATGACAATTACGCTTTGACGCCTAACGTTACAATCTGAGTTACTTCTGGGCCTTGAAACAAGATGGTCAATTATATCTAACAGTATGTCATTCACTATTTGAAATGCATGAAAGCTGTTTTATATATCTCCACACCTGCTAATAGTAAGAGCATTCAACGAACATGTTATTCTGTAGTGTGTTTCAATTAACTGAATAGTTAAAACTGAAAAAAAGTGTAAGCCATTGATATGCTTATTCATCGACTCTGTTTGTATTTTGGTATTTAGTATCTTGCTAGACCCGTATTTGTTCAATGTATATACTGTTGTTTAAAAAAAACAAACTTTATTTGCTTTGATGATTTGGGACTTTGGGTAGCTCATGATTCATGATCGAGTTTGAGTGCTTTTTCGTTCAATTGGCTTGCAGTTTGTGATTTGCTGGTCCGTGGTTCACGATTTGTGTAATTTACGGGTTTTGGTATACTAGTGCTTTGTCTGCTTTGCATTTCGCTGGTTTGTGATTCAGGATTGATGTGGTTCATATCCATGGTTCAGGTTAAGCTCATTCATTAGTCAAATAGTTTACTCTTCAATAAATGTGTCAAATGGAGTAGTTTTCTTGATCTCATCAGTGTATTTTTTTTCTTCTGTGAATTTGTTAACTAGGGGACAGAGTAAAATTATAATATTAAGGGGGATCAATTGCTTGATTTAAAAAGATCTTGAATTAACTTATGAACTGAAAAACTTATTTATGAATTTGTGCTAGTTTCAACAAATAATCCGAGTCTACACGTACATATTAAAACTAAACAAAAAGTTTCAAGTTAAAAAGACTGTTCTGAAGATGGTCGATGACTGAAAAACCAGAGGCGCAATTAATATAGCTAGCCACGCAATATGAAATAATTACCACTTAATGGTTCAGGTCTTTTGCTTTTTTGTTGTGGAATGGAAGAGAAGGAACAAAAAGCCAAAATTATTATAAGAAATCACATGGGAATTTGTGACCAAATGATGGTTACTTATTCTATAAGCAAACACATTCATAAAAACCTTATTATTCGGTTTCCATTATCTTTATCACTCCTGCCCCTTCCTTCAATATATCCCAACACTCACTCACTTAGCCTATAATAATTACCCTATTCATTTTACTCATGAGACATATCTATTTGCATTATATTTAAAGAGACCACAATCAAAGCCTACTAATTAACCTCAAAATGACTATTTACTAAAAAAGGTTTAATCACTGTATGACCAACGAATTTTTCTTTTTGTACATGGTTGCCCAGTAAACATTTTTATTGATATATATTCCCCACAAACTTGTAAATTTGTAAATGGTTCACCAATTTTGACCTGTTACCCTTAATAGTCGGTTAAATGCATTTTTCCTTTAATAAAATTGTGACGTGGATATTACATGGAAAAAAAATTAAAGAGTTTAATCACCAGATTACCAACGAACTTTTTCATTTGTACATGGTTGCCCAACAAACTTGTAAAATTTGTACATGGTTCACCAATTGTTGACCAGTTTACCGGTTAATATCTTTTTAGGTGATCTGGCAATGACGTGGACTATTTAAAAATATGATATGAATTCCGAATCAGCAAAGATATATATAAAAAAACATAACCCCCCACCTATATTAGGGATATTGTATTAGATAACGAAGAAGACATATTTCAGTTTAGGGTTCATGCCAACTAGGGGAAAAGAGAACGAGCATTTGATTCTTATATACAGCTTTGGTGATTTGGAATCCATATCTTCTTATTATTAGTCCACGTCATTATCAACTAAGTGTCACATCACCTAAAAAGAGGGTAATCGATAAACAGGTTACGGGTTGATGAACCGTGTACAAATTTTACAAGTTTGTTGGGCAACCATGTACAAATGGAAAAGTTCGTTGGTAATCTGGTGATTAAACTCTTTAATTTTTTTCCAGTAATTTCCACGTCACAATTTTATTAAAAGAAAAATGTATTATTAAGGGTAACAGGTCAAAAATTGGTGAACCATGTACAAATTTTACAAGTTTGTGGGGAATATATGTCAATAAAAATGTTTACAAGACAACCATGTACACAAGGAAATGTTCGTTGGTCATCCAGTGATTAATCCCTTACTAAAAATGTTAGATGACAATAACTCATATGTTTATAAAAACGATATGGCACGTTAATACTTATGTCATTTTGTGTTGGATGGCTTGAAACTTTGAAGTCTTGAATTCAAATTCGGGTATAAACAAATTGTTCATCGGATTGAAGACATGAGTTTTTCTAGAAATGATAGGTCTTCTGAAATTAAAGTTGGGTATATGAAGAAGCATACCACTTAATTCAAATTTTACCGTTAAAAAAAAAGTATATGGTGTTGTATTAATCATGCGTTTAAACAAAATCCTTTTACCAAATTCCCCTAATTAAATACTTGGTATAACTTTTTTATAGTACATTTTTCTATATTTTTATTTAAAAACATCATATATCACTTGATCACACTTGCAAATTTGCAATGATCCCTTTTCTTCTCTTTCTTATTCTATAGGTATTATTTTAAGAACTTAACTTAATTATTAGCTAAAACTTTATACTATTTTTATCCTAGGACACCTCCCTCTAGTCAACCTGGAAATCTTTGTACCCCCAAAGAGTGTGCATGAGTGTCCATAAATCCACAAGACAGACAAACTCCAATGAGTACACATGTCGTTGCTGTTTGAATTCAAACACTTGGAATTTTGACTCCCCCACCAGTTTTGACTTTTTGTATAAATCCATATCCACTTCTATATATCCATATATTTCTAACCATTTATTCCTATATCAAGTCACTCTAGCTAGTGTTTCAACCATTCCAATTCAGTCACAACAGTACTAGCTTAGCAGTCACTAAGCTAATTATCTTTCTTTCATTCTTTATAGTACGTGAGCTTCTTTCGTGTTCTCCGTATTCATGCATCTTGTCATTTGTTCGCCACTCAATGTATGTACGTACGTACTTTCGATATTTATACTGTATAGATAAATTATGATACCTTTGAATTTTTATCGATGTCTTTATTTAATTTAATCAAGGTTTCATTAAGCTGTTAGGCCGGCTTAAGCATAACGTGCATGCATGATCATCGTAGTTTCAGTTTGATACTTTGATTACTTTAATTAGCTTGATCTAGCTTCAAAAACATATAGAGAGTTGAGAGCTATATATATATATATATGCATGTTTGTGTGTACATTACTTGAAAGCTTTCTAGCTAGCTATAGGCGCCAAGCTAGTCTTATATACTAACTTTTTTTTTTTTTTTCGAACTATAGTCTTATATACTAACTTAATTATAACTTATAAGCTTTGCTACTAAATATAGACCATATGACCTATATATGGATGGTAATATACTTGATTTGATTACTGACTAATAGCTATTATAACAACTTCTATTGTTGCAAATGTTTTTTTTTATATGATATTTGCCATGCATGTGCTCATTCTTGTGTGCAGAGTTACGTGAAAATTATGTAGTTACGGTCTTGCTAGCATACCTTTATAAGTTTTGTCTCTCATTATAAGAAGAAACGGTCGAAAAATTTTCTCAGTGACTACTTAAGGCGTTTTTTCAGGCTCCCGCCGTGCTACAAATTAAAAATGAATCGATTTAGTCCATGAACTTGAATGATACGATAAATGTGGTGTGGGACAAATTGTTTGTTCAAATTCCCAACCAACCTTTCCAAATTTGAGCCATCAACAAGTGATCTCAAACTTTCTATTTTCCTGGCTAGCTTTTAAAATGTTGACTTTTTTTGGCTTCCATCTTTAATATTAGTGATTATTGTTTCTACTTACTACTACATTAATTTTGTAAATGTGAACCTTAATAACACGTTTACAAGTGGTAATCTTTAACCTTTTATACGAGTAATTATTTACCTACTTATATAAGTTTGAATTAAATACTGCCACTCAATAAAAATCTTTTGCATGCGTCCTATAGCAAAACCTTCTCATTAGTAGCTACCAGTAAATAACCATGAAAGAGCCATTATGCATTCTAAGCATTCTCATCAACACGATGATACCTAACATGGTGCCACTTTTAGTTTTTGTGACATAATTAATCTTTCTTGCACAATTACATCGAAAAAAATATCTTGGTGATTTGTACGTATATACTGTTATATATATGGGGCAGCGGATTTATTTTTATGAGATTAATTGATATGGGTTTCAAATTTAGATGATGATGATCGAATATGTCATATGTGTTATGTGTATCGAGTTTAATATGCATGCATGCTACCAACACATGTTTTAAATTATCAAAAAGCCAATATATATATATATATATATATATACACACACACATACACACACAGCCTTAATTTTCGTCACTTCATACTTCTTGACTGAAATTTCAGAACACTATCAACGGTCAATTTTCCTACTTTTTGAAGGAGAAAAACATATATTTGCTATATATATGTTTCTAGAATTCTGTTATCGACTTGATTGTGCCTGACTTTTGGTGCAAACTAAAATAATCATTAATTCTAGTAAATATAGAAGAAAAGAGACACAGTTTTAAATTCAACAATATTTGTCTCCTATAGCTTGTCTTAGCAATGTATAGTGGAGTAGTTTTTTGTTTTATACGTACTTGCACAAAAACAATGATAAAAAAAACCCATAAAAACAGTAACTAATGATTACAAAGTGAAATTTCTATTGTAGAAAAGAAGTAAATTTCATTATTGTTTTTAAAGATTACTTTTGGGACAAGGCAAATGTGAGAATATATTGTTGATTATTTCGCTATCCCTTCAAAGGAAAGTTCTGTTGATTGGTTTGTTTGCATAAACATCAAGCATTCATTCACTTTTTCCTCTCTCCATCAAACCCTATATATACATATATCATCAAACCTATATACGAGTATATATATACATGTACTGTCAATGTATGGAGGCAAACTTTAGTTATAAGCATATATATATATACTATACTGCACAATTTTTCCTTTTGTAAAACCTATAATGGCCATAAATCTAACAATATTTCTAAACATGGAAACCCTGTGTACAACATCAACTTCACTTTATCCTCATTATATATTAGTAGTTTTTATATATACGTGTTATTCTCTCTTTTGGCTAGCTTGCCATGTCTTAATCTTACACTAGAACTTCATTACTACGAGTAGATTTTTAAGGTTCGGAACCGGCCAATGTCCATTAAGCAGTTGATCTTTCATTGTTGACTAACGACGACGATCCTATACCGGCCACTACGTCATGGTTAAATATAGACTTACTTAACCATTTATATATACAACAGTCTAAATGCATGAATGGTCATATGTTCGTTTGTAATTAAACTGCGTATATATCATGATCATCATTACGATAGATCGAGTGATTACAAGATGTTATATATAGCAAAATATGATCAAGGTCATATTAATTGGATGCCCAAAAGATATATAAATAAAAGTTCTCATGAAGTTAATTAAACAATGATTAGAAGAAATGAAAAACAAAAACAGCGCATGCATATGGCTGTCAGATATTTTTATAGGCAACATAATAAAGCCCATTACACACACACACATATATATATATATATATATATATATATAACTGAATATATATATATATATATATATATATAACAGACAATAATGCTGTGATCCTAAGTAATAATAATAGGACTCACTTATACATGCCTACAATACTAAACAATCCCTTGATTGTTTTAGTTATGACATACAATATGGGTTAACCATTAAGTTATTTGACACTAAATAAGGGGTCGGCGGGCATATAGCTAGTCGAACCAGGTATAGATGTTTATAAAATTACATGTATATATAGCACTTTATATATATATCTTTATTATGTACATTGACAATTGAAATTTGATTATGTATTTGCAATTGATAACTTCGATGACGATCTTCTTTGCTTCATTTCCATAGATCAATGTGACAACTGGAGATAGAATTTGAGGCGTCTTCTTGCTTGTTCAATTGGGTAATGAGGTCGGAATTTGATATTTCATGGTCATCGTGCGAGTGGTAGATTGGATTATTGTTATCTTCAATAATATCCGAGTACTCCTTTTCTTTGGCTAAAACCTCACCTTGGCTAAGTAGCTGTGATGCAACAAACTTGTCAAGAACTCGCCAATCTGTTACTTGATTGTTAACATTTTGATCTTGATTTTTATGAATGTTGTCGTTGTTTTGGTGATCATGTGTGATTGCGGATGGATGATAGTTGATATTCCTACTTTGGTCTATGTTAATACCATAAATAGGCATTGTAGAACTGTGAGGAGGGAGCAGTTTTGGACTCTCTAAAAGAGGGAGGTGGAGATAGTGGTCAGAGGCAATATGGTAGTTTTGCAGCTGGTCTAACTCTTTCTTGCAAGAACCATAAGGATATTGGTAGCCATGGCTAACCATGTGAGATTGAGAGCTGTTTTGGTTTGGTGAATCAATTTCTGGCATGAATGAGACTTGATGATCATCGTACCAAATTGGCGATTCATGATCACTTGCTCTTCTCATTGTTGGTAGTCTTTTCTTAAACACTCTACAAACCACCCACCCTTCTTCCTGTTTTAAATCAACAAAAATAAATCAAGTAAACTATATGAGAAAAAATTATATACTTTTGATCATAAAATATTGGATAGGGACATGAAAAAAAGGGTAAATGGGTGAAAACGCTCTGGTCCCATATACTGTCTTGGTACCCAGAGCGATAGGGACATGTACTGACCTGAGTCGTGGTTGCATTTTCATCTGACTCAAGTCGATACTCATGCATTATCCAGTCTGATTTTTGTCCATTAGGAGCACGACCTTTATAAAAGACTAATGTTTTTCTCATCCCAACCAAGTCATGCTTTGAGTATATCGCCTTATCTCTTCCCGTTGCCTTCCAAAATCCTGCTGTTGTAGCTCTATTCGTTCGAGTTCCAGTTGGGTATTTCTTATCTTTATGACTAAAAAAATACCATTCGTTTTGTTCTTCGGTACCTAGCCTGCATAGCTCTATTTAAATCTATAAATTAGCAAGATCATATGGCTGATAACATATCAATGACCAACTAGCTAGTGTATTCACAATCTTTCATGCCGATACTTCAAACTTTTGGATGCAAGTATTTCTAAGCATAGCTAGAGCCCTAATAATTAATCTTTTATGTATATTAATCGGTGACATATGATCGAAGTGTATCTCATACCATAGCAAATCAAAATTGTAGATAGTCTGCTTTGGCCTGTGGTGATTGCATATGAATATTTCTTGTTAACTAATATTTTTGTGTTGAAATTTGCAGATTGATTGTAGATTATACCTATAAGATCCCATGGCTCAATTTTGTAAAGATCGACATCTCTGATGACATCTAGGTCGATCCTTCTTGAGTTGATCTTTTTTCTAAGATAGTAATCAACAAGTTCTTCGTCGGTGGGATGGAACCGAAATCCAGGAGGCACATGTGAAAAAGTGTTCATACTCCTCCTGTAGAAATTGAACCTGTAATATTCCAATCTGGTCCAATTGATCAATTTAGTTTCGGAACTATTATTATTAGTATATATAAACATAGAGATATAACCAATCTGTATCAACATGTATAATTTGACTCGTTTAATGCAGTTAATTCATCTTTGTATGTTTATTAGTTATAATGTAATTTGAAATATAGTTAAACACAACAAACTTTCAAAGCTACTCAACTAAGTTTTTGGTAGTAGTATTGGGGCAATGTAGATCTTACCTTATTAACCAACACCAATCAGTCAATCAAATGAAAGCTTTTTGTCATTACAAAACATGTTCTTTTATTATAAGTATGCAATATTTTTATAAATTAGAGTAAGTGATGACAATTTTAAAAAACTTTGTTCAAGTGTGAGAAAGCACTGCAAAAAATTTGATCTGGTTCTCATTTTTGGAGGGATAAAAAGTTCAAGATCAAAATTATATATACTAGAAAAGTTAAGGCTAGCTTCATTTCTTATTTTGCTGAAACGTCATAACCCATGATTAGTCTCCTCTTGGGATTAGTCTGCTCTGACTCGATCTAGGCTCGCAAAGTAAGTTAGCTATTGGGATTAGTCTCCTCGTAAAGCGAGTAAAGAACTATGATTACCAAAAAGAAACGTCATAACCCCATGAAATTCATTATGGATCCCTATGAATATTCAAAGTCATTGGTGACATCTCTTTGTTCAAAAATTTCGATCTTGAGCAAGAAGTACATTAAGTTATATTTTTCTGTATCTAGTGATCCCACTCTTATATCTTTTTTGTTCAATGCAAACAAGAAACCTAGCTCTTTACCATGACAAAACATAAACAAAGACAATAATGATATGGAATTTTAAAGATGAGAACAATATACAAACAAAGAATAGATGTGTAAAATGAAACACATTGCATGTTTATAGCATTTATGTTATGTATTAAACCACTAGCTATGACAATAGATGACTTTGAGCGCGCTAAAGAAAGAAAATTGCATGATAAATTATTAGTTTTCCAATAGATGAGAAGAAAACTTAGCTAGTTTGAGCAATCTATTGTGTGTTAGTGTATATATATCCCTAATTAAGAACAAAGTGAAAAAAGAGAAAATTTAATCTGTCAATGTTTAGAAACAGATCTTATAAGTGCATAATTATTTGACTCAACATGAACAATATTCGTGTGGTATATACCATGAATCCTTGTTCGAATAACAGATAGTTGAGGCTCCATGAACAATTACTCACAATTGAAATAGAACAAGAAGAATGAATAATATTAGAAGACATATGGAGAACTTACTATGATAACTACGTTATGGACATGCGATAAGGAACTGAGATTTCTACATACATAAACTAGCATATATATTGAATCATCTATGAATATTATGAACCTTTATATATAATTTTTATAGAACTATTGCAAAGATCATTGATTCATCGATGATAAGGAAAAAGAATATAAAGGAGAAAATAGATGGATCGAGCACGCGATGCATAATGGTAACAAGTAATTGGGGATGTAATAATGAACCAAAAATCATAATTCTTGTAGGCACACACACAAAGGTGGCACTAATTTATGTTTTTATGCTTTTTCACATATTAGTGATCAATAGCCATGCATGATCATGTGTATATACTAGCTCTTGATCAAATGTAGACAATGAGCATGCTAGCTAGAAGATCAATCATTTTGTTAATAACACATCATAAAATGAATCAAGAAGTAGTCATGAAGTGAAAGACCAACTTATAATTAAATCATACCAAGTATATTGTTCTTGATCAAAACCAATACTTTATTCGATCTCCAATGAAAGCTTCTAAAGATCCGATATGATCTCGACGATAAAGAAGAAATATGTTAATGGTTGTATAGGTTTTGATATGGATCATGTGAAGTGGGAAGTATGGCTCCAAAAATGCAGGAGGAAACTAGCTAGGGAAGATATATAGATCAAAGACAAGAATAAGAAGATTAAGGTTGTTGTCTGATCTTGGGAATTGAAGCGGATATGAAGCATTGGAAGAAGCTAAAAAGGGAAAAGATGAAAAGGGTCCAATTCATGGGAGAATGGCATGGAAATAAGGTTAAATAGGACAAATTAAAACAACAAACAAGCTGAAGATCAAGAAAGATGATGAAAGAGAAACAAAAGCCCTAGCTAATGATGAAAGATGATGGCATAGAGATAAAGTGTGTGTGATATATGTTTTTATAATTTTATGTTTTGTTTAGTATGATTAAAAAAAAAAAAGTGTAACTTGTCTTTGTCTTTCATTGTCGGAATAGGGCTAAATTGGTGGGGAAGATTTTTTTGGCGCTAAATTTATATGCCATCCACCAGCCACTGACTAAGACCCTAACCGTGTCATTTTTACTTTTTCTTTCTTTTTGCAATTTCTATTCATTTATTTTTTCTCAAAAATGTGCAACTTACGTTTGTTCAGAAGCTTTTTATGATATTTTTTTTTTGTTCTGAATTTTGTTTTCCAAGCTTCTAATTACGATTGAAGAGCTTACTATTGTCTTGTCTATCCATGAGAGGGTCGTGGTGAACTCATAGCCGTCTTCGAGAATATAAAAGAATTCAAACCCCGGCTAAGTAAGTTCATAATGAAATATAAAAGTATGGACTCAATAATCAATAGGATTAGACAGGCTCAAAAGGTTTTCACAAAGGAAATAGTGGAAAAAAATGGACTAAACATTATACATGTCCCATACCAAAACATCTTATTTAAATACATGACTAGATGTTACATAGACACAAAAACTTTCTACAATAAGCTAGTACAAGACCAACCACAAAGATATATATCCCCAAATCAGTAGTTCTCCTTCCTCCCCTGTTTCTAACACCCCTCATTCCTCTGTTTTCACCATTAATCGCATTTGCAGCTGCCTTCGAAAAATTCTTCAACTCATCCATATATCGCATATCTTTTCCTAGGCAACATTCCAATGCTCTTTTTCTCTCTTGAAAATTTTGATTTTAAATTTAGATTTAATTTCTTGTAGATAAACTTATTTTAAATAAAATACATAATATACATACATATATAATTTTTTAAAAATAATATGGGCCCTTGGGTGGAGTGGGCAGCGCTCAGTGGCCCTCCGTGTACCCTCTGGGCCCGCCCCGGGTGACCTACATGCACGGAGGAAGGAGAATAGTGTCCCTTGGGTGACTTTAGCTTCTTGAAATCGGTTGCGCCTAGTTTTGTTTTGTCATTAGGTTTGCTAAACTCCATATAATATTGTACCGTTTGTTTTAAACTTGGATGTATTCATTCATATACAAAATGGCTTATAAACTGTAACACCCCGACAAGGCGGAATCACGAGGGTTACATATTAAGCACAACACGACATGAAAATTAAGTAGAGGCAAGTCTAAATGCATTAAAAGGATTGGACAATCCATACAATTCAATTTAAATACAAGTACCGGATCAACAAATATGCATAAGGAGCACGACCATCAAACGTTTACAAAAGATAGTACAAAAGATGGCTTATGATCCTAAGCATAACCCAATAACGGGGACTATGAATCACGGATCCAAGTAATAGTCCAAATCCAAATCCTAGCATGCAATCCATCAAACAATCATCCAATGCGTCTTTGATTAACTTGATCACCTGAAAAGTGTACTAAAACGTGTCAACATAAAGTTGGTGAGTTCGTAGGTTTAAGTAATGAATATCAAGTGTCGGGATATCAACCGTTAACGATACACGAGGATTAGAATACCTAATCACGTTTACACAAATCAATACAAGTCAACGTTTACGTTCAATAATAGTTATAACGGCACGACTTACATAATAAATAATGCGCGATAAACCGGCACGACTTACATGATGAACAATGCGCGAAATACGTTTCTGGCACGACTTACATAATGAATAATGCGCGATCATAAACACATACAATCACGTAAATAAGCAAAACAAGTAAGCATTCAACGTCTCGTTCCATATCATAACAAAGCGAATCAACCGACAACCGTTTAATAACGAGTACACTTTCCACCCCAAATAATATAAACGTAGGGGCTACGAGACTCACCTTTGCCTTGTGTCGTCTAGTTATAATTTAATTGTAAGTATGCAACGAGTTACAAGTGTCCCGAATTCTTCAACGATCACAACCAATCATTATACGTTTACGACACGTTGATTAATATAAATACGTATGCCCGTTTCCATTTTCATATACTCCCTCCGTCCCACTAGAAGTGTCACATTTTGGATATTCAAAGTATTGAACTACACATTAAACTTATCCATATGAACACTAGACTTTGGACCCTCAAAACCAACCGATTAGGACATCTTAGGGACTGTGGAACGACCCAAAACAAAGCCCGATCCATTCCTAGAAAGGTGGGCCCAATGCTAGAAAAGAGAAAATAGCATCACAGCATGTAGCGTAAGGGACGCCACATAATGGCGTAAGGTACGGCGGGAAGGAATACAACTGGCGTAAATTACGGTGAAAGTCGGCGTAATGTACGGTGGAACAAATGAAACCGGCGTAAGGTACGGGGGAAGGAATACAACTGGCGTAAATTACGGTGAAAGTCGGCGTAATGTACGGTGGAACAAATGAAACCGGCGTAAGGTACGGCGGGAAGGAATACAACTGGCGTAAATTACGGTGAAAGTCGGCGTAATGTACGGTGGAACAAATGAAACCGGCGTAAGGTACGGCGGGAAGGAATACAACTGGCGTAAATTACGGTGAAAGTCGGCGTAATGTACGGTGGAACAAATGAAACCGGCGTAAGGTACGGCGGGAAGGAATACAACTGGCGTAAATTACGGTGAAAGTCGGCGTAATGTACGGTGGAACAAATGAAACCGGCGTAAGGTACGGCGGGAAGGAATACAACTGGCGTAAATTACGGTGAAAGTCGGCGTAATGTACGGTGGAACAAATGAAACCGGCGTAAGGTACGGCGGGAAGGAATACAACTGGCGTAAATTACGGTGAAAGTCGGCGTAATGTACGGTGGAACAAATGAAACCGGCGTAAGGTACGGCGGGAAGGAATACAACTGGCGTAAATTACGGTGAAAGTCGGCGTAATGTACGGTGGAACAAATGAAACCGGCGTAAGGTACGGCGGGAAGGAATACAACTGGCGTAAATTACGGTGAAAGTCGGCGTAATGTACGGTGGAACAAATGAAACCGGCGTAAGGTACGGTGCCCTGCAAAGGTCTGTTTTGGCGCCTGAAACTCGAGAATGTGGCGTAGACAGAGGAGAAGCTGCGTAAGGTCCAAATAAGGTTTCCAGATCGGCGTAACCTACGCTACTAAGGGCGTAGGCTACGGTGGTGCAGGGGAGAAAAAGATTTTTGGGCAAGGATCAAGGATGAACACAGAGTTGACTTTTAAGTCAACTTTGACTTTCAAGCATCAAACCCTAAATTGGAGCTACATAATTCGATTTGAGATGAAATTAAAGTGTTTTTGTGTATTGTTAATCAGTTTGGACATGAATGAAAACAAACCCATTTCGAATCCGACCCAAAATCATAATTTATATATAAATTTCGCTTTTGACCTAATTTTTATTTATAAAACCCTAATTTGACCTTAAATCCGATTTTGACTTAGAAAATGACTCAATAATATTTGTATATGATTAAAACAAGCTTACAAACATAAAATGATGATATTGAGACAAGTTTGCTTACCAAAATCTTCCAAACAAGCTTTAAATCCGAATTTGACCCGAAAATGACTATTCCTTGCACTTGAAGATTTGATCTTTTGATATGGTGATTAAATGATGATATTGATGATAAGTTTGCTTACCAAAATCTTCCAAACAAGCTTTAAATCCGATTTTGACTTAGAAAATGACTCAATAATATTTGTATATGATTAAAACAAGCTTACAAACATAAAATGATGATATTGAGACAAGTTTGCTTACCAAAATCTTCCAAACAAGCTTTAAATCCGAATTTGACCCGAAAATGACTATTCCTTGCACTTGAAGATTTGATCTTTTGATATGGTGATTAAATGGTGATATTGATGATTATTCTAACTTGAATTTAGCCAAACTAACAATTAATGAGATGAGAATTTAGAGAGAGAGAAATGAATGCATGCAATTAGTGAGAGAGAGGAAGTTGGATGGATGAAATTGAATAAATGGGTGAGATGGTGGAAGACTTTGGTTGGGTGGTTTGGGATTGGGTTGGGTCAAGGGTGGTTAATGGGTCATGGGTCGACCCATGGATCACCCGTTTACGTTTCTAATTCAATTAAACGTCAACTTACGACCTAAACCGAATCGATACGTCCACGTAGCTTCGACTAGCATAAATACACGTTTCTAATTCATAAATAAATAAATGAATTATTTAAATCAATCAAAATAATAAATCATTTAGCACGTTCGAGTCAACGGGTCGAGAATCAATTAAGCCACAAAATCATGGAATTAAATCAAAATTAATCACGTTTAATTCACGTTAATACAAGTCAAAAATCACGAATGTTACTAAACAATTAAATGTATAACATGAACATAAAAACTTTGATCAATATTGTCTTCTCACTCCAGTTATAAAATATTTACCGCGGTTTTTTTTCTTAGAGGACATGGTTTATATTTGGTACAGCTTGAATATATGAACCCGTTTTTCTATATTAATGCAATTAATTAATGTGGCATAGATCGACATCGATATAAATATATAGTGTGTATCTATACATATGTCTGGTATGGGGCCAAACTTAAGACAAATGTTATCCCTACAACAACAAGAAGAAAGAAGCATTTCTTGTTAATTACTACAGGTATAAAATCCAATTGGGACCAAATTTAGTATCACATGTACAGCATACCCATTAGTTGAAAGTTGACTTTTAGCTACTTGTGAACCCCCACCACTAACTACCTCAAGTATATTTCTAACATATATATCTAAGTTAAATATTAAACCAGGCTATTTTCTTTTCGAGGAGCGTAAGTCCACCAGGCCAAAAAAGTCAAACCCCGACCAGGCAGCATTAGCGGCGACGTCGCCGCTAATACTGCGGGTCCCCATGTCAGTAACGGCTAATCTGGCAGAATATTAGCGGGCCCCCGTCAGTAACAGAGTATTAGCGGCGACGTCGCCGCTAATGCCCCTGGTCGGGTTGACCTTTTCCTGGTCGTGTTACCCTATGCCTTTCTTTTATATATTTAAGTCCATGAACCACCACAGTAAAGATTGATGATGACATATTAAATGAATTGTATATGTTACATGAATTTATTTAGATATACTCTATTATCCGCTTGGTTCTTGATACAGTTTGATGCCTGATATGTTAATATAAAGCAAGAAACAAAACCGATATAATATAGGGATTAGTATTTCAAAATGTAAACAACTTTACACGAATTGTCATAATGTGTATCGAACTTCAATCCTGTGCACTGTATGATTTTGGCCAATCAAAAACTTAGAAGTGACAGCTTATATGGTTGACACATATACACGAATACACACAATGCACATGATTTAAAAGTTCATTACATACAATGATCAGGATTGAAGTTTCATACACAATATAATAATTCGTGTAAAGTTGTTTACATTTGAAGGTAATAATCCCTAAAATATAATACGGGATAGTTTTGTCATTCTTAACAATAGTTAATCGTAGGAAAAGTAAATGTATTCTAATTAATTAACCCCAATGAAACTTTTTTGTTAGGATAAAATCCAACTAACAAATCTAATTATAAAGATTGTGCTCGTTCAGTTTTGTTTAGCAAGCATATACTGATCTTATGAGTTCTAATCCCTCAAACAGTTTAAGGTTTAAGTAATTCGAACTGAAGAAGCATTTTTAAGACATGTCTATGTCTTGCTAAAGTGGAGTCAACAAATATGTTTTAGAATCAACACAAAGTCAAAAATAGCTTGGAAGTTTTATGAAAGTGTTACAAGGATATATACACTAATGAAGAACTTTGAAAGGTTCATTATTACTCATATAATATAATTAAGTGTAGACCAAATATAGCTTATATAACCAACAACGAGTCGGCCCAATAGTAAGGGAAGCACTTGGTGACCTTAAGGTCCCAAGTTCGATCCTCGCTTGCAAAAATAATTCTTTAAGTACCCGTTATCAATGAAGGCTAGACCCATATGTGAAGTTATAAAGATGCGGGTTCGATCCTTCGGGGTGCCCAGATCATGTGAAAATTAGGATGAAAGTATTGTACCGACATCATATGACTCATACGGATGAGTCGATTGATTTGGAATTGTGATACCGGCATCATATTACCGGATTCATTACCCTTGTTAAATATAACTTTATATACAATTTAAGTATTTGATAACTGTAGTTTAGAATATATAGATTTTTTAAACACATAAATTCTTAGCTCCAGGAACTACAGAGTAATTTAATTAAATAAAAAGGATGATGACAAGTAGTAGAATTATCGTTATAAAGCCTTACTAGTTATAGAGTATTACTATTTTTTTTTATATAAAGTAAAAAACTATGATCATTTTGTAATAGAATGGAAGTAGAGTTATATAGTAGTATGATGATTAAACAAACGGCGTTATGAAGGTCATCGTCACAAATACGTTTAGTTTCCACCACCGACTGTAATCATGGTTCCACCCTGTTTCTCCCTGTACATACACTTGTCTACCTACGATTCATTATCCATATATGCTCCATTTTTTTCAATTCAATAATATAAAAATTGTTAAAAACAAAAAAATATCTGAGGAAAGTGTAACCAAATCCAATTAACCGGACCCAAGCTGAATGGATTTGGGTGAAACGGGTTGAGTTATTTGATTTACGAGTCGTCATTTGGGTTAACCCGAATAACCCAAACTTAATCGGTTTGGATTACTGGTGAAAATTTTATAATATGGGTCAACTCGAATAACCCAATAAGATTTATTGTTTTATATATACTAATATAACACATCAAATTTGTTTAATGTATATATTCTTAAAATTTTTATAATCTGGATTCCAACCTGGTTCGTTCCTAAGCTGGTTAAGGCTTGTCCAAACCGGATTAATTATTTCAACCCGGTTATTTTTTTGTTCAACCCGATGTTAGTGCATTACAAGGAATGTTGCGTTTATCTTTTTGGGAGCAAGTTGCGTGTTAGTCAACCCGGTGTTGGTGCAAGACAATGAATTCGGTAATAGCCTTGTCGAACCCGGTTGAAGGTTTGCTAAACCCGGATTAGTTAATTCCAACCCAATTATAATTTGTCCAACTCGGGTACGTTTATGGCTAGTATGTATCTTTTATTTTCCGGATACTTATACACGATTTCACATTAAACTTCAATGTTTAAATTAAACAAAGACAAACGAGCCTAATCACCACATCAAACTTAATTTAAAAATAGGGTTGTCGAAAAATTTTGACCCTAACCCGACCCACTAAAAGTTTCAGGTCAAAACTTTCAACCCTAACCCACAACCTGTCAGCCCGAACCCAACCCACCAACCGAAAAAAAATCGGGTTGGACGGTCGACTTAAGGGTTGACGCATCAAATGAGTTTGTGTGTTGGTGGGTTAGTTTCAGGTCAAATGGGTCATATATTGTTTGGTTGGCGAGTCATATGGGTTGGTGAGTCAACCTATTAAAATTTTTCTTATATAAAATTATAATTTTTAGGTTGACGGATCGACCTATTAACCCAAAGAGTCAACGTGAATTCATCCCAAAAAAGTCAAGTTAACAGGTTGACATGTAATGTATACGCCATTAATTTTTTTTTTTGTCATATATTACTAAAATAACGGATTTCACCAATTTACCCTTCACCACAGAAAAATAAGAATTCAATAAGTTAAAGATGTCATATGGTAAAATCAACTACTATATTAGTATATATAATCAAAATTGATAGTATATAGATTATCACCCTAACTTTGTTTAAATCTTTAAATATTCGATAATTATTTATTTACTATATGTAGTTTAATGTAATATTATAAAAATATTAAAGACCCAATTAATACACGAACTCAAAATATATATAATACTAGTCTTCAGGTCCGTCCGATGGACGGATATTTAAAATATATATATCAAAGATAAATATCAAAATAACAAATAACAAAACAGGTGAAAAATAACAAAACATGAACAAAACAAATTTAAAAGAATAAACCATTTTGTAGTAGAAGAAGAAGCATAATCAAACTACAATTGACAACAAACTAAATTAAAAGAGATGAAAAATAACATTAACATAACTATTTAATATCAAATAATAAACAAACACTAACAAAATACCAAAAATAATATAAAAAACCGTATGTTTTTTTTGTTGAGAAATTTACTGAACTTGATTTGTTTATTAAAGATAAGAAGAAAATGAATAATATGAATGAGAATGATTAATAAAATTTAGGTTGTATATATAATAATATTTATTGGGAGAGTTTTAAGGATATTATATATTTAAATATTATAAAATATATATATAATTTTACATATATACATATAAGTATATAACTTTGAAAATATACATATAAGTATAACAAGTAGTTTTATATATAATATATATATATATAATATATATATATAATATATATATATAATATATATATATATAATATATATATATATAATATATATATATATATAATATATATATATAATATATATATATATAATATATATATATATATAATATATATATATATAATATATATATATAATATATATATATAATATATATATATAATATATATATATATAATATATATATATATAATATATATATATAATATATATATATAATATATATATATAATATATATATATATATATAATATATATATATATATATATATATATAATATATATATATA
>CM067168.1:55260702-55348202 GCA_034093135.1 Erigeron breviscapus | reverse complement strand
CTTTGTTCCTTGAATCCATCGATAACAATATGCCTGACATCCTTGCGGATGGTCCTTATGTTCCTACACAAACCATTGTGGTAGAAGTTGTGGTCAGGGAAGGTCAACCAACCATTCCTGCCATAGTCAAATCTATTGTTAAGGACAAGGCAGATTGGGGGGATGAGGATAGGAGGTTGGCAAACTTGGATGTGAAGGCTAGAAATTTCATTGTCCAAGCTGTGCCCAAAGACCTTTGCCATTCTATTAAAATGTGTTCTACAGCTAAGAAAATGTGGGGTACATTGACTGTCATGTTTGAGGGTTGCTCTACCTCCATGGAATCCACAATTACTACATTGACCAGGAGGTATGAGAGATTTTTCTCTTTGAGAAATGAATCCTTGACTGACACTCATACCCGCTTTAATGCTTTGGTAAATGATTTAGCTGCTGTTGGAATTAATAAGAAAAATGAGGTTTTAAAGAGTAAATTTCTTGATTCATTACCACCCAAATGGAACAACTATATTTCTTCTGTTAAATTAAGTTCTGTTTATCATGATCTTGATCTCCCTGGACTTTTTGGTTTGCTTCATAACCAAGAATGTTCAGATGCTGAAAAGTTAATTGCTATGGGTGATTCTTATAGTCAGCCTGCTGCTGCACTTGTTGCTTCTATGACTGAACACCCTAGTTCAATTAGTAATGAGATCATTCCTTGTGTTAATGATGATATTCCTGTGATGTCTAAACCTAACTCTGTTTGTGCTGAATCTGAATGTGATGAATCTGATGGTGATGAACTAGCTAATGAAGTAGCTATGTTGGCTGAAAGGATCAGAAGGAGATCCTTTAATAAGTTTAAAGGAAAAGGAAGAGGTGGCCTAGCTGACAAGACCAAGAAGCCATTTGACATGTCCAAGGTCACTTGTTACAAGTGTGGCAAGACTGGACATATGGCTGGAGATTGCAGATCCAAAGAAACTGCTCAAGCTGTGCCTGCCAAAGGTGGAAGAGGTGAAAAATACTCTAAGCTCAAGACTAAGTACAAAGCCTTGAAAGCACAAGTAGCTGAGCTGACTGAGAAGGTGAACAAAAATGAGAAGAGTCTGGTAGCCAAAGATTGGGCTGAAAGTGCCACATCATCTGATGATGAGCTGTACAAAGATGCCAAGTGTTTCATGGCTAAAGAAGCTACTCAAAGATTTGCTGAAGATCTGGTGAAAATACAACAGCAATCTGAGTCAGCTCACCAGGCATCTACCAGTCAGACTGCTCCACCTGAGGTAACTTCTTTTTCCAATCTGTCTGATAATGAGAAGCTGTCCAGACTGAATAAACTTGGTGATGAGGTTTTACTACAAAAACACTTTAATCAAGAACTCAAAAAGGAAATACATGTTTTGAAACTTGATAATAGCTCTAAGAGTCACACCATTGAAAAACTAGAATCTGAAGTTAAAGCTCAAAAGCAATTAAACTCCATTTTGATTAAAGAAGCTAAAACTGCAGAAGAAAAGTTTTTAAGTAAAACGAAATTCCCTTAACGGGGGAATAATGTAACAACCGTGCATTTTGACTTTTGACTATGGGTACGTTTCCTAAGTTTTGTTTTAATCAATATGATCAAGTGCAATTTAAGGTTCATTTAAGTGCAATGTGTTCATATGGGTCAATTTATTGTGCAATTAGAGACTTATGTGCAAGTTGAGACCATTAGTTAGTGCAAATCGACTTTTACTTAAATAACATCTAATTTAAACTAGTAAATGATATGGATCCTAACCATGGGTTATACCCAAACCCATGACCCACCCAAGGAACCAACCCTATCCTCCCTCATTTCCATCCATTCATTCATAACACTTCCATATTCTCTCCCATCTCACTAATACTCACACTCTCAATCTTTCTCTAGATTCTTGGTCATTTATGCTAGTTCAACTAGATTAATAACAAAATCATCATCCTTATTATCATTCTAACATCATATCAAAGATTTCAAGTTTCAAAGTGCAAGAAAAGCTTCAACTAGGTCAAAATCGGGTTTGATTGCTTGTGGAAGTTTTGGTAAGTGTTTTCTAGCTTAAATCCATCATTTCTAGTTGTTAAACTTGTATTTCATCTAAATCTAAGCACTCTTGGTCCTTATAGCTTCAAAATCCGAAATTAGGGTTTCTAGTTATCTAAATTAGGTCAAAATCGATTTGGGTCAAAAGTTATGTTTTGGAATGGGACTTTTGAGTGGGTTATGTTCAAATGAGTTTGTTATGTCCAGAATCGGGCCAAGGAACTCTTCAAAACGATTTATAAGTCGAAAACTAGGTTTTGGGTCAATTTTGGTTCAAATGGGTCAAGATCGAATTTTAGTAAGAAAATGTGTTAAAGGTTGGTTTTGGATGATGAAACTTGCTTAGTTATGTTCAATTATGTTTAACTACGTTTAAAAATGAGTCTTGGAGTTGTGCAAGTCGATTTCATGGCGTAAATGTTGAGATTTTGGGGGTTTTGTTCGTGGTCCCTGCATAACCTGCAGGTGCTGGCTGCAGTCTGTGGTCACTGCGGCGCAGTGAGCCCTCCTCTGGCCCACTGCGGCGCAGTGCCATGTTACTGGCCCTGGCCCTGGTCCAGTGCCATGTTACTGGCCCTGGTCCTGGTCCAGATTACCCACTGCGGCGCAGTGGGCATGGTTCTTGCTCACTGCGGCGCAGTGCATTGTTTCGGCCCCCTGGTCCAGTTTAGCCACTGCGGCGCAGTGGGCATGGTCCTTGCTCACTGCGGCGCAGTGCATTGTCTCGGCTTTCTGGGCTGCCCAAGCCACTGCGGCGCAGTGAGCTTAGCCCTGGCTCACTGCGACGCAGTGAATTGTTTCGGCTTTCTGGTCTGACTTAGCCACTGCGGCGCAGTGAGCTTGGTCCTGGCTCACTGCGACGCAGTGGATAGTTACTATGTTTAAATACGCGTTCAAATCCCGGGTTCAATTCTAAAGTTCAAAAATGCTAAATGAGGACGTGGTTCTATATTTATATATATTGATGTGTACATGTACATTATGATAGGTTGTGATCGGTTGGCAATTAATTGACGTTCTAGATCACTTTAAATTCGGTAAATCAAGGCAAAGGTGAGTTTTCGTAGCCTCCCCTACTCTTTTAAGAGTCGGGCTGAAAAGTGTACCTCGTGTGTGATGATATTTGGGTCGTATATGTTGTGTGACATTTTTCGTTGATGTGCAATTATGTGATTTGTAGTATGGTGACTATATTGTGAAATTTGTGTTGTTAGGCTAGTTGTGTATATATGGAGGACGGTAATGCCTTTGAAAGGTTGGAGATGTGGTGGGAAGGCTGCGGGTGACCCTATATATAAGCATCAAAGGCCTTTCAAAAGTAGTATCGTACAAAGTATATGCATAGGGTGTTTGGTTATGTGTGGACATTGATGGTCATGGATGGGTACATTTACGTGCAATTGAGTACAATGAGTACATTTACGTGCAATTGAGCCTTGTTATCAGCCTCCTTCACCACCCAAAGTCCAAACCAAATAAACTATTTCTAAACCAATTAAGTTGGTTCAGAAATCTGGTATTGGGTTTAAAGATCCTGAAACCATTGGTCAGAGCATTGCTGAAGCTGTGTCTGAAGCTGATCAGGTTGTTGAGTTAAAACCTGAAGAAAGTCTTGACTTGTCCAAACTGACCATCACCCAATCTGTATCAGATTCAAAGACTAAAATAAACAAGAGTAGTTTAAAGAGAAATAAAAGAAAGGATAGAGATCACAGTGTTCCTAAAGAGAAAATAAAGCTTTTAAAGAGTAAGAAGTCTGGTTCTCTAGGAAATGAGTCACAAGCAAAATCTGAGTCTGTTTCAAGTAACACCAAGTCTGACTCTGACAAGTTGATTTTAAAATATGTTGAGTCCAAAACTGACAAGGTGTCAATAAAGGCAAATTTTCTTAAGAATGTGTCTGATCCAAAAATTGTTGATCAAAGAAAATTGAGAGCTGAATGTAAGAAAGCTGGAATAGGCAAAGGTTTTGTTCATAAGGAAACTCTAAATGTTGCTAGAAAGAACTTTGAATCTGGTAAAGGACAGACCAAGCAACAATGGGTTTCAAAATGTGAAAAGAGTCTGTGTTTAGTTTCCCAATCTGAGTCAGACCAGAAGGTCAGCTCTGGTGAACCCATCTTTAGATGGGTTCCCAAAAAGAACTAATCTCTTATCATAATTGCAGGGCAGTCATGACGATAACACCTGGCACTTGGACAGTGGATGTTCCAAGCATATGACCGGATGTAAGTCCCTGCTATGTAGCTTTAGGATTCGCGCTGGTCCTAATGTTACTTTTGGAGATGACTCTCAAGGGAAGACTGAAGGATTTGGTATACTTTCAAATGGTCCCCTTACTTTCAGAAGGGTCTCATATGTTAATGGTTTGAAGCACAATCTGATCAGTATGAGTCAGTTGTGTGATGCTGGTTATGAAGTGAGATTCAGGTCTGATAAGGGTATTGTTCTTGATTTAGAAGGCAATGTGGTTCTTATTGCAAAGAGGGATGAGTCTTTGTATTCTTTTGACATGAGAAATCCAACTGTCACAAGAGAAGTCTGTTTCATGTCAAAGTCTCAAGATGAGCTGAATTGGTTGTGGCATAAAAGACTGTCTCATATGAATTTCTAAGACATCAACAAGCTGTGTAAGAAAGAGTTGGTGTCTGGTCTTCCAGTGATCAATTATGAGAAGGACAAGCTGTGTGGTGCTTGTGAGAAAGGCAAGCAACATAAAGCTACCTTTAAGTCTAAAACATGCTCAACCATTGATAATTGTTTGGATCTGCTTCATATGGACTTATTTGGACCAATCAGTACTCCATCATTCACTGGAATGAGGTACTCCTTGGTAATTGTTGATGAGTATTCAAGATACACCTGGGTTTTCTTTCTAAGACACAAGAGTGAAGTTGCTGACAGCATTATTCATTTCATCAAGCAAGCTGAAATTCTCTACAAAAGGCCTGTTAGGCAATTAAGGAGTGATAATGGTACTGAATTCAAAAATATCACTCTTAATTCATTTTGCAGTGAAAAAGGGATTTCACAAGTCTACTCTGCTGCCAGAACTCCTCAACAAAATGGTGTTGCAGAAAGAAGAAACATAACTCTTATTGAAGCTGCCAGATCCATGATGGCTCAAAACAATGTCAAGTCTCATTTTTGGGCTGAAGCAGTACACACAGCTTGCTTTACCCAGAACAGATCCCTCATTGTGAAAAGACACCAGAAGACTGCATATGAACTTCTTAGGGGGAGAAAACCTGAGATTGGTTTCCTAAGAATGTTTGGAAGTCCTTGCTATATTCTGAATCAGAAAGACCATCTTGGAAAGTTTGATGAGAAATCAGATGAAGGTATCCTACTTGGATATGCAACAATGATGAAAGCCTACAGAGTTTACAACAAGAGAACTAAAACAATTGAGAACTCTGTTAATGTAAGCATTGATGAAGGTTGTTCTAAGCCAGATTGCTCTCCTCCTGAAGATGAAGACTTCAATTTTGAAGAACTGGCTGTACTGAGAATGAGCCTCCAACTAATCCTCCAGTTGGAGTTGATAATGCTCAAACTCAGGGGGAGCAACTTATAGAAGAAGAAGAAGATATTCCAATCTTTGAAAATGCACAAGCTGATCCTGCTCCTACTGAAGAAATTGTTCAGAATCCATTAAATGACTCTCCAACTGGTTCAGATCCCTCCATTCCTGTCCAAGCTGATCAGCCTCTTCCTCAAGCTGATCATGCTGAACCATCTAATCTGAATCAGTCCATTGTCCTAGTTACTAGATGGACAAAGAGTCATCCAATTAACCAAATCATTGGTGATCCACTCTCTGGTGTGAAAACAAGAAGAAAGGCAACAGGCAATTTCTGCATGTTTGTCAATTTTGTAAGCAAGGTGGAACCAACTGAGGTTGATGAAGCTCTGGCAGATCCTTGTTGGGTAAATGCAATGCAAGATGAGCTAACACAGTTTGAAAGAAATAAGGTTTGGGAACTTGTTCCAAGACCTCATCACAAGACTGTGATTGGAACCAAGTGGGTCTACAGAAACAAAATGGATGAAAGGGGAGTTGTGACCAGAAATAAAGCAAGATTGGTAGCTCTTGGTTACAGACAAGAGGATGGAATTGATTACGATGAGACTTTTGCACCAGTGGCAAGATTAGAGGCAATCAGAATGTTCTTGGCCTTCTCTGCACACAAAGGTTTCAAAGTCTATCAAATGGATGTGAAGAGTGCTTTTCTTAATGGAAAATTGGAAGAAGAAGTCTATGTTGAATAGCCTCCTGGTTTTGAAAACTCAAAATTTTCGTGACCATGTGTTCAAGCTTGACAAGGCTCTCTATGGGTTGAAGCAAGCTCCAAGAGCATGGTATGATACTTTGTCTAAATTCTTACTGGCTAATAACTTCAAAAGAGGTAATGTTGACAAGACTTTGTTTGTGAGAAAGTATAATGGTGATATCATGCTTGTACAAATTTATGTAGATGATATAATATTTGGGTCTAGCAGTGAAAGACTTTGAAAAAAGTTTTCTGAATTAATGTCTAAAAAGTATGAAATGAGCATGATGGGAGAACTAAACTATTTTCTGGGTTTACAAGTTAAACAGACTAAAAATGGAATATTCATAAACCAAGGAAAATATGCTAAAGATCTCTTAAACAAATTTGGTTTTACTGATTGCTCACCTATGAAAACTCCTATGGGAACTGGTGATAAGCTGGATGAAGATAAAAATGGCAAATCTGTTGACATCACAGCTTATAGGGGTATGATAGGATCATTACTTTACTTGACTGCTAGTAGACCATATATTATGTTTGCTACATGTCTTTGTGCAAGATATCAAGCTAGTCCTAAGGAATCTCATCTTAAGGCTGTGAAAAGAATCTTTAGATACCTTAAAGGTAGTCCCAATCTGGGTCTTTGGTATCCCAAAGACTCAGGATTTGATCTAATTGGCTATTCAGATTCTGACTTTGCAGGCTGTAAGATTGACTGAAAAAGTACTTCAGGAGCTTGTCAATTGCTTGGCAATAGACTTGTAAGCTGGTCCAGCAAGAAGCAGCATTTAGTTTCTATCTCCACTGCAGAAGCTGAATATGTTGCTGCAGGAAGTTGTTGCTCTCAAATTCTTTGGATGCAATATCAGCTTCAAGACTATGGTGTCACTGCAACAAAAACTCCAATCTTTTGTGACAGTACCAGTGCCATAGCAATTTCAAACAATCCTGTGCTTCATTCAAGGACCAAGCACATTGATATAAGATATCATTTCATCAGGGATCATGTAATGAAAGAAGATGTTGAACTCCACTTCATTCCAACAGACAATCAGCTTGCTGACTTGTTCACAAAGCCATTGGATGAATCAAGGTTCAACTACCTCATAAGTAAGTTAGGTATGCTTAATTTGTAAAATGTAGTGAGCTAAGTAATAGCAAATCTGACCCCTTAGAGTTATACTAAAATTTTGAGGGTAAGCTGTGTCAGACCCAGACTACCCTTTCACACTTGGTGCATTTCAAGTGAAAGAGGGTAAGCTGAGTCTGACCCAGCTTCGTGGTTATTTTTGTTATTAAATATCTCAGTGCGTTTTATTACTTTCATTATTTTAGTGTACTTGCTGATCCTATTGGAGTGTGACACGTGTAGTGGTCACAGCCGGTTACTGAAAAAGTACTTCAGGAGCTTGTCAATTGCTTGGCAATAGACTTGTAAGCTGGTCCAGCAAGAAGCAGCATTTAGTTTCTATCTCCACTGCAGAAGCTGAATATGTTGCTGCAGGAAGTTGTTGCTCTCAAATTCTTTGGATGCAATATCAGCTTCAAGACTATGGTGTCACTGCAACAAAAACTCCAATCTTTTGTGACAGTACCAGTGCCATAGCAATTTCAAACAATCCTGTGCTTCATTCAAGGACCAAGCACATTGATATAAGATATCATTTCATCAGGGATCATGTAATGAAAGAAGATGTTGAACTCCACTTCATTCCAAAGACAATCAGCTTGCTGACTTGTTCACAAAGCCATTGGATGAATCAAGGTTCAACTACCTCATAAGTAAGTTAGGTATGCTTAATTTGTAAAATGTAGTGAGCTAAGTAATAGCAAATCTGACCCCTTAGAGTTATACTAAAATTTTGAGGGTAAGCTGTGTCAGACCCAGACTACCCTTTCACACTTGGTGCATTTCAAGTGAAAGAGGGTAAGCTGAGTCTGACCCAGCTTCGTGGTTATTTTTGTTATTAAATATCTCAGTGCGTTTTATTACTTTCATTATTTTAGTGTACTTGCTGATCCTATTGGAGTGTGACACGTGTAGTGGTCACAGCCGGTTACTGAAAAAGTACCACCACTACTTGTTGATCCTCCAATCAAAATCTTTCTCTCTCCAACTTTTTCAAACGGGATATTTTGAGTGTTTGTATATAACTTTCATTTAACCTAAATCCCAAATCACTTGTTCATATTCTTCTAAATCAATTTTTCTCTCTAATCTGATTACTGTTTTATTAAATTTTATTTCTTCTAAAAATTGTTTTCAAAATGGCATCAGCATCTGTTTCTATTCATACTAATGATTCTCAATCTAGTTCTTCTAAACCTGAAAGTCAATACCCAGCTCCGATAAGCGCCAACAAGCTTTCACCTTATGTGGTGGGAAGCAATGTAGTAGTGGTTCCGGCTGATCTTGATACTGGTAAAATCAAGATTGGCAGTCTGGTTTACGCCAATATTTATCCTCCTTCATGGGCAAAAGGATACGATGAAATTGTGGCTTTCTTATGGCATCATCCATTCGGAAAGGTGATGATTGAGAAGCCAGACTGGGTGTTTCAAGATCTACTTTGTGAATTTTGGGCGAGCTGTGTGGTGAAACAGAACAAGAAAGGAGATGCTGCAATCTATGGCACAATCCTCAACGGTAAGAAAAAGGTATATATTTCTTATGAGAGGATTAGGTCTGCTTTTGAGCTGTCTTATATGCCTGATGATGAATATGATAATGTTGTTTCTTATGGCATCATCCATTCGGAAAGGTGATGATTGAGAAGCCAGACTGGGTGTTTCAAGATCTACTTTGTGAATTTTGGGCGAGCTGTGTGGTGAAACAGAACAAGAAAGGAGATGCTGCAATCTATGGCACAATCCTCAACGGTAAGAAAAAGGTATATATTTCTTATGAGAGGATTAGGTCTGCTTTTGAGCTGTCTTATATGCCTGATGATGAATATGATAATGTTGTGTCTCATACTGAAGCCAAAAATGTTTTACAAGAAGTTGGATACACTGGTCCATTGGCTTCAGTGGTTAAAATGAAACATTTAACTGGTATTTGGAACTACTTATTGAGCACAATTTCGAAAACCTTACAAGTAAAGGCAGGCAGCTTTGATCAGCCTAATGTTCTAGAATTGCAGATTTTTCATGCAATGGTCACTATAACCAGAATAGATTTTGCTGGCTTAATATTTAAGGACCTTGTTGATCGCGTTCATAAGAAGAGTCTTACCATACCTTATGGTAGGATTCTTGCTCTTATCATTGAAGCAATACTTGACAATGATTACAGTCTGGCAACTGGTCAGACTGTGGAATGCAAGTCTATCAATAATAACATCTTCAATAGTCCCAAGGTATCTGTGCAGGGTCTGACCCGAGCAATGCAGATCTACCTTGATTTTTGCAGGAAAAGAGAAGAGGAACAAGAAGCACTTAGGGAAGCTGTCCCTTCTTCGACGCGATCTGAGTCTGACACTCAATCTGCTAATTAGGGGGACCCAGGTACACATGCTTCTGAACCCTCAAACTCTTCTGAATCTATTCAACATTCTACTCCTACAAAAGAGGGTGAAGGGTTGGCCAAAACATCAGCCACCCTAGCCACACCTTCATCCACTCGTTCAAAATCCGATTCTAAAAGAAAACTTGTTGAGGACTTAGTACCTCACAAGGCTAAAAAGAAAAGATCACAAAAGAAATCTGTGTCAGCTTCTGGGGTTGATATTGCTTCATCCAATCTTGAGATCCCCCAAGGTGCAGGGGAAGCTAAGGAACGTTCCAAAGCTGTCCCTGTCACCAAAGCTGACAAGCCAAAATCGCCACACCCATCTGCACTCTCCCAAAAGAGTGTAGACGAGCTAAAGGGAACACCTACTGCTACCCAACCCTCCAAACAGGGTGAAGGTATTGAAAGAAATACCTCCTCCCAAGGTCATACAGTGTCTAAACTGAAATCGCCATCATCAGTCTCCCAAAAGGTTGATGATATCATTAAAGGGGTAACAGAGGATCTAGCCCAGATCCAAAGTGAGTCAGAGTCAATGCACATCATTTCTAAGGATGGTCAGCCTAAGGAGAGAAGTATCGAACGCATTGGTGACACTGCTGCTCCTCCCCAAGCTGATCAGACTCCTTCTCTCTTACACTCTGAGTCTGCACAGGCTGTCAATGCCCCTTCTATGTCACAAGGAGGGGTACAGGCCTCAATTCTCTCTAAGGATACTTTGGTGCAACAACACACCTCTGTTGAAGGGCAATCAATTACACAAAACATTACACCTGCAGAGTCTGTGTCTGCATCTGTCCTCGGACAGAGGGATTCTGCAGGTTACTTGGCTGTCTTTAAGGCAGTCATGTCAGCCCCTTGTGCAGCAAAGGGAACCATTGATGGTCCTCACGATGTCAATGAGAATATGATCACTATCTCCGGAAGTGATTCTTCATTCGATGATGAGTCTGCCCATCCATCCTTAAGGGATGCTCTGATGGAAGATGCTAGTGGAGGAGTTGATCAAAATCTAGATCAACACATTCCCACTGGCCCTAGCCTGAATTAAACGTTAATCTTTCTCAGGCTGACCAACTCATCATCAATTCTGACAGATCTACTCATGAGACTCACTCTCATGAGCAAATGTTCCAAAACTCCTTAAACCTCCACCCCCTTCTAAATATGCCCAATGACCCTGATATTAAGGATTGCAGGCTTCTCTTTCCAGAGTCAGTGGCTTTTAAGCCAACTGCAAGTTCTTCCCAAGCTGCCACTATCTCATTTTCAGATGTGGTGGGTCAGCTCACTGAGTTCAAATCAACCTATATGGTTGAGAGCTCACAGCTGACCAAATGCTTGGAAAAGATCCAAAAGGATCAGGAATTGACGGATCAGAAGGTGGATAAGCTGAGTCAAGATCAGACTGCATTGAAAGAAAATGTGTTAAAGGCAGTTGATTTGATGCAGCAGAGCCAGAGCAAGCTGACAGAGTCTCTTGAAAGTCTTACAAAGGCAGTCACTGAAGAGAATGAAAGAAACAAGAGTACTCTGGGTCAGATTGAGAATGTTGCAACCAAGTTTACAAGGGAAGTCACATTAGAACTTCGATCTGCAAACAAGTCACAAGCAGATTTCAAGAATGATCTGATTGAAGTTTCTAAGGGTGTCAAATCCAAGATTGAACTCCTCCATGAGGATTATGTTGAGCTGAGAAGAGCCTGTTGTCTCACTAATGTCAAAATTGACTTGATCAACCAGGATCTCAAAGGCCTCTTTGCTACTCCAGTGAGCTCTTTCCCTGCTGATGATGACAAAAAGGGGGAGAAGAATGCTACTAAGAGAAAGAGGAGTGCTATGAGTGAAGCTGAAATTGAGCTAGAAAGAGAAAGACAACAAGCTCAGGTTGACAAGGAAATGGAAGAATATTTTGAAAGACTGAAAGAGAGACGGAATAAGGCCAGAGCTGAGGAGGCATTCAATGATAGAAGAATGGTTGTGCATGGTTCTAGGATGGAAGGTGAGAAGGAAACAGTAGAGGAGATAAAAAGACCAGAATCTGAGTCTGGTGTTGGAAAAATAAATGAAGAAGCTGAAAAGGAGAGTGATACAATTAAGGGGGAGACTGTTAATGCTGAAATGGGAGATATAAGGAAGGATGTTGGTGTTGAAAAAGATAAGAAAGTTGAAAAGAAAAGAAAGTCCTCCCAAGCTGATCATGTACAAGTTGTGCCAACTCAAGCTGACCCAGCTCCCAAAGAACAAATTGATGAATCTTCATCTAGTGAAGACACAACCACTCTGTCCTAGTTCATGATCAAGAAAAGAACAACAGAAGTTGGGTCAAGTGGTGTGAAGGTCTTAACTGATAAAGAAAAGGATTGGGAGCTTGCAACTGAAACTGCTCCACAGATTGGGGTAACAGTTGAGGTGGCATACAAAATGATTAAGGAGGACAGATTAGAAAGAGAAAGAATTGCTGCAACTAAGTCTGATTCTGAAATCGCCAAGGTTGTTCAAGAACAATTAAATAAGGAAGATGAAGAAGATCTTGCAGCCATTGGTTCCAAAAAGAAAGTTGTGAGCAAAGGAAAAGGAAAGAAGAAGGTGGTGGTTCATTCTACACCATCACAGAAGGTTAAAGATGTGAAAGAAAGTGTGAAAGCCCATAATTGGTTTGATGCTATGGAGAAAAGAAAAGTAACAGAAAAGATCAACTATAGAAAGCATCCAGAACCAATCCTCTAGGTTCAACTCAAAAGAAGAAAGGGAAAGTCCATTCCAAGCATCAGGTTCACAAGAAAAGGATTTGAGACAAGCTGGGAAACTCATGATCTTGACAATCTGTATGAGTTAGGTTACACAGAGTGGGTTGAATTGCATGATATCATCACTGGTATGTCTGGAATTCATAGAGAGACTGTCTTAGAAGCCATTGAGAAAAAGTTGGCTGTAATTGTAAAATAAAAGATTGATATCACTGGCCTTCCAAGACCAAAAGCATATGATTTGGATGATGAAGATGAGTCAGAAGAGCCACTCAAGAAGAAGAGGAGAAGAAATGTTAAGCTCAAAGCTCCTGAAGGTGATCACACAGACTTCCTCAGAAACTTGAACCCTTCAGAGTTTCTTGGGCTATTATCTCCTGATGCTCTAGACAAAATTCTAAGACATCTCAATCTGTCTCTTCTTGCTGGTGTGGCTAATGCAAGAAGTGGAATGCACATTACTGAACCTGAACATGGTATGTATTTTGTGGATGCAAGAGGGCAACTTGTATTCCAAAGGACTGCTGAGCTGAAAGAGGTACCAACTATGCACCTTTTTACCTTGTACAGATTTTGTGTTACTTTCAGTGAACAAGGTAATGGGTATGAGCAGTTCCTTATAGATGAAGGGTTAGATAGAAAAGTAGATGTGAGAATTGCTCCATCTTTTGAAGTTAAGCAAGAAACTGTAGAGTTGATTGGGGAATAAAGTCTTATTGTAATACTTTGTATTTCTCAATATATACAAGTATTTGTACAAATTCAGTTGTCTTGTTAAAATTTCATATCAGATTGAAAAGAACCCAAAAGATTCAAAGGGTCACAAGCTGTTAGTCATATTTTCGTTTGATTCTTTGTAAGCTGATAGTCAAAAGTGTAGTTGGGTTTTGTCATCATCAAATAGGGGGAGATTGTTGAGTCCCAATGTTAATTGTAAATTTAATGATGACAAATCTGACCTATAAACACTTAGCAATCTTTGGTTCTTGTAATCTGATCTGGGTCAGACTAAGCTGACACAGCTTATGATCTGTCTCTGACCCAGATCATGCTTCATACTTGTAATTGTAATATCTTATGGAAGCAAGTGTTATTCAAACTGCATCAAATTGTATTAGCATTCAGTCCAAGTCGAAGAGGAGGATTGAAGATGGAAGACCAAGCTGTTAGTGGAAGACAGCCTGGGATTAGCAGCCAGCTTGGAAATACTTAGGCAGATTAGTGCCTTGACAAACGGCCCAATCTGTGTCTGACAATCAAGTGAAGATAACAACCTGGATTGAAGATAAGGACAAATGACGTGACTAGGAAGAATCCTAGGATCCAGGTTGGTGGTTGTTTTACATATGCGTGTCCATACTCCTAATGGTAGATGAAGAATGTGCGTCAGTACGTGGGGACCACAAGTACCATGAAAGGCACGATTGATTATTCCTTCATCAACCACTGAATGAAGAACACGTAGCTGCAACGGACACCTAATGAAGGAGCGCTTTGCCTATAAAAGCCTCATTCATGGATTGCATATGTGTGGCATTTCCTGAGAATCATTCTTCACACAAGTTTCTCTGCTCTTACACACAGCTTAGTCTGTACGAGATCAGCTTGGGCTGATTCTCTTGAGCTGAAACTTATTGATTGTTGTTTGTCATTTCATAGGGTTGTTTAGATATCTGTAGGCTATCTTTATTCCGCAACAACCCTGTAATTCTTTGTATAGATTATATCTTAATAAAGGATTACATTTGAAAACCACAATCTGTGTTCAAGAATGCTTTTGTTTCTTTACTGCTTTACTGTTTTAATGATTCCTGCTCTTTACTTACTTGCTTAATATTCATAAACTGAATCTTAAAACGTTTTGTGTTAAAAGTTTGTAAAGATTGAAGAAAGTTGTATTCACCCCCCTCTACAACTGTTCTGTGTTCAATATATTTTGGTATATTGATACACCGTGGGACGTATCAGAAAGTATTTCTTTGTCTGTATCAAGTACCACAAATTCCATTTGTAAAGAGTTTTTTGACAAAGAATTCATATTTTGAATTTTATTTCATCTTTATTTTTAACCCAAGTCTAGGTCTAAAAAACTTTATTACTCGCGAGAATTGTTACTTAGTGAGAAGTGTTTGTCTTTTTAGATGAATAAATTTTATGCGCGCCGCTTCCCAATAGGAAACGCTTATCTTATCATCCAATGAATGAATAAGACGTAAATTTGATGTGGGTGGAGTAATTTCTTCGCTATCCCTTCATTATATTGCTTGCCTTTTTTTGTTGGGTGGAGTAATTTCTTCGCTATCCCTTCATCAATATCACTTCCCGATGAGAAGTGCTTACCTTTTTGTCCGATGAACAAAAAGATGAATAAAAATATCGCTTCCCGATGAGAAGTGCCTACCTTTTTATCCGATGAATAAAAAGATGAATAAATTTTTATTAGTGTTCAGCCGGGCCCAATTTTGGCTTGTTACACTTCGGGACTCACATTTGGTGAGACTTTGCTTAATTTGTGTCTTGCTTCCAGCGGGAAGCACTCTACTCTCATCCAGTAGATAGAGAAATTTTCTAAGTGTTAACTAAGCTTTCCATCTTAGAGGATGAAAGTTTTCTGAGTGCTAGCCAAGCTTAGCTTAGACATACATCTTGTATTTATTTATCTTTTTCTTGTGAGAAGTATCTATCCTCATGGGTGAGGAAGATGAAAATCGTTTTAAGTGTTAGCTGGGGATTGCTTTGTAGCTTTTATCCTTTTTGAAGTTTCCATTCATACACATGAGGTATGTCTTAGCCTTTAGGCACTTGGTTTGTCTGTCTTGCCTTTACAAGTACTTAGGGTTTTTATAATCCATGTCAGAAGTTGGCTAGGAATTCTTTCTTCCATCTTAGTACTTGACTTCTGGAATTTTCATTCGGATTACCCTTCTAACTTGTCTCATAGCCAAAATATACTTACAACAATTTGTTGACCAAATATTTTCGAAAATAAAATGATATCTCATTAATGATAATGATAAGGTTGGGATACATGATCTGACCAACAAACATAACCTTAGTTGAAGTAAAATGAAAATACTTAAAATAAAGTGATACTTCTTGACAAAGTGTCTTACATCAAGATGCTTGATGAAAGAGGGAGGGAATGATTCTCCAAGGAGGCAGGATGGGACCCATACTAACTTACAAGCTTGTCTTACTCATGTACCATGTATACGTGGCCCTCAGGCTCTCCTGGATCATCATCCTCCTCCACCACCTTCTTTTGCCATGCAAAGGTCTTCTTTGCCTGCTTAGCTCCTGGGACCAAGTGTTCAAGCTTCCCCTCATCCAATGCCTTCTTGATCTCCCACTTTAGCTGTCTACATGCATTAGTATCATGTCTGTGGTCCTCATGGAATTCACAATATTGATTCATGTTTTTCTTCCCAGACTTGAAGGCCATTGGTGAGGGAGGTTTGAAAGTAGCACACACTGTCTCAGTGTTCAGAATTTCTCTAGGGCATTTGATCAAGTTAACAATTGGTGCATCTTTGATGTATGGTCCAAACCTTTTCTCCCGACGCTCATCCAGACGTTCCTCCCGACGTTCGTCTCGCCTTTGGTCACGTCGACTCCACTCTTCACTAGCCAATCCTCCCTCAGATTTATCTTTCTTTGTGACACCTCTCACTAGTGAGGCAGTCTCTTTGGAGCGATTGAAGTCGAACGCCCTATCAGTAGCCTCTCCGAACGTCAATGGGATTCTCTTGCTTAGATCGTCTTGGAGTTCGCCAGGGAGCAATGCCAAAGTAAAACCTGAGATCTTGTTGGCCTTCAGGGAGGCTTGGTATTTTATGACACTCCTTAGTGTATCTTGCAATGAAGTCCCTCAATGATTCGCTTTCTCTTTGTCTAATCAAGTGAGCTTCCAAGTGACTTCTCTGACGCTTCTTCTGTTGGACAAACTGACCTATGAACTTCTTCTTCAAATCCTCATAGTCTTTGATGCTCTTCTCAGGAAGCTTGGTGAACCACTCTAAGGCATAACCTTGTAAGGTTCTGGGAATAAGTGGCATGCCACGGGCTCCACCCACTTTTCAGTTAACACGGCCTGATCATAGATTGCGAGATGATCTTCTGGGTCCCTAGTACCATCGTAAGTCCCGACGATAGTGGGAACCTTCTGACCGTCTGGGAAGGCATAATTTGCCACCCAGTCACAAAACCTTGACTTTGTCACAGACTTTGGCACTGTGGCCACTGTAACATCCCGAACTTTTTATTTAACAGTTGACTTGTGCCGTTAAGTCAACATAACGTGTCGTTAAGTCTATTTTAGATTTAATGCTTATATGTGGTTTATGTGTTTTATATGTGAGACTTGAAAGTCTTAATGCATGATATGAAAATATGTTTATGAAGTAATTATATGCCTATTAGGAGTGATTAATGAAGTATTTAGGTAGTATATGGTCCTTAGAGGAGTTTTTGACTAGTATTGAGCTATATGGAAGCCTAGGGGCCAAATTGGACATATGGTGAAACCCAAAAACGGGTTTAGGGTCTCATGAGGAGTCATTTGAGTGTCATTATCAGATCTATTAGTTTCCTCTCAAGCCCTAACCCACCCCCTTTCATCCCTAATCAATTCTTGAGCAAAAAGGCGATCAAAAGTGCGTTTCGGAAGTGTTTAATCTAGCTTTTCTTGTTCCCATTGTGAGTTGCAGGTATAGAAGGTATAATTTTATTGATTTCTGATCCTTTTGATTATAAGAGTCATTAGGAATTATAATTGGACATTAGGGAATCAATTAATGTGTAATTAGTGATGGTTTTGATGAAATAAGGCATGTATGATTTTCCTAAAGGTTGATATGGTTTGTTAAGGCCTTAATATGAAGGATTTGGATGTTTTGAAACTGAGTTTTTGGTCTGGAGAGGGTTGGGTTCGATTTGATGGCATAATCGATTTTGTTAGTGCAGAATCGGGGCCAGTTGCGGCGCAACTGGTTTCCAGAGAGATAAGTTGCGGCGCAACTATCTTCGTTGCGGCGCAACGAAGTGCTTGAGTTGCGGCGCAACTCACCAGTTTTCAGAAAATGATATTGTTTTGAACCGTAACCTCGTTTTGACACATAGCTTACTCCTGAACTTATAGTGTGTCCTTAGATATGTAATTCCAGACTATGGTCTTAATGACTAGCGTTTTAATGGCCGCTTACTAATCATAGGTAGACGAGAGTTGTGGCTTTGTTCGGTAACTTAGCTATCCTTTATTGCGTGCTACTTTGAGGTAAGATACACTACTTTGACACGTTGAGGGATTCAACAAAAGCATAGTTTTCAGTATATAACTTCTCTATTCTCATTTTGTTTACTTAAGGGTATTCGGGTTGTATGGAAGGTTATATGGGATATGTATTTGACTTATGAGACCTGTAATGCATTTCCCTTTATATGCAATGCAAAGTTATGTTATGAAATGATATGCAATGTAATGAAATGTGATGCAAGTATATGTTGATTATGATGTGCATGTATGTGTGGCTTGGTCATCTAGTTCACTAGACTTTATAGGTTGCCATGTCACGTGCACGTTTAAGGGCCCAAACATAAAAGATGATTATATGTTATGTTTAGGTAACTTTGTCACCTAAACTATATGTGATGAAATCGAGCTCGTATATATGATGAAGTGTTAAGCTTAACCCGTATTCACCTTAGCCGGGTGGGTGCGTATATGTTGTTGCTTGGGTGGCTCCTTGCAACGTAATTACGTGGTTTGAGTATCTCCGGGTGGAGTGATTACCCACCAATGTCTTGAACATACGGACTACTCCTGGAGTGGCTTGCCATTCCTTAACGACACTTGATGGACCGCCTTATGGCTCATCCATCTAGTCGGGTGTGAGGTTCCCGTTAGGTCTTATGACCGCCTACACACAAACTTACACCTATATGATATGCGTGACGTAAGTCACACCTTATATGACGATATGTGACGATATGAAATGATGAAACGATGGATAGGCACATTTAGGATGATTAATCCTAATATGATATGATGTTGATGATATGATATGATGTTGATGCTATGTAATATGTGCCTTTAATATGAAAAGCTGTTTTACCAAGTGTTAATGGGACTAATGATTTATTACCTTAGTGTTATCTTACTTAGCTAATTCGTTAGCTAACACTTGTTTCTTGAAATATGTTGTCCCCTCAGGTTTAGCAAGCTAGATGGAGTTTGATGGTGAATAAAGAGCGAGATGGGTAGATTATATGAAGATGCTTAGTCACCCATAGACGCTGCTCATTTTAGACATTTATTCCTTTATGACACTTATGTTTTGATATGACTTGTATACGGTTGTTTTGTGTTGGGCAACCGTAGGATTTCCATTTATTCTATTTCTATGATGTGATGAGTAACACCACTTCTTATGAACAAATCAAACTAGATTTTATGGTTTGAACTTTTGAAATGTTTATCCGCATTCTTTAACACCGTTAGGTGAAAAGTTTTTTGGAAATCCATATTTTTAAACGACGGGTGTTACAAGTTGGTATCAGAGAAATGGTTTAAGTGAACCATGAACCATAGGTATTACCTTAGTTTTGGACTTAAACCGATATTGGTTATGTAGGGCTTAACTAGGAATGCTTAGCCTTAGAAATAAAATGCTTTTAGGACGGGTTGGGATGAGTGTGAGTGTAGGTTTATGGCTTAATTATGATTATGTTATGTTTGTGTAATTAAGTAGGCCTAACCTTACTTATTCTCACTCGATTCATCTCTAACATTCGTCACTAAAATTGTAGAAAGATGGTTAATACCCGTGCGAACAGTCAAAGAGATGGAGCAAATGCTAGTGGTGCTCCGCCTAATGGGAATGGAGCTGGAGAGGGTGTTAACCAAAGACCTCCGCGAAGGCCATTACCGGGTGTACAACCCACTAGGTCAGAAATTGATAGGGCTAATCCAGTGATTGAACAAGTTCCTACCCGAGCGGAAATGCATGAGGAGTTGAGGGCTATCCGAGCTCTCTTGCTGAGAAATGAAGAAGAGTTGATTCAACTTAGGGCCGAAAGAGATGCAAGCATGCAAAGGAATGAGCATACGGATGGGAATTATTCCAACCGCTCAAACCGTGCCGAGCCATCGAATGAAAGGTCTTTGATTGCTCCAGAAGAGGTTGTTGCAAATGGAAATGGAGTTGTAAATATAGTGGAGCCTCGTGTAGTGGTAGCTCCTCGTGCTCATAACTTTAAGTACGAGAGTTTTCAAAAGTGTGGAGCTAAAGCATTCGATGGTACCCAAAATGTTGTAGGTGCTATGGAATGGTTAGATGATATTGAGGTTGTGTTTGCTTCTTGTTATTGCCCGGATGATATGAAGGTGTTGTGTGCAACCCGAATGTTGAAGAAGAATGCTAGGAATTGGTGGAGGGCTGCTACTATCTCCTTGACTCCCGAGGTGCTTGCTACTATGCCTTGGGGTACATTTAGGGAGAAGTTCCTAGAAGAGTATGTGGGAACCCGTGAGCTAAGATTGATTGAGAAGGAATTTAGAGCATTGATAGCTAAACCGGGCGCTATAACTGAGTATGCACACTCCTTTATGGAAAAGCTGAAATTTGTTGGACACTTGGTTAGGAGAGATGTTGATCAAGTGGAAGCGTATTGTGATGGACTCCCTGCTAGCTATCGGGGCCTATGTAGACAGCATACTACTTTATCTGCTGCTATCAAGGAGTCCAAGAGATTGGATGATGATTTTAAGACTGAGAAAGTGGTGGCTAAAGATGATGACAAGAAAGCTGGTTTCAAAAGGAGATTCAATGGATCTTCGAGCTCAAATAAGAAGTTTAAAGGTAACTCTTCTTCACATGGAGACAAGGATAAGAAGAGTAATTCATGGTGTTCGTCTTGCAAGTCTCATCATAGTGGTCCATGTTCTGACAAGACCAAGAGGTGTGATAAGTGTGGCCATCCGGGGCATTCTGCTGAAGTGTGCAAAGACAAGACTCGTTGCTACAAGTGTAAGGAAACGGGTCATATGATTGCTAATTGCCCTCAGATGAAGGATGATGGGAAGAAAGCGGCTGCACCAAAGCCCAAGGTTCGTGCACTTCAGATGACTGCAGAAGCTGCTAAAGACAACGATGAGGTAGTAAGCGGTATCTTTCTTGTAAATTCTAAACCTGCTTCTATACTTTTTGATTCGGGTGCAAATAGGTCTTTTGTGTCTACTGTGTTTGCCCCTAAACTTGAAAGAGTCACTACTCCCCTTGATTGTTCCATAGAGGTTGAAATAGCTGATGGTACTATTAGTGATATACGTGAAGGATATGATAATTGTGCTATAGAGATTGAGAGTCGTTCTTTTCCAGTCCAGTTGTTGCCTACTACTTTAGCTGGTTTTGATATAGTCATAGGAATGGATTGGTTAGCTCAAAATGATGCCACCATAGTATGCTCTCAAAAGATTGTAAAGATTTCGACTCCTGATGGTAAAACTATTTCGGTCCATGGAGATAAGAAAAGAGGAGGCATAAAAATTATTAGTTTGATGAAGGCACTAAATTGTATTCGGCATAATAAGAGTCATTTCCTTGCCTATGTTATCGATGCACGAAAGGAGAAAGCTTCCATTTCTAATGTCGATATAGTTTCTGAATTTCCTGATGTTTTCCCGGATGATCTTCCCGGTATTCCTCCTGACCGTGAGGTCACCTTCCAAATTGATCTTGTACCCGGTGCTACTCCTGTTGCTAAAGCACCGTATCGTTTGGCTCCTACCGAAATGAAAGAACTTATGTCTCAACTTCTGGAACTACTTGACAAAGGTTTCATTCAACCAAGTTCCTCTCCTTGGGGAGCTCCGGTTCTCTTTGTCAAAAAGAAAGATGGTTCTATGCGCATGTGCATAGACTACCGTGAGCTGAACAAGCGAACGGTCAAGAATAAGTATCCTCTTCCCCGAATAGATGATCTTTTTGATCAACTTCATGGTGCTTCATTCTTCTCTAAGATTGACTTACGTTCCGGCTATCATCAATTAAAGGTCAAAAAGGAAGATGTAGCCAAAACAGCTTTTCGCACTCGTTATGGGCACTATGATCCTTATCATGCCATTTGGGTTGACAAATGCTCATGCCGCTTTCATGGATTTAATGAATCGGGTATGTCTCCCCTTCTTAGATAATTTTGTTATTGTATTCATTGATGATATCTTGATTTACTCCAAGTCTGGAGCTGAGCACCGTGAACACCTAAGAGCGGTCCTTGAAGTTCTTAGGGAAAAGAAATTATATGCCAAGTTTTCGAAATGTGAGTTTTGGCTTCGAGAAGTTCAGTTTCTCGGGCATGTCATCTCTTCGGAAGGTATTACAGTCGATCCCGCCAAGATTGAAGCTGTGTCTAAGTGGGAACAACCAAAGACTCCTACAGAGATTAAGAGTTTTCTTGGTCTAGCTGGCTACTATAGAAGATTTATACAAGATTTCTCTCGAATAGCCAAACCAATGACCGAACTGACCAAGAAAGGAGTGAAATATGTGTGGGCTGAAGCACAAGAGAAAGCTTTTCAAACATTAAAGACCAAGTTATGTGAAGCTCCTATTCTTGCATTACCCGAAGGTACGGATGATTTAGTAGTGTACATTGATGCTTCTATTACAGGTTTGGGTTGTGTCCTTATGCAGAGGGACAAGGTGATTGCCTATGCTTCACGACAACTGAAACCTCATGAAAAGAATTACCCGACACATGATCTAGAGTTGGCTGCTGTTGTATTTGCATTAAAGTTGTGGAGACACTACCTTTATGGCACTAAGTGTACCTTGTATACCGACCATAAAAGCTTACAGTATGTGTTCAATCAAAAGGAAATGAATGTGAGGCAGAGAAGGTGGATGGAATTATTAAAGGATTATGATTGTGAAATTAAGTACCATCCCGGTAAAGCTAATGTGGTGGCGGACGCCTTAAGTAGAAAAGTGCAGAATTTTTCTTGTCGGTTGATGAGCATGGTTGTTCAAGCTAAGTCTGGACTACTCGATCGTATTAAAGAAGCTCAAGTGAGGGCTTTAATGAAAGATAACATTGATAAGGAGAGCATTGGGAAGAAGAAACGTCTTGTGATGGTGTAACATCCGTGAATTTTGACCCGTTGACTTTTCGTGTAATATGACTAACAATTTAAGTTAATGAATTATTTGAGTCGTTTTGGTGAATTAAATGACAATGTGTTATATTCGGGTCGATAATATGTTTTGATCGGTGTTTAAATGTGTAATGAATGTGGCACCCGTTCGGGCCGTCCCTCCTCAAGGTAATCAACGAAGAGGCGAGTGTTTTGAATGTGGTAGTCGTGACCACTACCGTAATAATTGTCCTCGATGGGTGGGACAACAAGTGCAAGTAGCCGTCCACCCCAACCAACTACAAATGGTCGGGCCTAACCAAAACCGGGGACAACAAGGCCATCAAGTGCAACCACGCGGCCGAGCCTTTGCGGCCAATGCAAATGAAGCCGCAACGATCCCAACGTAGTAGCAGGTACCTTTCTCCTTAATGGTCACTATGCAACCGTTCTATTTGATTCCAGGGCCGATTATAGCCTCGTGTCCTCTAACTTTGTTCCTTTGATTGATGTGCATCCTTGTGCTCTAAATTATGTGCTTGACATTGAAATGGTAAACGGGTCACTAACTAGACTTAGTCAAATACTTCGCGACTGTGTCTTGACTTTGGAAGATGTCGCCTTCTTCATTGACCTCATGCCTCTTGACATTGGTAGTTTTGATATTATAGTGGGTATGGATTGGTTAGCGGCGGTGAATGCGACGATTGATTGTGGCGAGAGAGTTGTTAAGATACCTTTAACTAACGGCAGAATTCTTAGGGTTCAAGGCGAAATCTCCGATTCCTCTAATCCTAAAGTCTTTAGTGCTACCATCACAAAAGTAGAATTGAAGACCGTTCCTATTGTTTGTGAATTTCCCGATGTTTTTCCGGATGACTTACCGGGATTACCTCCAACTCGTGAACTTGATTTTCGTATTAATCTTATTCCCGAAGCCGCGCCCGTAGCAAAAGCTCCGTATAGACTAGCCTTAACCGAAATGCAAGAATTACAAACTCAACTCAAGGAAGCTCCAAGAGAAGGGTTTCATTCGCCCTAGTCAATCTCCTTGGGGTGCTCCTGTTCTCTTCGTCAAAAAGAAAGACGGGTCCTTCAGAATGTGTATTGATTATCGGGAATTAAACAAGCTTACTGTGAAGAACCGGTATCCTCTCCCTAGAATCGATGACTTGTTTGATCAACTTCAGGGTGCTAAGCACTTTTCTAAAATCGATCTTCGCTCGGGTTATCATCAACTCCGGGTACATGAAGATGATATCCCCAAGACGGCTTTTCGCACAAGGTATGGTCACTTTGAATTCACCGTAATGCCCTTTGGGTTGACTAATGCACCGGCGGTGTTCATGGACTTGATGAACCGGGTGTGTCAACCATACTTAGACAAGTCTGTCATTGTGTTCATTGATGACATCCTTGTATACTCGAAGACGAAGGAGGAGCATGTTGAGCACTTGCGTGAGGTGCTTGAACTACTAAGGAAGGAGAAGTTGTATGCAAAATTCTCCAAGTGTGAGTTTTGGTTGGAAGAGGTCCACTTCCTTGGTCACGTAGTGAGCAAGGATGGTATTCACGTGGACCCAAGCAAAATTGAAGCGGTCAAGAATTGGAGAGACCCGAAACGCCATCGAGATCCGTCAATTCCTTGGATTGGCGGGTTACTATAGAAGATTTATTGAAAATTTCTCCCGTATTGCACAACCACTCACTCTCTTGACTCAAAAGGAGAGAAACTTTGAATGGGGCGAAAGACAAGAAAACGCCTTCCAAACTCTTAAAGATATGCTATGTGATGCTCCTATTTTGACGCTACCGGATGGAATTGAAGATTTTGTTGTTTATTGTGACGCCTCGGGGCAAGGGTTGGGTTGCGTTCTTATGCAAAGGGGTAAAGTCATTGCTTATGCCTCTCGACAATTGAAGGTGCATGAGAAGAACTACCCGACACATGATTTGGAATTGGGGGCGGTTGTGTTTGCCTTGAAGTGTTGGAGACATTATCTCTACGGCACCAAATGTGTGATTTATACCGATCATAAAAGTCTTCAACACATCTTTAACCAAAGTGAATTGAATATGAGGCAAAGGCGTTGGCTTGAGCTATTTAGTGATTATGACTGTGACATCCGTTATCATCCGGGCAAGGCAAATGTAGTAGCCGATGCCCTGAGTAGAAAGGAGAGAGTAAAGCCGAGACGGGCTAGAGCTATGAGCCTCACGGTGAGGCCAAATATTCGTGACCGGATCATTGAAGCCCAAATTCAAGCCACCTTACCGGAAAACTTTGGAGACGAGAGCCTAGATGGCATGGAACAACAATTCGACCGAAAGAATGATAATGGACTATACATGGTTGAAAGACTTTGGGTTCCTATTTTCGGTGACTTAAGAACACTTATTATGAATGAAGCTCATCTATCGCCTTATTCGGTCCATCCCGGGTCGGATAAGATGTACTTTGATTTGAAAAACTTGTATTGGTGGCCGGGCATGAAGCGTGATGTGGCTAAGTATGTGAGTGAGTGTCTTACTTGCTTACAAGTCAAGGCCGATCACAAGAAGCCACCCGGATTGTTGGTACAACCGGTGATGCCCGAATGGAAGTGGGAACATATTTCAATGGACTTCATTACTAAACTACCGAAGACGAGAAGCGGTCGTGACACAATTTGGGTGATAGTAGATCGGTTAACGAAGTCGGCTCACTTTTTAGCCATTCGTGAAACCGATAAATTTGACACATTGGCTCATTTGTACATCAAGGAAGTAATATCTAAGCATGGAGTGCCGATTTCTATCATTTCGGATAGAGATGCCCGTTTCAAATCGAACTTTTGGGAAGCCTTTCAAAAAGCAATGGGTACTTGACTCGACATGAGCACGGCATTTCATCCTCAAACGGATGGGCAAACCAAGAGAACCATTCAAACACTTGAAGACATGTTGAGGGCTTGTGCAATTGATTTTGGTGGAAGTTGGGAAGACCATTTGCCGCTAGTTGAGTTCTCATACAATAATAGTTATCATGCTACCATTCAAATGGCGCCCTTTAAAGCATTGTATGGTAGGATATGCCGTTCTCCTCTAGCTTGGGCGGAAATTGGAGAGAGTCAACTTATCGGGCCAGAAATTGTGATTGAAACGACTAAGGTAATATCTCAAATTAAGGAGAAGTTGCAATTGGCCCGTGAGCGTCAAAAGAAGTATGCCGATGTGAGGCGGAGACCGTTGGAGTTTGAAATTGGTGATTATGTACTTTTGAAAGTGTCACCTTGGAAAGGTGTTGTACGTTTTGTGAAGCGGGGAAAACTTGCACCAAGGTATATTGGTCCTTTCAAGATTCTTGAACGGGTTGGAAAGGTTGCCTACCGATTAGAATTACCGCAAGAGCTTAGCGGTGTGCATGATGTGTTTCATATTTGTAACCTACGCAAGTGTTTGGCGGATCCTACACATCATGTGCCCATGGACGAGATTAGGGTGGATTCGAACCTAAATTTTGTTGAAGAGCCGGTAGAGATCTTGGATCGTCAAGAAAAGAAACTCAAGAATAAACGCTACACGATTGTTAAGGTTAGATGGAATGCTAGACGTGGAGCCGAGTTCACTTGGGAGCGAGAGGACCATATGAAGTCTAAGTATCCGCATTTATTTAGTAATTAGTGTTTTGTTGAATTTCGGGACGAAATTCTTTCAACGGGGGAATAATGTAACATCCGTGAATTTTGACCCGTTGACTTTTCGTGTAATATGACTAACAATTTAAGTTAATGAATTATTTGAGTCGTTTTGGTGAATTAAATGACAATGTGTTATATTCGGGTCGATAATATGTTTTGATCGGTGTTTAAATGTGTAACGATTGTAAATTGGCTAGAGAAGAGAAACGGGTCGGCCCGTGGGTAGTCCATGACCCACCAGCCACATTTGACCCCAACCCTCTCCTTATCTCTTTCTCCCCCCTTTCACTTCTTATCTTCTCTTTTTCTCTCTTTCTCTCAAGTAAAAGGCAAGACCAAAACCATCTCTTGCATCTATTTGGTGTTTTGGAACTGATTAAATACAAGAATCATCATCATTGTCACCATATAATCTTCAATTGATCATAAGTTTGAAGTTCATAGTTCAAGACTTTCACCCATTTTGACCTAAATTGGGTTCTAGCTCGGAAAGGAAGCTTTGGTAAGTCAAATTCATCCCATTTACTTCTATTTATGTTAGTTTACTCGTTTCTAGTCACCTCGTACTTTTACAAATTCTAAATCGCCTTAAAATGAGTTTGGGTCGAATTAGGGTTTTATTAGGGTTGATCGATTTGGAGAATTTGGTGATGTTAAGGATGGAAATATGGGTTTGGGTAAGTGTATTTATACATTAGAATGTCAAATGTATCATCAAAACGAGTCTTGTAACCTTAGATGTCGATTTAGGGTTTTGGTTCATGTGATTTGGGGTTTTGGGTTTCAAGTTTCTGCACTTGCTGCTGCTGGTCGTGTTGCTGCCCAGTAAGGGGCGTAACCTACGCCTAGGGCGTAGGTTACGCCCCCTTTGTTGCTGAATTTTCTTGTTTGACCTAGTTGCCTTCCAGAACCCTAATAACGCTTCGAGCATCGTTCTAAATCACTTCTTAACTTATTTAACAATGATTAAGAGTCTTAAAAGTCATTTAACGTCGAGATGCACCTTGGAACCCTAATTAGGGTTTTGGTTCATGTGATTTGGGGTTTTGGGTTTCAAGTTTCTGCACTTGCTGCTGCTGGTCGTGTTGCTGCCCAGTAAGGGGCGTAACCTACGGCCCTAATGGGCGTAGGTTACGCCCCCTTTGTTGCTGAATTTTCTTGTTTGACCTAGTTGCCTTCCAGAACCCTAATAACGCTTCGAGCATCGTTCTAAATCACTTCTTAACTTATTTAACAATGATTAAGAGTCTTAAAAGTCATTTAACGTCGAGATGCACCTTGGAACCCTATTTAGGGTTTTGGTTCATGTGATTTGGGGTTTTGGGTTTCAAGTTTCTGCACTTGCTGCTGCTGGTAGTGTTGCTGCCCAGTAAGGGGCGTAACCTACGGCCCTATGGGGCGTAGGTTACGCTCTTTTGACCGTAGCTTACGCCTGGTGGTTTTGAACCACCGTAACCTACGCCAGTTTATGGCGTAGGTTACGCCCTTTGCCGTAGCTTACGCCTGGTGGTTTTGAACCACCGTAACCTACGCCAGTTTAGGCGTAGGTTACGCTAGTTATATTTTCTTGGGCGTAGGTTACGCCCATTTGGCCGTAGCTTACGCTTACCCCTATCTTCAAATTGGACCTTACGCCAAAATTCTCCTGTTTACGCCACTCCAGACGCCAAAACCTTCATTTGTAGGGCACCGTACCTTACGCCCCTTTTGACCGTAGCTTACGCCTGGTGGTTTTGAACCACCGTAACCTACGCCAGTTTAGGGCGTAGGTTACGCCCCCTTTGACCGTAGCTTACGCCTGGTGGTTTTGAACCACCGTAACCTACGCCAGTTTAGGGCGTAGGTTACGCCCCCTTTGTTGCTGAATTTTCTTGTTTGACCTAGTTGCCTTCCAGAACCCTAATAACGCTTCGAGCATCGTTCTAAATCACTTCTTAACTTATTTAACAATGATTAAGAGTCTTAAAAGTCATTTAACGTCGAGATGCACCTTGGAACCCTAATTAGGGTTTTGTCGAGAATTGTTAAGTTACGTATATGTGTTTATGTATGTTGATGTGAATGTATATGATCGATATTTAGGTGTTGGACGTGAAGTGAACATTGTACGACAATAACTCGACTTTATATCAACTTAACTTTTCATAACCAATCGAGGTGAGTTTCGTATCTCCCTACTCGCTTGAGATTCGGGCTGAAAAGTGTAAACTTACGTGTTTACTTACGTTGTTGATTGTTTGATTGATTTGGTTTAAATGTTGGATTGATGAGACGGATATCACGTTTGATTTACTTGGTTTACGTTTGTTAAGTATTTCATTAATATTAGGATAGACGTACATACATGGAAGTCGGTTATGCTTTCATTGGGTTTTAGATGTGGTGGGAAGGCTGCGGGTGACCCTATATATAAGCATCTGGAACTTGAAGAAAGTAGAATCCTCTTAAGTGTATGTACGTATAGATTTGGTGTGAATATTGATTGTTGGCTCATGTGTGTCGAATATCGATGGTTGGATCATGTTCATCGTATTGTGATTAATGGTTTATGATTGACGAATATTGGTTGTTGGTTCATGACAGACGATTGTGATTGATGCATATACGAATGATTGTAAGCATGCATACGTTGTACATAATCCCTCGGCAGGGGATTGCCGACATCCTGGTGTATAGATGTATACGCCCATCTGATGGATGTAGATCTTGACCCCGAGTATATAGACATATATATCTCGATGATTTTGAGATACAGTCGTGTTCATTGTGATGACAGACGGGTATCGTTGCATGGGTGACCTGAGTTCACGCATAGGATAGGCATGTTGGCTTATTTATGCATTCGGCACTTGCATTGACGTACTTCATTTGCGCATTCATATTACACATTTACTTGTCTTGTGTAATCTTGTTGTTGGTCATTATTGTGCTACTCAGAGGCTCACTGTGAGTCATGTCTAGCCTCTACGCGTATATTGTGATTTATTGCCGCTGGTTCTTTATGGACCATTACTACGAACTCACCAACCTTGTGTTGACTATGCTTAGTACACTTTTCAGGTAATCAGGTTATCCCCGGACGTGGAGTTTAGTCGCTTGCTTGCTGTTAAACCCGGGCTTTGGACTTTATGGATCAAGGATTCATCGACCTTTTCTTTTGCATTATACTTAGGATCGATTTGCCATCTTTGGGATATTCTTTTGTAAACTTTGATGGCTATTTGCTCCTTATGTATTTTGGTACTTGTTTCGTATTGTAAGGGATTCACTGAATCCTTAATTGCATTTAGTTCATGTCCTATTGTAATTCCACCTTGTGCTATATGATTTCCGTGATATTTCGAGCCTCGGCTTGGGGTGTTACAGATGGAGACAAATAGTCGTGGGTTTAAGACTTACAAGGGTCGAATATGGGTACCATTGCTTGGTGGTAATCGTGAATTAATCCTTGAAGAAGCCCATAGAAGTAGATATTCGGTTCATCCTGGTATCACTAAAATGTATGCAGATTTAAAGCCTATTTATTGGTGGCCGGATATCAAAGGTGAAGTAGCACATTTTGTTGAAAGATGCTTGACATGTGCTCGTGTGAAAATGGACCACCGAAAACCATATGGAATGTTGCAACAGTTAGAGATTCCAGAATGGAAATGGGATCACATCACTATGGATTTTGTTACTAAGTTACCTAGAATACCGAAAGGAAATGACATGGTATGGGTAATTGTTGATAGGTTGACCAAGAGTGCTCATTTCTTAGCAACTCGTCAAGATGTACCTTTAACTAAGATGGCTAAGATGTATATAGATGAAGTTGTCTCGAAGCATGGGGTTCCATTGTCTATAGTTTCGGATCGAGACACGAGATTTGTATCTAGCTTTTGGAAAGGTCTCCAACGAGAGTTAGGTACTAGAGTGAATTTGAGCACGGCTTATCATCCTCAAACCGATGGTCAAAGTGAAAGAACCATCCAAACATTGGAAGACATGTTAAGGACTTGTGTCTTAGAGTATGGTGGAGCTTTGGATGATCACTTGAAGTTGATAGAGTTTTCATATAACAATAGCTACCATTCAAGTATTGGAATGCCACCTTTTGAGATGCTTTATGGTAGAAGGTGTAGGACCCCAAGTTGTTGGATGGAGCCCGGTGAAAAGCAAATTACGGGTCCGGAAATTGTAGAAATCACAGCCGAGAAAGTGAGTATTGCAAAGGAAGCACTTCGAGTAGCTAGAGAAAGACAGAAAACCTATGCCGATAAGAAAGGGAGACCGGTTGTGTTTGAAGTTGGCGACTTAGTGATGCTGAAAGTTTTCCTTGGAAAGGAGTGATTCGGTTTGGTAAGAAAGGAAAGTTGAGTCCAAGATTCATTGGACCGTTTAAAGTGTTAAAACGTATAAAGGATGTGGCTTATCAACTAGAATTGCCTCCGGAATTGGATGGAATCCATAACACATTTCATGTCTCATATTTGAGGAAGTGCTTGGCGGAGGAATCTAGTGTCATACCTATTGAAGATGTGAGTGTGGATCCGACGAAAAGAATGGTAGAGGAACCGATAGCTATTCTTGGAAGGAAACAAAAGAAGTTACGCCGAAAGATGATTGATCTAGTCTTGGTCAAATGGAGACATAATCATGGTGAAAGCCTTACTTGGGAAACCGAAGCGGTAATGAAAGAGAAGTATCCCGAGTTGTTTCTTGCTGATGAGATTCCGGGGACGGAATCCTCTTAAGGGGGAGGTATTTGTAACATCCCGAACTTTTTATTTAACAGTTGACTTGTGTCGTTAAGTCAACATAACGTGTCGTTAAGTCTATTTTAGATTTAATGCTTATATGTGGTTTATGTGTTTTATATGTGAGACTTGAAAGTCTTAATGCATGATATGAAAATATGTTTATGAAGTAATTATATGCCTATTAGGAGTGATTAATGAAGTATTTAGGTAGTATATGGTCCTTAGAGGAGTTTTTGACTAGTAATGAGCTATATGGAAGCCTAGGGGCCAAATTGGACATATGGTGAAACCCAAAAACGGGTTTAGGGTCACATGAGGAGTCATTTGAGTGTCATTATCAGATCTATTAGTTTCCTCTCAAGCCCTAACCCACCCCCTTTCATCCCTAATCAATTCTTGAGCAAAAAGGCGATCAAAAGTGCGTTTCGGAAGTGTTTAATCTAGCTTTTCTTGTTCCCATTGTGAGTTGCAGGTATAGAAGGTATAATTTTATTGATTTCTGATCCTTTTGATTATAAGAGTCATTAGGAATTATAATTGGACATTAGGGAATCAATTAATGTGTAATTAGTGATGGTTTTGATGAAATAAGGCATGTATGATTTTCCTAAAGGTTGATATGGTTTGTTAAGGCCTTAATATGAAGGATTTGGATGTTTTGAAACTGAGTTTTTGGTCTGGAGAGGGTTGGGTTCGATTTGATGGCATAATCGATTTTGTTAGTGCAGAATCGGGGCCAGTTGCGGCGCAACTCTATGTTGCGGCGCAACTCACCAGTTTTCAGAAAATGATATTGTTTTGAACCGTAACCTCGTTTTGACACATAGCTTACTCCTGAACTTAGAGTGTGTCCTTAGATATGTAATTCCAGATTATGGTCTTAATGACTAGCGTTTTAATGGCCGCTTACTAATCATAGGTAGACGAGAGTTGTGGCTTTGTTCGGTAACTTAGCTATCCTTTATTGCGTGCTACTTTGAGGTAAGATACACTACTTTGACACGCTGAGGGATTCAACAAAAGCATAGTTTTCAGTATATAACTTCTCTATTCTCATCTTGTTTACTTAAGGGTATTCGGGTTGTATGGGAGGTTATATGGGATATGTATTTGACTTATGAGACCTGTAATGCATTTCCCTTTATATGCAATGCAAAGTTATGTTATGAAATGATATGCAATGTAATGAAATGTGATGCAAGTATATGTTGATTATGATGTGCATGTATGTGTGGCTTGGTCATCTAGTTCACTAGACTTTATAGGTTGCCATGTCACGTGCACGTTTAAGGGCCCAAACGTAAAAGATGATTATATGTTATGTTTAGGTAACTTTGTCACCTAAACTATATGTGATGAAATCGAGCTCGTATATATGATGAAGTGTTAAGCTTAACCCGTATTCACCTTAGTCGGGTGGGTGCGTATATGTTGTTGCTTGGGTGGCTCCTTGCAACGTAATTACGTGGTTTGAGTATCTCCGGGTGGAGTGATTACCCACCAATGTCTTGAACATACGGACTACTCCTGGAGTGGCTTGCCATTCCTTAACGACACTTGATGGACCGCCTTATGGCTCATCCATCTAGTCGGGTGTGAGGTTCCCGTTAGGTCTTATGACCGCCTACACACAAACTTACACCTATATGATATGCGTGGCGTAAGTCACACCTTATATGACGATATGTGACGATATGAAATGATGAAACGATGGATAGGCACATTTAGGATGATTAATCCTAATATGATATGATGTTGATGATATGATATGATGTTGATGCTCTGTAATATGTGCCTTTAATATGAAAAGCTGCTTTACCAAGTGTTAATGGGACTAATGATTTATTACCTTAGTGTTATCTTACTTAGCTAATTCGTTAGCTAACACTTGTTTCTTGAAATATGTTGTCCCCTCAGGTTTAGCAAGCTAGATGGAGTTTGATGGTGAATAAAGAGCGAGATGGGTAGATTATATGAAGATGCTTAGTCACCCATAGACGCTGCTCATTTTAGACATTTATTCCTTTATGACACTTATGTTTTGATATGACTTGTATACGGTTGTTTTGTGTTGGGCAACCGTAGGATTTCCATTTATTCTATTTCTATGATGTGATGAGTAACACCACTTCTTATGAACAAATCAAACTAGATTTTATGGTTTGAACTTTTGAAATGTTTATCCGCATTCTTTAACACCGTTAGGTGAAAAGTTTTTTGGAAATCCATATTTTTAAACGACGGGTGTTACAGCCACCCTTGCTTGCTCATCAACATCCTCCCCTGCTGCCATTTTTAGCATTTTTAACAACTCTTTTGCTGGGTTGACTGGCTCAGGAGCAGGCTCGACTGGCTTTTGCTTTTTCATCTCGTCTACCAACAACTTCATTATGGACTCCATGCCTGTAGGCTGTGGAGCGGGTTGTGGGGCTGGCTGAGGCGGAGCTGGCCTTAACGCAACAGAGAGTTGAGAAAACCAATCGGTTGGAGGAGGTGGTGGAGCTTGCGCTTGCTGAGTGCCCTTGGCAGCTAGCCTTATCAATTCCAACAAATGGCTCTCCTGGATAGTCACAGATTGAGAGGAGCTGGCCACAGATTGCAAGGATGTCTGACCTCCACTCATGGGTGGGCTAGCCATGCTAGTCATGCGAGAACTTAATTGACTAGGGCCAGAAGAAAGCATAATGATAGGAGATGTACTAGTTGGGGATATTAATGAAGGTGTGGAAAAAAGTGGTCCCACACTAACACTACTAGACCCAAGGCTAGATGCAAAGCTTACCTTGGGTGGCAACCTAGATCCACCACCAGAAACAACATTAGTTGCATTTGTCACCACTTCACTAGATCTAGGACCAAAATCTAGAAATTTTTCTCCTGAGATATTTTGAACATTAGAGATCTCAGAGGTTTCCAGATTGATAATTGAAGAATCATCTCCATCAACACCCTTCCCCAACCCAGAAGGTACAACCTGAGAAATAGGAGTGAATTCCTCAGCCATGAGAGATTAAGAAACAAACAAGAAATAAAGTGATGATTTTTGCTTTGTAACAACAAAAAACCGCCCAGTGATCAGTAAATTCACGGATGGCGCCAATGTTTGAGCATTGAATGTTAAGCTCAATCACAAAAGGGTTTAACCACGAAAATCATCAAAATCTCCTCAATATAAGAGTGCAAACCTACTAAGTTCTTCACGAACCTAAGGTGATTGATGATTTTCCCAAAGAGATGTTTCGATCTTTGGAGGATATGAATGTTATATGATTGATATATATATTTTGTGTATTGATTGATGATGAATATATTGAATATGTATAAATATCTGGGAGCAAATTGAATGATGTGTGATTGAATTGTATTGATTGTAGAATGTGGAATCTGTCTGACAACCAATCATGAGGAGTATTTATAGGTCTCATATTAGGTCACATCATAATTTGGGCCTGTCAGACTGGGCTCTGGCCCAGTATGACAATACTAGGCACAGAATGTTCTAGAGTACATGTTGTCTAACTCAATGCTCTTGTGTGAAGCCTTGACAATTCTTTTATGCATATATGCAAGGATCGATTCCTTAGACTCTTAGGATAGCCCAATTCTTGCTTGGATATATATACACATTAGTTTAGTCAGCTATTCTGAGATTTAGGTCTAGGCTCAGTTATTTGGCCCTTCAACTCGATCCTAGCTTAGCTTTCAATGTATATGTATATACATTGTATATTTATTGTTGCAGCTCCACATTTCATGTAAGCTAAGATATCACTTCTCTTAGGCTTTCTGTGGGCCCCATTCTAGCTTTGATTTAGCCTTGTCGAGCCTAAACCTTCACTGCCCTCTCTTGAACTTCGATTTGATATATAAATAGATATATATATTAGTCTAGCTTTCATTTAATTTATAAAAGGTTTGGAAACTTGAAGCTTAGCTCTGCCTAGGCTCTGACTATGCAAATTTCATCAAGCTTTGCATTTCAAAGTCTCACAAGTCTTGAAGGCCCGCCAGAGGGAAAGATTGGACCATGCCAGCCTAGGCGATTGGGCCAGGCCCATCTATCTTAACCTAGCTTAGTTTATTTCCTTCCTTTGGAACTCTTTCACCCCGCTGCTTCTACCTCGGACCCACTTCCACGGCCTGCCAACTTTTGCCCTTTCCTAAGGGCCGATTCTCTCTCTCTATTTTTACACTCCGATTATATATATATATAAGTCAATTATTAAGAGTAATGTTTGTCTAAGCTTCCTTCCTTCTTTCTTTCTAGGTTCGGCTGGGCCCCCACTTCTACCTAGAAGGCTTGAATTCCTCCTCTTTGCTATCTAACCTTAAGCTTCGACAACTTTTAACTTCGATTCTTTCTCTCCTAATCTTCGACTGGGCCCCCACTTCCAGTCTCACTTCGACAAAGCCTTGACTATCTTTTCTTTCCTTCATGCTTTGCTAAGGAAAGACTTAAATAAATACAAAAAAGGTGGAGTGTTGTGGAGGCTTCGACTCTCTTTGCTAAGGGTGGGCCCCACTCCTTTCTTTAAGCTTCGCAGCTCTCTCCCTTGAAGGATTGCTGCTTTCCTTTAAGTCTTGACACTTTGCCAACTTCCTTTCTTAGCCTCGATTTAAATAAAGCTTTGCAAGAGAGAGAGGGAGAGAGAGGTTCGACATTCTCAAGTAACTGAGATTTACCTCTTTATCAATGTGTCTTCCTTGTTTAGCTTCGCATAAGCCTAGCCTGCCCTTAAGCTTCGCTCAGATTCTTCCCTTTTCTTTTAGTTATCTAACTTTCGATTATATTATACATATATATAATATATATATATATTATATAAATTTAGGGCTCAAAATTTGGCTGCCTTCCTCTTTCTCTCCATAAACATTTATGCAAAATTAGGGCTTTATTTGGTGATATTTCACCATGATCATCAGTGTAAACCGCACAATCAAGTTGTTCCAGAGCAACTTGAGTCTTGTCGATCTTCCCCTGCAAATAAGTAAAATATTGACACTCAAGATCAGAACAATACCCGCTTTGTATAATATCGATTTTTCTCGACACCATTGCTTATTCGCATTTAGTTTTTGCATAACTACAACAAGTTCTTCTTTAAACAATTGGTGGTCGAGGATATCAGCCATGATACTGTCCTGCACTTGATCGACAGTCATTGGTGGTTTTGGGTTAGTGATATTTGATGAAGAAGTCATTTCAGATGTATAAAAGTTTGTGTTTTGATCAGAAATATTTGATAAGGAGCCAGTATTTATAGGTAAACTACAAGACCTCCTTCAACATTCAAAATTCAAATTATTTACACAATTAAGTCCCTGCAACGTTCGAATTCAAAATATTTACACAATTAGTCCTTCCAACGGCTTTCCAGTCCCTGAACGGCTAGCCTGAATGTCACTCTATAAATACGAACCCAGGGCACAATTCAGTTTCATTACCATTCCAATTTTCATTCTACTACAAACTCACTCTTTCTAACCAAATGGCGTCCTCATCATCAAAGAATGTTAACCGACCTCATATGACCGTAGATGAGATAAAAACACGAATCATGACTGATATCAAAGAGGACACCCTCCATCAAACAGAACTCAGTGGAGTTATGGATTACCTACGGGAGGAAAGACGACGATGCGAGCAACAGATACAGGCAATACAAGTTCCAGGCCGCAACGTTTCGAAGCACGAAGAGCACTATTCTTCGTTTCTACAGGAGGAGATCAAGAAGGTCAAGAGGGTAGTCAATGATGTTTTTAAGGCCGGTCACACGTTGGGAGACCAATGCACTTGGGCCGAATCGTACCACGACAATTGCGGGGAAGACAAAACCACGTGGGAAGTCAAATGCCCGCAACACGACAAGTGGTGGCTCGACGAAAACGCTTACCGTGGCATAGAAAGTATGTCAATAAAAGATGATGAGTAATCGTAGCATTATAATGCCTTTCGTGTTTTTATCATGTACTGTCTTTTTTAATTATGTGTTGTCTTTTTTATTGTAATGTGTTTTAATAATAATCAAATGTGTTTTAGTGTATGCAGAAGTGAAATTTTTGCCATATTCTGAAAGTTGAAATTTGAAATGAGGGACCTATGTTGTCACATTTGAAATTCTTTTATTTTAAATATTTTAAATAAAGAATTTATTAATATTTGAGTTAAAATAAAATATAATAAATTTTTTTTAGGAAGAGGTGAGGAAGAGGTCTTAATGCTAGGGGTAGTTCTTGGATTGAGAAAGCTGACGTGACAGTGAGAAAGAGATGAGGAAGAGATTTAAGAAGAAGCCTTAATAAGAGATGACTAATACATCTATCAAAACAAGTTGTACCAATATCATTTCCCTATATAGATAGGCAAATTTTCTTGAAGTACATGTAACATAAATTTGATTTGGGTTTTGCTAAACGAAGCCCTAAGGACTTTCGTTAAGGTGCATTAAATGGTTGTACATTTATCATAAAATTCAAGGGTGGGCTTCTAATATGAAAAGATACAATTTTTTTTATGCACGTTAGGGCTTCATTTAGCATTATCCATTTGATTTATACTCGACGCAGTTGTTATTTTATTTTGTTGCAAATGCGTACTTCTTTTGCATTTCGTCATACACATAAATTAATATATATGAGGGAATACATAATTACCCAAATAAGTGGATAACACATCAATGAGAAACAATTAGCTGCTTGAGATTACATTTTGAGAAATAGAGTTTACGCTTATAAATTACGTTCTGAAAAAATATGTTGTAAAATAAAGACAATCCGAAAAAATATGTCCTAAAATACAGATAATCGAACTTTTAGTCCCTCAAAACATAATCCATAAGATTCTCACTCTTATTGTTCAACGCAATGTTCAACAGTCGGATTCCTTCTCCTTTCACCATCATTGCCAAGAACTTCAGGTGATTAATCTTTGCTTTGCTGATGATTTATTTATTTTTATGCGGGGAAATGTGCTTCTGGAATTTATGTTATCAAATGATGTGTCTTTAAGTTTTTATGATATTTGTGTTTAAAAATATAAATTTGTCACCAAGATATATTCATATTGCTGTTATTCATGAATCATTTGACTTTAGTAGTAGTAAATTAATAATGTGGAGAAGCACGTGAGAATGAAGGTGATTACACGTGAAGCGTGACATGAAACTGGGTTGAAGGTTGACCCTCCACTAGTTGGACTTTAGTTCTACTCATCATTTTTCATTTAATTTGCACCCTTAACTTTGATCATGGCTGGTTGGTGTTCCAAATTATATCCATTGAAACTCAACAATATACACTATCTCGTCATTTCATATTAACTATTTTGTTTTCTAAAAAGATAAAAGATCGTTTATAGGATTCTAACTTTGGCTCATCAACTTATAAATTGGGTAAAAAAACTGCATGAGCTTAAGTGATTAGTATTGAGGATTTACATGTATGATAACCCATCAACTTATAGGGTTATTTACTTGTATTATACTTTTGATATATCAAACAAAAATGTTTTCTCTATCTTCATATATATTGAATCGACCATATGAGTCGGGCATAACCATGTTCACGTTTATATTTATTTTTTTCCTTTTGTTTTCCATCCAAAGTTTTGAGTTGTGGAATTATTACCGTATTTACTAATTAATTGATTTTAAAAACCAGAGATTATAAGACTAAAAGGAGTGGGGCTACTCCTCTTGTAGGGGACTTGCGCCATGTGGCGCCATGTCACCATGACGAAATTGTTAGAAAAAGAGGGGAGTGGGGCTACTTGTAAGGTTGGGGGACTTGTGACACTTGTCACATCCCAATCATTGTTTTTTTTCTTTTCACCTCCATTTTTTTTATAAAAAATATCCATCTTTCTATAAATAAAATACATAATAACTAAAAATCTATTACACATAACAATAAAATACATAATAAGTAAAATTCTACTACAATCCTAAAATTCAAATACATAATTATTAAAGTTCATTACACACCATACTACAAAATAAAATATAAAATACGACATAAACTAGTCGTCATCGCTAAAGTAGACTCAACGGTAGGCGGCACGTATTCTTCCTCATTCGCCCTCGCCGCGTGGTTATCCCATAGATGAATAAGTATGACATAATAAAAAGTAAATAAAAAAGTTTTAGATTGATACCTTTACAAAAGTTGGTTAGTGACTCTCGTAAAACCCTTTCCGACATCTCGAAATTTTCGTCAAATGAGTCGACGGTACTGCCGTATGCTAGTTGGCGAAGCGCCGCAGTACACTTTTGTATCCCGGTGAAACCTAACTTCCCACGACAATCATATCTTTGTTGGAAATACGTATACTTCTCTTCCAAATCTCTTGTTATTTGCAAAAATAAACGTTTACTCATACGATAGCGCCTCCTAAACTCCCCTCGGGGGATATACCGGGTTGTCAACAAAGTAAAAACGCATCAACCGTTCGTTTGCCTCATGCCGTCTACGATCTAGGACCGCCCTTCGCCTAAAACCGGGAACACGCGGTATTGGTGCGCCCCCTCCTCTTCTTCTTCTTCCCTTGCGGCTTCTAACATTGTGTTAATGGTCAAAACGATCGTACTCTCGATAGCCTCGTCTAGATCGGTCGAACCACCACTTGAGTCGGAACTAGAAGATGAAAAATCATCGATGTCTTCCATAATGAAAAAAAAATGTAGTGTATGTTTTGTATAAAAATGTGAAAGATATGTTGTGTAATTTTGTTTTGTTTTAGTTGATTGTTAAAAATGAATTGTTGATATGTGTATGACAGTCCACGACTTGCACACTTATAATTAATTAATCTTAGACAAGAAAGTAAATAGAAAGTAAAGAACAAGAACAAGAGTAAAGTTCAAGTATTAAGAAACTATGCAAGTCTAATCATATATATCATTGATTAAACAGTGAATACATGGTCGATATTACAACTTGTCTTACAAGAAAATACAAGAACATACAATTGTTAAGTTTTAGACTAACTAGAAAACTTAAACAATTACAAAGAGAATAAGTGACACACACTTAAAATGGTGACTAACACAAAGTGTAAACGATGCGGCTGTGTTGCTTTATATAGGGGAGGAATTAGGGAAACACAGCCTTACAATGATCGTGATAGGATGGTGGTTGTCGACTTCTCATAGGCTCGAAGTACTTGGATCCAGGAGCCTTTGTCTTCTTTACCAAAACGGGTATGAAAGAGAAAACCCTTGTTTTAGTCCCAACTGTACCTTTACCATATAAGGTAATATTCAGTTGGAAGAACCACCATGTGACTTCTTGTCTTCTTTACCAAAACGGGTATGAAAGAGAAAACCCTTGTTTTAGTCCCAACTGTACCTTTACCATATAAGGTAATATTCAGTTGGAAGAACCACCATGTGACTTCTTGTCTTCTTGTGATTTGAAAACTTCCCGCCTTGACACACAATTGGGAAGTAACCACCCGCTGACGAGAGTCACTGACTTCGTTGGTGACTCGCTGACGACACACGTCAGCGACCAAGTCTGGTCAGCGAATCCTTGACTCAACAATCTCCCCCTATTCGCTGAGTAGACTAGACTTGATAAGAATAAAGGAATGATGAAAAGATGTCTTATATATCATCTTTAAACATTACAAGCTGATGCATATAGCTTTTACATTGTAAGACATCTATAAATTGGCAGCCTCCATTTCCCAAGCTTCCTCTTGCTTAGCCATCCTGATCGCTGGGTCATCCCTTCTGTGAGGCTTTATTAATTCTTCATCCAACTTGCTGATGAACCATCTGTTGTTGGATGTTTCAGCACACCTTCTTCTTATGCTTAAGATGAACCCAGTGGACGCTTTTTCAATTTCATCCAGGCGAAAGAACAGTTGATTGTTCTGAAAGTTTGTGAAGAAGATGCCAGCAGGATTCTCTATCACTCTCCCTTCTTCAAAGAAGCTTCTGGGAGGAAGTCTGGTGTTCAGCAAGGCATCACCAGTGATAGGAGGAAGGTCAACAGCTAACGTTCGATGCTCTTCTTTCCTCTTTCTTTGAATCCTTCTTCCTGCTGAGGTGGAGATAGCTGCTGGAGTTCCAAAAACTTGCCTCAGCATTGGCAAATCAGCTTTGAACTTGGTTTCGTATTCTCTGGCCTTCTCAAAATATTCTTTAAGCATATTTTGGAGTTGTTCATAGCTGACAGCCTTCTTGTCTTTCACCAGCATGTAAACTTCAACCCACTCAGAGGCACCTAAGGTGGTTGGTTTGACCCCTTCAAGTTTGATAGGCTTGTCAGCACCTTCTCTTAAGATTTTCAAGTTGGTCTTAAGACCCATTTCAGCACGAAAAGCTTCAGCAGCAACAATCTTTTGAGGCCTCTTTCTGTCCTTCATATGCTTCAACCATTTAGCCTTTTCTTCTTCAAACTTGGCTCTTTTCTCGCTGAGTTGCTTCTCAACTTCTGTATGCTTCTGCCTGTATAAGGCTTCAGCACCACCCGTTTTCAGCAGCATCCTTTGCTCACCATCCAACTGATCTTTTTCAAGGAGAGGTAGCTGCTTGATATACTCAAGATTCTTTCTTTCATTTTCTTGATTTTCCTTGATCCTATCCAACTCCTTGATAGCTTCTTCTTGAGTTTTTCCATCAGCAGTCAGTGCCAAAATATCAATCATTTGGTGTTGATGACCTGCTGAAGGTTGAATGGGTAGCTGAGCAGATGAGAGAGAAGATGAAGTAGCGATCACTTGTTCTGCTGGAAGAGCGGTGGGAGGTTTCTTGAAGAATCCAGAGTCAGTGAGCTGTTTTCGACGAGCATCAGAGAGAGGAGTAATTTCAGCATTGGCCATATATCGTTTATGAAAAACTGGAAGCATTTCCTTTGATCTATCTCTTTCCATTTCTCTAGCAAAACCAGCTTCCCATGTTGCTTTGATCACTTTGGGGTCAAACTCCTCCCCTATATCATCAAAGACTTCAATGTGCCCCTCATCAACAGCAGCAGGGGGTACATTAGTATTAACTATCTGTTGCTCCCCCTCAACACCAGCTGGGGGAACTTCAACACTTACAATTTCTTTTCCAGTAGACTCCCCCTCAGCACCAGCAGGGGGAACTTCACTTTCCTTTTCATCATTGACTGCCACAATCGCCATTTCATCAGCTTTGGCGGTGTCAGTGGCAGCATCATCAGTTCCCAAAACTTCTTCAGCAGATTCCTCATAGATTTGGCTAATAGCTTTGTTAACTGCTTCACTGACCATTTCTACAACAGCAACATCAACTTTCTCCCCTTTGGAAGTTGCATTGTTAATGACAACTTCCACAGTTGCTGGCTGTTGTGATTGTTGATGTACTAGCTGTGTCAGCAGGTTTTTGATTTCATCAACCTCCTCAGTGAAAGAAGCTTGAGGAACAGGAAGATCAGTCACTTGTTTTTCTAAGGCATGAATTGCCTTAGTGTTATTTTCGACTTGAGTAGCCAGAGGGGAGATGAGATCACTCAGCTTCTTTACATTAGCAGCAGCAGATTTGCTTGTAGAGGCTGCCTTCTTTGCTGAGTAGCTGGTAGAATTAGCACATCTGATCAGTGACAGGGCACCAGATTTAATGATCTGCTGATCACGCTTGATAACCTTTGTTGTGGCATTTATTTTATCTTGAGCATCAGGAATGGAGCTCGTGTTATCTTTCAGCGAGTCTATAGCATTGTTGTTCTCGTTTTGCTTGTTGTACCAGTTGGTCAATGTGGAAACCAGCCTGGCAGATTCCTTATCCTTCAATTCAATAGCAAGATTGGCAGCTTTGGTGAGATCATTTAATTGATGCTCTACCCTTTCTAATCTGCTAGAAGAGTTGGTAGAGTAAGAAATACCCAACTCTTTTGGAAGAGACTCCACTTCTTTGGCCATAACAGATTTACAACCAGGAATAGCTTGAAAGGAAGAAGGCATGCCCAGAGAAAGCATGGTATTCACTGGTTGCATTGGTGGAGTTTTGGGCCTTGTAGTGAGAACGGCTGGCTCAATATCAGCTTTGGTAGATGTGGTTTCAGTGACTTGAATTTCTTGAGAGATATTTTCATTTGCAGGTTCAACAGTCTCTACATTTTCTTCCATTTCCATATCACTGGCCTCCTTTTCATCAGCATAGTTATAGGAGTCCAGTTGAAATTCATCAGCAACAAAATCGCCCAACTCTAAATCACTTTCCTCATCAACACCATCATCTTCAACAATTTCTTCACTAACATTTTCAACCGCAGACACATTATCAAGATTAACATTACTTCTTTCAACATCTTCCACCATTGTTTCACAAACACCAGCACCTTCATTTACTTCAGCATTTCCACCATCTCCTTCAACATTTTCTACATTTCTACCAGCACTTGCAATTGTTTCAACATTAACACTAGCTCCTTCAATACTTACCAACTCCTTTTCAATTCCGACATCATCTTCAGCAGCTTGCACTTCAGGTTGATCAGCAGTGGCTGCTTCTCTTTCAGCTATAGAGAAGTTGAGAGGGGAAGGAGAATGAGGGGCCTCTGATTCAACATGGTGCTGCTCTATGTTCTCTTCAGCTGTAGAGGTTTCTTCCTCATCAATGAGAGTCAGCTGAGAGGATTCCAACCCCTTAATTGTTACACCTTTTGCTGCTTTCTTCTTTCTTTTAGGAGCATCAGCAGCGGATGAGGATGGAGCAGATGAAGTTTTGGAAGACTTTGATCGTGCCTGTTTGGCTTTCTTTGCAGCCTTGGTGATTTCTTGAATAATTACAGTGCCAACATCCACACCAGAGGGTTTTCTTATATACAGGTGTGGATAAGAAGAGAAAAGTACCTCTTTCATCGGAGGATTGAGTTCAGCAAGCTTGCTGTCAAAGAATTCAGGATCACAAGCAGGCTGTTTGTATACTGAAGGACCAATTCTTGGTGGTTTGCAGACAGTGGCACCAAATTGGTTATATTTTCCCTTCAGTTCTTGTTTGAAAATGAGGGAGAAGAACCTGGTGAATGGAATAGTATATGAGTGGTTGTTGGCTTGAACTTTTTCCTTCATGTCTTCAAAAATAACCGAGGCAAAATCAATAAATCTTCCAGTGGCCAAAGCATGGATGATTTGCATGTTTAAGGCAGTAGCCTGATCAAAGGATCCAGAGTTGCCACCCAAACACTGGATGACATGAGCGAACAATAATCTCCAAACGCCAGGGAGATGCTTCTTCAGGGGGTTGCTGTTTGGCAAGTCTGCCCCATACCCAATGGTTGGGAGCCAAGCTTTCCATTGTTCTATTGTTGCTGGATTCACAAATGGTCTCTCCTTTGTTTGATCAGGAAGACCAAGAGCAGTGCGAAGAATTTTGGGTGTGATTGAAATGCGTACCTGTTTCTTCTTCACGGTACCAGTAATAGCACCAATACTTACGTGATAATCACATGTCCACCAGAATTCCCGGAGAAGATAGACATACATATCTTCAGGATCAGAATAGATGGCACTTGTCACTGGGCACGCTTTTATGAAATCAAGCATATGTTGGTACCCAATTATGCCGGATGGAACTTCAAGGGAACCCAGATAATTATTGGATTTTATGGTGAGTCTTTGGGCTTGAAAGTTCACTTTTTGAGATGAAGGAATAGTTTCTGGATTGAATGTTTCAGAATGCATATAGAGAGGGACATGTTTAAGAGCTTTCTGAGTGGCTAGATCCTCAGCAGACAACTCAACATGAGTTGGAGATTTAGGTATATTTTCTGGTTGTTGTTGTTGGGAAGATGAAGAAGCCATTTTTGATTAAGATTTAAAAAAAATGGGAAGAAGAAGATGAACAGTGAGAGGAGATAGAGAGAATTTTGAGAAGCTTTAGAGATTTGGAGAATAAGAAAAATAAGAAGGTGATTTGTGAGAATATAAAGGATGGTGATTGAAACGATTTGAATATATATAGCATGGATATGGGCCCCATAACTATGACAGTGAACCGTCACCAATACTCTCTTTCATACGTAATATATACATATATATACGTATTTGAGTAACGTATAAAAAAGGATTGATGTGACAACTTGTACCATTATTTCAAAAGTACTCGAGTTTTACGGCGGATACAGTGTACAGGTTGTCCATTAGGGAGAAAATCGAGGTAACCGTTTTGAGATTCCAATAAAATATTGATAAAAATACTTGGTGGATATACTCACACGTTAAAATAGTTGAGATTGAAGTATATCCACTGACAATTTTGTAAATCTGGTTACCTCATTTAAAGAAGGAGTTTCAGTCAGCGACTTCACGATAAACGTTGGTCGCTGATGAATAAAGAATACAATTTTTAGCAAATTGTCAGCTATCAACGGATTTTATTAGTCTTTACCAGCAGCCGTTTGCTACTGGACTAGATAGAGACTTTTAGCTCTCTATTGCTTTTGTTTTGCTTTTTCCCAAAGCAACAGGGATCAACGGATTTTAGAAGTCTTTACCAGCAGCCGTTTGCTACTGGACTAGATAGAGACTTTTAGCTCTCTATTGCTTTTGTTTTGCTTTTTCCCAAAGCAACAGGGATCAACGGATTTTAGAAGTCTTTACCAGCAGCCGTTTGCTACTGGACTAGATAGAGACTTTTAGCTCTCTATTGCTTTTGTTTTGCTTTTTTCCAAAGCAACAGGGATCAACGGATTTTAGAAGTCTTTACCAGCAGCCGTTTGCTGCTGGACTAGATAGAGACTTTTAGCTCTCTATTGCTTTTGTTTTGCTTTTTCCAAAGCAACAGGGATCAACGGATTTTAGAAGTCTTTACCAGCAGCCGTTTGCTACTGGACTAGATAGAGACTTTTAGCTCTCTATTGCTTTTGTTTTGCTTTTTCCAAAGCAACAGGGATCAACGGATTTTAGAAGTCTTTACCAGCAGCCGTTTGCTGCTGGACTAGATAGAGACTTTTAGCTCTCTATTGCTTTTGTTTTGCTTTTTTCCAAAGCAACAGGGATCAACGGATTTTAGAAGTCTTTACCAGCAGCCGTTTGCTGCTGGACTAGATAGAGACTTTTAGCTCTCTATTGCTTTTTATGTTTTAGCAAGTAAGACACACTTGAACTTGCTGAAAGAAATTTTGACCATAAGGTCACTTTTCAACTTATAAGAGAGATGTAAGTTGAAGCATCAGCAGGCATGACAATTCATGTCGCTGATTCACCATTCAGCATTCCCAACTTGCTGACCAGAAATTTAAATCTGGTTTCATCTAATGGTTTAGTGAAAATATCAGCAAGTTGGTCATCAGTGGGAATGAAGTAGATTTCAACATCCCCTTTCATGACATGGTCTCGAATGAAGAGGTACCTAATGTCTATGTGTTTGGTCTTAGAATGCTGAACAGGATTGTGTGTGATAGCAATTGCACTTGTATTGTCACACATTATGGGAATCTTAGAGAATTCTAAGTCATAGTCAGCGAGTTGGTTTTTCATCCAGAGGACTTGTGCACAACAACTCGCTGCTGATACATATTCTGCTTCAGCAGTGGAGATGGACACTGTGTGCTGTTTCTTACTAGACCAACTAGTCAGCTTCCCCCCCAACAGTTGACATCCATCACTGGTGCTTTTCCTATCTAACATGCAACCAGCATAGTCAGAGTCAGAGTATGCAACTAAGTCAAAACTGGAGTCTTTGGGATACCAGAGACCCAGTGTGGGGGTACCTTTTAGATATTTGAAGATTCGCTTGACAGCGAGAAGATGAGACTCCCTAGGAGAGGCTTGATATCTTGCACATAAGCAAGTAGCAAACATGATGTCAGGACGACTCGCTGTGAGATACATCAGCGAGCCAATCATTCCCCTATAAAGAGTGGGATTCACATGCTTACCATCAGGATCAGCATGGAGATTATTTGGAGGAGACATAGGAGTGGCTTTAGTGGTCACATTGGACAAGTCGAATTTCGCCAGCATGTCTCGAATGTACTTCTCCTGATTAATGAAAATCCCATTTGGGAGTTGGCGAATTTGAAGACCAAGAAAGAAAGTCAATTCACCCATCATGCTCATCTCAAAATGAGAGGACATCAGTGAGCTGAACTTAGAACAAAGTTTCTTGCTGGAGGACCCAAAGATGATGTCATCCACATATATCTGGACATAAAGAACATCAGCACCCTTTCTATAGATAAACAGGGTGCTGTCAATGGATCCTCGCTGAAACTTGTTAGAGAGAAGAAATTCAGAAAGAGTGGCAGCGGCCTCAAAGTTACCGCCAATGACTGCCTGAACTTGGGCAGGGACTTGTTCGTTTAGACACTGATGATGAAACCTGGAAGCTTTTGACCAGGAGGTCACAATCTTTTTAAGGTTGGCAACTTCAAGCTTGAGTTTTTCATTCTCAAGCTGAACTTTTTGTGCCAGCAACTCATAAGATTGGAGTTCAACATGAACATTCCTCAGCTCATTGAGTTTTTCAGATTTGTCACTTAACTCTAAGGAGACAGAGTCAAGTTTCGATTGGATATCAGCTCGTATAGATTCAACGAACTGGATATCACACAGAAGAGATTCGAAGATTTTAGGTTTATCTTCGTCAGAGGCAGAAGAATGAGCACGTACCTTTTTAATGGTGACATTTACCCACTGACTGGAAGAGACTTGGTCTTTTGTCAGTGCATCACCATCAACGAGTGCCATAAGACACATGGCATCAACGTACTCTTCACTGTCTGAATCATCTGATTCAGCCCAGTCATGTTCTTCAGCGACCAGCCCTTTTGCTGGTATTTTTGCCTCCTCCATCTCAGCAACCTTTGCTTTAAGCTGATAGTATTTGTTCCTGTACTCATCAGCAGGTTTAGATGGGTTAGATTTAGGAGCAGCAGGAGTTGGAAGAGCAACTCTGCACTCCTTTTGGTAGTGTCCCTTCCTACCACATCTCCAGCACTCCTCTTGAGATTTGTCAATAGGAGGCTTATATGGAGCAACCGACTTACGGTTGTTCCATTTTCGTGAGTACCTCTTACCAGCGACCAGGGCAAAGTCCATGAAGTCGTTGAACATCTCTTGTTTCTCATCAGCGTCGAGATCATTAACAAGAGATTGAATAGGAGGTGGGAGATGAGAGGAGCTGGCACCATTATTAAGATTAATGGGCTCAGCAGAGACAAGGGCAAGGGGATCCATAACAGAATATGCTGAAGAAGAAGTAGAAGAGGAGGGACCAGCACTATGTTGTGCGTCAGCAGCAGCTCTTAGAGTTTGAGCAAGAGCTCTCTCTTCAAACTGAAGCATGCCAAAGAGAGATTCAAGGTCAAGACCATTGAGTCGCTCAGTGGTCCTAAGGATTTGTCTCAATCCTTGCCACTTGATAGGTAGACTATCAATAAATTTGTGGCACACCTCAAAGTTGTCATGGGTGATACCAACATTGGTCATGTCATTAAGCAACCCTTTAAATCGAGTATAGGTGCCATTGAGACCTTCAGAAGGAAGAGAAAAGAATTTTTCATAGGCTCTTTTAAGGTCTATCTTTTTAGTGGCAATGGTAGCAGCAGAGCCCTCATACATGCTACATAACCTATCCCAGACTTCTTTAGAAGTGGGATATTTGATGATGAGCTTCATGATGTCAGTAGGAAGAGTGGAGACAATCATGTTTTTGATCCTGGAATCAAGATTTACCAGTCTACGCTCATCATCGGTCCATTGTACCTCTGGTTTGACAATGTCAATCACAATCTCAGGAGCATCAGCAGTTGCTCCTGGTGTTCTTTATACCAGAGTAGGTACGTATGGACCTTTGGTCATTATGGTTATAAGGTAGGGTTCTACACCAACTATGTGAAGAAGCATTCTTTCCTTCCAAGATCCAAAGTCATCAGGCTCGAATCTTGGGGGAACAGACACGTAACCAAAGTCACGTGTGTTCACTAGAGTTGGTATAGTAGACATGTTCTTGTACTTTAAGAAAGAAATGAGAAATTAGATAAGAAAAGAACAGAATTTAGAAAGAAATAAGTATGCAAACAGATCTTTGTTTCAATGATTTAGAAACAGTGGCTCTGATACCACTTGACAGTCCACGATTTGCACACTTATAATTAATTAATCTTAGACAAGAAAGTAAATAGAAAGTAAAGAACAAGAACAAGAGTAAAGTTCAAGTATTAAGAAACTATGCAAGTCTAATCATATATATCATTGATTAAACAGTGAATACATGGTCGATATTACAACTTGTCTTACAAGAAAATACAAGAACATACAATTGTTAAGTTTTAGACTAACTAGAAAACTTAAACAATTACAAAGAGAATAAGTGACACACACTTAAAATGGTGACTAACACAAAGTGTAAACGATGCGGCTGTGTTGCTTTATATAGGGGAGGAATTAGGGAAACACAGCCTTACAATGATCGTGATAGGATGGTGGTTGTCGACTTCTCATAGGCTCGAAGTACTTGGATCCAGGAGCCTTTGTGAAAGTGCAGGGTGATCGATCGATTCGCGATTCCTACGACTATGTAAGTGCGGAATCCAAACATAATCGTTATTGAGGCAATTGAATGAATCACATATATATGAACACGAAATCAATATGAACAGGAGATATAAATCTGATTCCTTTATCATTAGTCGAATGATTACAATGAATAAATCCGTTTACAATACATCTACGATGATTACGGATTACAATCAACGAGACGACTCTTGATAATCGAATAATATGGTGGACTTACGGACTGAGGTTTGCGCATACCTCAGCCTGCCGTGAATGAAATCTGTTGCAACTAAAATCATTACCTAAAACCGAAACCTAAGAACACTATATATAGGCTAGAAATGGGTTGGGCTTCAAACTCGTGGACCAAACACGTGCTACAGTAACACGTGATTGGCCAAACTCGTGTTACTGTTCACACGAGTTTGTCCAAACTCGTGGTACTGTTCACACGAGTTTGTCCAAACTCGTGGTACTGTTCACACGAGTTTGTCCAAACTCGTGGTACTGTTCACACGAGTTTGTCCAAACTCGTGGTACTGTTCACACGAGTTTGTCCAAACTCGTGGTACTGTTCACACGAGTTTGTCCAGTTGTCTGGATAATCTCTATAAAGTAACAGCCCTTTAATTGAGATGCATCGGACACAAATTGTGCACCAAAACGTGCACTTACACTTTGTCTTCTTTACCAAAACGGGTATGAAAGAGAAAACCCTTGTTTTGGTCCCAACTGTACCTTTACCATATAAGGTAATATTCAGTTGGAAGAACCACCATGTGACTTCTTGTCTTCTTGTGATTTGAAAACTTCCCGCCTTGACACACAATTGGGAAGTAACCACCCGCTGACGAGAGTCACTGACTTCGTTGGTGACTCGCTGACGACACACGTCAGCGACCAAGTCTGGTCAGCGAATCCTTGATTCAACAGTGTATATATAGAAAAAAGAAAAGGAAAAAAAAATAGCCGTTACCTACCGTTGGCACTGAATCCATGGCTCGGTCAAAGCATCTCACAGACGATCGAAAACTATCGCCACTTTCTCTTTTTTGGCTCCATCGCCCAAGCGGGCCGGCGTAGATGGCGAGGGGCTAGGCGATAAGGGGGGGATCTCGCCCCACTCCGTTTAGTCTAATGTACTAACTTGAATTTACCGATTAGGTGTGATAGACAATCATAAAATTATATGGATTCAATCCATCAATGTCGACATGTAGCAAGTAAATTTGCCATAATTTACATATGCATAATGTGGCAACTTTTCATAAAAGCATTGTCTTTCTATGCTTGTGTAATTAATTTTTGCACAAAGAGCATATGGTATAATTAAGATCAATTAATATGTTCTTTTAGTGGATGTTAATAGTAGTGACTTTATGTAATGAATTAATATAAATAGGTTACATTCACCCAATAACAACATGATTAACTACCTTTAGGTTCATATGTCTTCTTCTAAATCATGCCAAATATTAGCTTTTATTGTTTATACGTGTACCTATTATGTGCCACTCAACTTAAGCATTTTTTGTGTGTGAAAATCTCTCTTTTAATATTTAAGCCAAAAGCCCAAAAAGATAACTACTCGTATAATAAAGATCGGGCCAATTCACAGGCTAGAGCCCAACATTTGAATATATGAAACTTCGATTCAAACAGCCCAAAGAAACATCAAACACCCTTTATTGAGTTCAGCTTAAGCACAAAAGCTTTTAGAATCTACAAAAAAGTTTAGTTAAATAATTTACACAAATATGAAATGTTCCTTTTATCAATCAAATAATGAGATGTACATGAACAAGTTATCAATAAAATATAAATTATGTTCTTACAGCCCAGCAATGAATGGAACTTCAGTAGCCCGCAACCAACCTCGGCCCGATATGAGCCTCTCCACCGTGAATTGTGATGCTTCACTTGGGCTCACTATAATATGGTGTCCGGGCCATTTGACCCGGTCTTGGGTTGCTGCACCTGGCCCAAAGTTCGCATATTCCCCAAAATACAATGTACTAAACGCGAAATCAGTATTACCCCATGGTGACCATCCTTGTGGATTGACATGAGTATCAATAAACGTTTTCATGAAAACGGTCCTTGAATACTCTTGCCAAGGTCGTCCCAAATAGGTTCGCACCGAACCTACCACAGGTCGTAGGTCTGGTGCAGCCATAACACGGGAATTATGAATTGAAATACCCGTGTTTTGAAATGGATCACCACGACCCTGAGCCGTTATCATATTAGCTTGTCCATTCAATGGTCTTCTAGCTAAAATCATACAATTTTGAAATACTACCGCCGCGTTACCAAAGATAATATCTACGGTACCATAAATGTAACAAAGTTTGTAAAATTGCCGTTGCGATAGAGTGAAAATCGTGTCTTGATAACCTTCGAAGCTACACGCATAGAAAACCGACAAGTCGGAAGCTGACCTCAAAGCCACTGCTTGGCCTTTTTCCGGGCCTGCAATGTTTCGGAACGTTATGCCCCGTGCCATAAACCCGGTCCCATCGACACCTTATTTGATTCATATCATAAAAAACATTCTAGTTAGTTATAATTTATAAAACCTTAATTATCACCTTAAAAATACAATATTTAAAATTCTTACCAACGGTTGCAGTGCTATAAGTTGTAAAACCTCCGGCCATGCTCCGGTCACCGGTAATTATAGTGTACCTCAATCCATCACCAAGAAACATAATATTTCTCATATCATTTCCAATATCTATATTTTCTCTATAAACACCTCGTTTTATATATATAATAAATCTTCCTTCTCCACGGTTAATACTTGATGCATAATCAAGTGCAGATTGTATGGTCTTAAACAAGCCCCCTTTGGCTTGAGACACGGTCACATTCGCCCTTTTGTAAATCGACGTTGATTGCATTAGTTTTCTATCTTTCTTAGTAACCCAAATTGGGAAATCCTCCATTTTATCAGGTTCTTGTGTTTGATTCAAGAAAACCTGATTGATTGCCAAGTTATTACTAATCATTTCTGTCAAGTTACTTGTTTTGATAGGAGAAACAAAGCTTGTCAAATTCACCTCACCCGACCCGGAAAAACAAGTCTGAAGATTTGTCAACGCGGCACTCAGCCACGTTTGCGCATCAAAATCGGAGATTTTGTTGTCCTTGAGGCCGGTTAAGGTTTGGTTGAGAAGGATAATGGTGTTGTTGACGAGTTTGTAGCAGTCTTTCCAGACTTCTTTCTTGCGTTTGCCCAGGCACAGTTTCTCCAGGTTGTTTGCACAACCTCGAGTAATATGTGCTTGGTCTAATGCTGCTTCCAAAGAGACTATCCGGAAGTCACTCTTATTTCGTGGCAGGTGAGCCCTGCCATGAAATAAAGAGTACATGCAATGCTTTGGGTGTGGAGTCGTGTGACACCATCTACTGATGTCATCATCATTATGCGACTCAATGCCTGCATTTCTTAATGTAAATAAAAAACCTAAAAGTATGACAATCGCGATTAAAAACGATATAGCTAGCTTAAATGGACTCATTGCCATATAATGAACTTGTTTTTGATTCCAAACACTTCTATTCAAAGATTTTTGTTAATTAAATTTAAACTTTATAGTCAGCCATGAAATGTGTAGTACAAGTTTGTTGAAAGTTGACATTGCAAAGTAACGATATAAGGATGTGTTTACAATCTTCCATGATCCAGGTTATACGTATCAAGCTGCCATTTTCCTGTCAGAGGAATAAAATAGAATTTATGTTGTTTTAAAGTATCTTTTCATTATTGTAGAGTATATTTGTCTTGGATCTGTGTTAATTTCATATCTTTTGTATATTTGCATTACATAAACATTAATATATTTTTAGGTTAACATATAATCATATATCTTTAATTTAGAAATGAAATTTAAAGTAATTGTGATTATATTTTTAATATTTAGTTAGTAATTAAGATAGCTTTTACAAAAAGTTTTTATCATTAACTTTCATAAAATAGTTGTAAAATTTAAAGGGATAGTTTTTAATATAAAAAATATAAGTTTTTTATATAGATTATTGATCGTTGTAAGGCTATCATTTTTTTTAATTGTCTACAAAGTTAAAAATAATCATTTAAAATACCTAATATATTTAGTCAAACTATTGTTTTAAGTAACTTTTAGTCAAACTATACCGTATCGAATCGAATCACTTCTAAACTTAAAAGTTTGGTTTTGTTTTTGCATAAATAAACAAAACATTAAATTAATAATTATTTTACATTAGTATTTACTTTATTTTAAGTTTAAATCATTAATTAATAAATCAAAAACTACAACCACTAGAAAATCATCTTTAAAACTAAATAGTTGATGGTGACTTGGGTTCCCGTACATGAAAGGATATCGTGTCTTTGAATCACCTACACTCCAAGCAACAATTCACAAAAGGACCTTTTCTTCTCCTTTCCTTTCTTCATTGACAATAATAATAATAATAATATATTTCATAGAGTGAATTGCAAAATTCATCTTGTTTGAAAAAAATTAAATTATAGATTATATAATTAGATTAAGTTGCATGGTTGTATAGGTTTCTAATACTGTACGACTTGTAGATTTTGTAAAGAATGCGTGACAACTTTCTTGTTGATAGTCTATTATTAATACCTGTAGATTTTGTAAAAATATGAATTCTATCTACCAATAAACTAAAACTAAATTGAGATGTTCTTTAAACGACACGTGGCGTAATCCTTGATCGACATGTGTCCTTTTAATTTATTTGTTTTTATTAAATTAGTTTTTTTAATTGTATACAGATTCAATTTTCTTATTAAACTTGGAATTAAACTCTAGCTTATAAATACAAAATACATTATAACCTTATTTGATTGATTGTTTTCTCATTAATAAAATTGTCTCTTTTTCTTTCTCAATTTTTCAACTCCTATTACTTATAATAACAAGTTATTAACATAAAGACTCCAAAAATTTGAGTTTACTTATAATAAAAGTTCCGATTTTGATGTGATTGTAAAAATTTAAGGTAAATCCAAAACTTTAACTAAACATATATTATATTTATCATTACTCATTACCTTTTGTTATAACTTAGCTTTGATCATTGGTTTACTTTAACCACAATTTATTTCATACTTACGAATCATGTATAAGGCATATTTGAATTTTTTTATGATACAATCTATATAGCTATCGTACATCGTACGGGTATTAAGACTAGTACATATATATAAATAGAGTGTGTAGATTTCCGTGCAACACCTTTTTTGGGCATTATTAGTCCATGTCGTTTAACCTTTTGCAATAATAGTTTCCATCATTAGAATATCAAAAAACTCTAACGAGCGTTAATGGCCGTTAACTTCTGTTTGGGTGTTTAACGATGGTAACAATAACGGCTGCAAATCAAGTCCTTTTCTCAAATGGGTGTTAACGATCGTTAGATGTTATTTTAGTGTCTAACAAGAGTTACAAAAGCTGCTTCAAATCAAGTCCATTTTTTTAACGAGAGTTAGAGTATGTAGTATTTATGTCAAATTAGTATTGTCTATCGGTCGCCCAATTTAACAAAAAAACGTGAGTTTGTATTTTTGTTTTACGTTTTTATTTTTGCCTTGTACTTTTAACTAAATTTGTCGTCCTTTCAGTTGTTTTTAGCTTTTTACAATTTATTGTCCAAAGTTAATATGGTTCCGCGTTTTGTCTTTTATTTTCTACAATGATTTATATGGTACTTTCAATTTCTTTTGGTATTTCACATATAATAGTACTCCCTCCGTCCCACTAAACTTGTCCACTTTTTAATTTTCAAAGTCAAACTTTACGAACTTTGACCATAAATATTTTTATTTGTGTTATATAATAGTTGATGAAAGTTATACCAATGAAACACACATCTAAAACACAATCAATTCATATAACTTTTATCAAATATTATATAACACAAACAAAAATATTTATGGTCAAAGTTCGTAAAGTTTGACTTTGAAAATATAGAAGTGGACAAGTTTAGTGGGACGGAGGGAGTATAACTTTACTGTGTTTTCATTCTTTTTTGCCGCTTTGTCACCTATTTTTTCAATTAATCATATATAGTATACATGATTAACATTTTTTTTTCTTCAACTATTCATAGAATTGATCATGTGAATGATTGCTATATCTTATGTTTGTACACGACAATACATTTTCATACACGTTTAAATAAGAAACAAACGAATGTATCTCCCGCATGTATAAGGTTTCTGAAAACAACAATATGTCTTCCGGTGCAACGTTCGGGTAACATCCTAGTTATATCGAATTTTGGTGTATTTTACATTAATTTTGGCACTTGGTGGTGTCAACGTAAAAATATGAGTTTAGAGTTCTAAAGCTTACAACTCATTTTGGTTCTGTTAAGCTTAAAATCGCCTTCGGTTGCAACTTATGTTCATGGCGTAATACAAATTGGGCATATTGCTCTATTCGAGCTACACAATTCAATCTTATAGATTCACCCCACCTGTGGAGGACTATATAATCTTTGTATGATAATTAAGGTTTTCGACTATATGTTATAGATATGCGCACCTCCTGTGGGGGACTAATTTTCGACTATTTCTCTTCTCCATTTTCTATATGCAAGTTTTTTGGGTATAAGGGATTACCCTGGTTAGATTCTTTCTATATGCAAAGTTAAATCATTGACATGAATTCAGGGTTGAAAAAATATTTTTAAAACGTGAATACCTAGCTTGGCACAAACAAATTAAATCATTGACATGAATTCAGGTTCTTTTTTCCTCTTAGAAATGACTATAAAAGTTATCATATACATATTTTGATAACAAAGAAAAAGACCAATTAACCGTCGCTTGAGCCTGGTGAAGGCAATTCAATGGTCCATACAGCAAGTTGAGTCGCGATTATCAAATCTTGAACTCTTCTGAACACATCTTCTTTAACCTTTCCTTCCAATCCCGGCATTGCCAAATCATCATTTTGGCAAGACAAAAGGGCGTTGACCCCATTTTGCAACCATGTTTTGATGTTTCCGCTATGAAACATGAAACTTTGCATATCTTGTGTCTTTCGGGCCTCTTCTAAATCATCCACCTCATTATGGGTTTTCCTCAAGTCATCAACGACAACATCAATGTCGTCCAAGCAACCCTTGATGGCAGCATACTCGTTGGCCACTAGTTTTCTATGATGGACCCAATCTGTCATGTTTGCCTTGATGGTCAAGCTTCTTTGAAGGCCGAAATTGATGATTTTACGGAGGGTGTTATTAGGATCGACTTTGTTTTCTTTCTTTAACCTCTCTATCGTTTTCTTGCATGCCTCCGGGTTGCTAGAGTCTTTGCATAAATCCTCAGGTAATGCTGATACATGATTTGTTGCAATGAGGCTCACAATCATCAATAGATTCAATAATAAAGAGATTGTATATTTCGACATATTTTAACATAGTTTTGTTAAAGAATAGTTTCTAGGACTGTCTGGATTACCATAAATTTTAAACTTCTTTTTATATGTCCATCTCTATTCACATGTATATTTTCGGAAGTTAATACAAAGAAAGGCCTTTCCTTATATTTAGGTGATTTATTTCTAAGGATTTAAAAAAAAAAAAAAAATCTTTTCTCCCTCGGAAGTTAATACAATCCTCGAGTCTGTTTCTTTTCTACTTATTTTTACCTTGTTCAGCTTTCATCATATTGCCTCTTTTCTTTTATTACCGACTTTGCTTTATTTTGAAATGGGTTGGAATGTTTCTAACAGAGACATGATTTTCGTTAGGCCGAAAGGAAAACATATTGTACCTCATTTCATAAGATTTGTTTCCGCACTGTCGTTTATAACAGCTTAGCAAGCTATTGATACTCGTAAGGGTATGATATCACGCAGATAAACCCAAGTGATCTAATATTTTCGAGACCACTCTATAGAAATCAAATAACTATGTAAGATCACTTGATGGCCTCTGGATAATACTGACATTTGTTCTAGTTTTCAATTGAGACTTGAATTTGAAGTTTAAGTTGGACTGAAACCATATATGGAAAATTTGAGAGATCAGGCTCATAGGTCATTGCAATCAACTAAATTTGATGTGCCTGAAAACTGTAATAATTAAACAAGGGTGACAAATGACTGAAATCTATGTAACATGTACTACTGCTACGAGCTACAACATGGACGCAAAAACTTGACTCATTAAAATGATCATTAAGCTAACACCCTTTTTAAGAGTTCTTGTATCAGGTTGATTGTAGATTCACAAAGAAGAAACAATGTTCACGGATGATGCTCATCACTATCATCACTCACCATCTCATCAGCATCCTCAAATCGTTGGTCATTGATTTGAAGCTACAATAGCAAAAAAGTTTATCAAACAGATTAAGAACAAATGTGAAAATAAGATAGACTAAGCAAAAAGTAGTAAACGTTAACAACAGGAAGCAATTAGCTGAAAACAGTTGACTTTAAAACAGGTTTAGCATCCATTTATGACTTGACTTCACTAAATCTTTTGTTTGTTGTTTACTTTTTTATGAAAGGAAATAGACCTAATTTTGAAATGACTAGTTTAGTGGTTTATTAGTTTACTTCCGTTGTACATGAGGAAATTCTTTGCTAGAGCCATGTTCATTGATTTTTGTTCTTATATCCTCGAAAAATTGACCCAATGGGCAACAGCATACATTTTCTCTGCTGAAAGACCATAGACTTCAAGGACAAAATAAGATCCACTAAAGAGGATATGATACGCACATGTGTGTATGCGACAGCAAGGAACTAGTGATCCACTAATTCCTATCTTCTATCACCATCAACCACAGTCACTTTCTTACTCTCTCAAGTACGCCCTCCTAAAGTCAACGACAAATGACAACCCCTGTAACCACCCAAGTTTGTGTGGATCTCTCACACACACCATGAGCTTCCTTTTCTCGCCATTAAACTTGTTTTAATGATTTAGGGTTTCCGGTTATGTTTAGTGATTATCATTTAGTTAGTTATCACTCTTCTCAGTGACAGGGGTTTCAAATGGGGGGCATATACACATTTTCCCAACTTAGACTTCATAATTACATAAATTTCCAAAACATGCTTTAAGAGCATTGTTGTTATGCATTGTAAACTTGCACTTTGGGGAAATGTGTAATTATGGAACTCAAGTTGGGGATATATGCAATTCTTCCTTCAAATGGCCCTGGGGCAGGACATAAGAGACCTGACCACGGAATGAGTGACAGTCCTAGACTTCATTCCCATCCTCTCATCCCTACTGGTGTATAATTGTCAAGTCCCTAAAGTTCGGGTTTTAAGGCACCCAATTTAAAATTCTCTGCAAAATCATTACCTCTAGGCTCTAGGACTGTCACTCATTTCTTGCAGTTGCACTACCTCCTGTCTCATAGTCATGAAACAAAAGGGACACAAGTTCTTAGATCTAATCATATCACATTCCAGACTTTCAAATCATCAATTTTATTGAAAAAAGGTCCATAATGCAGCTTGTACAAGGGCTACTCCCATAGCTGACCAATATTATCGAACTCCAGAAGTTTCTTCTCCGCAGTGAGCCCGACCTAATCTTGACGCCACTTATTCGGGTGGTAATGCTTATAGAAATAATCATACCAAGATGTAGGTGGAGTTGATTGACATAATCAAATAGTGAAACTGTAGTGATTAGGTGCAATTACATGAATGATAAATCATGATTCAGTATATGTTTGTGTGAGCAGGACATGCATTTCGCATTTACTGTGCTTTAAAATTTTTTTTGGTACTGAAAACACAAAAGTGAATTTCTTTTCACCAATTCATCTGCGAAATACACGTTTGTTAAGTGAATGAAAGTCAGGATAAAAATATAAGGTGATGGTGGGAGATATGTTTGTAAATTTTGATAAATACAAGTGAGTTATATAAGAGGTTCAGAAAATAGCAGCAGTTTTAAACCCATGCTAGTTCAATTTTCAGAAACGTTATGGACTTATGGTCATGAAAAGTCATAAAGTGAAATAATCAAACTTAAGAAACTCGTATACCTATTGTTTCATGACTATGAAACAGGAGCTAATCCAATATCAAATAACCGCGCTAAGATTATTGGGTCAACTAAAAACAATGATGAGAGGAGTATTGGATGTGCGTTGAGTTTTTAATCCATGTGATTTTTACATGTGAAATTTACACGTATTAATGAAGAAAATGGTGTTAGTATGATTGTTAAACACAAGTTGTACAATGCATAGCAAAATCATCATGATGTCTACAAGCAATATTAACCTATGCATTAGAGGATTAACTAAGACAATGATTCCCATTAACCATATATTAAGTAGTGGATGTGTGATAATTTGCAATGCAAAATAAATATACCCATCAAGAATGGGTTTTACATTCGGAGATGGGCAAGTAAAATCACCATTCCACGCCCCTAGACCACCACAAGGCAAATCATATATATACAACAAAATTAGCAAAATATATACCTCAAGCACACTGCGAGCTAGATCCTGGTCTCCATTTGAATAACCAATGGTGAAAGGAAGTTGTGAGTCATTCCACGCAGGGTTGTCTCCCTCTGGATGCATAAAACGCAAACAATAAGGTTTTAAAATAAAGGGAGTGAATCATTAACCAAAATGGACAAGTGAAGAGTTCAAAATTTTACCTGTTTCAGCTCCAAGTTGATCAGCACTAAAGATCCAGTTGTGTTGTTCTTCCTCTTCTGAGGAAGTACAAGAAAAAGTAGCCATATTATTAGCATCAACAGTTTCAATATTAAGAGTAATAAAAGATTTCATTTTTGAGTAGCGAAAATAATTAAATCACCTTCAACAGGCTCGGGGTTTAGCTCTGCACATTCACAGAATACCGCGAAAAGAGTATCCACTATCAATAATAATAAAAAATCATCAGCAGGATAAATAATTATAGTGTGACATGTAAAGCACAGTGCTCTAGTTAAACATATATACAATTGAGTTGAGATATAAAGCATACATTGAGTAGGATCAGAAGGCACAAGCCTCATCTCGGTTATCTTTGACAAATCCAATGTCTCACTTGATTCTGAATCACTGCCTTCTGATTCGTCCTCGTCCTCTCCATTATCAATCTTAGATTGAATTAAAAAAAAAAAAAAAAGGAAACCCTTTTAAACATATATCCTTTCACAGGAATGCTATTCACACCAATATTTCATAAAAAGACACAACTTGGTTACAATTGTACAGATATCAAATATGTAGTTTCCAAAACATTCGCTTGATTCATCGCTTATAATCAACAAGCCTCATTTATTCCAGTAGATCACATTTATTAATAAGAAGCAAATTATCCTAAAAAAAGGTTATCATCATAATGCTGAACTACCATTACTTCATATTAGTTTATCAGGAAGAAACTTTATCCAATCCGTAAAAGCATCACCAAAAATTTCAATAGAATGTTCATACTAAACAAAGAACAAATAGATGTTGCACTCATTTATACCAACTGGGCCGATATATTAAACAACTGAACCTGGAAATGCATACATTTGAAACTATCCCCACCTAGTTTATCAGAAAAATTCATTGGGATTTCTCGGTTGGGTCGGTAAGCTTGATTATTTAGACAATTGCTAGCAACCTAAACCCTAAACTTCAAACCTAGCAAAAAAAAAAAAAATTAAAAATAAAAGTTACCTGAGTATAAATACAAGGAGATACAAATGCTTCAGGGTCTCTAGACACAGCATGAAGCGAAACCGATACAAAATCAACCGAATACCCTTTCTCCCTATCTGTATCGCTCAACCACACCACTTTCCTGTTTTATTAATTAAAAAAAAATCCAAAACAATCATTAATTAATAGTAGATGTATATATGTATGTATAGGTAATGTAGAACTATAGATATAGATAGATATACTTGGTGGAGATGTAGAGAGTGCCGGGAGATTGAGGTGGGTGGGAGGCAAGAACAATGGAGACGTTTGGCTGAACGTGCATAAGTTCCTCGCCGTTGTCGGTGTCGAGAAGTGGCGTGCCGTCGGCTGATCTCTCCGAGAATGCCCGTAATCCTGTCGCCATGGTTTTCTGCTCTGTTTTTTTTTTTTTTAATAATTTATTTGTGTGTTTGGAAATGTTGGGGGTTCTAATTCCAATTTCTAGGGTTTATGGGTTTTATTATGTGACACACAAAAGAGGTTTTTTCCTTTCAATGAAACACACTACTCCGTGTTCTACCTAAAGTTGAATTTTGTAAAAATATACCAGTAACATAATTTTGGGTGGTTAAAAAAATAAATAAATACTTTTTAATGAGTATTTTTGTAATTCAACATATTATAACCTCAAAACAATTATTATAAACTATCTAAAGTTATTTTTTTAAATAAAACTTGAAAATAATTTGTCATTCGAAGAAAACTACAAGCTTAATTTTTTTTAAAAATAAGCTTAACCTATATATGCTATCACAGTTTGGGAGATTATTATATAGGGTAGCAAATATATCTTTGTTGTTTAGAATAAATGCAAACGGTTTATTGCACAATGAATAATTTCAAGAATTGTTGTTGATGACAAAAATGAGTTGTGAATTTATCACTACCTTATTCAAAATAAGGCTTGTATCGAGTTATTAACATATTTATCTTTAGAAACAAAGGTCATATGTTCGATCTTTACTTTTTATAAGGTTTGACGTTTTTTTTTACTTTAAGTAGATTCTGTAAGTAGTCACTTTACCTTAAATAAGAATAATACACTCATTTAAAACGGTACAGAAGATGATAATTTTACTTTACCTTAAAATTTATTAGATTTAGTTTGTAAAATCTATAAGCTTAAGTTCCCGATTCAACAGTGATTTGTGCCTCAGTCGTTGACCTTTATTGGATTTATCATCAGAACACGGACATTCGGTTGACCTTCAACATTTTTAGGACTGGTATACACTAGATATAACTAAGATCTATATGGAAAAACCATCCATCACACTTTTTTATCTTTCTAGTGATTCAAGTAACTAACACCCAAAAGACATTATGAGCTATATATATAGAATAAATTAACTACTAAAGATTTATATACATTTTAGAAGATTAAGATTTGGCATAAGCAATCTTAACAACAAAAATACAGTAATATATGTAGAAAACTTGTTCATGCTTTTTTTTTAGCATTTAACAACACTACCACCTGATGATTTGATCCTAAAAACATGTTCTTCACCGGTGCACTTATCTACTTTAACCACCCAATGGCTCCGTTTTCCACCGTTATGACCACCAACGTTCTTTCGGCCACATTGGTGATGATCACCTTTTCCAGCAACTCTCATTAGTAACAACCCTTCTCCAATTGGCAACATATGACTATTTGATCTGCTCCACACCCATGAATCTTTCCAAAACGCGTTATAACCCAATACAATTGTACTTTTTTCTCTGTCATTTTGTATAGCTTTCAAAATCCCTTCATGGTTTTCTAGATTACAATCTATGACCACAAAATCTGCGGTCTTGTAATCGTTTGATAACAGGATTTGAGCATTTCCTACTATGAATTCAACTTGGTTAGCCGCGTTTGAACCAAGTGCTTGTTTTGAGGATTTAAGTTCATCTTGTCCTTTGACAATGCATATTAGCCTTCCACCGGTTTGATGGCATGCAGAAATGAGACCTAAGGTGGTGGAACCGGCTGTAGAGGCACAGGCAACCACTATCAATTGAGCATTGTTTCCGGCTGCAATAGCTGAGATGAACTCGGCTACGTCTGGTTCGTTTGCTCGTTTACCCTGCATAGTCAAGTTCAAGAATTTATAAGTATTTAGGAATTGTAATACAATATATAAAAAAAGATGGTTCCTTTTTTGTTCTAAATGTTTCAAGATTTGTGACAAATAGTCAAATATATAATGAACTTACCATTTTCATTGTATTGATATAGGCTTCAGTGGCATTTTCAGCAGACCAGTAACCCATTTTTCTTTGGAAGTTAATTATTTGTGATTCTGTATTGCCTTTGTTGAAAGGCTTGAAAGTAGAAGGCTAAAAAAACTTAAGATGAATGCTTGTATTGTTTGTTTGGTCATGTGGGTAGTAGCTATATATATAGGACAATATTAGAATAGAAAACATTCAATTCAATGAGATGGATTAAAAACCAACAAGTGGGGTCTAATGCTTGACTCACTGCTTTTTTGTCCCCATTTACGTATTTACAATCAAATTATCGAACCTAAACCGTCCACAGAAGTCAAAACAGGTTGTTACAACTACAATAACCACGCCTAATCGATGACCATCACACTGGAAATGAACATCGAGGGCGTTAATGACTCGTAAGATGCATTAAACATTCCGAAAAAGATTAAAGTTGTTCCAAAACTGTATGACCTTTGTATGGAACTATGGATGTTGGGACATCTTTGGTCTATGGAACCACCTTCATGCTCCAAGACCCTGACCCTCTGTGTATGGATGCCCATATTGCATGTTCAATAAGTATGCCCAACTCTGTTAATAATTCGGAGTATATACGTTCTTGAACACAGAGAAGATTTTCTAATCATCTAATGATAAGATATGTAACGCCCCAACCTAAGGTGACAGGCTTGTCTAATAAGCCTTAAATTTACTTGCCCAATAGTTGATGCTTATAAGGTGCTCTTTTCACTTCTCTGTGTATATTGGACTCTGCATTATAACACCTTATTTCATTAAGCCTAAACACCCAAAATCCGTTTTCGAGATGCACGAGTCTTCCAACTCACTACACATTAAGGGGCACTATGCATTTGAATTATGTGTAATACCCCAGCCCTAAAATGTTATGTTAATCAAGTAACTCCAAATAACCATCCTATCTTCCATTGATCATTATGACTTGAAACATCAAATCCGCTTCTAAACAATGAAATACGTTCCTTTAAAGATGCATCGGGACATCTTTAATCTATAAGGATGCCCAATGTTCACGGCACCATTTGAGTTACCATCCGTGTAGTTCCGTACTCTTCTGTCATTACCTTACTTAAATTACACTTAACACTGGATTTCAATGACATTAACATTATAATTAAATCACACAAGAATTGCTAAACAATCAATGCAACAGTTTCCTTGGTGTTTCTTGCTAATTGCATATATACTGCCATACTCAATATTTTATCTATTAGCTGTCATGTTCTTTACCAAAGGGGCAGTTGAAAACTTCCATACAAGAATCTAACTGTGAATTAATTTGTTTAAGATTTGATACAACAATTTATAAACATAACCCATGTTAGTCCTGACACAATCCAGCAACATCTCTAAAGTCTTCATATTCTGATTTAGAACTCTGTAGAGAGCCATAATATTAGTCATAAACAACTAGTACTAATTATACTTATTTACATTTTGTTTTTAGTTCTTATTATAAGTCTTAAATCTTATCTTAAAGACTATTTTTTAACAAGTTGATGTTGTGTTTTGCAGAAGCATAAGTGGGCAGTACAGTTTTGCCTCCCAAAATCTCAACAGAGATCTATAACTATTGTAAATGGTTCCTTCATCAACATTGTATTAAATTTTGTTTGTCCTCTTGTCTATGTCTCATCTTCTTCGTACTATCTTCGTCCCATGAATATTGTGAAGACCAATCAAAGATATCTTGTAAACATAATTATACAACTTTTCAACAGATGGTATAAGGAAACTAATACATAATTTTCGTGTATGAAATAGTTTCTTTGGTGCATTTATCACCTCCCAACTTAATTAAGATGTGTTGTTTTCCTAACCTAATAATGTAGCAAACAGCGACACACGTTGTCCCGGTTGAGGTTAACTAGGAATAGCGTGTCTTCTCGACTAAATTGTACGTGGCCCAAACGGGATGTTCTTAATTATAACCGTTTATGACCATTTTTCTAGACACCCCCAAATCCCCAATATGCATCACAGTATAAGCTTACATGTTATAGAAGGTTATTTACATAAAATGGTAACCAAATAAAACTTTATTAGACAGTTAGTAAAAGTAGTTTAAACTAAAATTTGACACTCCATTCTACAAAATATACTTCATTTAGGCCTCTCTTAATAAGGTCCCTTCTTAAATCTCTTCCTCACTGTCACGTCAGTTTTTCCCTCTCCAAGAACTACCCCTCACACTAAGGCCCCTTCCTAAATCTCTTCCTCACCTCTTCCTCAACAAAAAACATTAAAAAACTCCACCTCTCTCTCACAATCTCTCTCTTCCGGACCCACACTTCTCGTCCAACGCCTTCTTATTTGCGAACGACCTTCATTTGGACGAGATGGACGAGAGTGGTAGCAGTAACATCGATTTCGGACGAGATGGAAGAGCACTTGGACGAGCTCGTCCATCATCTACTACGAGCGGCCTTATAATTCTAGATTTCTAGTCCCAAGGGAACTTTGTTCAAATTTGGTTATGTATACCATGTAAATCACACTATATATGTGAAGTGTCCAAATAATCAACGAGTCTTTAGATCCGTGTTGACACACAAACATTGTATAATAATGTTTTTTTAAATATTTGAATGATAAGTAAGTACTATTGATGTTTTAATTTACGTAAATCACTTTGCGTTATGTCATAAATGAGCCGAGGTGGAACAAAATGGGTATACAATATGAGAAAATAAAGATGTAACAAATACAATGACAGGTGCATGAATATACCAAAAATGTTGAGTTAATAATCAAACTTCATTATTTTTGTGATATACGCATAAAAACAAACATTGAAATGTATATAACATCAACATCATCAGTAAGAGTTACCCATGACTTCTCTCATGTGGTACAAGTTAATGCAAACTTTTCTGGTCCATGCTCATTCATCTCATGCTTCTTGACTATGCCCATTTCACAATGTCCAATATCAAATATACAATATTTTAAATTCTCTTTCTTTAAATAAACTAGTAAAAGAAAACATCTTTGCAATGTATTTTAAATCATTTCATTTGTATGATCAAATTTTTGTTAGACAAAAAAAAAATGTATGAATATTACTTAAGACAATAAGTAACTTTGGACTTCTGACCTTCCTGTTCAAAATTGTTCATTTTCGACAAGTGTAGTGTTTTGTAAGAAGTTAATGACTAAATTACCACTAAAAATCAAAGTAGTGTTTTAAGAAAACAGATTGTCAAAGTCAAAATACCATAAAATAAAAAGATTGTGTCATTTTGTTGGATAGTTTTGTAATTAATAAAATATAAGAAACAAAGTTATGGAAATGGAGGATGAATGAGATAAAGAACAAGTAAACAAGTTGTGGGCTAAAAAGCTTTTGAATTGAATGGTGACAAGGGAACATATGTACTACATCTTGTCATCCTTTTGTTTCTTTTGAATTTTTGGTATGTTTTGCTTATCACCTACTATATAGTTGTTTAAAGAATCGATGACGTGTTAGCTGGTTTTTATAGCACACGATATGGGGGCGAATTGAATGGTGTGATGATATTCCATAATATTAACGTGATGGGGTGTGATTCATCTGGATAGAAATCAGAGGCGTGAACTCTGACCAGCTTATGATCATCATGTCTAGTCATGGGGTTGATGAAGATGAAAATATAGTACGATATGGTGTGATCCACTTAGGGGCAGTCGTCCGTCTTCCGTTCGTTCTCCACCCAGGGACGAGTGAACACCGCTGGGGTGGACTCGTCCCACCCCATTCGTTCCCCCGCACACGAGTTGTTGGACGATTTGTTTTTTTTTCTTTTTTTCTTTTTTTAAGGCTACTAAATGATTTTCATAATTAACATATTTGGTCCCTTGAATTCAAAAAAACAAGTATCGCCTTTTGACAACTTCAGTCCCTTAACGGTTTGAACAACCTTATTAAACGAAACACGTTACATAATTAAAACACATTACATAATTAGAACACATTACGTAATTAAAACACATTGCATAATTAGAACACATTACATAATAACTACTCATGACGATCCTCTAGTGACATACTTCCTATCCCCTTGTGAGCGTTTAGGTCGAGCCACCATTGGTCATGTTTCGGCAATCTGACATCTTCGATGGTTTTGTCTTCACCGCAATTATCATGGTACGATTCGGCCCAAGTGCATTCTTCTCCCAACGTGTGACCGGCATCAAAAACATCCTTGATTGCGGGCTTGACCCTCTTAATCTCTTCCTGCAGAAAGTAGACATATTGGCCTTCATGCTTTGAAAGGTCACAGCCTGAGGCCTGTATCCTTTAACGTTGCCTCGCAACGTCGCCTTTTCTCCCGTAAACCTTCCATAATCCTAGAGATTTCTGTTTGAAGGAGGGTGTCTTTTTTGATATCAGTCATGATTAGTGCCTTCATCTCTTTCACAGTCATACGAGGTCGGTGAACGGTGTTTGATGATGAGGCCATTTGATTGTAAAGAATGAAATGGAAATTGAAGTTTGATTGTAAAATGGAGGACAGTAAATGAATTTAGGATGTACCTGGAATCGTGTTTATATAGGGAAATCAATGTTAGCCGTTTAGGGGCTAAAGTTGTAATTTATTTAAATGTCTGGCCGTTTGAGGGACTCAATATGTAAATAATTTGAAATTTGAACGTTAGAGGGACTAGTTTTGTAAATAAATTCGAATTTTGAACGTTGGAGGAGCGTCGTCCACTTTATCTATATATATTGTCTTCATAATCAAACATTCCCAGCCCCAAAAAACAAACATCTCAGAGCAAATGGCTTCTTCATCAAATATCACTTTCCCACAACTACCATTGACTGTCAATCAGGTGGAGGACAGTATGGTGGCCGATATCCTAGACTACGTAAAGTTTCGAGAGGAATTGCAGGCAGTTATAGATAAGCTACATGCAAAAAAGAAATGGTGTCGAGAACAAATTTCTATTTTACTAGCAAGAGAATGTTCTGCTCTTGAGTGGCAATATATAGATTATTTGCAACTGAAGATCGACAACCTCCAAAATGCAGTTGAACAGCTTGATGATGCGGATTTCGCTTTGAGGAACTGGAACATATCGGCTCAACGACAATATGAGATGGTTTAATTAGTTTCTAATGTCTTTTAATTTCGATGTACTTTTTATTTCTAAGAAGTTTAATTAGTTAGTTTAATGTATTTTAATTTCCATGTACTTTTAATTTAAATAAAATGGTATTTTTAGGAATTAATATATTATTTGTGGGTTTATTTTTAATTGTAATGAATGATGTGTTTTATTTAGTTGTTGTTAAATTATGAGGGATTGAAAGTGTAAAGTTGGATAAAGTGTAGAATTAAATAAAAGGTGGGGTCAAGACTAGTCCTGGTATAAGGTTGGATTTAGGGGGATTAGTCCTTGGATGGTTTTTTGCTGATGTGGCGCTGATTAGGACTAGTACTCCTGGGGATGAAACCTGATATAAGGCTGCCCCTTATTGAAATTTTTAAAGTTAGTAAAATTGAACTAATCAAAATGTTTCAAACATGATTAAGGGTCCATTAACAAATAAAAGTTGAGCACTACTATTTTGCTCTTCTCGTAATCTATAACTTAGAGAAAACATGAAAAAGATTCCAACTTCAAAAGATCCACGATCCACACTGCGTCGTCATATAACACGGTGTATATGGTGTCCAATGTGGTAGTACTTTTTATGAATTTTGTTTGTAGATATAACGATTATAGGAGGTATCATCCCCCACTTATGCTCATAATCATCCTATACTTCGAACTAAATTAGGTATTCATTTTGACCTCATAAAGTTTTTGATGCCGGTGAAATGCATTCACTAAACACTTTGAGCATTAGGACTCTCAACTTTATAATTGTATCCAAACTACATTGGTAATGGTATCACTGTTATTGATGGAATATTGATATCTTAATTATATTGTGTATTAGTATATTTACGTAAACCAATACATCAATGCTAACCAATTATGCATGTTATAAGATTGAATATGTATTTATTTATTCACATATATAACTATAAACAATTTTACTACAATTATTATATACATTCATAGAAAGAAACAAAAAACATATTTTGGACGGTGGATGGAAGTCATTGAACATTTTGTGGCGTATTACAAAATGCAAGATCCATGTGTGGCCAAATAATTGACTTGAGGGAGGGTGATTCGAGTGGGCCATGGTATATTATCAAGTGTGCAACATGGGTGAGCAGGTTACACGTGTTGGCACACGTCCATAGCGATAGATTTACAACCATGTGTTAACAACTAGATATTAAGATTTAGATTCATGATTAGTACAAGTATTGAGCGGCCAATTCTGGCTTCTTCCCCATTATTTTAATATGTTTATAATTTTAAATTTATAATCATGATTAGGACTAAAAATTCCTCTTAAATTCTACAAAAGTTTGAAAATACTAGCGGTAGCGGCGACAACGGTCTGGTGGTGGCGATTGGTGGGGATGGCGGCGACTATTGGGGATGGTGGCGGCGACGTCGATTGGTGTAGGTTGGTGTAAATATAGATGTAAAGGTGATAGTGAAGACATTTTAGAAAATAAAGGTTTAGGTTATAAAGTTAGTTTATTTAGGGCAATTGGGTAATTTCTTAGAAGTGGTAAAGAATGAGTTCATTAAGGGCAATTAGGTCATTTCAAAACTCTTTTTTTTTCCCAACATGATGGAAAAATATTTATAGTGGACTAAGATAAAGACAAGCTCATCCCAACTCCAATTCAACCCCAACCGGCCTAGCCTTAGCCTCAATTCTTTTTTAATCCCAAATCAATCTTCATATTTAGTCACACCATCAAATATGAAGCTCGGATAAAGCTTCACATTCAAGTGGTCTTCCTAATATAAGAGACACGTTGAGCTGAAAAGGGGGGCAACAAGCCCCTCTAAACATCAATTCGAGCAGTAATAGACGAAATCGTCGGGTATAATGGTTAAGAAAATCATTTTTCGTCTCGCTTGCATGAGGTCAAATAAAATTAGTTAAAAATATTAAAATATGAATTGAAATGCCTACATTACAACTTTGTATCACTTGTACTCTTTGTTAGTAGTATATTAAGCTTGTAAATACATTACCTAAACCCAAACCCGACTTGAAACGGATCCGGAAAAAACTGAATTATGGTTGTGAAATCGCGACTAGATAACTCGCCAACCCACTCACATGATATTTTTGGGGTTGAGTTCGGGTTGACCCTTTGGGTTAATAGGTCGACCCACCAATCCGGATATATTTTAAGTTAATATCATTATTTTAATATGTCGACTCACCAACCTATTTGAGTTGCCAACCCATGACCCATTGGACCTGAAATCAATCCACCAAACCACAACCCATATTACGTGTTTGACCTGAAAGCAACCTGTCAACCCGATTTTTTCAAGTCGGTGGGTTATGTTTAAGTTGACTGGTCAGGGTTGAAATTTCTCATCTGAAACTTTTAGTGGGTCATGTTAATTAGGGTCAGTGATTTTTGAGCCGTCAACTTGAACCAATCCCGTTAACAACGATCTTGGTGTCAAAGCTGGGTAACAACGGAGTGCAAGTTAGTCAAGGGGCTCTTGCAGGACTCGTGAGAGCACTTCGAAATCTCAACAATATTTCCATCAGATAGAGTCAGAATTTTGAACACATGCATCCACTTAGTTAAAATGTACCATATCAATTATCTACAACTTTTATACTAGACATTAACTTTATCTTTTATATATACAGCACTTTTAATCACGTTATTACATTATTTTCCTTCGCAATATCTCAAATTAGCATATAATTACTCGTAATTAATAATGATGCATATAAAAACATATACAATGGCAGACATTTTTAAGTTTAGCATGTTTAATTTAGCTATCTCCTCCTTCATATAAGCATTTATATAACTTCGTGGTTAATGGCTACCTTACCAGTAACCTGAAACCATAATGTGTCCTGTCCACTACTATACCCATGCTTCATAGGACCACCCATGTCCTGTCTGCGTTATGTACAAGTATAGATATAGATAGATGATATAGAATGGATGTATATGAGTTTTTATTTTCATATTCAGTCTCTTGTAGTGGTCCAAGTCTAATGGATCAAATGTGACATAGTGACATGGTTGTATGGGTGTAGGTATAACCCATAATCCCCCCTCATTCTGATTGGTTCATATGATACTTAATGTATCTGGTTCATATGTCCATGGACCATATCATGGGACTAAAGTGTCTAAGTTAGCCATAATTGTTGGATTGGAAAAGATAAACTACATAAAAAGCTTTGTTTTTTTGACATATATATTCATGGATATAGGCCTGGATCAAGTGGTTAATAATAAATACCCTTGTTAGTGGAAACATAGGTCAAGAGTCCGATTTTTGCTCATTGCAAGGTCAGATGTCCTTTTAAGTAGAATTTGAAAGTGGGTTCTCTACCTTTGGTAGGGATAAGACTGTCTACATCTCAATTTCTCTTATATATCGTCGTAGAGGGTATTAAGATCCAAAACTCATAAAAGACGGTATTAGGTGTTAAGTGATTTTTTTTTTACAATCTTGATCAAGTTAACTTTATAACTTTCTTTCACTATAGTTAAAGTAACCACTAACATTAACTTTCACTAACTATCAAAATTTTAAAAGTGTATAAATAGTTCAAAAAGTAAAGTATAAATATCATACAAATATAAATGCTAAAACACTTACGAATAAACTATCTTCATGGACATGTATGAACAAACGAAGCTTTGTCATTTAACTAAATGAACATATTTTTTTGCATTCATGTTCAATTGTTTAAGAACTATTATTAATGAACGATTTTTGGTTTTAAAAAAAAATGAACTATTATTAATGAACGATTTATCAAACGTTCAATTTGTTTACAAGCCTTAATCAAATCAAACCTTGATATTGAAACTTAAAAGATGCGTTTAGTTACATTTCTTTTATGCATTGCTTTGGATTTCAACTTTTGGGCTTCTATAGATACATCATACATGTAGCTCAGTATCATATAAATATGGGCCGAATGGGGTCGATTATAGTAAATGTAATAAAGCCCAAATAAAAGCCAAGGGTTTTATATTATTTGAACCGAACCAACTGAAACAAATACTTTACAATATATTCTCATTTGTTTTAGGGTTTAAGCACACACTGACATACACACACTTTGAATTTCAATTTCTCGCCACCTCAACAACAAATGGCGTTTTGGGGTTAGTTTCTATTTTCATTCTACTAATAAAACTTTACAATAAAATATATTCATTCATGTATGTAATATAATGTAATTATTATTAGTATAATATAATACTTTTATTGTTTAATTTACAGGAATTGAAATAAAGCCTGGAAAACCATATGTTCATCAGTATGATGATGAAAAAGGAAGGCTTCATCTCTCACAGGTACTGTATTATATTATTATAATAATTTTTTTAATGTCGTTTATTTTGTTAAAAAAAATATAAATTATGTGAATTTGTAGCTTTTGATTTGTGTGTTTATTTATTGCTGTTGTTGAAGTGGAAACAAATTTTGAGGATGTTTTGTTTCTACTTACATAAATTAAAACAAAAGTTTGTTACTAAAATATTTGGACATAGTTTTTTTGAGTTGTACATGTGTATATTGGTTAAGGGTCGTAAATCTTAAGGGAACTTGAGCTGTTAGCAGAGACGTTATGTCGAAGCCGATAAAAGTCTGGTTTGAGTTAAAAACGAGTTTCGACCTAAACAATTTGGACCTACTTTTGTTGGGGTCTAGTGCTAAGTAGCAAAAAGCCCGCGCACAAGTAGCTTAATAATAGCTCGACTTGTTTGCAGCCTTAGTCTAAGTGTTGATTAACTTGGCGCTATGCTAAATTATAGCTGAAACCAAAGTCGTTGGCTACTTTAGTAGTTACGTTGAAAATTGTACTGAATTTTGTGTTTCTGTTAATAAATGTTAGTAATGTTTTTTTGAAGACTGACATTAGCTTTGTTAACAGTATATGCAAAAGAAGTTGGGGCTTTGCTAAAATTAGTAAAAAACGATACTTTTAAGATAGCTTGCATGGCTAAATTTTCAATGTACTTAAAACGTTTTTGCATTCAACTTGAACTTGTACATATCAAAACAGAGTGTCGCATTGTGTGTTTTGTTTTGTTACAAGTTATCAACACACGTCTCTACGCTCATATATGAACTTTTAGTCACATTATAGTGAACAATTGTTTCTCATGTATGCAAGATGATTGAAAGTGAAGTTTATGGTTTATTTTTCCTATGTTGATATAGGCAACACTAGGTAGTGGTTCATCGAAAGAGAAGGCTGTTGTTGTATGTAATGTTGGTGATAAGAAGCCAGTGTACTTATGCTCATTGTTGCCAAGAAAAATGGAGACATGCTTGTTGAGTATCGAGTTTGAAGAATATGAAGAGGTTATATTCTCAGTGGAGGGCCCTCACAGCGTTCATCTTTCTGGGTTCTTTTATGGAGAAAAGCCAGATTCTGATGGAGATGACTATGAATCGTATCCTGCTTAATTTTAATTTAATCATATACAATAACCTTTTTAAACTTGTGTCTGTTTATTAACTCGTTTTTCGTATCATATATATGCTAGATAATATTTTTTATTCTTAAATAGCAGGCAATGATGTAACCTTTAGTGTATGGGTGTTTTTCTTTAACGAGTTCAAAGTGATTCTGACGAGGATGGTAGCTCTGAGGGAGTAGAGATTGACTCTGGAGATGAATTTTTTGATGACATGGATGATCTCACTGATAATGAAATTGATACTGTACCAAACAGTGGAGGTATGCTTGATCAATTACACACTTCTTTTTATTGTATTTAAGTGTTGATGTTTCAGAGAATCTTTTATATATTGTTTGTTTTCTACCAGTGAGAATTGAGGAAATTGTCGATGATGAGAAGCCTGATGAGAAAGCCGCTCCTCAACAGTCAAAGAAGAAGAACAAACAATCCTCCAATGATGACGGTGCTCAGAAGCAAGTTGTCCTAAAAAGTTCTGGCAGTGTTCCGGTACTGGAGAGTGAAGATGAAGATGGCTTCCCAATATCTTCTGCTGCTAATGACAAAGCCAGTGTTGTAAGTGGCAAGCAAAGATCAGAAGAATCTACTGCAAAGGAAGTTTCTGAAAAGTCAGCAAAGCGAAAGAGAGATGATTCTGTTAAAGTTGATGATTCCGCCAGGTTTTATATCAATGTTATTTTGTCTCATTTAAATTCGAGTCAAACAAGTTAGCTTAAACCGAATGGGTCAAATAGGCTGAGAGATGTTCAAAGTTTTTCCCTCGTTCATACGATATTCTAAATAGTATTACTGTAATCATATTGATTATAAAGTCTTTATTTGCGCATTAGGTTTTAATTTTTGTTTTAAAAAGAGATGGAAAAAAGTATTTGCTGGTTGACTCAACCCACCTAGCCTAGGCCCGTTTCCACACTACTAAAAAATGTACCGTTTGAGTTCTAGCGCTTCCTGTTTTCAACCATTGACATGTTGGTAATTAAGAAAGCATGGGTTTGATAATTTTTTTCTCTAATACAATTATGTTGTTCTTTGATATATCAGCCAACCAGCAAAGATTGAAGCACCAACACCCGAATCAGATGTCAAGAAAGGAAAAAAGAAAAAGAAGAAAGCAAAAGATACACAAGAAGGTGGTAAGGTTAACGACAGTGTAACTCAGAAGGAGGAAACTAAGCCGGAGCAAATCCCTGAAAAGTAAGTATATTCTATTCATCTTTTAATCATCAATTAGATACATAAAGTATATTGCCAAATGCTAATACACATAGGTAGCACTGCACTTCATAAATAAGTTAACTGTTTCTTAGAAGTTTAGGATTTTCTAATAAATGTATAAGTCACTAATTTCTTGTTGAATATATTCAAAAAGGGCAAGTGCAAAGAAGAACAAACAGCAGGAGAATACACCAGGAGCAAAAGCAAAAGGATCTGCTAGTGAAGCGAAACCATTGCAAGTTAGAACTTATCCCAATGGGCTTGTTGTCGAGGAGCTTTATATGGGTAAACCAAATGGAAAGCGGGCAGATTTAGGGAAGAAGGTGAGTAGAATTTAGATCTCATATGCAAAGTGTAAGGATTGCGTTTGGGAAACTGATAATTTAATTTTTGTGACTTCAAGTCACTATAATGAGTTTTAAGAATCATACAAGCTGTATTAAATTTACAAATCATCAGATCATTTTGTTTATTCTTTCAAATTGTGCAGAAACACTTCCTCATATCATCTGTTTAGCCATAATATTTTTTACGTATAAAACATAACTGCCAAATTGTGACTTCAAGTCACTATACTGAATTTTAAGAATCATACACGCTGTATTAAATTTTACAAATTATCAGATCATTTTGTTTATTCTTTCAAGTTGCACAGAAACACCAACTCATATCATCTAGTGTAGCCATAATAATTATCTATGTAAAACATAACTGCCAAAGGCCTTTAATCCTTTATAGTCTAGTTTCATCGCCCTTTTATGATTAACATGGAACACATTCCTTTCTCACCAGATTAGTATGCGGTACATTGGAAAGCTTAAGAAGAATGGGAAAATATTTGACTCCAATATTGGGAAGGCACCTTTTAAGTTTCGACTTGGTATGTCTGTAATAAGCTGGCATTTTTATATATTTTCACATGATGTTATCTACTGAACTTTATTTTTTATGTATTTAGGTGTTGGAGAAGTTATATCAGGATGGGATGTTGGAGTTAAAGGTAGACTTTCTACTTAGTTTATTTTACATGTTCTGTCACCTTGTAGTCTGCTAATTATGTGTCAATTTTGTTTGTTCTAGGCATGCGTGTTGGAGACAAAAGAAGACTAACAATTCCTCCAGCCATGGGGTATTCTTCTATTCTAATCTTAATGCCGGAGTCTATCTTTGATGTGTACATACATTATAAATTTCATCATTCAGATATATATGTTAATATGTTATCATGACAATTATCATCTTTTTTAATCATATTTAGTGCATTAACTCCCCATAACCCCTGCTCTAAAAATGACCCATTTTGTCCTGAATCTGTTTCCACTTCTATATTCTTTATGTACTAGTGTTAAAAACATGTTTATGTTCTTGTACATACAGGTATGGTACTAAAGGTGCTGGTTCAGCCATACCACCCAACTCATGGCTGGTCTTCGATGTTGAACTTGTAGATGTGAATTAATTGCAGACAAGAATCGCTGGATGTTCTTTCTTTTGTTGATCGGTGACACTTTTTGGAAGACAAATCTGTTACCTTTTGCTCATCTGAGGTTTAGTCGTGGTTCTGTATTTTTGTTGGATATGCAGTATCAAAATGATCAATGGTGTAATGCTTTGGTTATAACTTGAGTAACGTTATGTATCATACATTTTAAAATTGCAATCTTGCTTTCGATGAAATGAGAAGTGTATCTACTGTTGGTTCATAACATTATCAAGTCTCTTTATAGTTTAGAGCATTGCTTTGTATTGCCATCATTATATATTTACCTAGTCTGCATGCATTTTAACCTTGACCGGTTTATGTCCATTGAAAAGCTTCTTCTAGGTTGACTAGTCTATTGTTGTTGACTGGTTTTGGTCAGACTGATCTTGTTGCTGAAAGACTTGGCCTTGGTAATTTTGTTTTTTGAACTTAAATACAACATATAAAGTGCTTATATTATTCCAGAATCAAAAACTCATTAGTCAAAACTAACTGTTGATTTAAGAGTTTTTTATTGACAAGGTTGCCATTTGTCTGAGTCTTGATTAATTATTCAATCTCTTTGTTAGAAAGCCGTATGTGATCCATGAACTGTAAATGAGATAACTGTGATGAGTAGTGGATATACGATGACATGGTGCCAAATGATATATGAGCTGATGTACGATTTGTAGAAAAAGTGACGGCAGATTTGCAAATGGAAATTAAAATGACAAAGTCAGTGTGGCTAAAGTAAAATTCTGAAAGCTACTTAATACGATATCACACATAGTTAATAATTAATTAATCTAAAGTTATTACGAGTTATAATGTTTTTGTTAATGAAATGGGAAATTTTGAGAGTTTTAACATTTAGTTTGGGTAAATATGGTATTAAGATGTTTAGTTGGGTAATGTGTGATTTTGATGTTTAAGAGGGGGAAATATGATATTCTCCCAAAATTTAAAAGCTTCTCTAATTTTATTATTTTTAATATCTGTATTGTTAAAGTTGAATATTGTTATTGCTAGCTTGTTTAAATAATGATTTATATTAATGTTATTTTGGATTGTCTATAAAGTTTAAAAACATATATATTTCTTATTATTAATAACTATTTGGAATATTTTTGATTAGATTGTATGTGTCCGTTTATTGATTTGTAACAATTTAAATAGCATTTTTATTAATTTGCGGGTTAACTAGTCAACCAATTAAACTATTTTTTGGCACCTGACTGTTCAAGTATAAACTCATGTGTAGCACTTTATAAATAGGAAGGATGTAAGAAAGCAATGCATATGATAATTCCATCTATCAAAAACTGATTATAGAGTGAATTTCGTGAAGAGGACCATATACTCGGTAACTGAATGTGACTCAGAATCAGAAAGGCACCAAAAGTCGGGTAGTATATAGTTTACCGTCTTCTGAATTCCGCAAAGTGATCTGTCATGATACTAATTAAACTGAAGTGATTCAAAAAACTAGAGAACCCTAAGTAGTGGCTACAATTCACGTGCAATGATCTCTAAATAGTCCCAGACTCTTGATCTCTTTCTCTTAACTTGTTTATCATGAAAATGGATTAACAAGTCATTCCAACAAGATTGTACGTAGAACTAATTAATAGTTCTTAAGCCCTGTAATTTAACGATTTATATCAACTTATATCTCCGGCATTGTGATAGATAAGGAACACAACATTAAGTACCCAAAAAAGATAAGGAACACAACATAAAGTAACAAGCCATGGCATCATATTGCAGGTAAATCACAAAAGTATCATAAACTCCAAAATGACGTGACACATTGAAAACTACCACCTTCACAAAACCTCCTAGTGCATAACAAGCCTTTGTCTCGCTTAGTTTATAAGGATGTATAAAGGTGATGCAAAAATTGTTTTCTTGGAAAAATATAAACTTGACTAAGAACTATCGAAATAGAGATTTCATTAATAAAATTAGAGTCTTACAACCTTGAGATACACCGGCTCACCCATTTGAACAAACTCTAAGAGAGGTATAAGTCGGAGTGCGCTAGCCTCCTAAAAGGGCGGGTTTTTAATTGTGTGACTATATGAATTTTTCGTGTGATTTTCCTGGTTTGCGACAGTTCACTAAAAAATTCATATCTTTTAATCTGTAATGAGTTAGAAGTTGTCCTTTGGACAGTAGGTGCTCGACACATAGGGCTACAACTTTGTAGTTCTGGTCGAAAGCTGAATCGGATCACAAATAGGGCTAAACAGGTCGTGAAGCTACTGGAAATTTCCAGTCAGCATGTTTATGTGTTTATGTGTTATTACTTGGTAATTAAGTAGTTTAATGGCTTACGCAATCAAGGTGACTTGATGTATGTGGTCCTCTTCTTCGGAAGGGGGAGCCGGGAATTAAACATATGCATGAACCATAGTGACCATGTTTAGGTGGCCTACCTTAACTTGTTACATGATTAAGTAGTTCGGTAATTAGTAAGTTTATTAATTTTTGCTTGTTTATAAGGATGTATAAAGGTGATGCAAAAATTGTTTTCTTGGAAAAATATAAACTTGACTAAGAACTATCGAAATAGAGATTTCATTAATAAAATTAGAGTCTTACAACCTTGAGATACACCGGCTCACCCATTTGAACAAACTCTAAGAGAGGTATAAGTCGGAGTGCGCTAGCCTCCTAAAAGGGCGGGTTTTTAATTGTGTGACTATATGAATTTTTCGTGTGATTTTCCTGGTTTGCGACAGTTCACTAAAAAATTCATATCTTTTAATCTGTAATGAGTTAGAAGTTGTCCTTTGGACAGTAGGTGCTCGACACATAGGGCTACAACTTTGTAGTTCTGGTCGAAAGCTGAATCGGATCACAAATAGGGCTAAACAGGTCGTGAAGCTACTGGAAATTTCCAGTCAGCATGTTTATGTGTTTATGTGTTATTACTTGGTAATTAAGTAGTTTAATGGCTTACGCAATCAAGGTGACTTGATGTATGTGGTCCTCTTCTTCGGAAGGGGGAGCCGGGAATTAAACATATGCATGAACCATAGTGACCATGTTTAGGTGGCCTACCTTAACTTGTTACATGATTAAGTAGTTCGGTAATTAGTAAGTTTATTAATTTTTGCTTGTTTATAAGGATGTATAAAGGTGATGCAAAAATTGTTTTCTTGGAAAAATATAAACTTGACTAAGAACTATCGAAATAGAGATTTCATTAATAAAATTAGAGTCTTACAACCTTGAGATACACCGGCTCACCCATTTGAACAAACTCTAAGAGAGGTATAAGCCGGAGTGCGCTAGCCTCCTAAAAGGGCGGGTTTTTAATTGCGTCCATCGCAAACCTTTGCCCTTGCGCTTCTTTGTGCGTTCAAATGGAGCTACCGAGCTCTCTTGTGTTGTTAAGACTATACAAATGATTTTATTAAACATTATGTTATGAAGATTATGCATGAGTCTTCATACATAAACTTTTGATTCACATCAAATGCATTACCCATTTAAAGTTAAGTCATTGCCACCCACTTTGATTAGAACACTTGCCAGTGCTTTTCGCTCCTATGTGAGACCATAGGCGAATTGTATCTCTTCAAGGTAGATTACCACTCCGTTGTGAGACCAGCGGTGGACTATCTACATGTTCTTAATTGGGCGACTTAAAACGAGTTAAGAGGTGAGACCTTAACCCGTGGCATAAGATGGGACAAAACATGTTTACAAAACACTTAACACCCCTTTAAAGTGTTGTTGTAAGTCCCATAACTCTAGGAGTTGCATGAATGCAATTATCGATCCTCGATTACCTTTTGAATACCGTCATTTCTAGCAGATCAACTGATGAAATGATTGTATGTCAAGTTGGATCCTAGCCTTAGTGAAAAGTAATTGTTAAATGAATTTAACAAGGGTAAATTACATTTCTTAAGGATTAATTATCGAAAATACCGATAATTGAACTTTTGTCTGTTTTGAAAATGGCAACAACAAATCCTTCTCAAAACATACACCAATCGGCTTTCAGGTCGATGCTAGAAAGAGAAAGACTTTCTGGAACCAACTTCAATGACTGGTTTCGTCAGCTGAGAGTTGTTCTAAGAGCTGAAAAGAAACATGATGTCATTGATAAGCAGACATTGTTGTTCCGGGAGCGAATGCTACAACTAGAGAGTTGGCTGCATACAATGCTCAGTATGATAGACACAATGAGGTTGCTTGTTTGATGTTGGGAAGCATGAATGCTGACCTTCAAAAGCAATTTGAGCATTCATTTCCATGTGATATGCTTACTGAACTCAAGTCTTTGTACGAAAAGCAAGCCGGAGTGGAGTTGTTCGACCTAGTTGATCAACTTCATGACTTGCGACACGAGCATGGAACATCGGTTAGTCCTCAAGTACTCTAGTTGAAGAGGTACTTTGGGCAATTGGAAAGGTTATACTATGCTTATCATCTGCCTATTACTATTGACATGAACCTAAAAAGGGGATTTTTTAGGAGTTCGTGCGCAATTATAATATGTATAGCATGAGTAAAACCACAGCTAAACTTCATGTCATGTTAATTGAGTATGAGAAAGAGCTTCCAAAGAAATCTGCTACACCCCAAGTTCTAATAATCAAGGGGGGAAAGGTTCAGAAAGCAAAACAACCGTAAGCTAAAGGGCAAGAACTTAGGTAAGAGAAAACAAGGTAGTGTTAAGTCTCAAAACCTTAAAAGACCCTTTCGGCAAAAGGAGCATACGGCTAAAGTATCTAGCTGAGTTGAATGTGAAGAAGAAGCAAGCTGGTTCGGCAAGTGCTTCAAATATCTTCACAATTGAATTATATGTGTTGTTATACAAATAATAATTCAATAGCAAAAGAGTCAAGTTTAACTTGGACTCTACCTATCTTTGACATTGTCATCTTGTTTAAATTTTGTCAAGAAACGCATTTAAAGTCTTCAATGAGAAGAGATCTTACAATCAAATGATGAATCATTTGATAAATGCGTGTCTTTGACATTTCATCTTGTTTAAATTTTGTCAAGAAACGCATTTAAAGTCTTCAATGAGAAGAGATCTTACAATCAAATGATGAATCATTTGATAAATGCGTGTCTTTGACATTATCGTTAGCAAGAAACACATTGAAAGACTTCAAAATGAAGAGGTCTTACAATCAAATGATGAATCATTTGATAAATGCGTGTCTTTGACATTATCGTTAGCAAGAAACACATTGAAAGACTTCAAAATGAAGAGGTCTTACAATCAAATGATGAATCATTTGATAAATGCGTGTCTTTGACATTATCGTTAGCAAGAAACACATTGAAAGACTTCAAAATGAAGAGGTCTTACAATCAAATGATGAATCATTTGATAAATGCGTGTCTTTGACATTATCGTTAGCAAGAAACACATTGAAAGACTTCAAAATGAAGAGGTCTTACAATCAAATGATGAATCATTTGATAAATGCGTGTCTTTGACATTATCGTTAGCAAGAAACACATTGAAAGACTTCAAAATGAAGAGGTCTTACAATCAAATGATGAATCATTTGATAAATGCGTGTCTTTGACATTATCGTTAGCAAGAAACACATTGAAAGACTTCAAAATGAAGAGGTCTTACAATCAAATGATGAATCATTTGATAAATGCGTGTCTTTGACATTATCGTTAGCAAGAAACACATTGAAAGACTTCAAAATGAAGAGGTCTTACAATCAAATGATGAATCATTTGATAAATGCGTGTCTTTGACATTATCGTTAGCAAGAAACACATTGAAAGACTTCAAAATGAAGAGGTCTTACAATCAAATGATGAATCATTTGATAAATGCGTGTCTTTGACATTATCGTTAGCAAGAAACACATTGAAAGACTTCAAAATGAAGAGGTCTTACAATCAAATGATGAATCATTTGATAAATGCGTGTCTTTGACATTATCGTTAGCAAGAAACACATTGAAAGACTTCAAAATGAAGAGGTCTTACAATCAAATGATGAATCATTTGATAAATGCGTGTCTTTGACATTATCGTTAGCAAGAAACACATTGAAAGACTTCAAAATGAAGAGGTCTTACAATCAAATGATGAATCATTTGATAAATGCGTGTCTTTGACATTATCGTTAGCAAGAAACACATTGAAAGACTTCAAAATGAAGAGGTCTTACAATCAAATGATGAATCATTTGATAAATGCGTGTCTTTGACATTATCGTTAGCAAGAAACACATTGAAAGACTTCAAAATGAAGAGGTCTTACAATCAAATGATGAATCATTTGATAAATGCGTGTCTTTGACATTATCGTTAGCAAGAAACACATTGAAAGACTTCAAAATGAAGAGGTCTTACAATCAAATGATGAATCATTTGATAAATGCGTGTCTTTGACATTATCGTTAGCAAGAAACACATTGAAAGACTTCAAAATGAAGAGGTCTTACAATCAAATGATGAATCATTTGATAAATGCGTGTCTTTGACATTATCGTTAGCAAGAAACACATTGAAAGACTTCAAAATGAAGAGGTCTTACAATCAAATGATGAATCATTTGATAAATGCGTGTCTTTGACATTATCGTTAGCAAGAAACACATTGAAAGACTTCAAAATGAAGAGGTCTTACAATCAAATGATGAATCATTTGATAAATGCGTGTCTTTGACATTATCGTTAGCAAGAAACACATTGAAAGACTTCAAAATGAAGAGGTCTTACAATCAAATGATGAATCATTTGATAAATGCGTGTCTTTGACATTATCGTTAGCAAGAAACACATTGAAAGACTTCAAAATGAAGAGGTCTTACAATCAAATGATGAATCATTTGATAAATGCGTGTCTTTGACATTATCGTTAGCAAGAAACACATTGAAAGACTTCAAAATGAAGAGGTCTTACAATCAAATGATGAATCATTTGATAAATGCGTGTCTTTGACATTATCGTTAGCAAGAAACACATTGAAAGACTTCAAAATGAAGAGGTCTTACAATCAAATGATGAATCATTTGATAAATGCGTGTCTTTGACATTATCGTTAGCAAGAAACACATTGAAAGACTTCAAAATGAAGAGGTCTTACAATCAAATGATGAATCATTTGATAAATGCGTGTCTTTGACATTATCGTTAGCAAGAAACACATTGAAAGACTTCAAAATGAAGAGGTCTTACAATCAAATGATGAATCATTTGATAAATGCGTGTCTTTGACATTATCGTTAGCAAGAAACACATTGAAAGACTTCAAAATGAAGAGGTCTTACAATCAAATGATGAATCATTTGATAAATGCGTGTCTTTGACATTATCGTTAGCAAGAAACACATTGAAAGACTTCAAAATGAAGAGGTCTTACAATCAAATGATGAATCATTTGATAAATGCGTGTCTTTGACATTATCGTTAGCAAGAAACACATTGAAAGACTTCAAAATGAAGAGGTCTTACAATCAAATGATGAATCATTTGATAAATGCGTGTCTTTGACATTATCGTTAGCAAGAAACACATTGAAAGACTTCAAAATGAAGAGGTCTTACAATCAAATGATGAATCATTTGATAAATGCGTGTCTTTGACATTATCGTTAGCAAGAAACACATTGAAAGACTTCAAAATGAAGAGGTCTTACAATCAAATGATGAATCATTTGTATATCGCAAAGCTAGTGGGAGTAATGTTACTTTCCTTGTCTTGTATGTCGATGACATATTGATAATAGGAAATCACATTCCAATGTTAAAAGACGTTAAATCTTATCTTGGAAAGTGTTTCGCTATGAAAGACTTGGGTGAAGCGGCATTTATACTTGGAATCAAGATCTATAGAGATAGAAGTAAACGGTTGATTGGATTAAGTCAAAGTGCTTATATAGATAAGATCTTGAGGAAATTCAAGATGGAAAAATTCTAAGCGCGGAAATTTGCCGATGCAAGAAGGACTTAATTTATCTAGCAAGAATGGTGCTTCTACACCTGAAGAGGTGGAGCGTATGAAAAGAATCCCTTATGCTTCGGCGGTGGGATCAATCATGTATGCGGTAAGATGCACTAGACCTGATATTGCGTTCGCGCAAAATATTGTTAGCCGTTATCAGCAGAATCCTGGAGAGGATCATTGGACTGCTGTAAAGAACATTCTTAAGTACATGCGGGCTACTAAAGAATTATTCTTGGAGTATGTTTGAAATCCCAATTCAAAATTCAAAGTGAATAGAAATTGTGATGTTGGATTTCAGGACTGATAAAGATGTTTCAAAATATCAGTCGAGATATGTCTTCATTTTAAATGAAGACACGGTGGAATGCTTTGAGCTAAAAGCAAACCACAGTTGCTATGTATGTGACAGAGTCTGAGTATATTGCCGTCTCAGAGAAGACGACATGAAGGTTGTCTGGATTAGAAAGTTTATTTTTGGATTTTAACATGATAATCCTCAAATAACACACCTATGGATCTATACTGTGATAATTCGGGAGCAATTGTCATTGCCAATGAACCTGGGGTTCAAAAAGGTGCCAGACATTACCAAAGAAGATATCACTACGTTCGTGAGCAAATCGAATCGCGTGAAATCAAAGTACTCAAAGTTCACACAGATTGTAACTTAGCGGATACTTTTACAAAGGCATTGTCAAAAGGAAAGCTCAATAAGTATGCCGTGGGCATAGGTTATTGCTAGTTATATCATGTAAATCTGTGATTGGTATTTGGATAATGGGATGTTAAACAATTGTTATTTTAATAAATGAATTTTTATACGCGGTATAAGTGGTTTCATTTTATAATGATTGTGTCCTATATTTGCATGTTTAGATCCATGAATATTTGAAAATATTCTAAACGTCCATTGTCGATTAATTATATGGGAATATAATTAAAGTAAGACAATTGTGAGAGATTGGTGAAGAAAATATTTAAGGGAATATTTTGAAGATGGTGGATCGTACCAAACTCACATGATATTCAAAAGATGAATATTGGACTTACCCCACTTAACGAATTTTCATTTTATGGATCGGCGTCATTAAATGAAATTCGTGAAATGGTTACTTTATTTATCCTTAGACTTGAGATACAAGTGAGTTATGCTTGTGTGGATTGCATTTCTAGATTGTAGTTCTAACTATCCTGAACAAGGTAGTAATAAAGGGCTATTTTCAGAAATGTTAAGAAACGACATGGCCAGACACTTGTAGTCAATACAGGATTTGTTCCTTCAATTTGCAACTGAAGTATGATACCATTTGGCGCCCTCATTAATTAATTAAGATGTTTGTATGGCCATACCCAAATGAACTCAAGAGGTGGTCTTGACTAATTTGGTAATCTTGATTAATTGTAGAAATGAGAAACATAATCGTTAATTTATGAAATGACATTGATCCATATTCATAATTAACAAGGGTATCTGAACAAAGGGATATTAAAGACTAAATCATTTCAAATAGGTAATTTAAGAAACTATTCTTAAATATTTCCGGGAGCATTGGCGTGTTGCTAGACGCTAACCAATGTTATTACTTTTATAAATAACATGCTCAAGTGGGAGCTGTTGGAGTGTGATCATGTTATAATAAACGTATGTCCGGAAATAATTTAAGCCTACGGGGTCACACGAAATGACACGGTAACTCTATATTATTAATTAATTAAGATGTTTGTATGGCCATACCCAAATGAACTCAAGAGGTGGTCTTGACTAATTTGGTAATCTTGATTAATTGTAGAAATGAGAAACATAATCGTTAATTTATGAAATGACATTGATCCATATTCATAATTAACAAGGGTATCTGAACAAAGGGATATTAAAGACTAAATCATTTCAAATAGGTAATTTAAGAAACTATTCTTAAATATTTCCGGGAGCATTGGCGTGTTGCTAGACGCTAACCAATGTTATTACTTTTATAAATAACATGCTCAAGTGGGAGCTGTTGGAGTGTGATCATGTTATAATAAACGTATGTCCGGAAATAATTTAAGCCTACGGGGTCACACGAAATGACACGGTAACTCTATATTATTAATTATGGAGTGGTTTTATTTCCTTCCATATGGCTCTGCCGTAAGGTTTTAAATCAAAAGGGGTTTTTGATTTTGAGGTTTCAATTTAAGGGAGATGCACAAAGGGTTGTGAGTTCGTGATTCGGGTACTAGCATACGGTATAGGGGTGTCTAGTGTGCGATCGTAGAGGGGTTTTACTTTAAACCCTAAATAATAATAATAATCTTATTAATAATATTATTGGAAGCTTTGCGCAAAGGTACACGTTTCGATTCTCTCTTTGTTAATTAATTTGATTGCATATACGTTTCTTTCCGCTGCGTACTCGTGAATTGTTATAAGTTTATGTGCTCATATTCTAACAAAAGATTACCTGGTTGTACTTTGCAAGACGTTCTGAACGACAAGGAGCTCCAGTCTTGATTTGACCCTGTTAAGTTTGTCAAAATATATATATTAGAATTAGAATGATTAGTTAATGAACTTGCATCGAATTACAGTATCTAAAACAATTCAAGTTTTTCCAGACTCGAACTCTCACCGTGGCCAATCCAACAGAAAGATCTGCAATGAAGGTATCCTCAGTTTCACCACTGCAATACATACAACATATTCAGCATATGATCAAGTAAAAGTGAAATAAGTTCAGCACAAATGTGGATCTATATATCTATAGATAAGAAAC
>CM067168.1:55188202-55255702 GCA_034093135.1 Erigeron breviscapus | reverse complement strand
ACATATATCATACTTCCGGAGTTGTAAAATGTATGTTAACTTATAATGTCATGACTAATTCAGATTTCAAAAAAATAATACTTCTAATGGATCCCCGATTACCCGCGGGGAAACCCATTACCCGACAGTTAGTAAGTAAACGGGGACCCGTCGGGTCCGGGTCCGGGTTTGGGACGATGATTTTTAATCGGGTCCGGGTCCGGGATTAGCTAAACCCAGCCCATACCCGGCCCGTTGCCATCCCTAGATGCAACAATACTATGAAATGCTTTGTGTGTGTGTGTGTAAGTACAAAACACTATTATAGTATATGATAAAAAACACCCAAAAACATTATAAATTAAAAAAACAAACACAAATGAAAGAAAGGGGGAAAAAAAAAAAAAAAAAAAAAAAAAAAAAAAAAAAAAAAAAAAAAAAAAAAAAAAAAAAAAAAAAAAAAAAAAAAAAAAAAAAAAAAAAAAAAAAAAAAAAAAAAAAAAAAAAAAAAAAAAAAAAAAAAAAAAAAAAAAAAAAAAAAAAAAAAAAAAAAAAAAAAAAAAAAAAAAAAAAAAAAAAAAAAAAAAAAAAAAAAAAAAAAAAAAAAAAAAAAAAAAAAAAAAAAAAAAAAAAAAAAAAAAAAAAAAAAAAAAAAAAAAAAAAAAAAAAAAAAAAAAAAAAAAAAAAAAAAAAAAAAAAAAAAAAAAAAAAAAAAAAAAAAAAAAAAAAAAAAAAAAAAAAAAAAAAAAAAAAAAAAAAAAAAAAAAAAAAAAAAAAAAAAAAAAAAAAAAAAAAAAAAAAAAAAAAAAAAAAAAAAAAAAAAAAAAAAAAAAAAAAAAAAAAAAAAAAAAAAAAAAAAAAAAAAAAAAAAAAAAAAAAAAAAAAAAAAAAAAAAAAAAAAAAAAAAAAAAAAAAAAAAAAAAAAAAAAAAAAAAAAAAAAAAAAAAAAAAAAAAAAAAAAAAAAAAAAAAAAAAAAAAAAAAAAAAAAAAAAAAAAAAAAAAAAAAAAAAAAAAAAAAAAAAAAAAAAAAAAAAAAAAAAAAAAAAAAAAAAAAAAAAAAAAAAAAAAAAAAAAAAAAAAAAAAAAAAAAAAAAAAAAAAAAAAAAAAAAAAAAAAAAAAAAAAAAAAAAAAAAAAAAAAAAAAAAAAAAAAAAAAAAAAAAAAAAAAAAAAAAAAAAAAAAAAAAAAAAAAAAAAAAAAAAAAAAAAAAAAAAAAAAAAAAAAAAAAAAAAAAAAAAAAAAAAAAAAAAAAAAAAAAAAAAAAAAAAAAAAAAAAAAAAAAAAAAAAAAAAAAAAAAAAAAAAAAAAAAAAAAAAAAAAAAAAAAAAAAAAAAAAAAAAAAAAAAAAAAAAAAAAAAAAAAAAAAAAAAAAAAAAAAAAAAAAAAAAAAAAAAAAAAAAAAAAAAAAAAAAAAAAAAAAAAAAAAAAAAAAAAAAAAAAAAAAAAAAAAAAAAAAAAAATCATCCACCTAATTATTTTTGTTTTTCATTATTATTATTATTCTTAACACATTTATCTATTTTATACATATACATACACATATATATATAGTAGGAAAACTTAAACATTATTTTACATAATCTATACTATATTATAAAGCAAATAAGGTTTCAACTTTCAACTTTCAATTTCTAACAATGTACACATGATAATGCATGGTACCATACATCAATATCCCATGACTTCCAACCTCCATCTCCATCTCCATCTCCATCTCCATCTCCATCTCCATCTCCATCTCCATCTCCATCTCCATCTCCATCTCCATCTCCATCTCCATCTCCATCTCCATCTCCATCTCCATCTCCATCTCCATCTCCATCTCCATCTCCATCTCCATCTCCATCTCCATCTCCATCTCCATCTCCATCTCCATCTCCATCTCCATCTCCATCTCCATCTCCATCTCCATCTCCATCTCCATCTCCATCTCCATCTCCATCTCCATCTCCATCTCCATCTCCATCTCCATCTCCATCTCCATCTCCATCTCCATCTCCATCTCCATCTCCATCTCCATCTCCATCTCCATCTCCATCTCCATCTCCATCTCCATCTCCATCTCCATCTCCATCTCCATCTCCATCTCCATCTCCATCTCCATCTCCATCTCCATCTCCATCTCCATCTCCATCTCCATCTCCATCTCCATCTCCATCTCCATCTCCATCTCCATCTCCATCTCCATCTCCATCTCCATCTCCATCTCCATCTCCATCTCCATCTCCATCTCCATCTCCATCTCCATCTCCATCTCCATCTCCATCTCCATCTCCATCTCCATCTCCATCTCCATCTCCATCTCCATCTCCATCTCCATCTCCATCTCCATCTCCATCTCCATCTCCATCTCCATCTCCATCTCCATCTCCATCTCCATCTCCATCTCCATCTCCATCTCCATCTCCATCTCCATCTCCATCTCCATCTCCATCTCCATCTCCATCTCCATCTCCATCTCCATCTCCATCTCCATCTCCATCTCCATCTCCATCTCCATCTCCATCTCCATCTCCATCTCCATCTCCATCTCCATCTCCATCTCCATCTCCATCTCCATCTCCATCTCCATCTCCATCTCCATCTCCATCTCCATCTCCATCTCCATCTCCATCTCCATCTCCATCTCCATCTCCATCTCCATCTCCATCTCCATCTCCATCTCCATCTCCATCTCCATCTCCATCTCCATCTCCATCTCCATCTCCATCTCCATCTCCATCTCCATCTCCATCTCCATCTCCATCTCCATCTCCATCTCCATCTCCATCTCCATCTCCATCTCCATCTCCATCTCCATCTCCATCTCCATCTCCATCTCCATCTCCATCTCCATCTCCATCTCCATCTCCATCTCCATCTCCATCTCCATCTCCATCTCCATCTCCATCTCCATCTCCATCTCCATCTCCATCTCCATCTCCATCTCCATCTCCATCTCCATCTCCATCTCCATCTCCATCTCCATCTCCATCTCCATCTCCATCTCCATCTCCATCTCCATCTCCATCTCCATCTCCATCTCCATCTCCATCTCCATCTCCATCTCCATCTCCATCTCCATCTCCATCTCCATCTCCATCTCCATCTCCATCTCCATCTCCATCTCCATCTCCATCTCCATCTCCATCTCCATCTCCATCTCCATCTCCATCTCCATCTCCATCTCCATCTCCATCTCCATCTCCATCTCCATCTCCATCTCCATCTCCATCTCCATCTCCATCTCCATCTCCATCTCCATCTCCATCTCCATCTCCATCTCCATCTCCATCTCCATCTCCATCTCCATCTCCATCTCCATCTCCATCTCCATCTCCATCTCCATCTCCATCTCCATCTCCATCTCCATCTCCATCTCCATCTCCATCTCCATCTCCATCTCCATCTCCATCTCCATCTCCATCTCCATCTCCATCTCCATCTCCATCTCCATCTCCATCTCCATCTCCATCTCCATCTCCATCTCCATCTCCATCTCCATCTCCATCTCCATCTCCATCTCCATCTCCATCTCCATCTCCATCTCCATCTCCATCTCCATCTCCATCTCCATCTCCATCTCCATCTCCATCTCCATCTCCATCTCCATCTCCATCTCCATCTCCATCTCCATCTCCATCTCCATCTCCATCTCCATCTCCATCTCCATCTCCATCTCCATCTCCATCTCCATCTCCATCTCCATCTCCATCTCCATCTCCATCTCCATCTCCATCTCCATCTCCATCTCCATCTCCATCTCCATCTCCATCTCCATCTCCATCTCCATCTCCATCTCCATCTCCATCTCCATCTCCATCTCCATCTCCATCTCCATCTCCATCTCCATCTCCATCTCCATCTCCATCTCCATCTCCATCTCCATCTCCATCTCCATCTCCATCTCCATCTCCATCTCCATCTCCATCTCCATCTCCATCTCCATCTCCATCTCCATCTCCATCTCCATCTCCATCTCCATCTCCATCTCCATCTCCATCTCCATCTCCATCTCCATCTCCATCTCCATCTCCATCTCCATCTCCATCTCCATCTCCATCTCCATCTCCATCTCCATCTCCATCTCCATCTCCGAAAATGATAATACATCCTAAGTGTGAATCAAAAGTTTATGTATGAAGACTCATGCACATCTTCATAACATAATGTTTAATAAAATCATTTTTATTCTCTTATAAAAGAACCCCATGAACCATTGAGTTTAACCGACCCAAAAGGCTAGCCCAAGACGTAAAGGAAAATGGGAGGAAGGTCCAATGAAAAGCCCAGCTCGAACCAAGAAGAAATGGCTAAGCTAGAACAAAAATCTGGAAAAGAAAAGGATTCAGGAGGGCGTAATTTACGGTGACATCCACCGTAATTTATGGTGGCACAAAAACATGCAGCGTAAATTACGGTCTACATGGCGTAGGGTTACGGTAAGCCAAGCACAACACAACGTAGGTTACGCCATTATCAGCGTAAGGTACGCTTGCCTGCAACTCGATGATTTGGCGTCTCATGCATTCATATCTAACGTAAACAGAGGGTTTTTAACGTAAAGCAAAATTGATAGATAGAACCCACCGTAAGGTACGGTGGTTCTACCGTACCAGACACTGGCTTGAAGTTTAACCAGCGTAAGCTACGCCGGTTCTGGGCGTAACAGACGCCACCTGCAGATCAGGACGAGCAGCAACAGTTCAACCTTCAAAAACGACCCATTTTGCAATAAAACCCTAGTTTTGGCTGTTCAGACGTTTAGGGAGGATTTATAACTCATTGTAACACTTGTCTGGACATAAACAATCATAATTCATCACGACCAAACGTTCCAATTCCATTTCGCGACCTAAATTTGCTTTTAAAACTATGTTGACCCATTTCAACTTTCAAAAACCCTAAATCGACCTAAAAGCCCGTTTAAGGATTTCTAAACTCGTTTTGAACATGAATAGACATAATTTATCATAACTGTTACATGAGAAATGAGAACTATAGTTTGGGATACAATTGAATAAGTAGTAATAGTCTAAGGGTGGAAAGTGTAACTCTTTCTAAGTCTGATCATCATTCTGTTATAACGTGTATTGATGTATAAATAGAGGGATCAATCTAATGAAAGGGTATGCTCAGTTGATATAAACATTTCTTCTCTCTCTATTATTCTCTCTGTAACACATAACAATCAAACAAACCAAGAAAATACGTTGTACACTTTTCACCCCAAAATCACATAAAGAAAAGGGGCTACGAACTCACCTTTGCCCAATGTTGTCGAGTTTAAGATGATTAGTTAATGTCGAATGACTGCCTCGAGTCCAACACCTACCATAATCGTTTAATGTATATTAACATATGTACGTACAATATATATATATATATATATATATATATATATATATATATATATATATATATATATATATATATATATATATATATATATATATATATATATATATATATATATATATATATATATATATATATATATATATATATATATATATATATATATATATATATATATATATATATATATATATATATATATATATATATATATATATATATATATATATATATATATATATATATATATATATATATATATATATATATATATATATATATATATATATATATATATATATATATATATATATATATATATATATATATATATATATATATATATATATATATATATATATATATATATATATATATATATATATATATATATATATATATATATATATATATATATATATATATATATATATATATATATATATATATATATATATATATATATATATATATATATATATATATATATATATATATATATATATATATATATATATATATATATATATATATATATATATATATATATATATATATATATATATATATATATATATATATATATATATATATATATATATATATATATATATATATATATATATATATATATATATATATATATATATATATATATATATATATATATATAGAACACATAAACTTGATAAAATAGTCAATCGATCATATAACCTTGATTACTCAAATAAACGAACACATAACGATCAAACAAACCAAGAAAATACGTTGTACACTTTTCACCCCAAAATCACATAAAGAAAAGGGGCTACGAACTCACCTTTGCCCAATGTTGTCGAGTTTAAGATGATTAGTTAATGTCGAATGACTGCCTCGAGTCCAACACCTACCATAATCGTTTAATGTATATTAACATATGTACGTGCAATATATATATATGTATATATACTTTTGTTTCCCTTTCATTCTCCTATAAAAGAACCCCATGAACCATTGAGTTTAACCGACCCAAAAGGCTAGCCCAAGACGTAAAGGAAAATAGGGAGGAAGGTCCAATGAAAAGCCCAGCTCGAACCAAGAAGAAATGGCTAAGCTAGAAACAAAAATCTGGAAAAGAAAAGGATTCAGGAGGGCGTAATTTACGGTGACATCCACCGTAATTTATGGTGGCACAAAAACATGCAGCGTAAATTACGGTCTACATGGCGTAGGGTTACGGTAAGCCAAGCACAACACAACGTAGGTTACGCCATTATCAGCGTAAGGTACGCTTGCCTGCAACTCGATGATTTGGCGTCTCATGCATTCATATCTAACGTAAACAGAGGGTTTTTAACGTAAAGCAAAATTGATAGATAGAACCCACCGTAAGGTACGGTGGTTCTACCGTACCAGACGCCACACCCACACTCCCCAGTGTAATCTACGCTCTAGGGACCGTACCAGACACTGGCTTGAAGTTTAACCAGCGTAAGCTACGCCGGTTCTGGGCGTAACAGACGCCACCTGCAGATCAGGACGAGCAGCAACAGTTCAACCTTCAAAAACGACCCATTTTGCAATAAAACCCTAGTTTTGGCTGTTCAGACGTTTAGGGAGGATTTATAACTCATTGTAACACTTGTCTGGACATAAACAATCATAATTCATCACGACCAAACGTTCCAATTCCATTTCGCGACCTAAATTTGCTTTTAAAACTATGTTGACCCATTTCAACTTTCAAAAACCCTAAATCGACCTAAAAGCCCGTTTAAGGATTTCTAAACTCGTTTTGAACATGAATAGACATAATTTATCATAACTGTTACATGAGAAATGAGAACTATAGTTTGGGATACAATTGAATAAGTAGTAATAGTCTAAGGGTGGAAAGTGTAACTCTTTCTAAGTCTGATCATCATTCTGTTATAACGTGTATTGATGTATAAATAGAGGGATCAATCTAATGAAAGGGTATGCTCAGTTGATATAAACATTTCTTCTCTCTCTATTATTCTCTCTGTAACAATAACCCAACTGAGAATTTTGAATCATGACACAAAACCAAGTGCAAAATCGATCAAGAAGGCAACCAAGACTCGAAAACCCTAGATTTGACCTAATTTCCATTTTTATAGCATTTAACCAAAACCCTTCCATTTTTAACTTAAAAATCAGTTCATAAATACAAAGAAATGAAGTTTAATTGTAATTTACCTTCCAAAACCTTCACAAGATGTAGAAACCCGAAATTAACCCGATTTAGAAGCTTCCTTGCACTTTGAAAACTAGATTTTTGATATGTTGTGGTAATGAAGATAAGGAAGCAAAGCCCTAATTAATTCTTGCTTGAAACCATAATAAATGAGGTGAATTTTAGAGAGAGAGAGAGAGATTTGAAGTATTCTTGCAATTGAATGTAGAGAGAGAAAGATAAGATAAGGGAAATGATAAATGAGTGGATGGAAAGTGTAAGAATGTGTGTGGGGATAGGGTTGGGTCAACATGATGGATCATGGGTCAAGATTCATACCTATGGACCAACCACTTTCAAATGATCCTAATTTACTTATACTACAATTAGCATCGACCAATCAATTAAATCGATCAAACCACCTCGACTAGTACACGAATACAACTTAATCACAATGATCATTAAATCTTATAAACACCTTGAACATGATTAAATCGCAAATAACTCGATCACGTACTATTTATAATTAATACTTAGTCAAACATACATAAAATTAACGGGTCAAATTAAGTCAAACTTCATAAATGTTACATTATTCCCCCGTTAAAGGAATTTCGTCCCGAAATTCGATCAAAACCCTAGTCACTAAACAAATGAGGGTATTTGGCCTTCATAGAATCTTCACGTTCCCAAGTGAACTCGGGTCCGCGTCTAGCTTGCCATCTCACCTTGACGATCGTGTATCGAGTATTCTTTAACCTCCTAGTTTGTCGATCAAGTATCTCTATCGGTTCTTCTACAAATTTTAACGTTTTATCAACCCGAATTTCTTCAAGAGGCACATGAAGTGTTGGATCCGCCAAACACTTCCTAAGATTACAAACATGAAACACGTTATGAACTCCACTCAACTCTTGAGGGAGCTCCAAACGGTAAGCAACCGGACCGATACGCTCCAAGATCTTGAATGGGCCAATATACCTTGGCCCCAACTTGCCACGCTTCACAAAATGAACCACACCCTTCCAAGGAGACACCTTTAACAAAACAAAATCGCCGACCTCAAACTCGAGGGGTCTTCGTCGTACATTTGCATACTTCAATTGTCGTTCCCGTGCTACCCTCAATTTCTCCTTGATTTGTGAGATCACTTTAGTCGTTTCAATAACAATCTCGGGCCCAATGAGTTGGCTTTCACCAATCTCCGCCCAAGCTAATGGTGATCTACATAATTTATCATAACTGTTACACGAGGTGCTAGTTGTTGTTGAGGAGCTTGTTGTTGTTGACCTTGTAGCCCACGGTTTTGATTAGGACCGACAATTTGCAATTGATTCGGGTGCATGGTCACTTGAACTTGTTGGCCAATGAGATTAGGGCACCTATTACGGTAGTGGTCTTGGCTACCACACTCGTAACAATTACCCGGGCCATCGGGGGATATCGAACATTGAGAGGTATAGGATTCATAGGAGCGGCACAAGGATTGGTAGGACACATTCTTGAGATATGACCCACTTGATTACAATGAAAGCATGCATCACACCGAGTGTGAGACCTATGATGACGATTACACTGAGGGCATAAAGGAATAGCCCCGGTGTTAGCCTCCCTTGCCGGCACAACCGCCGCAAACACCCTTCCACCCCTAATTGGTTTCTTGTTGTGATGCCTCTCGTCTTTCTTTGTGCCACTAGATTCGGGCACATCCTTCCTCTTACTATCATTCTTTCCTAGCTCACCACCCTTCACAAGCTCTATGGTGACACTAGCGATTCGAGGGATGGCCTCATTAATAGTTAGTGGCATGGTAGGATGAGAAACAAGTACCCTTACCTTATGGGGCAAACCAACCACATACTTCTCCACCTTGCGCTCTTCGGGTCTAACCAAGTGGGGTATGAGTCTAGAAAGTTGGCCAAAACGGCGAGTGTACCCCACATGATCGGCGCCCTTCATAGTGAGGCTAGTAATTTCTTCTTGTAAATTCCTCATTTCATGAGGTGGGCAATACTTGACAATGATCATTTGTTTGAAATTCTCCCCAAGGAATGGAGTTAGCAAAATCAATTCCTAAAGCATCCACTTCAACATTCCACCATTCAAGTGGATTACCACCTAACATGCCGGTGGCGTGGGAAACTCTTTGATCAAGAGTACATCAACTTCTAGGGATCACGGCTTAAATCTTCTCTAGCCACTCCAAACAACCAGTGGCCCCACCTTCTCCCTTCCATTCTGGAGCCCCACAAGCTTTGAAATCTTTAAAAATGCAACCTTGACGGTAAGCATTGTTGTTGACTCTTTGTTGAATCTCCTCCATTTTCTTCACCATTCACATTCACATCTTCGTTTTCAACATTAACCGCTTCATCTTCCGGTTCTTCTTGTTCATTCCTATCCATGGCCGCCAAGATTCGAGCCACGAGTTCCGGCATAAGCTCGTTGAGAGATTGAGTGATGACCTCGGTTCTTACCGAGGGATTGGCACCACCCCGGCCACCACGACCACCCCGACCTCCTCGATTACCCCTACCACCTCTACCGCCACGATTTCCACCTTGATTCTCTTGAACAATCGGTTCTTCCTGCTCATTTTGACGCCTATAGTTAGTGTTAACTCTCCTTGGCCTAACCATCTTTCCTGAACACACGTGTTAGATTAACAAGTTAAGTCTCACAATTCACACACGAATATCAAAATCGACCTTCAAGTAACACACAATTTCCACATTAAACCCTTCTAAATTGTTACAAGAATATGATTATCTCTATGGGGATATTATCATGGCAATAATCTAAGGCATCAACGATCATACAATTCACAATCAACAACACAATCACAAATCAATTAACATCATATAAAAGGGGCCACGTCATAACAAGGCGGTTTAAGCATAGTCCGAATCTAACTTCAACATTCAATACATTAAAGATGTTTGTATACAGGGTGTACCAGCGGCTAACCCTCCACACCGTTAATATATTGAATGGATGTCAAGACTCGGTTCCGTTATGCCCTCTGAGCATTAGTCGGGTATGTATACAGGGTGTACCAACGGCTAACCCTCCACCCAACCAACACCCATTAGACACATCAGGTTACCTACTATACCTCATCCGCAATGCGCAATCCACGAGATCATTAGCTTCCATATGACATAGGGTAATCATAGATTCGTTGACCAGGCTCCTCTATGATTACCGAGTGTCATACTTCCGCTAATGCCATCATTTCACTTTGCTAGGGACAAGTAATAAATGGTTCCAAAATTCCACATTCCACACATCAACAATTCACAATCAACAACACAATCACAAATCAATTAACATCATATAAAAGGGGCCACGTCATAACAAGGCGGTTTAAGCATAGTCCGAATCTAACTTCAACATTCAATACATTAAAGATGTTTGTATACAGGGTGTACCAGCGGCTAACCCTCCACCCAACCAACACCCATTAGACACATCAGGTTACCTACTATACCTCATCCGCAATGCGCAATCCACGAGATCATTAGCTTCCATATGACATAGGGTAATCATAGATTCGTTGACCAGGCTCCTCTATGATTACCGAGTGTCATACTTCCGCTAATGCCATCATTTCACTTTGCTAGGGACAAGTAATAAATGGTTCCAAAATTCCACATTCCACACATCAACAATTCACAATCAACAACACAATCACAAATCAATTAACATCATATAAAAGGGGCCACGTCATAACAAGGCGGTTTAAGCATAGTCCGAATCTAACTTCAACATTCAATACATTAAAGATGTTTGTATACAGGGTGTACCAGCGGCTAACCCTCCACCCAACCAACACCCATTAGACACATCAGGTTACCTACTATACCTCATCCGCAATGCGCAATCCACGAGATCATTAGCTTCCATATGACATAGGGTAATCATAGATTCGTTGACCAGGCTCCTCTATGATTACCGAGTGTCATACTTCCGCTAATGCCATCATTTCACTTTGCTAGGGACAAGTAATAAATGGTTCCAAAATTCCACATTCCACACATCAACAATTCACAATCAACAACACAATCACAAATCAATTAACATCATATAAAAGGGGCCACGTCATAACAAGGCGGTTTAAGCATAGTCCGAATCTAACTTCAACATTCAATACATTAAAGATGTTTGTATACAGGGTGTACCAGCGGCTAACCCTCCACCCAACCAACACCCATTAGACACATCAGGTTACCTACTATACCTCATCCGCAATGCGCAATCCACGAGATCATTAGCTTCCATATGACATAGGGTAATCATAGATTCGTTGACCAGGCTCCTCTATGATTACCGAGTGTCATACTTCCGCTAATGCCATCATTTCACTTTGCTAGGGACAAGTAATAAATGGTTCCAAAATTCCACATTCCACACATCAACAATTCACAATCAACAACACAATCACAAATCAATTAACATCATATAAAAGGGGCCACGTCATAACAAGGCGGTTTAAGCATAGTCCGAATCTAACTTCAACATTCAATACATTAAAGATGTTTGTATACAGGGTGTACCAACGGCTAACCCTCCACCCAACCAACACCCATTAGACACATCAGGTTACCTACTATACCTCATCCGCAATGCGCAATCCACGAGATCATTAGCTTCCATATGACATAGGGTAATCATAGATTCGTTGACCAGGCTCCTCTATGATTACCGAGTGTCATACTTCCGCTAATGCCATCATTTCACTTTGCTAGGGACAAGTAATAAATGGTTCCAAAATTCCACATTCCACACATCAACAATTCACAATCAACAACACAATCACAAATCAATTAACATCATATAAAAGGGGCCACGTCATAACAAGGCGGTTTAAGCATAGTCCGAATCTAACTTCAACATTCAATACATAATTCAAGTTTTAATACAAGTATCGGATCAATAAATGCACACGAAGCACAACACCATCAATAGTTTACAAAAATAGATCAAATGATGGCTAACGATCCTAAGCATAACCCATGAACGGGTGCAATGAATCACGGATCCACAAAAGTCCAAGCTCAATCCTATCACATGCAATGCAATCATCCATCACGTCTTTGATTCACTTGATTACCTGAAAAGTGTACTAAAATGCGTCAACATAAAGTTGGTGAGTTCGTAGGTTTTGTCTATAAGAAACAAGTGTCGGGATAACAATCGTTTAACCTTGATACGAGCATAATTAGATCATTAAACGATCATATAACCTTGAAACCTTGATTTGGATCGATAAACGATCACATAAGCTTGAAACCTTGATTGGGTCATTAAATGATCTCATAATTTGGATCGATAAACGATCACAAATCCTTGAAACCTTGATTTGGATCGATAAACGATCACATAACCTTGAAACCTTGATTTGGATCGATAAACGATCACATAACCTTGAAACCTTGATTTGGATCGATAAACGATCACATAACCTTGTAACCTTGATTTGGATCGATAAATGATCACATAACCTTGAAACCTTGATTTGGATCGATAAACGATCACATAAGCTTGAAACCTTGATTTGGATCGATAAACGATCACATAAGCTTGAAACCTTGATTTGGATCGATAAACGATCACATAAGCCTTGAAACCTTGATTTGGATCGATAAACGATCACATAAGCCTTGAAACCTTGATTTGGATCGATAAACGATCACATAACCTTGTAACCTTGATTTGGATCGATAAATGATCACATAACCTTGAAACCTTGATTTGGATCAATAAATGATCACATAAGCTTGAAACCTTGATTTGGATCGATAAACGATCACATAACCTTGAAACCTTGATTTGGATCGATAAACGATCACATAACCTTGAAACCTTGATTTGGATCGATAAACGATCACATAACCTTGAAACCTTGATTTGGATCGATAAACGATCACATAACCTTGAAACCTTGATTTGGATCGATAAACGATCACATAACCTTGAAACCTTGATTTGGATCGATAAATGATCACATAACCTTGAAACCTTGATTTGGATCGATAAACGATCACATAAGCTTGAAACCTTGATTTGGATCGATAAACGATCACATAACCTTGAAACCTTGATTTGGATCGATAAACGATCACATAACCTTGAAACCTTGATTTGGATCGATAAACGATCACATAACCTTGAAACCTTGATTTGGATCGATAAACGATCACATAACCTTGAAACCTTGATTTGGATCGATAAATGATCACATAACCTTGAAACCTTGATTTGGATCGATAAATGATCACATAACCTTGAAACCTTGATTTGGATCGATAAACGATCACATAAGCTTGAAACCTTGATTTGGATCGATAAACGATCACATAAGCTTGAAACCTTGATTTGGATCGATAAACGATCACATAAGCCTTGAAACCTTGATTTGGATCGATAAACGATCACATAAGCCTTGAAACCTTGATTTGGATCGATAAACGATCACATAACCTTGTAACCTTGATTTGGATCGATAAATGATCACATAACCTTGAAACCTTGATTTGGATCGATAAACGATCACATAAGCTTGAAACCTTGATTTGGATCGATAAACGATCACATAACCTTGAAACCTTGATTTGGATCGATAAACGATCACATAACCTTGAAACCTTGATTTGGATCGATAAACGATCACATAACCTTGAAACCTTGATTTGGATCGATAAACGATCACATAACCTTGAAACCTTGATTTGGATCGATAAACGATCACATAACCTTGAAACCTTGATTTGGATCGATAAATGATCACATAACCTTGAAACCTTGATTTGGATCGATAAACGATCACATAAGCTTGAAACCTTGATTTGGATCGATAAACGATCACATAACCTTGAAACCTTGATTTGGATCGATAAACGATCACATAACCTTGAAACCTTGATTTGGATCGATAAACGATCACATAACCTTGAAACCTTGATTTGGATCGATAAACGATCACATAACCTTGAAACCTTGATTTGGATCGATAAATGATCACATAACCTTGAAACCTTGATTTGGATCGATAAATGATCACATAACCTTGAAACCTTGATTTGGATCGATAAACGATCACATAAGCTTGAAACCTTGATTTGGATCGATAAACGATCACATAAGCTTGAAACCTTGATTTGGATCGATAAACGATCACATAAGCCTTGAAACCTTGATTTGGATCGATAAACGATCACATAAGCCTTGAAACCTTGATTTGGATCGATAAACGATCACATAACCTTGTAACCTTGATTTGGATCGATAAATGATCACATAACCTTGAAACCTTGATTTGGATCGATAAACGATCACATAAGCTTGAAACCTTGATTTGGATCGATAAACGATCACATAACCTTGAAACCTTGATTTGGATCGATAAACGATCACATAACCTTGAAACCTTGATTTGGATCGATAAATGATCACATAACCTTGAAACCTTGATTTGGATCGATAAACGATCACATAACCTTGAAACCTTGATTTGGATCGATAAACGATCACATAACCTTGAAACCTTGATTTGGATCGATAAACGATCACATAACCTTGAAACCTTGATTTGGATCGATAAATAATATATAATATATGTATATATACTTTTGTTTCCCTTTCATTCTCCTATAAAAGAACCCCATGAACCATTGAGTTTAACCGACCCAAAAGGCTAGCCCAAGACGTAAAGGAAAATGGGAGGAAGGTCCAATGAAAAGCCCAGCTCGAACCAAGAAGAAATGGCTAAGCTAGAAACAAAAATCTGGAAAAGAAAAGGATTCAGGAGGGCGTAATTTACGGTGACATCCACCGTAATTTACGGTGGCACAAAAACAGGCAGCATAAATTACGGTCTACATGGCGTAGGGTTACGGTAAGCCAATCACAACACAACGTAGGTTACGCCATTATCAGCGTAAGGTACGCTTGCCTGCAACTCGATGATTTGGCGTCTCATGCATGCATATCTAACGTAAACAGAGGGTTTTTAACGTAAAGCAAAATTGATAGATAGAACCCACCGTAAGGTATGGTGGTTCTACCGTACCAGACGCCACACCCACACTCCCCAACGTAATCTACGCTCCAGGGACCGTACCAGACGCTGGCTTGAAGTTTAACCAGCGTAAGCTACGCCGGTTCTGGGCGTAACAGACGCCACCTGCAGATCAGGACGGGCAGCAACATTTCAACCTTCAAAAACGATCCATTTTGCAATAAAACCCTGGTTTTGGTTGTTCAGACGTTTAGGGAGGATTTATAACTCATTGTAACACTTGTCTGGACATAAACAATCATAATTCATCACGACCAAACGTTCCAATTCCATTTCGCGACCTAAATTTGCTTTTAAAACTATGTTGACCCATTTCAACTTTCAAAAACCCTAAATCGACCTAAAAGCCCGTTTAAGGATTTCTAAACTCGTTTTGAACATAAATAGACATAATTTAACATAACCCAACTGAGAATTTCGACTCATGACACAAAACCAAGTGCAAAATCGATCAAGAAGGCAACCAAGACTCGAAAACCCTAGATTTGACCTAATTTCCATTTTTAAAGCATTTAACCAAAACCCTTCCATTTTTAACTTAAAAATCAGTTCATAAATACAAAGAAATGAAGTTTAATTGTAATTTACCTTCCAAAACCTTCACAAGATGTAGAAACCCGAAATTAACCCGATTTAGAAGCTTCCTTGCACTTTGAAAACTAGATTTTTGATATGTTGTGGTAATGAAGATAAGGAAGCAAAGCCCTAATTAATTCTTGCTTGAAACCATAATAAATGAGGTGAATTTTAGAGAGAGAGAGAGAGAGAGATTTGAAGTATTCTTGCAATTGAATGTAGAGAGAGGAAGATAATATAAGGGAAATGATGAATGAGTGGATGGAAAGTGTAAGAATGTGGGTGGGGATAGGGTTGGGTCAAGATTCATACTCATGGACCAACCACTTTCAAATGATCCTAATTTACTTATACTACAATTAGCATCGACCAATCAATTAAATCGATCAAACCACCTCGACTAGTACACGAATACAACTTAATCACAATGATCATTAAATCTTATAAACACCTTGAACATGAATAGACATAATTTATCATAACCCAACTAAGAATTTCAACTCATGACACAAAACCAAGTGCAAAATCGATCAAGAAGGCAACCAAGACTCGAAAACCCTAGATTTGACCTAATTTCCATTTTTAACTTAAAAATCAGTTCATAAATACAAAGAAATGAAGTTTAATTGTAATTTACCTTCCAAAACCTTCACAAGATGTAGAAACCCGAAATTAACCCGATTTAGAAGCTTCCTTGCACTTTGAAAACTAGATTTTTGATATGTTGTGGTAATGAAGATAAGGAAGCAATGCCCTAATTAATTCTTGCTTGAAACCATAATAAATGAGGTGAATTTTAGAGAGAGAGAGAGAGAGAGATTTGAAGTATTCTTGCAATTGAATGTAGAGAGAGGAAGATAATATAAGGGAAATGATGAATGAGTGGATGGAAAGTGTAAGAATGTGGGTGGGGATAGGGTTGGGTCAAGATTCATACTCATGGACCAACCACTTTCAAATGATCCTAATTTACTTATACTACAATTAGCATCGACCAATCAATTAAATCGATCAAACCACCTCGACTAGTACACGAATACAACTTAATCACAATGATCATTAAATCTTATAAACACCTTGAACATGATTAAATCGCAAATAACTCGATCACGTACTATTTATAATTAATACTTAGTCAAACATACATAAAATTAACGGGTCAAATTAAGTCAAACTTCATAAATGTTACACTAGCGCACTCCGACTTATACCTCTCTTAGAGTTTGTTCAAATGGGTGAGCCGGTGTATCTCTTGATTGTAAGACACCAATTTTATTAAAACAAAATCATATTTCGATAATTCTTAGTCAAGTTTATTCTTTTCAATAAAACAATTTTGCATCACCATTTACAAATAAAAGCAAAATAATAAACTTACTAACTATTAACAATTAATCATGCAACGATTTATGGTAGGCCACCTAAAACATGGTCACTATGGTTAATGTATATGTCTAAGTCGGCTCCCCCTTCAAAGAAGAGGACCACATACATCAAGTTGCCTTGATTGCGTAAGCCTTTAAACAAATAATTATCAAATAAATACATATAAACATGCTGACTGGAAATTTCTAGCAGCTTCACGACCAGTTTAGTCCTATTTGCAGTCCGAATCAGCCTTCGACCAGAACTACAAAGTTGTAGCCCTATGAGTCGTGCATCTACAGATTGATTTTATATGAATTTTTTAGTGAACAGGTGTCAAACAGGAAAAATCACACGAAAAATTCACATAGTCACACAATTATCAAATAATTAACCCTAATTATTGGACCATTAAACTAAGCAATTTATATCAATATATCTAAGTAATAACATAAAGAATTTTGCATGAATTCCTTATGATTTTTACTTCTATTTAACAACATTAAATTAAAGATACATAAAACATGCAATTTATCAAATAAACATGTCAATTCACACAATCAAAACTTGCATAGAGGGTTTTAATTAACCATTAACATTAACTAGGTTGAATTAATAATTAAAACAAAACCCTAATTTTATTTTTATAAAAAAAACGATTTTAATTAAAAATAAATAAACAAAACTAATTTTAATTATTTAATTTTTAGTTAATCAAACCAACCCTCAAACCCCCCTTCAAGTTTTGAACTTTGTAACTAATATATCACATAGTAGGCTCGTGATACCACTGTTAGGATTCATAAACAATTATCATATAAATAATCACGAGTACGCAGCGGAAAGAAACATATGCAATATAATTAATTAACAAAGTAAAAGTGAATGTGTACCTTTTAGCTTAGCTTCCAATAGTAATAATAATGATGATTATTATTGATTAGGGTTTAAAGTAAAACCCCTCTACGGTCTCACACACAATACGTCGAACAATACCCGAAGATTGCTAGATCTTGAATCACCAAAAGCCAAAGCTCCTAGCTTGCCTTTAATAATGTTTTTCGGATACAAGTAAGAAACATAAATAATATGTTTCTGCTGAACTAAACCTACACCAACTTGGTTATTATATCATGTACATAATATAATATTGTCTTGGCTTTGAATGGTATTCAAATTGGGTTTTGTGTTTTCGGTTTTTATGTCCGATCGAGAGAATCAACCGAAAGGGTTATGTGATATATATTTTAGGGTTAGATAATTGGGGTATATATAGTGTATAGATATATCCCAAATAACTTAACCTTCAAGTAATATCTTTGACTTGGACTAGAAGTTAATTAATAATTACATTAATTATTAATTACTATTTAATAATTAATATACATTAATTATTAATTGATATTTAATAATTAATAATCATATTTATTAATTAATAAATAGTTCTAATTAACATATCTAGTTAATAATGTCCAATTATCATTTCTCTCGATTTGTTGATTATAAATATGTAGATACAATATATACATATTACCAGATATCTAAGTGTCATCGCGTGTGACCCATAGGCTTAAACATTGCGTTTATTTAACGTGATCATATTCCAACAGTCCGTTGTTACAAGAATGGAACTTATCATTTTGTGATAGGATTATGTTTCCACTAACCAACTAAAAAAAATAAAAAATATTAGAGTTACTGGTTAAAATTTTGAAAAAATTGAGAGTTATTAATCAATAAAATTACATTACATACTATACTAAATGAATGGGATGTGAATAGTAACTCGCCTGCGTGGCGAGTTACTATTCGTCCATGCTATAACCCGCACTATTATTTGGATTTTGTCAAATCGCATCCCGTTCGGGTTTTCTAATACGAGTTACTTCTTGGTTTTTTCCATATTTTTTTCCTTTCGGGTTTTCAAATAACTATATTCAAAACGTTTATTCTTTTTTGTAACAATATTCAGATTTTACCACATTGGATCCCTTTCAGATTTAAATTTACGGGTTACTTCTTGGTTTCTTAAAAAAAAAAATTCATTTTGGTTTTCAAATAGTATATCAAAACTATTTTTTTGTGGTATTGCCTTTAAATAAATATTTATTTCATATGTCAAAGATTTTAACAAACATATATAGCGACACATCATCAATAACAAAACATAATCGTTTCCAGGTTTCAAACAATATATTAAAAACTTTTATTAATTTTTTGTGGTATTGTCTTAAAATAAATATATATTTTATATGTCAAAGTTTTTAGCAAGCATAAATCATCAATAACAAAAAATAATCGAACTAATTGAAACCGCGCAACGCGCAGACGGAAACTATTGTGGTTTTGCTTTTAAATAAATATATATTTGATATGATAAACTTTTAAACAAACATATCCATGACAGAATGTATGTTAATTCAACGCAAATATACTAAATAATACAATCGTTTCAACACGACAATTGATGCCCCGCAACGCGGGGCCGGAAAATTTCTAGTTATATATATGGCAAGTATGGAAATTGAAGGGGGGTCGGCCAAAGGATATTGAAATCGAATCGTGATGGTTTCCTATAAATACTAAATAAAAGGTATTCGAAAGTTCAGGCGCGCGGCAACATCATCATATCTCATCTTATCGAAGTATTCGAAATCAAAATATGGATTCTGATCGGATCTGTATGACGAAGCTGCTCAACGATGACTGTTTGTGTTTGATATTCGAAAAATTAGACACTAAAACCGATCGTGATAGTTTTGGGTTAACCTGTCACCGTTTTCTAAATATTCAAAATTCAAGTCGCAAACACTTGAAAGGCGTCGAACCTGATAGTTGTTCATCGACATCGACATCTATGGTTGATAAATTGCTTAACCGTTTCACGCAGTTACAATCTCTAGACCTGAACCATTCTTCAGCCGATTTCACCAAATAGCAATATTCACATTACGGTTCCCTCTTAAACTCTCTCGATCTTTCTTGTTGCGATAATCTTAACGATATCGGCCTTGCATCCTTTGCTTCTAGCTGTCCTAGCTTGTCTATCATTCGTCTCTGTGAATCTTCCTCTGTTACTGATTATGGATTTCAAACCTTGACAACTTTGTGTCGTTCCCTAAAACGTGTGGATATTAGTTGGCTCGACAACATAACTGACCTTGGAATTTCTCACCTCAGCCGCAACTGTCGTCAGCTTACATCCCTCACAATCACCGGTTGCGATAGAATCGTTGGTGAAAGCTGTTAGAATATGAGAACATAAACATATAGACAATCACGAGTGCGCAACGGAATAAATCAAATATGCAATCATATTAATTAACAAAGAGAGAATCGAAACGTGTACCTTTGCGCAAAGCTTCCAATAATATAATTAATAATGATATTATTATTAATTAGGGTTTAAAGTAAAACCCCTCTACGATCGCACACTAGACACCCCTATACCGTATGCTAGTACCCCGATCACGAACTCACAAACCCTTTTGTGTATCTCCCTTTAATTCGAAAACCCCATGAATCGAAATCATTGTTGTCGACAAACAAAACTAAAACCCATAATTAATGCTAACTTGACATTAAATAAATGATTGATATAAGTTCCACGAATGGAACTTAATTCGTAGGCTATAGATTTTGTTTTCGGCCGAGAGAAGGAATAGAGAAGTAATAAATATTTAGGGTTTTTACAAATCTAATTTGCTTACAAAAACCCTTAACCTTTAAGCCCTATTTATAGGGTAAATAGTTAGGGTTTAATTACTTGGTGACCAAGTTTGAGGAGTATTAGGAAACTTCCTCAAGAATTCGGCCCCCCTCTCTTTAAGTGTAATTAGGAAACTTCCAATTTACACTTTAATCCTTCTCTTTTAATTAATAAACATTTAAACAATCGTTTATTAATTATTTCGTGATCATTTTAATTAATAAACATTTAAACAATCGTTTCTTCAATTATTTCGTGATCATTTTAATTAATAAACATTTAAACAATCGTTTCTTCATTATTTCGTGATCATTTTAATTAATAAATTACTTTAATATACTAATTAATAATATAATGTTACCGTGTCATTTCGTGTGACTCCGTAAGCTTAAATAATTACCGGACATGCGTTTATGTAACGTGATCACATACCAACAGCTCCCACTTGAGCATGTTATATAAAGACAATAACATTGGTTAGCGTCTAGCAACACGCCAATGCTCCCGGAAATATTTAAGGATAGTTTCTTAAAATATCATTTGAAATGATTTAGTCTTTATTATCCCTTTGTTTGAGATACCTTGTTAATTATGAATATGGATCAATGTCATTTCATAATTTAACGATTCTGTTTCTCATTTCTATAATTAATCAAGATTACCAAATTAATCAAGACCTCCTCTTGAGTTCATTTGGGTATGGCCATACAAACATCTTAATTAATTAATGAGGGGCCCAAATGGTATCATACTTCAGTTGCAAATTGAAGGAACAAATCCTATATTGACTACACGTGTTAGTCATGTCGTTTCACTACATTTCTGAAAATAGCCCTTTATTACTACCTTGTTCAGGACAGTTAGAACTATATCAAGAAAATGCAATCCACACATGCATAACCTGCTTGTATCTCAAGTCTAATGATAAATAAAGTAACCATTTCACGAATTTCACTTAATGACGCCGATCCATAAAATGACAATTCGTTGAGTGGGGTAAGTCCGATATTCATCTCTTTGAATACCATGTGAGTTTGGCAGGACCATCTTCAAAATATTCCCTTAAATATTTTCACCAATCTCTCACATTTGCCTTAGTTTAACTATATTCCTTTATAGTTAATCGACAATGGACGTTTTAGAATATTTTAAAATATTCATGGATTTAAACATGCAAATATAGGATACAATTATGTATTAAATGAAAACAAAATACCACGTATTTTAATTCATTTTTAAAATAATAATAATTGTTTAACATCCTTTATCCAAATACCAATCACAGATTTACATGAAATGAAATCACTCATACCTAGTATATAGATTCATTTATTGAAATAATGATTGTTTAACATCCCATTATCCAAATACCAATCACAGATTTACATGAGATAACCAGCTAGTTTAAGACCTCTGCCCTCGGCATGCTTATTGAGCTTTCCTTTTACAATGCCTTTGTAAAAGGATCTGCTAAGTTATAATCTGTGTGAACTTTGAGTATCTTAATTTCTCTTAGTACGATTTGTTCACGTGCAAAGTGATATCGTCTAAGATAATGTCTGGCACCTTTCTGAACTCTGAGTTCATTGGCAATGATAATAACTCCCGTATTATCATAGTACAGATCCATAGGTGTGTTATTTGAGGATCATCACGTTAAAATCCAAAAATAAACTTTCTAATCCAGACAACTTTCATGGCGTCTTCCGAAGCAGCAATATACTCAGACTCTGTAATATACATAGCAACTGTGGTTTGCTTCTAGCCCTAGCATTCCACCGTGCCTTCATTTAAAATGAAGACGTATCCCGACTGATATTTTGATCCATCTTTATCAGTCTGAAATCCAACATCACAGTATCTATTCACTTTAAATTCTGTATCGGGATTTCCTCCATACACCAAGAATAATTCTTTAGTAGCACGCATGTACTTAAGAATGTTATTTACAGCAGTTCAATGATCCTCTCCAGGATTTTGCTGATAGCGGCTAACTATATTTTGCGCGAACGCAACATCAGGTCTAGTGCATCTTACCGCATACATGATAGATCCCACAGCCGAAGCATAAGGAATTCTTTTCATACGCTCCACCTCTTCAGGTGTAGAAGCACCATTCTTGCTAGATAAATTAAGTCCTTCTTGCATCGGTATAAAACCACGCTTAGAATTCTCCATCTTGAATCTCTTCAAGATCTTATCTATATAAGCACTTTGACTTAATCCAATCAACCATTTACTTCTATCTCTATAGATTTTGATTCCAAGTATGAATGTTGCTTTACCCAAGTAACATTACTCCCACTAGCTTTGCGATATACACATGGCTTATCAGGATTTTGAGAAAAACCAAACCTTTGATTTCCTCATCAAACCTTTTATTCCAACTTCTTGATGCTTGCTTCAATCCATAAATGGACCTTTGAAGTTTGCACACTTTGTCGGGATGTTTCGGATCGACAAAACCTTCTGGTTGTACCATATAGACTTCCTCGTCTAGAAAACCATTCAAGAAAGTGATTTTGACATCCATTTGCCATATCTCATAGTCATAGTACGCCGCTATGGCTAAGATGATCCTAATAGCTCTAATGTCCGCAACGGGGGAAAAAGGTCTCCTCATAATCAACTCCATAAAGTTGAGTATTGCCTTTCGCCACAAGACGAGCTTTATAGGTGTGTACATTTCCATCCATGTCGGTCTTCTTCTTGAAGATCCATTTACACCTAACGGTTCTACCATTTGGTGGAAGATCAACCAAGCTCCAAACTTGATTATCTTTCATGGATTTCATTTCCACATTCGCAGCTTCAAGCCATTTTTCAGATTCCGGATCTGATAATGCTGCTTTGAAATTAGGAGGTTCATTTAAGTCTCCTAATACGTGTTCTTCAGACTCAACCATAAGGTTTAATCTTTCACGAGCACGTATTGTCCTTGAGGACCTACGAATTGGAATCGCTTCATCTTCAACTTGTAGTTCATGAGATTCATCTCTTTGAACATCCCCCCCCCCCAAGTTGATGATTGCTAGTATTTTCAGAAATTGACACATCTTCCTCTTGAGCCTCATCAAGCTCAACAATCCTCCCACTGTCTTCTTGAGATATGAGTTTCCTTTCAAGGAACTCAGCAAATCGAGATACTTTAACAGTGTTTCTGGTAGGAAAGTAGAAGTAGTAACCCATTGTTTCCTTTTGGTATCCTACGAAGATGCACTTAACAGATCTAGATTCAAGTTTGTCAGGCGTATCTCGTTTCACGAGTGCCTCACAACCCAGATCTTTAAGTAAGACAATTTGGGAACACTCTCATGCCACAATTCATGCGGTGTCTTGTCAACCTTCTTGGTTGGAACCATATTGAGAATGCAAACAGCAGTCTCTAGGGCATAATCCCAAAACGAAATGGGAAGAGTTTTAAGGTTCATCATTTAATCTAACCATGTTAAACAAGGTTCGATTTCTCCTCTCTAATATACCATTATATAGGAGTAAGCTTGTTGGATAAATCCTCAAGCTTTAGATAATCCTTAAACTTTTGGCTTAAGTATTTTCCACCTCGATCCGAACGAAGAATCTTGATGGTTTTACCGAGTTGATTTCCTACTTCATTTTTAAACTCTTTGAATGTTTCGAGGACTTCATGTTTATGTTTAAGCAAGTAAACATAACCATAATGACTGAAATCATCCATAAAAATGATGAAGTAGCTAGTACCTTTCCTTGACACATGTCTAAATGGGCCACATACATCGGTATGTATTAGTCCAAGTAGTTCCCTAGCCTCTCCGGTTTTATGTGGAAAAGGTATTCAAGTCATCTTGCCGAAAACACAAGACATGCATTTGTCAAATGATTCATCATTTGTAAGATCCCTTCATTTTGAAGTCTTTCAATGCTTTTCTTGCTAACGACAATTCCAAAGACACGCATTTATCAAATGATTCATCATTTGATTGTAAGATCTCTTCACTTTGAAGATTTTCAATGCGTTTCTTGCTAATGATAATGCCAAAGACACGCATTTATCAAATGATTCATCATTTGATTATAAGATCTCTTCACCTTGAAATCTTTAAATGCGTTTCTTGACAAAATTAAACAAGATAACAATGCCAAAGGTAGGTAGAGTCCAAGTTAAACTTGACTCTTTTTCAATTGAATTATTATTTGAATCATATCAACACTTATAATTCAATTTTAGAAGATACTTGAAGAACTGGTTAAACCAACTTGCTTCTTCTTCTAGTTCAACTCAGCTAGATACTCACCTTGTTTTCCCTTACCAAAGTTCTTGCCCTTAGCTTACGGTTGTATTGCTTTCTGAACCTTTCCCCCCTTGATCATTAGAACTTGGGGTGTAGCAGATTTCTTTGGAAGCCTTTTCTCATACTCAATCAACATGGCATGAAGTTCAGCTATGGTTTTACTCATGCTATGCATATTATAATTGCACACAAACTCCTCAAAATCCCATGAAAGAGACTTTAGGATCATGCCAATAGTAATAGGCGAAGGATAAGCATAGTTCAACCTTTCCAATTTCTCAAAGTACCTCTTTATCTTGAGTACATGAGGACTAACCGGTGTTCCTTGCTTGTGTTTCAAGTCATGAAGTGTGTCAACTAGGTCAAACAACTCCACTCCAGCTTGCTTTTCGTACAAAGACTTGAGCTCTTTAATCATATCAAGAGGAAAATAATTTTCGAATTGCTTTTGAAGTTCGGGAACCATACTCCCTAACATCAAACAAGCAACCTCATTGTGTCTATCGTACTGAGCAGCGTATGCAGCCAACTCTTCAGTTGTAGCATTAGCTCCCGGAACAACGGGTGACTGCTCTTCAAGGACTTGATATTTCTTCTCGGCTCTTAGAACTATTCTTAGCTGACGAAATCAGTCATTGAAGTTTGGTCCGGAAAGTTTTTCTCTTTCTAGCATCGACCTAAAAGCTGATTGGTGTATGTTTTGAGAAGGATTTGTTGTTGCCATCTCTAAAACAGACAAAAGTTCAATTATCGGTATTTTCGATAATCATCCTTAAGAAATGTAATTTACCCTTGTTAAATTCATTTAACAATTAATTTCATTAAGGCTAGGATCCAATTGACATACAATCATTTCATCTGTTGATCAGCTAGAAATGACGGTACTCAAAAGGTAATCGACGATCAATAATTGCATTCATGCAATTCCTAGAGTTATGGGACTTACAACAACACTTTAAAGGGGTGTTAAGTGTTTTGTAAACATGTTTTGTCCCATCTTATGCCACGGGTCAAGGATCTCACCTCTTAACTCGCTTTAAGTCGCCCAATTAAGAACATGTAAATAGTCCACCACCGGTCTCACGGTGGAGTGGTAATCTACCTTGAAGAGATACAATTCGCCTACGGTCTCACGTAGGAGCGAAAAGCACTGGCAAGTGTTCTTATCAAAGTGGGTGGCAATGACTTAACTTTGAATGGGTAATGCATTTGATGTGAATCAAAAGTTTATGTACGAAGACTCATGCAAATCTTCATAACATAATATTTAATAAAATCATTTGTATAGTCTTAACAACTCAAGAGAGCTCGGTAGCTCCATTTGAACGCACAAAGAAGCGCAAGGGCAAAGGTTTGCGATGAACGCAATTAAAAACCCGCCCTTTTAGGAGGCTAACGCACTCCGACTTATACCTCTCTTAGAGTTTGTTCAAATGGGTGAGCCGGTGTATCTCAAGGTTGTAAGACTCCAATTTTATTAAGAAATCTCTATTTCGATAGTTCTTAGTCAAGTTTATATTTTTCAATGAAACAATTTTTGCATCACCTTTATACCTCATTATAAATACGCAAAAATTAATAAACTTACTAATTTCCGAACTAATTAATCATGTAACAAGTTAAGGTGGGCCACCTAAACATGGTCACTATGGTTCATGCATATGTCTAAAGCCGACTCCTCCTTCCGAAGAAGAGGACCACATACATCAAGTCACCTTGATTGCGTAAGCCTTTAAACAACTTAATTAACAAGTAATTCACATAAACATGCTGACTGGAAATTTCCAGTAGCTTCACGACCTGTTTATCCCTGTTTCTGGTCAGAATCAAGCTTCGACAAGAACTACAAAGTTGTATCCCTATGTGTTTAACACCTACTGTCCAAAGCACAATTTCTAACTCATTACAGATTAAAAGATATGAATTTTTTAGTGAACTATCGCAAAGCAGAAAAATCACACGAAAAATTCACAGTCACACAATTATCTAATAATTAACCCTAATTATTGGACCATCATGCTTTGCTATTTATATCTCTATATAATAGTAATAATCATAGAGAATTTTGCATGAATTCTTTATGATTTTTACTTTTTATTTAACAACTTTAAATAAATAAAGTACACAACATGCAATTTATATCAAATAAATCATGTCAATTCACAAACTCAAAACTTGCTTAGAGGGTTTCAATCTTCCATTGAATTAGGTTGAATTAATTAAACAAAAAACCCTAATTTTTATTTAATTAAAAGAATCGAAAATTAATTAAATAAATAAAACTAATTTTAATATATAATTAATTATTAAATTCGACCAACCCTAAACCCCCCTCAAGTTTTGATCTTTGTAACTAAAAAATCACATATGTGGCTCGTGATACCACTGTTAGAATATGAGAACATAAACATATAGACAATCACGAGTGCGCAACGGAATAAATCAAATATGCAATCATATTAATTAACAAAGAGAGAATCGAAACGTGTACCTTTGCGCAAAGCTTCCAATAATATAATTAATAATGATATTATTATTAATTAGGGTTTAAAGTAAAACCCCTCTACGATCGCACACTAGACACCCCTATACCGTATGCTAGTACCCCGATCACGAACTCACAAACCCTTTTGTGTATCTCCCTTTAATTCGAAAACCCCATGAATCGAAATCATTGTTGTCGACAAACAAAACTAAAACCCATAATTAATGCTAACTTGACATTAAATAAATGATTGATATAAGTTCCACGAATGGAACTTAATTCGTAGGCTATAGATTTTGTTTTCGGCCGAGAGAAGGAATAGAGAAGTAATAAATATTTAGGGTTTTTACAAATCTAATTTGCTTACAAAAACCCTTAACCTTTAAGCCCTATTTATAGGGTAAATAGTTAGGGTTTAAATTTCCAAGAATTGCGCCCCCCCCCCCCCCCCCCCCCCCCCCCGCCCCCCCTCTCTTTAAGTCTAATTTACACTTTAATCCTTCTCTTTTAATTAATAAACATTTAAACAATCGTTTATTAATTATTTCGTGATCATTTTAATTAATATATTACTTTAATATACTAATTAATAATATAGAGTTACCGTGTCATTTCGTGTGACCCCGTAGGCTTAAATAATTACCGGACATGCGTTTATGTAACGTGATCACATACCAACAAAAGCTTCCATGAGTTTCCACCAACGTTGCGTTTTTTAGAAGCCGCAAGGTGTCAGCTTGATTACACATGTGTTTCTAGAGTTTTAAGCAGAGGTGCTCTGGAGTGTCTGAATCTTTCAGATTCTATCTTTAACGGATTTAGCCTCCAGGAGGTTGTTTTCGGATTTTCTGGAGCAAATTTTAAAATCCTCAATTTCAAGCATTGTGACCTCGTCACCACCGACGATGTCATCAAGATCGCAAAAGGTTGTCCGTTGTTACAAGAGTGGAACTTATCATGGAGTCGTGGTAGTCACGTTTTGCTCGGATGGGAGTCAATTGCATCACATTAATTGTCAAAATCTGGAAAAACTTGACATCAACAATTGCACCTTCGGTGATAAAGAGTTGCTAACTTTGGGTAATGGTTGCAGCTGGTTATCGTGGATAGACATCTCAGATTGCACTTTTGTTACTGATCGAGGCCTCCAAACTTTTAAGACACGAAGGCCAGATGTGGTGGTCAAACAACAAGATACGCCTTTCTTTTGTTTTCGGCGTTATTGCCACAAACAAGACCCAATCCCTGTAACATTGTAATTTTATTGTATCTGCTTTATTAAGGTTCTCCTTTCAACTTTGCTCCTTATTTAATGTACTTATTCAACCTTATTATTAAGATTTGTATGTGTTTGCTTCTTATTCAATGTACCATATTAAGTTTAATAGAGCAATCACTTGTTCTTTTTCTTCCACACATGTTCTAAGTATTCTGATTATGTTAAAACAGTTGTCCATGTAATGTTTCTTTCAAAACAACCATTGAGAACATGAAATATTATTGTCACCTTTAAATGTATGCACTTTAAATGGTTGTAATTTGACTATATTGCACCCGTATGGCAGCCTGGCTGGCACAATCGTTAATTTGGTTGCAGATAACTGCAAACGCTTGTTGCAGCCAGACATGTGTTAATATGGAGATGGTCTGATACTTGGCTGGTGTTGCAGCCAGATGCCTGTATGCAAAGTTGGTTATTGCAAATAAGTTGACGTTCCATTCTTGTATCCAGGTATCAACCTGTGACTTTGGTTCTTGCTGATCATAATATGTTTACAATTCGATTCTTCTTTATGACCACTTTAGATTATGGTAAATCCAATTGGGAATGTTTGGATATAGCCATGATTCTCTGATTAGATCATTGCTTTATGGTTGGAAGGTTCCTTCACGTACACCCCAATGGTCAAAGTTAGTTCTCGTGGAGAGTTGTGGGTTTTTGTTTATATAGGTATATGGGGAAAATATAATTTGAGAAAACCCCTTTCAAAAAAGACAAAACGACAAATCTCGCCACTCATTTTCTCTTCTTTCTCATTTCTTCTTCCCTTATTTTTTATTTATTCTTGTTTTAAAATTTTAAAGGGCGTAGCCCATAAACAAAGGCAGAGCCGTTAGTAGATCACACATGCATCGATCACCTCCTATGACCTATCATCCTTTATGACCAATCACCCCACTAGCTACCCCTTATTAATACCCGTATGGGCAAACACCGTACCGTATTAAATCAGTCTTTTTTGTAATGGCTTCTATTTAAATAATATAAAAAGGTATAAAAAAATCAAAAAATGATAATAAAAATGAAAAATAAAATAAAATAAAATCATACCAAAATGGAAAAAGATGGAGGAAAAATTAGTGTCTGAGATTTATTCCTCTGTCCTTTCTAGTTGGGGTGTGTTCAAATTAAACTACCCCTCCATATTAACAAATAGCTAATATTGTTTTCTAATAGTTTTTAGTAAGCCGGAAATATAGACAAGACTAGAGAAAGAAAAAGGTCAGGAAATAACAGTTTATGGTTGAAACTTTAAAATAAACCCCATTATAAATTTTTTTTAACATACATATCACAACAACAATCAAATCAAACATCCCATTCCCCATTATCATACACCGCTAGTTAAAACATGCCTACCCAAAGCAACAAATTTTGAAGTGCTGGGAGCACAAAAATGTATCCAACTTGTCATGTACTAAAAACTATTATCCATATCCAACTTCCAAATTTGCTATTGCATGTATCAAATCTTTTAATTATGTCTACTATATCTATCCGCTTGTAGATCTTCATAGAGTGACCGCTATTTTTCTACCATGGCGGCAATATAAGTTGCCACTTGCCATGTCACACCACCGGTTTACAAGTAATACGAGATCCAATACATACAATAGCAAGTTTGGAAGTTGTATACACATAATAGCAAATCACAACAATTTGAATGCACTAACTTAATACAACACCCTAATTTTAAGACTTCTAACAAGAATAAATAGTCAAGTGACTTCCTAAAAAAAGGCGACCCCGAAGTCAGCTAACAAAGAACCTGATACACGTGGTATTTGATCAGCAAGAAACTTCAAAGGGTGATGTGTTGATAACCTTAGCTTCAGACGCATGTAATGATCCGCTATTTTCTACTGGGGTTGTGAGCGTAAAGCTTATCTTGGATTCATCTCCATTACCCCTATCGGTTGTTTCTTTAAATATAGGCGTGGAAGCAATACTAGGAGGTGAGATGGCGGGTATCGGTTCGAACCTTGATTTCTTGGGGTTTTGCTGCTCATGTTGGTGGCTGGGAAGAAAGCTTCCAAGTATCACCTAAGATATTGATAATGCTAATTTTATTTATAGAATTTGGACTATCATAGGTTAGACTTTGACTTGAAGGTCAAACAATGGTTGTCAAGCAAACATACTTCCGCTTTCTAGTGAAAAGATTACCTTCTAATTTGATTCATAAAAACCAAACCTGATGACCTAATGCAACAGTCATATTTGACGAGGTATCTATTTGTAAAAATGGACAAAAAGTGTTTAAGCCTCAACTCAACCTGACCCTTTAGCCCGTACTAAAAGTTACCCAAACCCGTTAACCAACCCGTACAGTTTGCCACATACAATATAATGTAAAACGGGTCTAACCTGAATAGGACCAGCGGCGACTAGCATACCAGAAAGACCTCCACCCAAAACACGTCCATCAGGGCCCGCTAACGAAACACTCATCCCACCAGATATACCGATTGCTCCCCCACTATTATTAGACATGAATGATCCAGATAAAGAAAGAATATCAAAACGACCCTGCAACAATCTCATTCAGGTCAGAACTACGTCTCAGAAAGATTTGACCATTCTTGAATCATAAAAAGATCAGACGAGGCTCACTGGAAACATCTATCTTATGAAGAAAATGATGGAAGACAAATAATTAAAAAGAAAAGTGTTTTACCTCATATGTTAAAGTACCTCCAGAAGAGTCAGGCTGACGAAGTGTAACATTTGAAATTGCACCATTTGCAGCAAGAATACATATAGCTCTTCCACCTTGTTGAGCAAATGATATGATCTTCATATTAACATCCTAAAACATCAGAAGAAGTCTAATCAGTGCTGCAAAACTGAATAAATATTTGTGCATTTTTACCACAATACTCTTTTAATCATCACTGGAGGAAATTCAAGTCATTTGAATAGTTGTCAAACATAATGATAAAACCATGGTAGAGATGTACCTCTCCAGAACGAACTATAAGCACATGAGGCGTAAAATTCATGCAAACTGAATATGAAGTTTGCTCACCTACAGCTTAAATTCACAAAAAACGAAAATTTACAATCATATTTTTCACAAAAGATGAAAATTTTCACAATCATAATTATTATGGAATAAATCATAGTATTAGCTTGCAAAAAAAGCAATTTTACACCAGCAGTGAAAATGTAAACACTAAAAAAGAACCTTTGAAATTTACATCTTTGCAAGAGCATACAACTGCAAGTTATATGTACCCAACAGAACACTCAGGCAGTAACACCATCATAAACTTCATTTTACTTCTGATGAGAAGTGACCAAATTAAATTTTAGAAAACTTAATGCATATTACATCAAATAATTCCCTGCACCTATTCTTCAATTTTTTATCTTATTATAAAGTGAGACCGTGAAGTTCAATGTAATGCTCACAAGCCGGCATCAGTAACCACTCAATCTGCAGATACTAGTAATTGCCAATTCTCTATACTATTATACAAAACCCCTCATTCTTCCATAATTTGGCGTCTTTCTTGCATTATCCAAAGAGCAATTGTTTATTTGTATCCGAAAAACATTATACAATGGTTCAAATACTTAATAAATCCAATGCTAAAAGATCAACAAAAAAAAAAAGTATTCCTTTTTTTCAACTGCAGAAAGATTCTGTTGGCCCAACATGCGTAGCTATAAATAGTAAACCATTTGACTTGAACAGAATCAGTCATTACCAAATGATTCTAATCATAAGAACAGAAGGATGGTGATGTGTCAGGTGTGTGGCTGACTCTTCTCAATCTCACTATCTGTGTGTATGTTTGTGTGTGGCTCTGATTGTTCCCTATCTCACTATTTGTGTGTGCTTATCAAATCTGACAAAGGGACCCATTCCCACAATAAATTCCATAAATTTTCCAAATATCTATATGTATATCTACGTCTATGTTGATATAGATATAGCACCACAACCAACCACTTTCACAGTCAAAAAAAAAATGACACAACCCGTCCTAACACACACCTCAGCAGCCCAACCGCGGCTTTTGTTGCCACCCAGCCGTAGAAGTTTCGTTTGCTAAAAAAGTATTTAACTTTTTTACACCTAAAACAATATGTCATAGACACTATCCTAGCGGATATATAAACGGATGTGGTTTTCCCCGTTCAGAATACCAGGAAGGGCGAGTCTTTGACCTAAACGCGGTATTTGACCATTTCACAACTCGTTTCCTTGGTTATTCCCAGGATGTTTAGCTAGGGAGATTCGGACCGGAGAGACTTCCGGACCGGTAGGCCCTATCACTATGTTATGTTTAACAAAATCCAAAAACTAAATATTCATATATCCAAGCAGCTAACTTTCTATTCAAGACATAAACTTATTCAAAACCACAAACATACTTATATCAAAATCTATACATATAGGTATATATATATATATAGCTTCATTAAAGAATTTAACCAAACACCTGGTGAGCTAAACTCCAATTTCTGTTTCCTTTTAATTTCTGATAATTGCTTTTGACTATGTTTCCAGCTGGAATAATCTCTGGTGATTGGAATCGAGGCCGATATCGGCATCGGAGATAACGTCGCCGTCGGTTTCCCGTCCGTTCCATACTTCCTCGGTCTTCCCCTCTTTTTCAACGGCGCCGCCGCCGTTAAGCTACCGAAATTTAACTCTCCGGCCACCGCCGCCGCCGCCGGTGGAACGGTAACTGTACCGGAATCATGATTCTTACTATCCTCCTTATTTTCCTTTTCCATAAATATAAATTATAAATTTATTAAAATTACATAAAAATGCACAAAATTTAATAATAATAATAATTTGACACAATATATTGAAATGAAAGAAAAAAAATTACTGTTTTTTTTTTAATTATAATTTTCTGCTGTAGCTTAATAGTAAAAATATAATATAATATAAATAAAAACAGAAAAATGGAAATATATATATATATAAACTAATTTGTTTGTTTGCTAGAAATATTTTCTTTTTTTTTAAAGGAAATTAGGGTTTTTGGAGGAAAAAAGAAGAAAAGGAGAAAATATAAAGTTGGGAAAATAGAAAATAATATAAACAAGGGGTTAATTTAATAAATTAAATACAGGTACTTATATATTATTTAATTAATAGTTATTTAATGTTAAATATATAAATTATTCAAAGTATTAATTCTAGTTAAGAAATTGGTTTGAAGTCCGTCCTGAAATATTAAATATTAATTATATAAATTTATTTTTTATTAAATTGAAAGTGAAATATATTTAAAAAGAATATATGTAAAATAAATAATTATTTATGATAAATCATTTTTCTTTTTAAAAATACAACCTGAAAGAGTGAAAGATATATGGATTAAAAAAATGTAAAGTTGGAATATTGGATTCTTTTGACCATTTCTACTACCTTTGACCACTTCTTATTTTAATTGACTTAAATTTAAATAATTTACTCACATATTTATTTTTTTGAAAAATTGCTTTCATTTTCTTATGTTTGATGTTTTAGATCTGTTAATCATTTTTTATTAATTTTTTAATTTAGTGACAAACACTTACACTAATCATACATCTACTTCATAATCTGTGTCTATATATCGTTACATTAAGGTAAACACTTTGCAAAAATAAAAAAATTATATATTTCAAAAGTAGACTTCACATGGTGTTCTTTGTTAAGAATGTAATTAGGACAACATATTTTAAGATAATTTTATACATGTCTATATATGGATGAAAATTAGAGTGACAATTTTATCCATGTCTAAACAAATTAACCATAGCGCTTAATTGTGTTTATTAATTCTCGTTTATGAAGCGTAATTTAAGGAATTAAAATGCGTCAGCCTTATAATCGGACTGAATTACAATAACTAAGTTGAAATACACGAAATTTCAACCAAGTTGCGTGGATGATATGAACGATAGTGAATTTATCATTTCAGAAAAACGACGATCACAATCAAAGTTGATGAACAGAGAATATAACAGATGAATTTAGATTAAGAGTTAAGAGGAAACAAAGTTTTAAGCTGATTCATTAAGATATCCCATCCTGCCAGCCAATTGCAATTGACCTTTAAAGCATCTCTTACACTAAACAAAATGAAAAGCAAGAGTACAAAGATCGTGTCTTGTAGAAAGGATTAAACTTCTGTCATGGTCTTCAAAATGTGTTCCCTGGGTAGCACAAAACCAGCTCTTCGTTCTTCAAAAGAGTACTCGATAACTTCATCAGGAATCATCTCCTTAATCGCAGGTGTCATCACTGTCTGAATTGGAGCAGAGGGTGTGAATGGTGTGGTCATCTCCTTAATCATGGGTGTCATCACTGTTTGCATTGGAGCAGAAGGTGTGAATGGTGTAGATGGTAGTATTTGAGTTATGTTTTTATGGGGAGTTTTGTTTTCTTCTTCAAAGGCAAACATTGTCGTTTTAGGAGTTGTGAATGGCGTGGTATTGTTTTGAATGGTTTTTTGTGACATATCGTGTTTTCTGTTAGGTTCTGTCATGTTAGCTTTTGATGATTCTTTAGAAATAGGCGAGAATGGCTTGCGAAATGTTGTCTGTGCTGGCTCTAATTCACTGCGTTTCTTATTACCAGCCATTTCCAAACCTTTCCTTCCTGATCACATAAGAAACAAAATGAGTTATGATCTAGAATTCATTTACCAACCTGCCACGGCCAATTCCAAAAAACCTACCCGTTTTGACCTATTACCCAACCCACCAGTTTTGATCACCCAAGTTAAGTATATTTCTGTAGTTGTCAAGCAAACGCTTGCACATTTTTGGGAAAGAACACCACATACACAATTAGAAAAACATTAATGATCAGAAGTAGTTGAAGTTTCAAAAATTTACCAGGGGTCTAGAATTCATGATCACATAAGAAACAAAATGAGTTATGATCTAGAATTCATTTACCAACCTGCCACGGCCAATTCCAAAAAACCTACCCGTTTTGACCTATTACCCAACCCACCCAGTTTTGATCACCCAAGTTAAGTATATTTCTGTAGTTGTCAAGCAAACGCTTGCACATTTTTGGGAAAGAACACCACATACACAATTAGAAAAACATTAATGATCAGAAGTAGTTGAAGCTTCAAAAATTTACCAGGGGTCTAGAATTCATGATCACATAAGAAACAAAATGAGTTATGATCTAGAATTCATTTACCAACCTGCCACGGCCAATTCCAAAAAACCTACCCGTTTTGACCTATTACCCAACCCACCAGTTTTGATCACCCAAGTTAAGTATATTTCTGTAGTTGTCAAGCAAACGCTTGCACATTTTTGGGAAAGAACACCACATACACAATTAGAAAAACATTAATGATCAGAAGTAGTTGAAGTTTCAAAAATTTACCAGGGGTCTAGAATTCATTTACCAACCTGCCACGGCCAATTCCAAAAAACCTACCCGTTTTGACCTATTACCCAACCCACCCGTTTTGATCACCCAAGTTAAGTATATTTCTGTAGTTGTCAAGCAAACGCTTGCACATTTTTGGGAAAGAACACCACATACACAATTAGAAAAACATTAATGATCAGAAGTAGTTGAAGCTTCAAAAATTTACCAGGGGTCTAGAATTCATGATCACATAAGAAACAAAATGAGTTATGATCTAGAATTCATTTACCAACCTGCCACGGCCAATTCCAAAAAACCTACCCGTTTTGACCTATTACCCAACCCACCCGTTTTGATCACCCAAGTTAAGTATATTTCTGTAGTTGTCAAGCAAACGCTTGCACATTTTTGGGAAAGAACACCACATACACAATTAGAAAAACATTAATGATCAGAAGTAGTTGAAGCTTCAAAAATTTACCAGGGGTCTAGAATTCATGATCACATAAGAAACAAAATGAGTTATGATCTAGAATTCATTTACCAACCTGCCACGGCCAATTCCAAAAAACCTACCCGTTTTGACCTATTACCCAACCCACCAGTTTTGATCACCCAAGTTAAGTATATTTCTGTAGTTGTCAAGCAAACGCTTGCACATTTTTGGGAAAGAACACCACATACACAATTAGAAAAACATTAATGATCAGAAGTAGTTGAAGTTTCAAAAATTTACCAGGGGTCTAGAATTCATGATCACATAAGAAACAAAATGAGTTATGATCTAGAATTCATTTACCAACCTGCCACGGCCAATTCCAAAAAACCTACCCGTTTTGACCTATTACCCAACCCACCCGTTTTGATCACCCAAGTTAAGTATATTTCTGTAGTTGTCATGCAAACACTTGCACATTTTTGGGAAAGAAGACCACATACACAATTAGAAAAACATTAATGATCAGAAGTAGTTGAAGTTTCAAAAATTTACCAGGGGTCACAAAACCGTATCCCTCATCTTTGCTACCATAACTGATGTTAATAATAGTAGGATTTTCAACACATCTAAATGGAAACATGTTGCTTTGGGTCGTAGTATATGGATCAAACTTGTTAAACAGATCAAAAGTTGCATAAACATATTTGAAGTGCCTTAGGATTAGAACATATCTTATTCTGTTTAGTAATATAGCTTTCTACTTGACTCTATACGCACTACTTCCTAAACAGTTAGTGGATCGACACAACCCGACACAGCCCATCTTAACTGCACATAGATCACGTACATTTACCCAACCCCCAGACCCGTGCATTTTGCCACGAATAGTTGTAACCATCATTTACTGCCACACCACTTACTCTTTGCATTCTCTGTATCTTAACCTCCCGAAGCCTTTGTATAGCAGTTGCAAGCCTTGCGATCGTATCATTACTAATACTTTTTGCTCCTTCTGTCTCGGATAAACTTGGATGAACTTCATCTATTGTCTGCTTGAAATCCATCCCGAGCACCAAGCATAGTGAATTCAAGGAACTCAGGTACTCTAGTACTTGCTTCAAACGGTCACTCTGGAGGATAAAGAGTTAATTAGCACCCATTACTACATGCTATGATTATAGTACTTGTTACAATAATAGACCAAGTATACCTTTTCCTTCTGAAGTGTTTGCAGTTTTGTATTAAGTTCATCAAGCTTTCTAATGGACAGATCGGTTTCATCCAAGACCATATTTGAAGACGTTGTATACATCTCTTTATGTATCTTTTGTATATGTTCCAACACTTGAAACATCTGTTGCTCTTCGACTGGCGTATCCATTAGATTCCACAGCTCTATCAGAGATGTTGCAAGATCTTGAATCTGATATATATTGATAAACATTCAGATTATACAATCAGTAGATTAACAATACCATAACTGATGTTAATAATAGTAGGATTTTCAACACATCTAAATGGAAACATGTTGCTTTGGGTCGTAGTATATGGATCAAACTTGTTAAACAGATCAAAAGTTGCATAAACATATTTGAAGTGCCTTAGGATTAGAACATATCTTATTCTGTTTAGTAATATAGCTTTCTACTTGACTCTATACGCACTACTTCCTAAACAGTTAGTGGATCGACACAACCCGACACAGCCCATCTTAACTGCACATAGATCACGTACATTTACCCAACCCCCAGACCCGTGCATTTTGCCACGAATAGTTGTAACCATCATTTACTGCCACACCACTTACTCTTTGCATTCTCTGTATCTTAACCTCCCGAAGCCTTTGTATAGCAGTTGCAAGCCTTGCGATCGTATCATTACTAATACTTTTTGCTCCTTCTGTCTCGGATAAACTTGGATGAACTTCATCTATTGTCTGCTTGAAATCCATCCCGAGCACCAAGCATAGTGAATTCAAGGAACTCAGGTACTCTAGTACTTGCTTCAAACGGTCACTCTGGAGGATAAAGAGTTAATTAGCACCCATTACTACATGCTATGATTATAGTACTTGTTACAATAATAGACCAAGTATACCTTTTCCTTCTGAAGTGTTTGCAGTTTTGTATTAAGTTCATCAAGCTTTCTAATGGACAGATCGGTTTCATCCAAGACCATATTTGAAGACGTTGTATACATCTCTTTATGTATCTTTTGTATATGTTCCAACACTTTGAAACATCTGTTGCTCTTCGACTGGCGTATCCATTAGATTCCACAGCTCTATCAGAGATGTTGCAAGATCTTGAATCTGATATATATTGATAAACATTCAGATTATACAATCAGTAGATTAACAATACCATAACTGATGTTAATAATAGTAGGATTTTCAACACATCTAAATGGAAACATGTTGCTTTGGGTCGTAGTATATGGATCAAACTTGTTAAACAGATCAAAAGTTGCATAAACATATTTGAAGTGCCTTAGGATTAGAACATATCTTATTCTGTTTAGTAATATAGCTTTCTACTTGACTCTATACGCACTACTTCCTAAACAGTTAGTGGATCGACACAACCCGACACAGCCCATCTTAACTGCACATAGATCACGTACATTTACCCAACCCCCAGACCCGTGCATTTTGCCACGAATAGTTGTAACCATCATTTACTGCCACACCACTTACTCTTTGCATTCTCTGTATCTTAACCTCCCGAAGCCTTTGTATAGCAGTTGCAAGCCTTGCGATCGTATCATTACTAATACTTTTTGCTCCTTCTGTCTCGGATAAACTTGGATGAACTTCATCTATTGTCTGCTTGAAATCCATCCCGAGCACCAAGCATAGTGAATTCAAGGAACTCAGGTACTCTAGTACTTGCTTCAAACGGTCACTCTGGAGGATAAAGAGTTAATTAGCACCCATTACTACATGCTATGATTATAGTACTTGTTACAATAATAGACCAAGTATACCTTTTCCTTCTGAAGTGTTTGCAGTTTTGTATTAAGTTCATCAAGCTTTCTAATGGACAGATCGGTTTCATCCAAGACCATATTTGAAGACGTTGTATACATCTCTTTATGTATCTTTTGTATATGTTCCAACACTTGAAGAAACTTATTTCTTCTTTCCGCTTTCCTCTTCTTCATTTCTTCAAGTTCTGGCAGGATGGCTCTCAATTCCGCCTTTAGACTTCCAGCTTTTTTATCAGACTAAAAGTAATACATGTCAGCATTGCCAATTCTAGGACATTCATAATCAATATCAGGCTCTTTATTCAATATTTATTATCACCTATATCCCTGTTACACAAATAATCTTATATTTTTTTTATGTGTTATATGGTACAACTATTCAAAAATCCAGTTTCGCCAATATCATTGTTATGACGGATATTTCTACCGGTGGTATTTGGTATTTGGAAGAAAAAAATGAATGATAACCTGAAAATCTAAATTATAGAAGTAATTTTTACACATGATCTTGGTACACAAGATTTATTCGTCTGTCTTTGGCCATATATAGCTATCTGACTTTAAGGAATGGCAAAATATACAACTCTAACGCCATACATGTAAAAAAGTTTGAACTATGTAAACCAAATGCACATCTATATATACGTTTAAGAAATGACCACCATTACCTGTCTAATATGAACGGGCCGCTCTCCCAGAGCAGAACAAATAGCCGCTAACTCAGCTTCAGAATCGGCGATTGCTTGTCTTAGTTGAGCTCTACATTTATTTGCTAAATCCACTTTCCTCCTGTACACCTCAAGACACTCCCTTTCAAGCTCTAACAACATCCTATCCCTTTCCACATCATTCTCGCCTACTTCATCCCATATAATCTTTAATTTCATATAACACAAACAACCAAAAAAAGCCGATATCAGACATAACATAATGTAGTCTAAAATGTCGAAATACAATAGTCAATTAATAATGTGTACCTGAAGTTCATATAAAAGGGATCCACAAGTGGTTTCCACTTGCAAAAGTGGATCTTTTGTTGGAGTAGACATTCTGATAACAACTTTAACCTGAACATTTCACAATCTTATCAAACCAGTTTCACATTTATTCGCGGATTAAAAGTTAAAACACTGATTTCCGAATTCAAAACTATTAATTACGCATTTTGAAGAGGCTGTTTGGATATGAGTTTTCAAAGCTAATTAGTAACAGTTCATATACTTTTTTTTCCTCCATAAATTACTCGTATTAAACTTGTAATTACTTAAATAGAACATAATTATATAAAGTTAATGCCAAGCACTGAAACCCTAGTAACAATCGGCTTAAACGCATATCCAAACACTCAGCAAAATAGTTTTTAAATAAACTTAGCAGTCTTCTAGCTCACTTAAAACAAAATCTAGATCTTATAAAAAACATATACACATAATAATAATAATAATAATAATAATAATAATTTATTATCATTAAGTACAATTTACATAAAACAAAACATAATCAAATAAAAGGTTTAAATTAGAAACAACAGGTAGGTGTCAAGGTTACCAGTGTATACAGCTAGCTGTTCAAAAAAATAACATAACTAAATGAATTAATACAAATTATAAATAAATATTTGAGATCTGAGCAAAAATTGAAACCTGAAAAAATGTCTTATTCGAGAGAGAAGAAAGAAACAGGTGAATCAAATCGATATGTTTACGAAAGTTGTTTGTATTATTTTATTATTATTATGATCGGAAAATAATGAAATTGAAAATTACAGATTTAGACAGAGATTTTGGAGAGGGGAATTGAAGTAGCCGTTCCTTTCAAATAAGAATTCGACCGTTATACATACAGACATTATTCTAGGGTATTTATTAGTATTATTTAAGTAGTAAGAAAAACATGGGGCCCAGGGTTTAATGTTTGGTTTGGCAGTATTTTGAATTATGGGCTGTGTGATGGTATATGAATTTTTTAAGTGGATCTTTAATGCTAGCCCAATTAGTCTTAGTACAATGGCCCATTTATATATTTATTTTGAACTTAATGGCCCATTTATTTAAAATAAGAATTCGAGTTTTCTTTTATGTTTTTCCTTTCTAAAACATAAAGTTTACCTACTAATATAAACTATAACTAAAATAAGAATAAAGAGTTTTGTTTAAATATTGTATAATAGTTTTTCGGATTTTGTTTTTAGTGTATGAAAGTTGAAATGTTGAATGTATCTATATACACAACATAAAAGATGCACCACAATGTCAAGAATATATACTTGGTGCATAAGTTGTAGGATTTTAAGTTCAATCAAAGCACAATCATGTGGTGAAGTTAGATAGGTTGATAAACAAGTGACTTGATTGGGGTTTCAAAAATTAGCATTTTGACTCTAAAAAAAGGTAAGATTGATAAAATGGTGGCCTGAAATGTTCTCCTAATTTAAAAATTATTATTCCATGGAAATTAAAGCCATTAAGCTTATAAATATAATGCTGAAACAAAGAAGTTATTTAGTAAGAAGAAAACGGAAGAAACACAAAAGTGATATGTAAATTTTCATTTGCCAAGTAAAATAATGAACAAAAGTTGTATTCTAAGAAAATTGGTTTATTCATATTCATTCCATTGTCTTCGTTAGTTAGTGAACGAACTAACAAAACATAGGATGTAACTCCATGTTTATTTTCGTGTGTGTATAAACTAACTTTTCATAGAATATAGAAATGAACGATTAGCAGAAAGTTTTGTTCACATACAACCCTAGATGCTAGCTATATTATGACCAAAATAAGCATATTGTATGTTTGCTTATTCAGAGTCATGTTTCATAAGACAAAAAGAATTTTTTATCTACATATCGAAATACGTTCTGATTCAAATCAAATCTATATAAATGCATAGAACCATAGTTTAAAAAGATCGATATTTTTAGAAGCATTTGGTTTTACACTTTTATGTGATCATGTAAATAAGCCATGCTGGCACACGTGCACAAGTGTATACACCCACACTTGATGTTTATGTTGATTATATATAAGGATATGGGACCATATTTTTAAAAGAATGTCAACCAAAAGTGGAACAAACACTCCTTGAAAATGCATTCTCCATGGCCCTCATTACCATCTCTAATTACTAACTTATATCAAAACCCTTAATATAAGCTTAATGAGTAATTAAAAATGGTATCCAAGAAACTATAACTTATAAAGAGGATAACCAAAAGTGATTAAGCTTAAAAAGATGTAAACAATTGTTGTCGTTGAAAGAGTTGAGAGAGTCGATTACAGGCTATTGTTATCTCCATGTGATGGATGTAATTTTCTATGAAGAGTTGTTGATACACGTGACAACTTTGTTGTTGCAAGTGACCTTGGGGCTGGATCGAGTACTTTGCAACTAGGCCGTCCTCGACTACGTTGTTGTTATATTGGTCATCATAAGCTATCTTGTCCGAATCGAACTAGACCAAACTCAAACCAAGAAGATAACATATTAAAGAATTAAATGGTTAGATATTAGTAAACAATAGTACAAGATTGTACTTTTTTTTCCAATTTGATAATCTTATCATAAAATCTATACGACTTCTATTTTATAGAAATAAATAAATGGATAACTAATAGTAACTCAAATATACGATCGAGCAAAATATATTAATGATCGAATATCATGTTCACAACCTTAAATCAAACGACCACAAGTCAAAACCAAGTAAATTAGTCAAAAAGAAACAGAAATTTAATTAAAACTTCAAGCCTTAAAGCTCCATATCGTCAAAAGCCTCCAATTGATCTGCTTGTGGTTTGTACCAATGTAGTTTGAGAGATGCCGATAAATGGTTACAACCCCATAAAAGAAAAATTATATAAAAAAATGGAATTTAGACAATCATATCTCTAAGTAAAAATGCTACTTTTAGCGTATTCTCATAACAGGTTTAAACCTTAAATGTAAGCTGTAGATCTACAAACATAATTCAATCATGGTTGATATCAGTTTTGACTAGAAACATAATTCATTCATGGAATCATGGTTGATATCCTTTTGACCACAAACACAAAGGCATTTACAAATTTCATTACCTGAGTGATTCAACTTTTTGAATATGTACTTGAGAGGCTAAATTTGGTCATAAGAAAACTGTAATATAACGAATGATGTCATCATTGCAACCTTACTCTTATATGAGAACAACAATAAAGAAATTGCACTAGTTTAGTTGTACTAACATGATAATAAATTTTGACTTTAAAAAAATTAATCATGATTGATATCACTTGATGTTTGTCCATCGATTGGCCCACTTAAACACATGAGGCCGCAATTGTGTTAAAGTATTAGGTTTACAACTTTTATTTTTCACCCTTAGCATAATTTTTTTAAAGCGTAATTTTTGGGAAAAAATAAAATTTTATCTTTTACCATGTATTTTAAAAACACGAGATGTATGCTTGCGCAATGCGACGACGATGGTGATAACTGCGGTGTGCGGCGGCGGTGGTGTCGGAGCGGTGGCGGTGACGGGGTGGTGGGGCGACAATGATGGTGAATGTTAAAGTAATTGATGTTAAAGGTGGTAGTGTAGTTATTTTAAAGGTTGGAGGGTTTATGTTGTAAATTATTTCATTAAGTGTATTATGGGTATATTAGGTAGAGATGTTTAAATTACTGAATAAAGAGAAAAAGTTTTTTGAATAGTTCAAAGTTATAATTTGAGAAAAAAATGAGAGGGTTGATGGTAGTTCCAAAATAAATTTAGAAAGAAAAAAAAAAACAAACTGTTAGAATTGCAATGTTATGTACACACTTATACAATGAAGATTCCATAAAATGAAAATTTTCATATGAAAGATACAAAGAAAGTTAATATGACAAATGGACAATATAATTAACTCTATGTGTAGTCTAATCTCCGTGAGATGTACCTGAAATGAATTATACATGGTAATATATTTGACTCTTCGCGACACGAATTTTCGATCGGAATTCACCTTCAAAGAAAAATAATTAAATAAATTTGACTCTTCAAATTCATAATAATTAAAGCTACGTTACATATGAATAACACTTAAAAACAAACATATCTAAACAACGACAAGTCAACATCCAATTTAATCAAAGTTAAAGTATAAAAAACTATAAATATAAACAATCATATATCTACTCAAGAGTATATATAAAAACTACTTCCTCTCAAAAATAAATTTACCTTATATATATCTCTATATAACTAAGAGAGGATATGATTTTTCCTATGTGGCATTTTTAGTTTTCTGTCACATTGGATTTTTAATAAGGTGTCATTTTTCAATTTAAATATATATTTATGTTGTCATGATATTAATCATCAATTTTATCCTAATCATCAATCATAATCCTAATCATTAATATTTATTTTTCTATTTTCTATATGAGTATAAAGATGTTTATATACATTATACTATGTTTTTTTATTAATTCAATGATAATTATCTTTTTTCAAATGAGATTGTTTATTATATTATGTTTATTTTTTTGAAAAGTATTTATTATATTATATTTAAAAAATATATATCATAAAAAAGATTTTTATGATTTATAAATATTTATGTTTCATTAGTCATGCTTTAACATATTTGACGTGTATCATATATTCATAAAGTATTTATTATATTATATTTAAAAAAATATATATCATAAAAAAGATTTTTATGATTTATAAATATTTATGTTTCATTAGTCATGTTTTAACATATTTGACGTGTATCATATATTCATAAAGTATAATTTTATTGTTTGCATCAGTCGTAATCTAACAGTTTTCTATATCATAAATTATGAATAATAATGTAACTATCAGTTATTGTATTTTTATTTATGTTTTCAGTCAGTCCCGCACAACGTGTGAGTTTAATCTAGTTCTGTTATATTACAATATCACATTGAGGGGCTATTTAGCTTGGACACAATTAAGACAACATAGTCTAAACCCCCCATTATAACATTTGATCCGCACCTTAAAAAAAAAACATACACAATTTTTTTCTCAAAATATTTATCTAAATTTAATTGCATTATAATCATATATGTTGCCTAGCTAGGCTCGCCGCTTGAGATATACTTTGACCGCTAATAAAAAGTCAAACTCATAATGGTTTATAAACCGTTTTATCATTTATGTTGATCCGGAAAAGTTTTCGAGGCCAGTTTTTTAATTTTTTATATTTTTATTAAAAATATTACAACATTAAATTTGTTATAATTCAGCTTAGAATTAATTTAGGGGGTGTTTGGGATTACTTTTTGAAATTAGATTATGGGTTTTGAATATTAGCTGTAACAAAAGTATTACTGAAAAATACTGTTTGGATTTGATTATGTTGTTTGATATCACAATAATCAGATAATTAGTTTCTTTAAGTGTTTGGCAAAAATATATAACTTTAAATTTTATAAGCCAAATGACAACAAAGGACATCAACCAAATGATTATTACAACTCAATACTAACAAGATGTATGTGTGTTTCCTTCCAAAATCCAAACCACACATGTTACCTGTGTCATGTTAGCTAGTCATCAACAGATAATATATGATGTTCACTTGAATTGCATTATATGTCTCGAAACAAAGGCTCATAAAACATGTGATAAAACTAATCTAGTACCATCTAGTAACATCAACATGATATGAAAATTTCTATCACATTGGCAAAAAGTACCGCTAGTCTAATACGATCTTGTTAAAACTCGTGATTATACCTATCAACAATACAATATAAGATCAATCGTAAAAACAATTGTTTATATGAAATACATGGATATAAACAAATCAATTAAAAAGTAATTACATTATCAAGTTTTGTAAGTAGCGATAAAAGGAGAAATCGAAGAAACAGAACAAAGGCTTGAGCGGCTATATCAAAAAGAAAAATTTGTGTGTATTATAATATCTTATTTTGGAAGGTAGATATAAAGGGTAGTGTGGTAAAATAAATGACGGGATATTGGTTTTACATAATCACGTTTTGGTACAGTAGGGGAGGAGATGCTTTTGAAAACTGCGTTTTGTGACTTTTTAAACGCAGAAAATCAATTTTTAACACTTTTTACCCAAAACGCTAAAAATTGATTATTTACGATCTCTAAACGCAATAATTTAAAAATTTCTTTCAAATCTCAACCCCAAACACCCTCTTAGTCTCGTGTCAAATATATTATTTACCGACATTTTAAAAATAAAATAAATTATTAAATGCAAATACAAAACCTTATAAATTCAATTAAAATATAGAAAAACAAACTGATAATTTGATATTTACTAAAAAACAAATTTTTGATATTTTTTATATATCGATAATATAGTTTGTATATTTAGGATGTGAATATATATTATGTGAATTGGATTATCATTATCAATTAAACATAAATAAATTTTAGATTTTTGTGGAGATATATTTTTAATAATTTATTTATTAATAATCATGAAAATTAAAAAGTGTTAATTATATTTAAATTAAATATTTTATAAAATTTATTCTTTTATGAAAAAGTTAAAAAGTGTAATTATATTTAAATAAATATTTTAAAAGATTTAATATTTTTATGAAAAAGTTAAAAAGTGTAAATTATTGATGGAAAACAAAAAATAAATTAATGAGACTTTTTCTATAAATATTAGGGAAAAGTGAGTATGGGGCTGTTATGCATCCAACTTAGGTGAAAAACCTCTCACATACTAATTTTTTAATATTTTGAATAAATGTTTGGGCCCCATGTTTTTTATGGTTTAAAAAATGGCATGTGAGGGTTTTTCACCCAACTTAGATGCCTAACAGCCTCATATTCCCTTCCCCCTAAATATTAATATCATTAATAATTAATAAATTAAAGTTTTTGTGGGTTCATAATTTAAATTTATAATTATAATAGCAAAAGTCAAAACTGAAAGCAAAAGAGGTAGTTAAAAGCTGTAATTGGTCAATAAATCGTTTGACCAACAATACAATTATTCAGTAATAATACTTTGTACCAAATAGTTAAAATAAAGTATTTAAATTTTAAAGTTTACAAACAACGAAAAATAATATTAAATTATACACATCATCATAAAAGTGGTTGTAAGAAAATAATAAAGTCGCAAAACTGGTGGAACCAGAAAACCAGTAAAAAAGTGTAAAAAAGAAATTCCTCCGAAGCAACGCGGATTATTCTGGTAGATTTATTTTCAAATGGGCATCTGGAGTTCCAAAAAAGTGTAATATTTTTGTATGGAGAGCTACTATGGATCGGGTTCCTACCTATACGGCATTACAGGTACGTAATTGTTATTTTGGTTCGACTTTATGTGGCCTGTGTGAGATATGGGACGAAACAATAGAGCATTTGATTTGCTACTGCCCATGTTCGATGGTTATATGGGATCGAGTAGGGGCATGGTGCAAAGTGGGGAATTTGATTTTTTCCTCTGTTCGTGAATTGGTGGAGATACACAAATCAGTTGGCTTGAGTAAGAAGGAAAGGATTATCTTCAAAGGAATTATATTCGTCGCATGTTGATGTATATGGAAGGTAAGGAACGAAAGGATTTTCGAAAAGACTAGTTTTTGTAGTGAAAAAGTCTTCTTGGATGTAAAAGCCTTATGATTCTTATGGTATAGAAGTAGATTAAAAAATGGTTCTATTACTTGGGAGGATTGGAATAATTTTAATGTAACCTAATCCTCCTTGTGGCTTCTTGTAATTAACTACTCCGTAATTGCGAGTAGTGGTGTTGTGAATGACAAATAAATTTTTAAAAAAAGAAAACCAGTAAAAAGTGTAAAAAAGAAATTCCTCCGAAGCAACGCGGATTATTCTGGTAGATTTATTTTCAAATGGGCATCTGGAGTTCCAAAAAAGTGTAATATTTTTGTATGGAGAGCTACTATGGATCGGGTTCCTACCTATACGGCATTACAGGTACGTAATTGTTATTTTGGTTCGACTTTATGTGGCCTGTGTGAGATATGGGACGAAACAATAGAGCATTTGATTTGCTACTGCCCATGTTCGATGGTTATATGGGATCGAGTAGGGGCATGGTGCAAAGTGGGGAATTTGATTTTTTCCTCTGTTCGTGAATTGGTGGAGATACACAAATCAGTTGGCTTGAGTAAGAAGGAAAGGATTATCTTCAAAGGAATTATATTCGTCGCATGTTGATGTATATGGAAGGTAAGGAACGAAAGGATTTTCGAAAAGACTAGTTTTTGTAGTGAAAAAGTCTTCTTGGATGTAAAAGCCTTATGATTCTTATGGTATAGAAGTAGATTAAAAAATGGTTCTATTACTTGGGAGGATTGGAATAATTTTAATGTAACCTAATCCTCCTTGTGGCTTCTTGTAATTAACTACTCCGTAATTGCGGAGTAGTGGTGTTGTGAATGACAAATAAATTTTTAAAAAAAGAAAACCAGTAAAAAAATATCCGAAAAACCAGCCTGTTTAAAGCCGGTAAAAACCCGGCATGCATCAAAATCTGGTCTAATCGATCAGTTTAAAGCGGTTTCTCTTTAAGGAAATTCGAATTTAATTGTTATCATGGAACATATTTTATAAGAAGAAATAAATACTTTTATACCAAGAACGGAAAAAAATATATTTAAATAATGGGGAAAGCTTAGGTAAACATGCAGTACGTATCTTAGGTAAAACATGTGTATTTTATGGGGGGTTATGTAAAATTCAGGGGTTATGTATGTTTATCAAATTCAAAGTTTAATTTGTAACTTTTTTTAACATGGCAGTACCTAAGATAGGTAAAGTCATGCAGTACAGATCATTTTCCCTTAAATAATAGCCGTTTTACTAATTTACTTGAAAACTGTAGAACGAAGGAAGGAAAAACTCTGAGATCAAGATTTAGAATGGCAGAATGTTAACATTTTAACCGACATGTTACCTGCAAGGGATATTTGGTAAAATAATTTGTAAAACTGTAAACGATATGAGAACTATGATGAACTTATGACACTCCGTAACCCTCAAGTTTTTTATAGACAGGTGCCATTATTTTGTCTGTCTCAGTCTTAAGGCTTCATTGTTGAAATGATGAATCCATACCCACAAATGGGGACTTCTCCACTTGGTACTATTTTACTACAACTTATTATAAAACCCAAATATATTTGAATTATTAAGTTCTAACAGATATAACTTGTATTCAAAACAAAAGGTTTGTAATTTTCTATAAAAGTTACCGAATGCAAACAACCTATATATAAAAATTAGAACGAATTGCATTTTTGGTCCCTGTGTTATCACACATTTTGCAAGTTTGATACAAACATGTGCAAAGTCGCGAAACGCATCCCTGTCATATCACACCTGTTGCAATTTTGGTCCAACAGTAACGTTCCGTCTATTTTTACCGTTAAATACATCATGTGCCCCTCACGTGAGGGGTAATATTGTCTTTTCATTATAAACAAGGACTATTTCTGCAACTAACCAAAATACATATCTCATCATCCTCATCAAAATCTATTTCCGAAAAATCTTTTTCTTTCCAAAACCGAAAAACCATCAGACTTATAAAACATTTATTCTTAAAACATTAATCAATCCACAAATTTCATAACAAATCCAGTAACAAAACTAAAGATAAGTTTATAGTAAATTTAAAAACATACACACATCAACACCTCACTTTTCTCTCTGTGAAGTACTCAGGCCGGCCACCATCACTGCCACCGGAGAACTGTCCTATTCCGCCATCACCAGGCCACCTCCACCGCTGCTCCATAACCACCGAACCATCTCCCATTTCTTCTTCCTTCTATAACCCTTATTCCAACTCTATATCTATATACATATACAAATCAAAAGTGATATCAGATCCATAGTCATAGTGAATCTAAATCTATTTTTTTTTAAATTGAACACTTCTTCAATCCAAATCCACCTCAGATCTCATCAACAAAAAATACATATAATAATAATAATAATAATAATACAACTCACAACCCGGATGATTTTACTGCTGTGCCGCTGACCATCACTGCGCAACCACCACCTACTGTGCCTGTGACCGGGATATAATCCGAACAAGAGGTGTCAACCCATATAAGGATGGTAATGATTGGATGATTTGTTTGGTTAAGTTGCTATTGGATTTTGATTTTGATTGTGGATATGGATGATTTTAATTTGAACATAGATATGCTGTACAAATTAAGGATTAAGGATGTAGATCTGTAAATATGGAATTTCATATTCGAATAATGGATGTATCATGTATCGTTTTCTTCTTTTCTTGAACAGCGCATCTTTTTTTTTTTATATTTTTTTTTTTTTTTTTTTTTTATTTTTTTTATATAAATCATGACTGTACAACAATGTAAATCACATTTGGTGGTGTATTGCCAAAATCTAGTGGTGTACAGATCAGTTCCCAAAAAAAAAAAAAAAAAAAAAAAAAAAAAAAAAAAAAAAAAAAAAAAAAAAAAAAAAAAACAAAAAAAAAAAAAAAAAAAAAAAAAAAAAAAAAAAAAAAAAAAAAAAAAAAAAAAAAAAAAAAAAAAAAAAAAAAAAAAAAAAAAAAAAAAAAAAAAAAAAAAAAAAAAAAAAAAAAAAAAAAAAAAAAAAAAAAAAAAAAAAAAAAAAAAAAAAAAAAAAAAAAAAAAAAAAAAAAAAAAAAAAAAAAAAAAAAAAAAAAAAAAAAAAAAAAAAAAAAAAAAAAAAAAAAAAAAAAAAAAAAAAAAAAAAAAAAAAAAAAAAAAAAAAAAAAAAAAAAAAAAAAAAAAAAAAAAAAAAAAAAAAAAAAAAAAGTCTATGGTCCTTAATGTATTCAAATTATATATAATTTTTTTTATATAAATCATGACTGTACAACAATGTAAATCACATTTGGTGGTGTATTGCCAAAATCTAGTGGTGTACAGATCAGTTCCCAAAAAAAATAGGCCCGGGACGGACATGCCGATGTCACCGGTCCTACACTTATTTTAAAAGAAAAAGAAAAGATATAATTGTATGTATATTTATATTTATGCTGAAGTAAGAAATAAATGATTGTCTATGGACTCATTTTGTTATTTTCATGTATTTAAAATTGGTAATGGTAGATCAACATGCTTTCATACCCATTACTAAAAGATTGATATGATAGTAATATTCTTTCTTTGCATTTTTGTGTATAAGATGTATATTTAAGTTGACACTCTTCCACTGCATGTGGCTTTCCTTCTTTCATAGACAACCCACGAGCTACCTTATATCCTCATTTCATTTCTTTCCCTTTTTATCTTCAAACATTTGATCCACAATCTTATTTTCGTTACCAAAATATAACAAAACACAAAAATGGTTCTTGAAACATGGCTATTCAAAGTCAAAAAAACCATATCTCATAGCTTTGATTCAATTCATGTTACAACACCAACACCAACACCATCCAAAAAAAGTACTTGTGTAACCAAGAGATCAAAAGTTGGTGTTTTGGCATTCGAGATAGCCGGAATCATGCCAAAACTCACTCACATGTGGCGATTCCTATCCGACGAGAATATGGACAATCTTCGTAACCATTCAATATGCCTAGAAGGGGTCCGAAAACTTGTTTCAAACAAAGATGCTTTCTTGCTTGGCTTAGCATGTGCGGAAATGGTTGAAAATCTTAGAGTTGTGGCCTTGTCTGTCTCGCGCCTTAGTAAAAGGTGCGAGGACTTGACCCTGACTGGCTTTGATACCATGTTAGATACATTTGCCAACACGGGTCATGACCCGTGTGGCTGGGCTTTAAATATGAAAGATATGGAAGTTAAAATCAAAAAGATGGAAAGATATGTTGCAACTACAGCTGCACTTTATAGAGAAATGGATGAGCTAACAATTATAGAGAATAATATAAAGAAATCATTGAATTCAAAAAAGGATCATCATCATCATGATCAAGAGGTGATAAACACTTGTAAGCAACAAAAGATTCTTGATCTACAACAAAAACTCATTTGGCAAAAACAACAAATCAAGTATGTAAAAGAGAAATCTTTATGGAATAGAAGTTTTGATTCAATAACTTCATTATTAGCCACATCAATCTTCACAATTCTTTCAAGAATCAAGATTGTTTTTGGTATAACTCAAAACTATGCCACCTCTCTGCCTCGCAGCCTCTCTGCCTCAGCCACTGTCTACCCATCTGATGAAACTTCAAATTCGTGGCACGTCTCGTTGATCAAAAGTACAAAACATCAAGAAAACAAAGAAATCTCACATGGGTTTTTTGAAATAAACTCAAAGATACTAAAACCTTTATCTAATACTTTAGGGGCAGCTGCTTTATCTTTGCATTATGCAAATTTGATCATTGTGATGGAAAAAATGATAAGATCACCACAATTGGTTGGTCTTGATGCAAGAGATGATCTTTATTCGATGTTACCAAATAGTATTCGATCTTCATTAAGGGGTCGATTAAAAGGTATTGGGTTCACAGCAACTGATCCTGTTCTTGCAGGTGAATGGAGAGAAGCTTTAAGTAAGATTTTAGGATGGTTATCACCATTAGCACATAACATGATCAAATGGCAAAGTGAAAGAAGTTTTGAACATCAAAATCGTGTCCCAAAAACGAACGTTCTTCTTCTAAAAACTTTATATTTTGCGAATCAGGAGAAAACTGAAGCTGCAATTACTGAGCTTTTAGTTGGTTTGAACTACATTTGGAGGTTTGAAAGAGAAATGAATGCTAAAGCTTTGTTTAATTGCAGTAGTCCAGTTAAGTAAACCGCTTGTTTGTTCATTTCGTTTTCTTGTATAGATTAGTATTCGTTGAGTTTATGATATCGATCCGTACTTAGATTACTGAGATCGGGCTAATGCAGATCTGCAAGGATTTGTTTTGGCTTCCTAAAATGATCTGTATAATGTAATACATTACTTAATGTTTATGAATGATATGGTTGAGTTGATTTTACACAAAATTGTTGAATTGTTATTAGTCAAATTTCCCTTTTCACATGAGGTCAGATGCTATTGTCATAGTATATATTTGTTTAACTTTGTGAATGGAGGTAGTGTTGAAGCCATCATAGAAATGCACAAATATTTGTGAGTTGGTTTATGAATTATGCATATATTTCATCTAAGTTTACATCTAGTTGCATTCTACTTATATGGAGTTTGGAAGTGTTAAATTTTATATACATCGAAAGCTTCATAAAACTTAAAACTAGACGAAAAGAGTCACGTGGTTCACGTGACCTCTGGGTGCCCTTAAGCCCGCCCTTGATTTTAAGAGTCGTGTGTGTATAGCTTATTGCATTTTTGGAAAGCTAAGACGCTGTTTGAAGTATTCAACTAATTAGACAAGTCATAATCTATGTATCTTTTTTTAAGGGTATTACTATCGACTGTTGTTAATGTGCATACAGTAGTTATACTTTTACAATAAAATTCAAGGGTGGTTGTAGTTAGCATTTTTCTTTTTCTAAATGCATACGGGGTGCTTATTTGAGCATAAATTTTAGACAACAAACACTTAAAAAAAGTTAACACTCTCAAACACCTTTTAAAATGTGATAGGTTGCCACAAACTTAACATGACTCAATATTTTCGTGCTTTCACATTTGCACTCCATCTTTGGAAATTTTGAAATATAGGCGTGGCCTTTGTATCATCAATGAGGTATTTCATTAGATGCTCCAAATTTGTTGTCCAAAAAGGTACATATTGTATATAATTGTATAATATAAATATATAATATAAAGGTATTTAGACATGATTATATTATAATTATATAATTATATATATATATTGAAATCATTATAAAAAATGTTAATTTATTATATATATATATTATATATATATATTATATATATCCATTTAATATTATAAATAATAAAAAAAATATTATAATATAAAATATATTATATAATATATATATAATATATATATATAGTGAAGGGATCAAGTGAGAACCAACATATATGGTGAGAACCGTGAGAACCACTAAAAAACCATCTCTAAGGGCTTTGCCCTTAGAGTTAAGGGCTACGCCCGTACCGTATACAACCGTCACCATCTCTTGGATCGCCGCCCATCAAATCCATACCATTCTCATATGCGTCCGGTGACAACCCTTTAGAACGGATGAGGGCAACGCCCGTACCGTATCCATACGTTTTCAACGCGTAACCCATATGATTTTTTACAAAAAAAAAATTTTTTTTTTTTTGGAATGGGTTTTTGTTAAAAGAAATAAAAAAAAAAAATTTTTTTTTTTTTTGAATGGGTTTTTGTTAAAAAAATGAAAAATAAAAATAAAAAAAATAAAAAACCACACAAAAAAGGAGAAAGAGGGAGGGAAACTAGTGGTTCTCACGGTTCTCTCCATATTTGTTGTTCTCACGTTAACCCTACCCTATATATATATATATATATATATAATATATATTTTATATAGATATACCTTTCCATATATAGTATTGTAGTATATACATTATATATATATATTGTAGTTTATATTTATATTTATTGTATGAAACATACTATGTTTGATGGGCATTTGGCTATAGCTGGATTGTATATTGTAGTTTATATATATTTTGTATGAAACATACTATGTTTGATGGGCATTTGGCTATAGCTGGATTGTATATTGTAGTTTATATATATTGTGTGAAACATAATAAGATAAGTAGAAAAAAATATGTTAAGCAGTCGAATTCAATATCGTTGTCCTATTTTTGGTTTTCTAACCGGGGCCTTTATGACAAACTTATACTATTTGTATGATGTAATTGTTTCCCTCAACACCTTGCTGAAGATTCCATTAAAATCATTGTTGTTAAAAAAGTAGTCTTATTTTAATTATATTTTCATTGTGATTCCATATAGTTATACTTTTGAAAATATATTTACTTCATATCTATAAGCTATTTGATTTAAAGTTATATGTCCAGAAGGATCTTAAAAATATTAGTTTATATATGTTTATTGTGTTAAACATGTATGGAGGTTTTGAGTATAGATTCTTGAGAAGGGCCAGCCTTCTTTTATTATGAAAGCATGAAAGGAAAAAGGGTCAAAGTGGAATTTTGGCCTGTTTTAAATTTGGGTTTTTCTAATATATGCCCTAAGGGCACACATAAAGTGCATTTAATGCACCTCGTAAATTGAAAAAGGTAATAATATTCTTATCGGGAATTGAAAAAGGTTACAACATTCTTCTCGGGATTTGAGAAATGCATTTTTCAAGAAGAATCTTGTTAACTTTTTCAATTTACGAGGTGCAATAAATGCACTTTATGTGTGCCCTTAGGGCACATATTAGAAAAACCCTTTAAATTTTAATAATTTGATACTCCTCTGGGGTAGGTCATGATTTTAGTAATCATCATTATTAATGTTAAAAATGAAGAAGAAACTTCTTTTTCTTCTCCGATTTACTACTTCATCATTTCAAAAGACATTTGTAAACATTTTTTTATCTATTTTTTAACTATCTAAGATGATATAGTACTTTCATAGAATAGCTTCTAAACCTTTTCTTTTCTCTTATTTCTTAAAAATAAATAAATTAGCAAATGTATTGTGCTTTTATTTTAAAAAAATTATTATCAAAAATAATTTGGTTTTTGTTGTGTTTGTTTATGTGAAAAATAAAAAAAATTAGTGTCATACTAATTTTTAGAAATACATACAAATTTATATTTTTTGAGTACTTGTTAACAACTAAAGTAAAATGATTTCCTACAATCCTTGTCAAGTGTCTCAAGAATTTGGTGTGAACTTGCTCTTGCTCCTTCCCTACTCATGGTGTGGTGTGGTGGGGTTGGGGGGCTGGGGCATCACCAATGGCCCAAACCCAAAGTGCCTGTCATCATCTATCCCTATCTATTTCCTTTACATTCCTCTACTTCTCACACCACTTATATTTGATATTTTTAGCCCATCTATTATTATATATTTGATTTTTCATAATCTGCCAAAACTATTAAATACCTCATTTATTTTTATAAAAGAAATTCTTTACATGTTGGCTTCTAGCATATCTTGGTGGTCAGTGGTCACACTAACATGGTCACACCCCTCACAATTCCACAAGCCCAACCACCACCCATCTTAAGAAGCATTTGCACAATCCAGTTTGGTGGTACCTTGAACTTTTGTTTATTCTTATTCTACATCCTAAAAAATTGTAAACATTTGAACTTTTGTTTATGCTATTATATATCAACTCTTCCTTTCTTTTCTCAAATTACAAGGGTTGATATACCTAAAATGGCTCTCACCATTCAATACATCTACCACCTAACATACATGATCTACCAAAAAACTCTTAGTGAAACTACCCGCGCAATGCGTCGGTGTTCGTGACGGCAATTGTGTGGTGGTGGGGGACGACTGTTGGCGGTAGAGGCGCCGTCAAGTGGTATAGATAATTGATGTAAAATGTTAATGGAGATATTTTAAAAGATAAAGGACTGATAGTGTAATATAATCATTAAAAGTATTTTAGACATTTTCCCCCATGTAACTTTCAACATGGACTATTTTTTTTATAATATAGTATAGATAATTTACAATATCATCTTTAACACTTAATATAACTACTTCTTTTACATTAATTACCTTTACATGAATAACTTACACTACTCACCGCCACTACCACCACCCGTCGCCACCTACCAGTTGCCCCACTCCCCCCCCCCCCAACCTGTTGCCGCCACCGCTATCGCCATTACATCGCGCGGGCATTAGTCTAGTTTTACATCAAGTACCTGTGTCGTTAATGTTTAACTATTATATTAAGATTCTGTATACCCTTTATGAACTTTTACTTTGCTTTTTTTCCAAGTTGATATAAGATTTTCTTTACCAAAACAGGGTTCTTCAACTATTCATTTCTTAATGATCCAACAAAAAGTATTGTTTTTGACATTTTTGTGGCAAAGGTTGATAAATAACAACCAAAAGAGGTTCATAATTGGCTGCTTATCCATGCTTATCCATAATACAAGAATTTATCTGGCTCACTTGGTGGTTATGGGCTTATGGCTACGGGATGTCCAGGCTCAAACTCAAGAGTCCAAGAAAAGAAAGAAAGAAAGGCAATTTCATGTTTTAACTCTACAGGATTCCACGTTTATATGCAAAATAACATCCTACATTTACAGGATTCCATGTTTATATGCAAAGTGTGCATATAAAGCATTCTATTATTGGAAGGAATAAGAAAAACCATCTTTTCTTTGTATAGAATCAAATATATGTACTTTGAAGAAAGGCTATTCTTATGTTATAATCAAGAAAAACTTTTATTTGTTCGAATAAGGGCATTAACGCGACATGACCCCTATTATGATTGTATAGTTCAAAAAATATATTGTTCGTTATGCCTTACACTTTCATTTAGATATATTGCCAAATGATGTTTAGGGACATCATTTGATCGATTCGCCCTAAGAATCAAAAAACTTGGTATCGGCTCTGCAACATATACATTTTGTCACCCCCACAAAAAACATTATGTAAATAGGAGTTCTGAATTAATTTTTAGTGAAGACATGGACACCAGCAATGTTTCTAAACTAAACAGAAATCATCAGAATGAAACGAAGTGGTGGGAATATACAACTATATATATATATATGACAGCAAATGTCGATGCTTGGATAACTTATCTTTGTCATAACATTGTGAGCTTCAATTTCAGCATTCCAGCAAACAGTAAAGAGACCTTCTCTGTTGACAATTAAGAGCATAGATAAAGTATAAATCCAAAACGATAAGCGTCAAGGCACCAACTGCCCAAAACTATACTACATATCTAGCATGATTCGACTTACTTCTGTATCATGAATTACCAACCTACGCAAACTATGCAGTTCACATTTATACGATCTGCAACCAAACTGTCGCAACAAAACCAAACCAGACTTTCCCATTTCATTCCACAATTAAACAACTTTGAATTTCCTAAGCTTTACATCTTTCAGAAGATGTATTATTCCACTAGAATTTTGATGTATTTACTAACACAATACTGTTGTTTCAAGGATAAGTTGTCTCTAACTGCAATCATTTAATATGCCTAGAACATCAACCTAAAGACATCATTTAATATGCCTAAAACATCAACCTAAAGATTTTGTCGAACAAACAGACCGAGACATGGTGAATCCAATGGAAAAGGATGAGATAATGTCTAAACGATGTGTAAAACATCCAGTGTGGTAAATACTTTAATGTTGATTATTTAGGTATACAGATTCTTCCCTCATATAGTAACAACGCTGAAATCATCAGATAGTAGTTTTAATACACCAAAATGACCAAATCAATTTACTAGAAAAATAAGACTAATATAATCTTTGTAATAATATTTGCAAACTGATTATTTATCAAATCAATAAAAGCAAAACCCTTTGACACAAGTGTTTAAGTCAACCCAACCCCGCCCGTTGTAGCTCGTCACCCGAGTGCATGTTTTGCAACCTCTAGTTTACACTTATTTCCCCTAGCTCAAGTTTGATTGAGAAGATGTGGCATGAATGCATGATCAGAATCTGTCAATGGTAACTACTTCAAGCATAAACATGTTAAACATTGTAACAAAAAATGACTTATATTTGTGCTGCTAAACCCCAAGCCAGTTAAACCAACAACTGGTTACTATTGCCTACATATAAATTTGTGATTTTCTCTACACACGAGAATGAAATTAAATATCATCACACAAGAACTAAGCCTAACAATCTTTTCAACAAATCTAACCTTGCCTTGTGATAATAGAGCAGCCCCAGATTCATGAAGAGAACTGCATCAAAATAACTGGACATGGCCCATTTTCACTATCATTTTCCATTTTATACTATGGTAATAGCCAAAGTTTGCAATCCAATTATGCAAAAAAAATCCACTATATCACGTAGCTAAAACTGATCGACGCAACACCTTCACCTTTATACCATTGGTATTCACGCATTTTAACTTCAATTTCTTACAGCTTGAACGATTTCATGAAGGGGATTTACAAGTTTCAACAACTATACGCAAACGTTCTATAACTAGAGGGATATCCTTTTCATCTAACGTGGTGAAACAACACCTAAACCATCCTGGTTCAATACAGTGACAGGATGAACCTGGGGTCACGTTAACCTTAGCTACATTTAATAACTTATCCCATAGATCAAGTTCCCCTTTTTCATTATAAGGGCGGATTAGTCCACTCATATCAACCCAACAGTACAACCCTCCGCTGCTCTTCGTACAACCAATTCCTAACTCTTTAAGACCCTCCACAAACAAATCATACATACCCTTTAATCTTTCTTGGTTTATTTCAGAATAATTCTTTATAAATGTCGTGTCCGAAAGCATAGCAGTTACTAACCGTTGCGTTGGAGCTGAGATTGCAGAAAATCTTGTCATTTTTCGAGCCACAGTTAAAACGCTTTCATTGTATGAATATATAACCCCAACCCGAAAGCCTGGAAGAGCCAAATCTTTGGATAACCCATACACAATATGAACCCGATCTTTATCAGTAGCTTCTGAGTCGATAATTTCTGCCATGCTTACAAATTCATCATCTCCGTAAGTTGAACCGGCGAATAATTCATCAGATATAATATGGATATTTTTCTCACGGGCAAAATCTAGAATACTGAAAAGGGTTTCGCGGGTCATTAGATTCCCAACAGGGTTGGAAGGGTTTGACAATAGGATTCCTCTTACTTTTTGACCTCGTTTTCTTGCCTGATTATAAGCTTGATCAAGAGCAGGAATGCTTAAAGTGAAGTTGTCAGAGCTACGACAATGGACCGGTATTAGCTCCACTCCCGTTCTCCACTTCACATCTCTGTCAAACTGCAAAAAAAAAAAAAAAAAAAAAATTGAACTATAAAATCTATAAAAGGCATAGGTGGGAAAATGCTCAGATTGGACAGGTTGGGTAATGAGTCAAAATGGGCAGTCGATTCTGTCATGGTTGAGCCGAGCCCTGCTAACACTTTTTGCACATTTTTAATATTTATACATATAATGAATGACGTATGCTTATGAAAACAATACACTAACAAACATGAAACACCACTGAATATAACAATTTAAGGTGTACATGAATTTAAAACAAATTTTTAAAAATAAAAAGTAGAGTTTGGGTGACTTCCGGCCCATCTGACCCATTCATTTTAATGGAGTAATATTTCTCGCTTTTGACCTGTTTGAGATAGAACACAACCCAAACCGACCATTCATAAGTAAATGAATAAATTTTACCCAGGGTAGTACGGAGCAGGTATAAGAAACGCATTCCCATGGTCTGCCAAGGCAAAACACAGAATCTCAATAGCAGGAGTTGCACCACATGTTAACACCATTTGTGATGGGTCAAAGGACACGGTTCTCCCCACAAGTTGTGACATGAAACCAGCCATGGCCTATCAAAAAAAATAATACAGTAATAAATCACCAACTACCATACACACAGATCATAATCTCTCAAAAAGATAAAAAACATCCATAAAGATGATAAGTAGATGTCTAAATAGAAAATAACCAAACTCCACAACGACTTCTACGTGTCACAAACATTTAACCTAAAAAGATTGTGATGGTTACAAAAACAGTTGGCAGTACAACAATAAATGGCAGCCTACAGCATATTATATTTTCAACAAATACACAGCACCAACCAGCCCATAAAATCCACGCTAATACACAGTTCCCCAATACCATATAAAGGCTACTACAATCTAATGTGATATTGGGTTCAAAATACCATCTCCACTCACACAGTCACACTTCACAATCAAAAGAAAAAACGCCTCACATGGTATGCTTTAAAAGCAGCCAAATTTCTCAGCATTTTAAGTATATCACAACGTCAGCATTCATAAGCTAAATTGTGTAGATACCTTCACTCGAGATTACTAGCAATCAAACTTCAAAAAAACTCAAATCCATTGTAGAAAATGCTTAACATATGAGAGTTGCTGGATTGATATTGTTACAAACTTGATAACTAAAGAATCCAAAAAATAAATATAAAGTACTTATTAGTTCTTACCACTTTTAACTCGGTTGTTCCATCAAACGGTTGGTAGGTAGCAATGCCACTAGCACCACCGAGTATAGAATCATTTAAATTCTCGGTAATCCATTTTCCCAACAAATCCAGTGTCAACTGCAATCACCAAGAACACATACCAAATCACAATCTAAAATTCACAACCTGGCAACAAAATAAATGCCCATTCTAAATTTCTAATAACTTAGTTTGTCCAAAAAAACATAGTCCTCTTTTAGAAGTATTTCACCAAGTTTCCACTTTCCTGTTCTACCCAAAGTGCATTGACCTGTACATTCTAAGAAAAGTATAATTTACATTCAGCGAATAAAAAACCGCAGAATTCTTTTACTGTGTGTTCCTTTTTTCTTGTGGACAATCATTTTAAGGGCGAATGAGTGAAATATCATAACAAAATAGGTGTCCACTTTCAAAAAATTTAACCAAGTTTCCATTCCTTACACTAAAAAAAACAAAGCTTAAGCATTCTAAACAGTGTAAAACTTTCATTCAGCTAACCGAAATCGCGCATAACTGCAGATGACTATTTCTTGTAGCCACGTAATTCTTCCTTGTGGGAAACCGTGGCCGTTATAGTAAATGATCATAGAAAAATAAGGACATAATTGGAAAAACTAATGTTGTTTAGAGCTTTTTTTTTGTATAAATGTGTTTGGCAAAGAAGGCAGAGCTCGGCTTAAAAATGTAAACTAACAAAGAAAGGAAAAATAAATAGAACTCGCATTGTGAAATCCAACTATCCATGGAATATTAAGGCAATATTACTATTTTTATAAGCTCCAAAGTCCTTAACCTCTTAAACGTTATGTGAATCAAACAAAGCTTATGAGCTTAAGCTGAAGAAATCATAAGCTGAAGCTCTCTCATAAGCTCAGATAAGTTAACGGCCAAACATAAAGGTTCCACTTTAACAAAGTTTTACATTCTAAAAAGGGTAAACCTATCATTCACCAAACTGCACATTTCTATTACTTTTTCCGCTCGTTTTTTTTCTCTTGTGGACATCCATTTTCGCCCCAAAAGAGTAAGAAACCATGGTAAATAAAATAAGCGTCTACTTTCAAACCTATTTACCAACGCTTCACGTTCTACCCAATCTACACACTACAAAACACATTCTAGAAACCCAAAAACTATCATTCAATCAAAACAAAAACAACATTAACTACACAATTCTACCTCTTAAACCGTTTGCTTTTGTTCCCTAAAAACACATTCCTATTTCATAAAGCTTTCCTTTTTCCTAATGGGCAATTTTTTTGGACAAAATAAGTAAACAAACCTACATATCAAAACAAATATATATAATAAAATATCACAAAAACCATATAACATAACATATATAGATATAGATACAGATATAAAATACCCGATTTTCGGCCAAACCAAGTTGAATAACACCATTAGGATTCTCAAATCTATGATACTCATCATCCGCAACCTTATCTAACCCAAAATAATAAGGCGAATCCTCGTTCGATTTCGCAATAGAACAAACTCTAGAAGAAACATGTGGCCTTCCAATTGACCCACGTGACGACGACAACAACAACAAATTCGACCTGGAAACAGTCCTAGACAACATGTCATCTGTAGTCGACCGAGATGATGTCGGAGTATCCGAGGTTTTGGAACGACGTCGTTTTAAGTAAAACTGTAAGAAATAAAACATGGCACATGGGATAACAGAGCCCAAGATTAAGCCACCCCTGCCTTGTACTATACCTTGTAAAGGGACTATTAATCTCATACCTGAAGATGAAGAAGAAGAAGATTGTTTGGATTTTGGGTCATCTTGTAAAGTGGTGTTTTGGAGTGTTTGGGAAGTGGTTTGGGTCATTTGGGTTGGGTTGGTTTGGTTAACAAAAAATATGGGTTGATTGTGTGTTTGTGATTGTGTATGTATATGTGTATGTATTGCTTGAATGTGGAGTGATTCTTTTGGTTGGTTGGTGTGAATTGAAATCTACTACACTACTACAGAGTTAAAAGAAAGCTGGGTTTCTTTTTACTCGTTTGTGTATAGTTTGTTTACAATTTTAGTCCAATTCTATATTCATACATCGCAAAAAAATCTTCATGTTTCAATCAAGATCTTAGATTTGGGTTACGATTCCTAGTGGCAACCTAGATTTGGGTTTGTCACTAATAAGACAAAAACTTTAGTAATAAAAAAAAATTAACGATAATTTAAACCGGTTAGTGGGGGAGCTTAAACTTCTAATGTCACGTTTCACAAAATCATTGCAACCCAAACTTATTTAACTAATAATACACTTTGGGTTGTTATTAGTTATTGTAAAAGGGAATTGATATTAGTACCACACCTATCGATTATTTTACCACATTTATGCAATTGATATTTGTAGTGCCTGTAATAATATTTATACAGTGTGGTAAAAATATTAAACAAAATTGGTACAAATATCACATCCCATTGTAAAAGGTTGGTGTATTGTATTTCTAAACTTTTTGTTTTTTTGTTTATAATTTGTTGACCGCTAGTACATCATGTTTATATATAGATATTATATATAATCTTGTCATAGCAAAAGAATACCTAATCCCTGCATCGTTTTAAAAAAAGTTGAGTTGTATATGTGGATGAAAAACAAATCAACTTTTAACTAAAGGTTGTGTTGAAATAAGTTGTATGGGTAGATAGTCATAAAATATTAGGCATCTGCCAACCCTGAAGCTCTTTCTTTCTCTTCCTCACTGCCACATCAGCTTTTCTCTCTCCTAAATCACCCTTTCCTCACTCACTACCAACCTTACCTCTTCCCCATCTCTTCCTCACAAGAAAAAAAAAATTATTTAAACCAAAAAGTTTTTTTTTGTTTGAAAGTGAACCGGTCCCCACATAAGTTTGCTTTTCTCTCGTCTTCACTCGGCGACCCAAGGATGAGGAGGGGAAGGAAGAGCCTTGTAAGAGGTTGCTGTCAACCCAATAAGTGTGGAAGAGAGCAAGAAAGAGGGGAAGGAAGAGCTGGCACCGACCTTATAGTGTCAGGATTTTAAAATAAGGTATAAATCTGGTCATATAGAAAATGTTAAATAGGTTAGATACAACTTTTTGAATTACACCATTAAGATTCTCAAATCCGTTAACTTGATTTGTGGTAAACATGTTCAACACTTTCTTCTCATCCTCGTTAGCTTGTGTAAAGAGTGATTCAAAAGGGTGTCTTGAATTTATATGTCATTGACTCATTGTAAATTAATTAATATTTCAATGGCGATGGGATTTCTACAAATGCCACGAGACTTTCGAAGGTTACATACTTACATAATAGTTTTATTGGTTGTTATTTTTCTTTTTCCGTATCAAAACTGCATCTATTGTTGGGTACCAAATCTTCCCACTTCAGCTTTTACAAATAAATCATATTAAATTCTAATGTTAATTCTACTTTTTATATTTTCTTATCTAGTTTTGAACCAATAAACATACGTAGCTTTGAAATTATTTGAAATTATTGACTTGATGATATGAAATTAAAAGAATAGATTTTTCAACTAATATTCCCAGACCTTTATATGAAGAGAATTTAAGTGAAACTAACACATATAATCCAACTAAATCTGATATGGAAAATTATGAAGAATTAAATGTCTGATTCTAAAGTACAAGTAAGAAGAAATCATAAAGTATTCTTTATAAAATATTGTGATCAAATAATAAAATGGTTAGAAGAAAGAATAAAAGTAGAAGAAAGATGTTTTTATTGGTTAGAAAATAATCAACATCTTAACTTTTTAAAATTTAGATTAAAAGAAGAACTAAAATATAAGAAGAAACTTTCTCAACAAATTACTGCAACTACTTGTTAAAAAATGGATAAAGAAATGATAAAATTCTTAGAAGAAGAGATGTTCAATGAATATAATAATAAAAATTTAATATGGTACTATATGACTTTTAATGAAAACGAAAGATTTTTACATAAAATTGATTGGCATTTATATATGTTACAAAATAATGAAAATATGCCATTTTTCTCATGGTTTTCTATATATTGTGTAGAAAATAAGATTAAAAACCCATTTTTCGAAGAATCAATAATTTCGACTAATTCTACTATAACCAAAAAATATACTATAATAGGTTCAGATGAAGAAATAAGATATTCATTTTTAATTCAATCTTTCATGTCTATATCTCGATCCGTCCCTTATGGTATCAGAGCCATGTTTTCTTTCTAATTAAGGATCTTAATAATTGAATCAGTATGAAAATTTATTTAATACAAGAATTTGATGAAAAAATAAAGTTTAATTTTAAGGTAGGGGTAAGTATTGCGTTGGTAAGCCCTGTCGACCGACGGTTGGATTAGCGTAAAGCCCATTATTTGATTTGAAAAGGGTGGCCGGACCACGACGGTATGGGGGTGTTCCCGGAATATAAACCTATTACTTTAAAATTAAACTAGATCTTTTCATCAAACTCTTAAGTATTAAAATCTTTTCATTATGAATCAATTATCTAGAATCTTAAATAGACGGAATCATAGTTCAAATGCTATAGAGCAGGAAGAAGATATAGACATAAACTCTTTACATATGAATTCAGTTGAATTAAACATTTCTCAAATTGAAAATAATTTATTAGATTGGAGTATTCCAAAACAAAATATAAATACTATTTACAAAATTGGTACTTTTGATTTTTTACAAGATTATTCTATTAAAACTCATGAACAAACTATACCTATAAATAAAGAATATCAAAACATGCAATTATTATCAGTAGAAGCTATAAAAAGACATAGAAAACTTTATAAGTTTTTACATATAGGATTAATTCAAGTAGCAGTTAAACCTATGTTTAGATTAGGAATAGATGCTCCAGTATTATTAATTTTAAGAGATGCTAGACATACGAATTTTAATAATTCTCTATTAGCTATGGCTGAATCAAATATATCAAATGGTCCTATCTATTTTAATTGTTATCCTAATTTTACAATTGGTTTATTTGATCCAAATATATTAGATACTTTGACTTTAACTATTAAGACAAAAAATTTAGAATTTAAAGAAAGAACAAATGTTGTTGTAGTAATATATAGAATATATTATAAGACTATGACTACAACTATAGAACCTAAGACAAAGATAGTATCCCAAGAGATGAAACTATTATATTTGAAGCTAATACTATGCATACAAAAGTAAAAACACCTAAGAGATTAAGATGGAATGAAATAACTCAATCATTAACATGGAATCTTCAAGATATTAATCCACCAAAACCAATTGAAATAGAAAATCAAACGTCTACTATTATAGAACATTTAGATGGTTCAATAGATATTTCTTTCAATAATCAAGAATTACCAAGAAATTCTATAGGAACTAGTACATCTAGAAATACTATAGATGAAAGTATATTAAGAGATGTT
>CM067168.1:55162378-55187202 GCA_034093135.1 Erigeron breviscapus | reverse complement strand
TTAAAAGGATGAAGATCAATTATTTTCAATGACGTGGAAAGACTTCAATTATCAATGAAGACTCCGGAAGGCTCAAAGAAGAAGACTCCTCTCCTATATAAGAGAATGAAGACTCTTCATCAAGGCATCGAAAAATTTTTATATTTTTTATGTATGAAAAAATCTCCCAAAGAAAAACTTCTATTATCAACTGCTCTATGTTCAAGAAATTTAGATTTTCAAATTATTGTAGCTCCTCCCGATTGTAAGACAATCATTTGTAATCAAGATTTTCAATCAATAAATTCAGGTATTCTTTAAATTTATGTTGTTTTAATAATGTTTATTGCCATCATGCATATTTAATTCAATCTTTCATGTCTATATCTCGATCGTCCATTATATAATATTAATATATATATATATTATATATACATGGAAGATAATTATAGTACAAGCAATCCAAAAAGTACAAGGGGATCAATCCTGGCCGTCCGATCAAGGGCTCAGATCAAACCTTCCTCCTCCTTCTCCGGCTGCTGTGTCACCTCCTTCTTCTCCGGCGAGACAGCCGCCGCCAGCCACCACCTCCTTCTTCTCCGGCGAGACAACCACCGCCACCACCATCATCTCCGACCACCCCAACCACGGCGCCGGCAGCAAGGGCGCCCGTACCGTATCAAACCGCCACCATCTCTTGGATCGCCGCCCATCAAATCCATACGATTCCCATATGCGTCCGGTGACAACCAGTTTAGAACGGATGAGGGCAACGCCCGTACCGTATCCACCCGGAAAACGAAACTGATGATTGCTGGAGATGTCGCCGGAGGTGGTGGCGGTGGTTGTCTCGCCGGAGAAGAAGGAAGAAGGAGGAGGTGGTGACGGTCGCCGGAGAAGAAGGTGGTGGCTGGCGGCGGCAGTCTCGCCGGAGAAGAAGGAAGAAGGAGGAAGAAGATGCTTGATCCAACGGTGGAGATTGATCCCCTTGTACTTTTTGGATTGCTTGTACTCTATTTAACCCACCCTATATGTATATATTATATATATATATAATATTATAAACATATATATATATAGGGAAAAGGGAATATAAGGCTTGTCCGACACCTAAGCTTAGGTGTGGAACCCCTCACATACCAATATTTTATTATTTCTTGTTTAATGAATAAATGTTTGGGCCTCCATGAATTTATGGTTTAAAAAATTAGTATGTGAGTGTTCCACACCTAAGCTTAGATATCTGACAGCCTTATATTACCATCCCCATATATATATAGATACAGTTAGGGATGATGATATATAGATATATATTGTTAGGTCCAGATTTACTGGACTCGCTCCAGACTCGACTACTAGAGCCTTACTGAAGATCTGTCCAAAAATGATATTTACTGGACCTACTCCAGACTTGGAAACTGGAGTCCCTCTGAAGATTTGTTCAGAAATAATGGAAGACCAGTGAGCAAAATACTTGTATAGGAAATCTGGAGATATCCTCCAGATTAGCTCACTGAATTTCACCCCAGTCCAGATCTATTCTACTGAAGACATTCTCACTGAAGTCAAAGACTGAAGTTCAGAATAAAGAAGACTGACAAATGGCGGAGTCCACTGGAAGTCTTACCAGATCTACACTGGAGGATTGTCAGTGTTCTAGACCTTACAAGTCTGAACACTGACATCGAGGAATTGACTTTTTGCCTTTACACACTTTCCAAAGAACATTCCACTTGTTCTTTACTAAAGTGCTTACGTGTGTAAAGGTGGTTGGTTAAAAGAATAAAGTCATATTGATGTGACTTTATCCTTGTACCTTAACCAATGCATTTAATGACCTTGTCGGTTCATTAAATGCATGCAACCATATTTGTACGGCACAAATTCACTGGTGAATTTGTTTGCCTATAAATACAAAGTCATTTTCTTTTAAAATTACTTTTAGCATTAAAGGTGAATTTGTCTAAATACTCTCGATCTTAAACAGGGATACTTCACAACTTTAAGTATCTCGATCCAAAGACTTATTTGGCAAATATAGATCATTTGTAATTCATAGGTTGTTAGGATACTTACATATTTGTATTATCTTGATTCCGCACAACCTTGTATTTTATTTAACATCATAAATAAAATACACTTGAAAATATTACATTGTGTTCCACCTTTATTTTATTGCTTTTAGTCTTGTATTACTTTGTTTATATACTTGCATTTATATTCAAGTAATACTAGTCCAATCTAGTGATTATTAGACTTGTTGTATTTTACATTCTGGGTTAACCATCAAGAGAGTTTGGGACTCACAATTGGTATCAGAGCAGAAGGCTAAACATTGCCTAGATCTGCTTCTTTGATGGCCACCCCTGAAAATACACAAGGAAACTTTAATTTTGGTCCTGATCCTAATGTTAATACTAATGATCAAAATACTGACCCACCCATTGTTAATAACACTAATCCACCACCTCCTCCTCCTACTCCTGCTTCTCCACATGCATGTGCACTACTCAAATAATCCTGTTCCTAAATTCAGTGGGAACAACGATAAATTTGGTACGTGGAAGGCTAGGATGGTTTTGCATGTCACTGGTATTGAGAGAAACATGATGAAATTTAAATGAAGGACCTTATGTCCCCACATCACCTCTCAATGCTCTTCTTGATCCAACTGGATCTTGAAGAGGCAGGGAAAAGAGGGAGGAACATTGGTCTGAAGAGGAGAGGAGATTGGTAAATCTAGATACCCTTCTCAAAAACATGATCCTCGGGGCTGTTCCAGAAATCCTAATTCCCACACTAGTTCTTTTTCCCAGTGCTAAAACCATGTGGGATGAACTAGTGAACCAGTTTGAAGGAGGAGATGACACCATTGTCACCAGAAAAGTCTCCTTAAACAAGAGGTATGAGTCATTTTTTGCTCAGTCCAATGAGTCTCTCACTGGTACTTACACCAGATTTATGAGTATCATAAATCAGTTGAGAGGTCTCGGGGTTGAGAAGACAAGGATATACTTCTGGAGAAATTTTGTGATATTCTTCCCACCAAATGGTCTCACATGATCCTGGTCTTACGACAAGGTAAAACTCTGCACACTCACACTCTGTCAACTCTGTATGGAGCTTTCAGATACACTGAGGAAAATCAAGCTCAGAGAGTTGTGGCAGAACAAGATGCCTATAACCATGCCTCCAGTACTCCTAGTGTGGTTAGTCATACTGAACCACAAAGTACAACACTGATATCTTCTGAGAATGTATTTTCTATGAAGAAGATGGTGTCTGAACTCATGGAATCTGGAAAATCTAGTCAAATCTCTCCAGACTGTGATGAATCTGAAAATGATGACCTGGTTGCTATGATTGCTAAAACGTTTAACCGTTTCAAAGCAAGAGGGACTCACAATTGGTATCAGAGCAGAAGGCTAATCATTGCCTAGATCTGTTCTTGATGGCTAACCAAGAAAATACACAAGGTTTTAGTCTTGGTCCCGATCCTAATGTAAATATTCATGATCAAAATGAACCACAAAACGTTAATAACACTAATCCTCCACCTCCTCCTCCTACCTCCTGCTTCTCCACACGTGCATGTGCACTACTCGAATAATCCTGTTCCTAAATTCAGTGGAACAGTGATGAATTTGGTACGTGGAAAGCTAGGATGGTTTTGCATGTCACTGGTATTGAGAGGAACATGATGAAGATCTTAAACGAAGGTCCTTATGTACCTACATCACCTCTCAATCCACTTCTTGATCCTTCTGGATCTAGAAGGGGAAGGGAAAAGAGGGAGGAACATTGGTCAGAAGAGGAGAGGAGATTGGTGAATCTTGACACCCCCCTTAAAAACATGATCCTCGGGGCCGTTCCAGAAACCCTAATTCCCACACTAGTTCTTTTTCCTAGTGCCAAAACCATGTGGGATGAGCTTCTTAACCAACATGAAGGATGAGATGACACCATTGTCACCAGAAAGGTCTCCTTAAACAAGAGGTATGAGTCATTTTTTGCTCAACTAACGAGTCTCTCACTGGTACTTACACCAGATTTATGAGTATCATAAACCAATTGAGAGGTCTTGGGGTTGAGAAGGACAAGGATATACTTTTGGAGAAATTTTGTGACATTCTGCCCACCAAATGGTCTCACATGATACTTGTTTTACGACAAGGTAAAACTCTGCACACACACCCTCTCTCAACTCTATATGGAGCCTTCAGGTACACTGAAGAAAATCAAGCTCAGAGAGTGGTTGCAGAACAAGATGCTTTTAACCATGCCTCCAGTACTCCTATGTGGTTAGTCATACTGAACCACAAAGTACAACACTGATATCTTCTGAGAATGTATTTTCTATGAAGAAGATGGTGTCTGAACTCATGGATTCTGGAGAACCTAGTCAAATCTCTCCAGACTGTGATGAATCTGAAAATGATGCCTAGTTGCTATGATTGCTAAAACGTTTAACCGTTTCAAAGAAATTAAGGGACTCACATTTGGTATCAGAGCAGAAGGCTAAACATTGCCTAGATCTGTTTCTTGATGGCTAACCAAGAAAATACACAAGGTTTTAGTCTTGGCCCCGATCCTAATGTAAATATTCATGATCAAAATGAACCACAAAACGTTAATAACACTAATCCTCCACCTCCCCCTCCTACTCCTGCTTCTCCACACGTGCATGTGCACTACTCGAATAATCCTGTTCCTAAATTCAGTGGAACAGTGATGAATTTGGTACGTGGAAGGCTAGGATGGTTTTGCATGTCACTGGTATTGAGAGGAACATGATGAAGATCTTAAACTAAGGTCCTTATGTACCTACATCACCTTTCAATCCACTTCTTGATCCTTCTGGATCTAGAAGGGGAAGGGAAAAGAGGGAGGAACATTGGTCAGAAGAGGAGAGGAGATTGGTGAATCTTGACACCCCCCTTAAAAACATGATCCTCGGGGCCGTTCCAGAAACCCTAATTCCCACACTAGTTCTTTTCCTAGTGCCAAAACCATGTGGGATGAGCTTCTTAACCAACATGAAGGAGGAGATGACACCATTGTCACCAGAAAGGTCTCCTTAAACAAGAGGTATGAGTCATTTTTTGCTCAACCTAACGAGTCTCTCACTGGTACTTACACCAGATTATGAGTATCATAAACCAATTGAGAGGTCTTGGGGTTGAGAAGGACAAGGATATACTTTTGGAGAAATTTTGTGACATTCTGCCCACCAAATGGTCTCACATGATACTTGTTTTACGACAAGGTAAAACTCTGCACACACACACTCTCTCAACTCTATATGGAGCCTTCAGGTACACTGAAGAAAATTAAGCTCAGAGAGTGGTTGCAGAACAAGATGCTTTTAACCATGCCTCCAGTAGTCCTAATGTGGTTAGTCATACTGAACCACAAAGTACAACACTGATATCTTCTGAGAATGTATTTTCTATGAAGAAGATGGTGTCTGAACTTATGGATTCTGGAGAGGCCAGTCAAATCTCTCCAGACTGTTGTGATGAAACTGAAGATGATGACCTTATTGCAATGATTGCTAAAACGTTTAACCGTTTCAAAGCAAGAGCAAATAAGCCATCTGGACAATTTGCATCCAGTTCTTCCACTGACAAGACCAATTTGACATGCTTTAAGTGTGGCAAAAAGGGTCATTTCATGAAAGAGTGCAGGTCCAAAATGTGAGTCCCTTAAATTAACGAGATGGTTAACCAATAGAAAGTGTAAAATACAACAAGTCTAATAATCACTAGATATGAACTAGTATTACTTGTAAATAAAGATGCAAGATATATAAACAAAGTAATACAAGACTTAAAGCAATAAACAAATAAAGTGGACCATTATGTATGTTTCATGGGTTTTTATTTATTGATGTTTAAATAAAATACAAGGTTGTTGCGGAATCAAGATAACACAATTAAGTGAGTATCCTAACAACCTATGATTACAATATGATCTATGTTTGTCAAATAACTCTTTGGGATCGAGATACTTAAAGTTGTGAAGTATCCCTGTTTAAGATCGAGAGTATTTGGACAAATTCACTTATATGCAAAAGGAATGCTTAAAAGGATTTTTGTTCAAGGAATGACTTAGTATTTATAGGCAACAAATTCACCAGTGAATTTGTGCCGTACAAATAGGTTGGCATACATTTAATGATCCGACAAGAACATTAAATGTATTAGATAAGAATAAGGATAAAGTCACATCAAGTGCACGTGTATCCTTTTATCCAACCACCTTAACACACGTATACTTTGTTAAAGAACAAGTGGATTGTTCTTTGGAAAGTGTGTTGAAGGCAAAAGTCAATCCTCGATATTAGTGTTCAGACTTGCAGGATCTAGAACACTAACAATCCTCCAGTGTGCAGATCTGGTAAGACTTCCAGTGGACTCCGCCATTTGTTAAGTCTTCTTCCTTCAGACTTCAGTCTTTGACTTCAGTCAGAATGTCTTCAGTAGAATAGATCTGGACTGGGGTGAAGTCTTCAGTGAGCTAATCTGGAGAATCCTCCAGATTACCTGTACAAGTAAATGCTCACTAGTCTCCAATTATTTCTGGACAAATCTTCAGAGGGACTCCAGATTCCAAGTCTGGAGTAGGTCCATTAGAATATGTTTTCTGGTCAGATCTTCAGTGAGCTCCAGTAGTCGGGTCTGGAGCGAGACCAGCAAAACAAGTTTTCTTAACAAACCTAAATAAGGTTCCAGTAGTCCAGTCGGGAGCCAGTCCAGTAAGTCTGGACTAAATCTGGACCTAACATAATGATTGCTAAAACGTTTAACCGTTTCAAAGCAAGAGCAAATAGGCCATCTGGACAATTTGCATCCAGTTCTTCCACTGACAAGATCAATTTGACATGCTTTAAGTGTGGCAGAAAAGGTCATTTCATGAAAGATTGCAAGTCCAGTCAGTTTGCATCCAAGCCTGGTCCATTTACTTCTAATAATAAGCCTAATGATAGCTATAAATCTAAATACAAAAAGCTTAAGGCTCAGATTGCTCTCATGGCACAACAAATGGAAAATAATAATAAGTGCATGATTGCAACAACTGAAGAGAAATGGGTTCCTTCTGATGACTCATCTGCTGATGAAGAAGAAGAAAGAGATTGTTGTTACATGTGAAGAAAGATGTCACATCTGGAAGATGGGTGGACATTGTTATCAAGAAGGTTAGTGATTATGATATGGAAACTGACCAAGAATTAAAACTGGACATTGCTGAAGCTCTTAATTCTGATTTAATATTTGTTGAAACTGTTAGATCTGACTGTGTAAATGGTCTAGAAACAGATTTTTCTGAAATTACTGTTTTAAAATCAAAATTAAAAGAACTTCAAGATATTGAACTGGCATTTCAAGCCCAGGTTCTGGTAACTGAACAATTGATTCAAGAAAAACAAGATCTTGAGATCATTTTAGAGAAAGAAAATCTGGTGATTAAATCATGGCTTGAAACCAGAAAGCCATATGATGCTGGAGTAAATCAATTTCCCACACAAAAACGTGCTTATTTAGATGGAAATACTCATGTTGCATCATTAATACCAGTAATTGATCGGTTACCAGAGGGATTCAGGCCCATTACCATTTATGATGAGCCTGTAACTCCCAAGGCCAATATTTTCCCAGTTCAATCCCCAGAGGTTAAGACTGGAGCATTCCAGATGACTGCTCCAGTTAAAAAGGTCAATCTGAAGAAACCTTTGCCTCAGACTGCTTCTAATGAACCCCAGGTTCAAAAGAAGAAGACCAATCCCCTACCTAAGCCTCGAGTCCTTTCAACTGGAAAGGCTCAGGTGTCATCTGAAGAAAGCATTTTGTCAAGGTTAGAGAGCCAGATTCAATTACTGACTCGTCAATTTCAAAGTTTTAATGCAAGATTAAACTTTATTGAGGGTACTTCATCTGGCCCTAGACAAAATACCAAACCTTTTTCCAAGAAAGATAAATTTATTTCTCTAGTTGAGAAAAAGAAAAAGGTTTCAAAACTATCAACCCCAGTGGTCTTTTCAACTAAGACTACTGTTGAAGAAAGTGAACTCAACCAGATACCTGCAGGGACCTATAAGGGAGGGTCCAGTGAACCCATCAGTCGATGGGTTCCAAAATCTAATTGATATATCTGGTGGATGTGCAGGGCGATCGAAAGAAATATATCTGGTATCTTGACAGTGCAGCTGGCAGGACGATGACCGGATGTAAGACCCTGCTGGAGGAGTTTGTAATTTCTGACGGACCCTCCATTACTTTTGGAAATGATGGTTGTGGAAAAACTGAGGGGTATGGTGTTCTGAACAATGGACAAGTCAAATTCAGACGAGTTGCATTTGTGAATGGTTTGAAATATAACCTGATTAGTGTAAGTCAACTGTGTGATGATGGCTATCAAGTTCTATTCAATATTGCTCAGGGTATCGTATTCAACAAGGACTGGAAGGTAGTATTGATTGCTCCCAGAAAAGGGAATGTGTACGTGATGGATATGGAAAGCTCTCCTTCAGAGCAGTGTTTCTATACTCAAGCTGATGAAGACACAAACTGGTTATGGCACAAAAAGGTTATCCCATTTAAATTTCAAAAATATTAATAAGTTGTCTAGAAAACAACTGGCAGATGGGATACCTTCAGTTTCCTTCAAAAAGAAAGGCCATGTCCAGGATGTGAGATGGGTAAGCAGAAACGTACCAGTTTCAAGACCAAACAGAATTTCAGCATATCTGAACCTCTTCATATGCTTCATATGGACCTCTTTGGTCCAGTGAATGTTCAGACTCGTGCTGGTAAAAGATACACCCTGGTGATCGTAGATGAATTCTCCAGATATTGTTGGGTTATCTTTCTCAGGTCTAAAAGTGAAGCTGCTGCTGAAATCATTAGTCTTATCAAGCAGATTGAGCTCAAGTACAGTCGAAAGGTGTGTCAGTTAAGAAGTGACAATGGAACAGAATTCCAGAATGCAACTCTGGAGTCATTCTGTACTGACACTGGCATCTCCCAGAAGTTCTCATCAGCCCGCTCTCCAGAACAGAATGGAGTGGTGGAAAGGAAGAATCGAACGCTGATAGAAGCTGCCAGGAGTATGCTTGCTGAATCTGGTCTGTCTACCAGTTTCTGGGCTGAAGCAATTGCTACTGCTTGCCACACCCAGAACCGGTCAGTGTATGTGAAGTGACACAAAAAGACAGCCTATGAAGTCTTAAGAAATAGAAAACCAAATATTGGTTATTTTCACATTTTTGGATGTCCAGTATACATCCTGAACGACTCCAGTCAGTTAGGCAAATTCGATGCCAAAGCTGATGAAGGGTATTTCTTAGGCTATTCAGACATTCGCAAGGCCTTCAGAGTCTATAACAAGAGACTGAAGAAGGTCCATGAGTCAATTAATGTCACATTTGATGAATCAAATGCCGCAATCAATAAAAAGCCAATCCTTGGTACTCCCCCAGTAACTCCAATTATCTTCTGTGAATCTGATCCTATCAACTACAATAAAGATTCAGAAGACACAGTTTCCAGTCATCCTGATCTGGAACCTGTTCAGAAGAAGAAACTCTCCAGTAGTACTCCATTCTATCCTTCAATTATTTTCAAGCTACCCTCTGAAATTAATATTGGATCAGATGTACGTACTACTCCCCCAGTATCAGTCCCAGTTGAGACTGAACCAGTACTTCAAGAAATGATTTCAAATGAAGAATTTCATGATGCAAATCGTGATTTAAATGACTCAGATGAAGATGTTGAAGTAGTCTGGCAAGATCCTCCTCCAGAAGCAACACCAGAGGAGACTCAACTGAATTCTTGCACTGATATTGTTGTCAGTAACAATCCTGGTCAATACTCCATATGGACAAAAGCTCATCCTATCGATCAAATCATAGGTGACTCCAGTCGTGGAGTTCTGACCAGAAGAGCCTCCAGTGATCAATGCTTATATGTCAGTTTCTTATCACTGATAGAACCAAAGAAGATTGACGAGGCTATGGAAGATCCAAACTGGGTGACTGCTATGCAAGAAGAGCTTCACCAGTTTGAAAGGAACAAGGTCTGGTACCTGGTTCCTTTCCCAGTTGGAAAGAAAGAACCAATTGGAACCAGATGGGTCTTCAGGAACAAGGTAGATGAAGATGGCCACGTAATCAGAAACAAGGCCAGACTGGTAGCACAAGGATACTGCCAGTCAGATGTCGATTTTGATGAATCATTTGCTCCAGTGGCTAGACTTGAAGCGATCATAATATTTTTAGCATTCGCTGCTCATCATCAGTTCAAGGTCTACCAGATGGACGTGAAAAGTGCATTTTTGAATGGAAAACTTGAAGAAGAAGTTTATGTCAGACAACCACCAGGTTTCGTTGACGAAAAGCATCCACACTGGGTATATCGTCTGGACAAAGCGCTTTATGGCCTCAGACAAGCCCCACGTGCCTGGTATGATACTCTAACTAAACATTTATTGAAAAATGGTTTCAAAAGAGGTGCAATTGACAATACCTTATTTATTCTTCATGAAAAAGGTAATCTGTTGATGGTACAAATTTATGTTGATGATATTATTTTTGGCTCTACTGATGATAAAATGTGCAAGAAATTTTCGAAAATAATGTCAACTGAATATGAAATGAGTTTGATGGGTGAATTAACGTATTTTCTTGGACTCCAGATTAAACAGACCAGAGATGGTATTTTTATTAATCAGGAAAAATATGTTAGAGATCTTTTAAAGAAATATGATATGAACTCTTCACCATCTAAACCCACTCCAATTTCTGCACCATTAACACTGGACTCAGATCCAGATGGTAAACCAGTGAACACCACTATCTACAGAGGCATGGTTGGTTCACTGATGTATTTAACTGCCAGTAGACCAGATATTATGTTTTCAACATGTTTATGTGCCAGATATCAGTCTAATCCAAAAGAATCTCATATGCTTGTTGTAAAGCGCATACTGAAATATCTTAAGGGTGTCCCCAGTTTGGGTCTTTGGTATCCCAAAGGCTCAGGCATGGATCTAATGGGTTATTCAGATTCAGATCATGCAGGTTGTAAGATAGACAGGAAATCCACTACTGGTGGATGTCATTTCCTTGGTGGCAACTGGTCAGCTGGACCAGTAAAAAGCAAACTTCAGTTTCATTGTCCACTGCTGAAGCTGAATACGTGTCTGCAGCCAGTTGTTGTGCTCAGATACTCTGGATGAAGAACCAGTTGCTTGATTATGGTATTAAGTATTCAAAGACCCCAATCTTTTGTGATAATACCAGTGCCATTGCTATCTCGAACAATCCAGTCATGCACTCCAAAACGAAGCACATTGATCTCAGGTATCACTTCATTCGTGATAATATTGTGAAAGGCAACATTGAACTCCATTTTATTCCCACTGACAAACAACTCGCTGACATTTTACTAAACCTCTGGATGTCAAAACTTTTGAATATCTTGTTGGTGAGTTGGGAATGTTAAACCCTTAAATCTGGAACCTTGGTATTGAACGCCGTTGTGTACTACTGGGGATCCTTGATTTAACAGATTTATAAATCTTTAACTGCTCAAACATTGAACGCCTTAGTGTACTATCTTTGCATTAATAGATTTCTGGATCAACATTCCAGGGGGAAGACTGAAAGATATATTTTTATCCTTAAAAATGTTTTAATTTCAGGGGGAATTTATTAATTTATTTTCTCACTGGACAAATTTTCCAGAAAATATTACTGGTACCTTGTAAATGTGTCCCTCTCACTGGTAATTAGATAGGTTGAAGTGCATGTTTGAGGTGACTTTTGTCTCCTTGTAAATGTGTCCCTCTCATTTGTCTGTATTAGTTGACGTGCATGTTTGAGGTTACCAGTCTCTTTCAAAATGGTTTTCACTGGTACTTTACTGGAGTGTCCCTCCAGTATACCATCAGTGCATGCTTCACTGGCCTAATCCACCAGTGATACTGGAGTGTCCAGTCAACCTCCAGATGCACTGGTTTGTCAGTCATAATACTTTTTATACTTGGTCATTGTGCGTGCCACGTATGCAAAATCTTTGAAAAGATATTTATCTTGATATTTTTCTTATTATCCTACGTGGCATGTCATTTTTTCAAAGAAATGATGGTATTTTTACCTTGGGAAGACAAAAAGTGCAAGTTGGTACTGTTTGTGGGCTGTAAACCGTCACACATTTATGTGTGATGTGATGTAGTTAATGCGGATCTCAGAACCCGATCAAAATTATATTTGATAAATTCAAATTAACCGTTTGAGTTCCACATTCTCTCTCCTATATAAATACCCACTTTCACTTTCATAAGCATTTACTTCGAACATATTTACTCCCAAATTCTTCAAATTCCTTCATTAATTCAATTCATTCAATTTCCAATCATAAATCTCTCCCATATTTAATTCTTCAAATCTTCATCAAAACCCTAACTCTTCAATTTCATCTTCATATATCTATCATATTCAATGGCACCAAGACAATCTAATTCACCGAAAAATCTGCTCGCTGCTGAATATGCTCCTGTTCCAAATGTTGTTAAGGCACCTCATATCACATTAGAGGCAAAGGCAATAAGAATGAACATGAATAACTGGATGGCCAGACTCTCACTTTCCAGTGTTCATAATGCCCAATCCATTATTGGGAGATTAAATACCTTTTTTCTCTCATGCCCTCTTTATGGTGCATTAACCCTAAATCCTGGGAAGATGTATCACGATTATCTCTGTGAATTCTGGTACACTGCAGTGTATGATGATACAACTTCCTCAATTTCCTATTCTCTTAAGCAAGGTACCAGATCCTTGGCTTTTACTGTGGATACACTCAGGTCTGTTCTTCAATTGAACTATTTTGAACAGAATGAGATGCCCATTGAACTTCCCTCTGGCATAAATACAAGAGAAGTGTGCAGATTGATGGGGCACACAGACATACTGGATGAGCATGGCCAGCTATCCAGAAAGGGAACAGTCTACATGAGAAGGCTGTCAGACTCCTGGAGATTTTTCTTCACTCACATAGTTGAATGCTTGGGAGGCAGTTCTGGAGGACTTGACCAGATAAATCAAACACATCTCCAGATTGCCTACTGCCTCTGGTTCGGATATAGAGTGGATTTTGCTCAGATTCTATTTGATGATCTGGTAGAGCGTCTTAAGGTGAAAGGTAGAAAAGCATTTCGTACCTTATATTCGTTTCCTTTCACTAATTTTCAAAAGAGCTCTAGGTGACCAGTATGATTTTGAAACCACTCACTTTTCTGTATGTGAGTATATGCGTGAATTGACCAACCTTAGATCTCCACCAAATGAGGTAAATATTCCTCAGACCATGCTTAGCTTCCAAAGGGAAGAAAACGATGAGCTAGAAGAGGCTCCTGGTGGATACCAGGTTGGTGAAGGACCCTCTGGAGTCCAAAATGTTGAAATTGTGCAACCAGTAACCCAGGTAGCTCCTGAGGTTCAACAGACTTCTAATGTAAGACGACCAAGAACGGCCAGACGCCTTATGAGGGCTGGAGTTCAGGTAAATCCAGATAGAGCTGAAATGAGCCATCCAGGTGATGTCATGAATATAGATGGGTCTCCTATTTTTGAGCAGGAAGAGAATGTTGTACAGGATGTTGTGCAGGTAGAAAATGTACAAGTTGTTGAGCAGGTGACTGATGAGCAAGATGCTCAGTTTGATTTGAATGTAGAAGTTGGTGATCAGACTGGTGATCAGACAGGTGATCAGACTGTTGATGAAACATTTGTTTGGAATGAGGCTGATTCACCCATGTCAGAAGGTAATATTTTTGATACTGACATGAGTTTTCTTGGCGATGATGCAATGAATATAGAACACTTACCAGAAATGCCACCACCTCCACCAGAATCAAATGTTCCACCACCAGAATCCACTATGCCACCACCACCACCACTTTCAATTCCACAAAACACTCCATATTTCAATCCTCCTTCAATTCAAATTTCACAAAATCAACCACCACCAATTGAAACTCCAATCGATTTATCTGAACACCGTGTGCTGGACTCCACTGTAGTAACATCTGAAGTTTTAACTGAAGAGGTCCAGGCACAAGTACCTATGGTGACCAGAATGACTTCAACTCTTGATCCTCCCAGTGGTCCCTCCTCTTCTTCTTCAGCCGAGGTTCAAGGCCTTTTAAGTAAGGTGGCGTACCTGGAGAGATCACTTCAGTCTTCTTCACAGGTTATTTCTGATTTCAAATCTTTATTATCAAATAACCTTTCATCAGAAATGAATCTGTTTGCTGGTAATGAGAAGCTGGTATTTGAGAAGTTGAATGAGCTGGTACTGGCCACAAATAACAATTCTGAAAATATCAAAGTGGCAGTCCAGGGCTTAGAGGCAAGATTGATTAATTCTGTTCAGACTGCAGTGAAAGCTGAACTTGTTCAACCACTGGCAGGTCTGACAGATGAGGTTCAGAGGTTGACAACCAGGATTAGTAGTCTGGAAAGCAGGCCAACTCTTGATCAGAATGCTGTTGCTAGTTCAATCAGTGATGAATGTACTCAGAAGTTCAGACATGGCATGTTGAAAGAAATTTCTGAAGAAATTTCTGGGTCTGTTCTTCGAACAATTCAAGATGGGTTGTTGCCACAGGTGGTAAAAATGATTAATAATGAAATGCCAAAGCACTTGTCTTCAGAAATTTAAATCATTAAGAAGGAAGTGACTGAACTAAGGAAGACTGTGAATATCACAGTTCCAGTGGCAGGAAGGACATTTGGTGCTACAGACAGATATATGCTTGAACAGTTATGGAGTGCCCACAAGTCTCCAACTGGTGGACATTCCAAGGGGGGAAAATCGTCTGTTGCCACTGAATCTGTTCCAGAAGGATTGGTAAGGAAAAAGAAAGAAGTTGTTGCAAGTGCAATTGAAAAAGCCTTTAGCACTGAAGCTATCGTGCAACAAGAACAAGTGACTGGTACTGATGCCAGTGCACAAGAAGCACAGAAGGCACTTGGCACTGAAGCCATTGTGCAGGTTGAAGAGGCTACTGGTACTGATGCCAGTGAGCCCCAGTTTGAATCTTTCCCAGATATCACAACAACTCTGAAGTCTGTAAAAGGAAAGGAACACATGGTATTTGGAGAAGAAAGTGAAACTGCTGGGAGATCATTAGAATTTCCAACTACTGATGAAGACACCTCGAAGAGACTGGAGCAAGAATGCATATTGATAGAAATATTCAAGAAAAATCAAAAGGATGAATTGCTGGCCCACAAAAAGGAGATGGCAACTATGGGGACCCTTGATTCTTACAATGCTGGCAGGTTGGGCATACATATTGATGTTTATAAAAGAATGAAGGAAGACCCCAGAATTCATCAATGTCTGGATGCATTGGATGATGTCTACATTCGCTCCAGGTACTCTGAAGAAGAGCAAACGTATGATGCTGTAACATATGGAGTCAGTGTAGTTGAATTGATTAGACAGAGAATGGAGGAGCTGGTGAACCTCCAGAAGAAAATTAGAAAGAATGCTGGTTCTCTGGAGATAGAGTACATGAAGAAAATTAAGGGCTTACCAAAACTGACTGCCAAACAGTTAAAAGAAATCAAAGATGCTGATCTGAGCACATTCATTCCTTTGGATACTTCACAAAGAATTGATCGTGAAAAACTCCAGTCTGCCATTGAACAGCAGAAAGTATCCAAGGAAACTGAATACATGATCCAGATGGCAAGGCAGAAAGCCAAGTATGAAGAAATGTTGAATTTCAGGGCTGATGCCAGAAGGATTATTGGTGCAGAGATTAAGCTTGCTGAAAATCATGAAGGCATGAGCAAGTTTGAAATAAAGTTGACCAGAGAAGGTAACTTTACTGATGAAAGGAAAAGTGCTTCAGTCCAAGCGTTTGGATGGACTGAACTGAAGGAGATTGCCTTAACATTCAGGGGGAAGACAGATTTGTCGACTGATGTTAAAGCATTTTTGAAGAGGATTGAGAAGGTATGGAAAAGAAAGCAACAGATGGAAGTTGTAATAGGCATGAAGCCACCAGAGTCTGTACCATCCTCTCCATCTCCTAAGAGAAAGGCTTCTGAAGATGCTCCAGGACAGACGTCGAAGAGAAGGGCCTGACTCTTGTATCATTTACTTATACTTGTATTTATTTTCACAAAATTGTAACTTATTTTCTGTTGATGGCTGTAAATATAGTTGCATATTTTGATTCATAAAGTAAATGATCGGATTTAGTCTAAGTTAGAATTAAAAGATGAAACTGGAACACTGATGATCTATAAAGTGTTTCCCAGTAACATAAATTTTTAGACTAAGTCAAAACAAGTGTTTTTCAAGCATACAAAAATTGTATAGATATAAGCTTGAAAAACCTTGCATTATTTCTAAACAAATAGGGGGAATTTGTTAGGTCCAGATTTACTGGACTCGCTCCAGACTCGACTACTGGAGCCTTACTGAAGATCTGTCCAGAAATGATATTTACTGGACCTACTCCAGACTTGGAAACTGGAGTCCCTCTGAAGATTTGTTCAGAAATAATGGAAGACCAGTGAGCAAAATACTTGTATAGGAAATCTGGAGATATCCTCCAGATTAGCTCACTGAATTTCACCCCAGTCCAGATCTATTCTACTGAAGACATTCTCACTGAAGTCAAAGACTGAAGTCAGAATAAAGAAGACTGACAAATGGCGGAGTCCACTGGAAGTCTTACCAGATCTACGACTGGAGAAATTGTCAATGTTCTAGACCTTACAAGTCTGAACACTGATATCGAGGAATTGACTTTTTGCCTTTACACACTTTCCAAAGAATATTCCACTTGTTCTTTACTAAAGTGCTTACGTGTGTAAAGGTGGTTGGTTAAAAGAATAAAGTCATATTGATGTGACTTTATCCTTGTACCTTAACCAATGCATTTAATGACCTTGTCGGTTCATTAAATGCATGCAACCATATTTGTACGGCACAAATTCACTGGTGAATTTGTTTGCCTATAAATACAAAGTCATTTATTCGTTAAAATTACTTTTAGCATTAAAGGTGAATTTGTCTAAATACTCTCGATCTTAAACAGGGATACTTCACAACTTTAAGTATCTCGATCCAAAGAGTTTATTTGGCAAATATAGATCATTTGTAATTCATAGGTTGTTAGGATACTTACATATTTGTATTATTATGATTCCGCACAACCTTGTATTTTATTTAACATCATAAATAAAATACACTTGAAAATATTACATTGTGTTCCACCTTTATTTTACTGCTTCTAGTCTTGTATTACTTTGTTTATATACTTGCATTTATATTCAAGTAATACTAGTCCAATCTAGTGCTTATTAGACTTGTTGTATTTTATTTAACATCATAAATAAAATACACTTGAAAATATTACATTGTGTTCCACCTTTACTTTAAGTCTTGTATTACTTTGTTTATATACTTGCATTTATATTCAAGTAATACTAGTCCAATCTAGTGCTTATTAGACTTGTTGTATTTTACATTCTGGGTTAAACCATCAAGAGAGTTTGGGACTCACAATTGGTATCAGAGAAGAAGGCTAAACAAACTTGCCTAGATCTGCTTCTTTGATGGCCACCCCTGAAAATACACAAGGAAACTTTAATTTTGGTCCTGATCCTAATGTTAATACTAATGATCAAAATACTGACCCACCCATTGTTAATAACACTAATCCACCACCTCCTCCTCCTACTCCTGCTTCTCCACATGTGCATGGGATGAAGATTCGGCTGATGTTATGCACGAATCTGATGAGGAAGACACACACGAATTTAAGGAGGGATTAGGGTGTGTTATGTGTGATTATTCATTAACCTTAAATTAGGGTTAATAACTCTCTATTTATAATGAGACTATTTACACATTCAACCCCTCTGGTGTTTAATGTGTGTAACATTAGTCCTCATAGTTCCAATCATCTAATGGGAAACCCTATAGTATGTCTTTAAGAGTAAATACGCCCATTATATATTTACTAGACATATGGATTTCAGTTATCGTCAATTATCATATCAGGAATGATATATGATTAGTGACGGTCAAACTAACGTGGTTCCAACATTTTCCCACTTGACCGAGCGATCATTTATCTATGAGTATTCAATAAGTCCGGAATAATACTCATTTTGTTTTAAACCGAAATCATAGCCAATAAGTACAGTAGTAGAGAAGAACATCAACTCAGGACCCCCACTAGTCAAACTATGACTCAAATTTAAAACTAATAAGCAATGATCAATTGACTAAGACAAATTTTGTTATATAATGTCTATACACTATTATGAGCTCAAAGTGTAACTAATAGACAAACAAAATCTGAATATAGAGGAAAATTTTAATTAAGATAATAATTACGACCAATAAGTGCAACATGCTATCATAATAGGTCTTTTAGTAAGCCTCATCTTCGACACGTGTCCTACGAAGATTTTAGGAGGAAAACCTTCGGTCATTGGATCCACTAGCATATTGTGTGTATTTATGTACTCAATACAAAGAACATTTTCCTCAATCTGTTCGCATACAAACAGATACTTTGTATCGAGACACATCTCAGCGCCAGTTGAACTGTTACTGTTCAAGAAAGTTACGGTAGCTGAGTTATCACAGTAAAGCTTCAATGGTCTGGTAATAAAGTTGACGACTTTGAGTCCACTGACCAGGTTCTTTAACAACATCCCATGACATGGTATTATAAATGATAATGTATTAAGCCAATATGGTAGATGTTGTAGTCAGTTTCTGTTTATAACTTCGTCAAGAGATAAGGTCTGCAGCTAATCATAAAAATATGTCCAGAAGTAGATTTCTTATCGGAATTAGAACATCCTACTACTTCTAAGTTGTCACCTCTTCTATAAGTTAATGTATATTCTTTGGTCCTTTGCAGAAATCGTAGAACCTTTTAGCCGCTTTCCAGTGTGCTATTCCAGGATTAGGTAAGTAACTCCCAAGCATACCGGCGATATAAGCGATATCTGGACGAGCACAGACTCGAGCGTACATAATGGTCCCAACTACTTATTAGTAAGGTATCATCCTTATTTGCTCCTTTTTTATCTCAATGTTCGGACTTCGGAAACAATCACATACGTCTCCTTTTACTACTAGAGCTATAGTGGGTGTGTAGTGCTGCATGTTATGGCGTTCTAAGATATGTTCAATGTAAGTCTTTTTGAGAAAGAACCAGAACATAATTACGCATGTCTCGATGTATTTCGATACCTATGACATAAGAGGCATCACCGAGATCTTTCATGTCGACATTATGCGAAAGTAAACGCTTCGACTCACGCAACATATCCAAGTTGTTACTTGCAAGTATAATATCATCCACGTGCAAAAGAAGGATTGTAAATTTACTCCCACTGATCTTGAGATAGGTGCATTAATCCACTTGATTCTTTAGGAAGTCTTGTCCTTTTATGACTTCATCAAACTTAAGGTACCAATTTAGTGATGCTTGCTTCAACCCATATATGGACTTATTTAACTTGCAGACCATGTGCTATTTACCTTCTGGAATTTCAGGTTCACATGTATACGTCTTATTGCAAGTTTCCATTCAGGAAAGTGGTCTTGACATCCATCTGACATAACTCTAAATCATAATGAGCTACGAATGCCATGATGATCCTTAAGGAATCTTTAAGAGAGACAAGAGAAAAGGTCTCTTGATAATTGATTCCTTCCGTTTGATTAAAGCCTTTCGCAACCAGTTTGGCCTTATGCGTTTGATGTTTCCATTCGGGTCTAATTTGGTTTTGAAGATCCATTTACAACCTACAAGTTTGGATTCTTCAGGAAATTCAACCAAGTCCCAAACGTCATTATGTTGTATGGAATTAAGCTCTTAAATCATGGCTTCATTCCACTAAGTGGCCCGATCGCTATTAATGGCTTCTCAATAAAAGGTAGGATCAGTAAGCTTTCCAATGTCCTCAGCTTCAGTAAAATAAGGTATGAAATCATCAAAAGTTATGGCCCTGCGTGACCTAAATGATCTCCTGAGTTGATTTTCAGGTTCAGTAAGGAAGATGCTTTAGCATTAGTAGTAAGATGCTTTAGCATTATTAAAAAGATGCTTTATCATTAGTAGTAAGATGCTTTAACATTATTAATAAGATGCTTTATCATTAGTAGTATCCTGATTAGGAGGATTAGGATTCTGATTTAGAAAAGGTGGATCGGTGATATTAGGAGCAGCGTTGGGTACAAGAGGAATTATCGAAGGAGTAACAATAACCGACGAGTGGTTCCCCCGCTTCTTGTACTTCTTGCAAATCTTAAGTTATGATTTGTCGTGCTCCCACTGATCTCTTAGTTCTCAAGAAACGTGGCATGCTGCATGTCAATAATGCTAGTAGTGTGGGAAGGACAGTAAAACGATAACTTTCTATGAGCAGTTATCATGCAAACCAGTAAAGAAACATGTAAGGGATTTAGGATCCAGTTTCATACTTTCATATATTTTAGACTCAGTTTCCTTTCTGTCCAGGAGTCTTAGGGACAGACTCTGATGGAACTCTTATTAAGTATATGAACATCTGTTTTAAGGCCTCAGTCCAAAGAAAGTAGGTACGTTAGTATTGGCAAGCATGCTTGTCACCATGTCCATTAAGGTTCTATTTCTCCTTTTAGCAACATCATTTCGTTGAGGAGAACCTGACATGGTGTAATGGTTAATTATGCCATATTCCTTGCAAAAATTATGTAAAGGAACATGAGCTTGACCAATATTAGTATGTCTACCATAATACTTACCTCCACTATCTAACGTCACAACTTTTATAGTTTACGATCAAGTTGGTTTAAAACCAAAGTTTTAAGATCAATAAAAGTCTCTAAGGGTTCAGATCAGATATAGGTGCATATAACGCGAATAATCGTTAATGAATGTAATAAATGATGTATGTCTTGTGATGGATGCGGGATATGGGCCACTAACATCAGAGTGAATTATTTCCAACAGGTTGGAACTTTTAGTGGCTCTTTTCTTAATCCCTTAAGCCATTTCGCCTTTGAAGCATTAAATACATGTTTCAAAATCACTAAAGTCAAGAGAATGTAATATTCCATATATCCTTTATGAGTCGTATCATGCGAACTCGTGAGATGTGGCTAAGATGTTTATGCCACAACATGGAAGAATTCTCTAACTATTTAGGTGATTTTGTCTTTGTTTTAGTTATGTCATCAGTATTAGGGACAACAAAGACTGTGAGAAATTATGATCCAGTTCTAATTTATACAGTAATCCATCCAAGAAACTAGGACCAAGGAATTCATTATTATGAGTAATGACAATCTCGCCGCAACCATGAATTATTACATAACCTTCAAGGTCTTAGACTAGAAAAATAGATACTAGGTTTCGAGAAATTCTTGGTACACATAAGGTATCTACTAGTCTAATACACTTTCCAGTGTTTATATGTAAATCATAAGTCTTCATGGCTTCGACATCTAAGAGATCACCCCTTCCAACTCTAAGATTTCTTTGGCCCTTTGATAGCTTCTGGATTTTATGAAATCCTTGTATTGAGTTGGTCACATGGACCATAGAACCAGAGTCAATCACACATGTATTAATAGGTACATCAAACGCAAAAGAATCAAATATTACATAAAGTAAGTTACCTTTATCAGCTAGCCACTCCTTGAATTTAGGGCAATCTGGGCACAATCAGAATTTGCAATTAGGATTGCTCGTCAAGGACTTAGAGCTAGAGGCAACAACACCATGATTAGCCTTTTGAACTTTACTTGCAATCTTATTACTGTTATCATCCTTTCTCTTAACGGAATTAGCAGTGGTGGTAGTGTGAACAGTTTCAGGTTGGCCCAACTTAAGGCGACCATTTTCTTGCACACACATTGCGATTAGTTCACTCATCGACCATTTATCCTTCATAGCGCTGTAATTAATTTTGAAGGTGTCGGAATGAGCAAGCAATGAGGTCATTATAGAATGCACAAGGAAATTGTCAAAGACTTCCATTTTAGGACTCTTAAGCTTATGAGTCATGTCAGTCATCTTCACTATTTGTTCACAAATACTGCTATTTCCTTTGTATTTAAGCTACTTGCGTATGCCTTATACATTTCCTCGGATACTATGATTAATGAAGTTCCTGGCCATCATTAGTGACAAGAGATTCGCCCTATCCCACTTTCTTAAAATTCGCTTTCTGATCTGCGGAAGAGTTAGCAGTAATAGCAGTGGGTTCATTATGGCGAATGACATAGTCAAGGTCTAGCATCTCCAAAGTTAGAGGTAATTAATAAGCAAAGTTTGCATCAGTAAGTGGCTCAATGCCTAAGTTAGGTACTACAGTGGAAATAAGGAGGATATAAATTCATGATAAAAGTAATAGAATATTATTATAGTAATGCCTAAAATAAGTAGGCCTAATAGTGATGAAGTTATAGTGACATGATTAGTTATCTAAAGCAAACTAAGGTCTTTTAATAGTAATGGAACTAAAATAATACCTAAAATAAGTAGTCCTAATAATGTTCCTCATAATGACATAATTAGATATCTAACTCAGACTAAATAATGTCTTATAATAGTAATGAAACTAAAATAATGATATTAGCCGAATTATACATGGTTTACATATTGTTTTATGGCCAATATCCGTTACTTGTAGGCATTTTATATTCGATTTATGTGCTTAAGTTGCTTATTACTTGCATAAGAACTTTTTGTAGGTTAATCTTACTACGTCTATGGAATGTGGAGCTAAAATGGGCAAAAGTCGGCTAAAAGATGTATACAATGACGATCAATTCAAAAGCCTAGATTTATTGTAGAATGAAGATTAATGCTCCTGCTAGGCCAAGATTGACAAGCACAATTTAATTTTCCACTTTGACTTCCTGGATACACTCAATAGCACGTATCATTGCATCAATGCAATTTGTAGTTTCCTTTCTTGTTGTCTTGGGTCCAGACGAGCCCAACAGACAAAAGACCCACACAAGCCCAACATATTTTTATCCTTTTTATGACTATATTGGGCTGAAGAAAAGGGGAGCCCAGCTCCATAATTAGATGGGGGAAAAATCGGATAAGGAAAAGAAGGAAGGGGGCGCAGCAATTTACTCTCAATTGTGGATTGTTGACTGGCCATTCACAGTCCACCACATCACCAAGCTTTTGTTTCTTTTTGTTATTTCGTTTGATGTTTGTTGACTCTAGCCGGGCCCCACGACAACACGCTAGAAGGGGATAACACAAGCCAAGGAAGAACATTCATTGGATCCTATTTATTTTTTGAAGTGGCGCATATATTTGGGAGTATATAAATGTTTATTTGTGGGTTTTGACTTTTTAGGGTCAAACTTTAACTAGTCAATAAATTAGCATAACATGATATATATGAGTGCATTGCGATTGACCGATTGGATGAACTTGTATATGTTGGTGAATGGTGTTTATGACCGTAAAGCCATATGTTACCTTTGAAATTGATTAGTTAGATATGATTTGTAAAATTAATAAGTTGTAATTGCATTAAAAGATGACCGTCTAAGTGTTTTTATAACTTGTTAGCTTGGATTGGATACATAAAGGGACACCAACTTGTATTTTGATCTAAGCCTCTTGAGTCGTTTTTCATGCCAAACGGTGGGAATGGGGAATACTTGTGACCGCAATACTTATTTCCATCGTTTCTAGTGATTTCAACGTTTGAGTCTTTTGTCGTAGATGACCGTCTAAGTGTTTTTATAACTTGTTAGCTTGGATTGGATACATAAAGGGACACCAACTTGTATTTTGATCTAAGCCTCTTGAGTCGTTTTTCATGCCAAACGGTGGGAATGGGGAATACTTGTGACCGCAATACTTATTTCCATCGTTTCTAGTGATTTCAACGTTTGAGTCTTTTGTCGTAGATGACCGTCTAAGTGTTTTTATAACTTGTTAGCTTGGATTGGATACATAAAGGGACACCAACTTGTATTTTGATCTAAGCCTCTTGAGTCGTTTTTCATGCCAAACGGTGGGAATGGGGAATACTTGTGACCGCAATACTTATTTCCATCGTTTCTAGTGATTTCAATGTTTGAGTCTTTTGTCGTAGATGACCGTCTAAGTGTTTTTATAACTTGTTAGCTTGGATTGGATACATAAAGGGACACCAACTTGTATTTTGATCTAAGCCTCTTGAGTCGTTTTTCATGCCAAACGGTGGGAATGGGGAATACTTGTGACCGCAATACTTATTTCCATCGTTTCTAGTGATTTCAATGTTTGAGTCTTTTGTCGTAGATGACCGTCTAAGTGTTTTTATAACTTGTTAGCTTGGATTGGATACATAAAGGGACACCAACTTGTATTTTGATCTAAGCCTCTTGAGTCGTTTTTCATGCCAAACGGTGGGAATGGGGAATACTTGTGACCGCAATACTTATTTCCATCGTTTCTAGTGATTTCAATGTTTGAGTCTTTTGTCGTAGATGACCGTCTAAATGTTTTTATAACTTGTTAGCTTGGATTGGATACATAAAGGGACACCAACTTGTATTTTGATCTAAGCCTCTTGAGTCGTTTTTCATGCCAAACGGTGGGAATGGGGAATACTTGTGACCGCAATACTTATTTCCATCGTTTCTAGTGATTTCAACGTTTGAGTCTTTTGTCGTAGATGACCGTCTAAGTGTTTTTATAACTTGTTAGCTTGGATTGGATACATAAAGGGACACCAACTTGTATTTTGATCTAAGCCTCTTGAGTCGTTTTTCATGCCAAACGGTGGG
>CM067168.1:55084878-55157378 GCA_034093135.1 Erigeron breviscapus | reverse complement strand
GTCTTATAACGTACTTTAATATTGGAATAAGGAATTTAGCTCAATCTAAAAAAACTTTCGAACTCTGACGTGTATTGCAAAGTTTTAAACCTGAAACTACATCTAGCTAAAAATCCAAACCATAATAATGAACAGGGTAATGGAATGGCTATATCTGGATACATACTTTTGCTGCAACTATTGTTCATAAATGATTCAGTCCTATAAGTTGTTTGTTTGGTCAATTTAGTATATATTTTTTACCTGTAATCAATAAGCTACCCGTTTAGGAACTTAACCACTTTGCATCAGTATGGTTATTTTTTTCCGAACATCCCTTTCTTTTTAATTTTATTTTTTACACCTCTAACACTTTGCCTCCAGTGAGATGGTGCAGAAACCAATAAACTAAAAACATTGAATAACCGTATAAGTGTAATTAAAACTTCTTAATCTTGGTGTCAACATATATTCATCAAGTTTGCTTTTTGATAAATAAATAGAATGTAAGAAACAAAATGTAACAAACCAGATTGTGAGGATGCATTGGCAGACAGGATAGGGTTGGAAAACCTGTCACTTCAGTTTTTTGAAGCCAAAAGAAAAAGGAAAGTTAGGGATCAGATATAAAGCGAATTTAAATTTGGCATAAAAAATAGATTTGGGCATAAAGCGAGATACAGTTAGAAACTTATTTTGCAGATTCTAAGACATCAAATAAATACCTTTCGATACATATCAATGCACATAAGAATAAAATACCTTTATAAATCGAGTAGGTTACAAACAACTATCAAGATCTGTTAACAATAACAATATCAAAAAAATAAATATATTCAGATTTGGATACATATAAAGATACATAAGAAGATAAAATAAAAAGTTATACCATTCCTTCCATATGCCGTTCCTTCTATATGCATTTCAATAAACTGCAAAAGAAATTGATCTAGGAAGATAAAAAATCAAGGTCGGTGGCGGCGGCTCTATTGTTGGCGGCGCGCAACGTAAATCAGGGTGTCGATTGGTGGTGGACTGGTGGCGGCGTAGTCTGTGGGCGGCAGATAGTGGTGGCGGAGTATATTATGGTGGCGAACGGGTGGTGTGGTGTCAAGAAAGGAAGTGCGTGTATAGGGTTTTGAACAGGGGTGAAAATTGTTTGGGGTGTTTTTTGTTTAGATTGTGTATAAGGTTAGAGGAGGACGGGAGTTTTTTTGGGGTTGAAATTGTTAAAAGGGTATTTTAGTCTAACTGTAGAGGTCGGTATAGAGAGATGTATTAAGATGAGGGGCATTTTAGACTTATCAGGTTCTTAATTACTTAAAGCCGGTTCCCTTTATAAGGGATTATAGATATATAGAAGAAAAGTGCGTGTATAGGGTTGTTTCGGGTGTTTTTTGTTTAGATTGTGTATAAGGTTAGAGGAGGACGGGAGTTTTTTTGGGGTTGAAATTGTTAAAAGGGTATTTTAGTCTAACTGTAGAGGTCGGTATAGAGAGATGTATTAAGATGAGGGGCATTTTAGACTTATCAGGTTCTTAATTACTTAAAGCCGGTTCCCTTTATAAGGGATTATAGATAAGTAGAAGACACATTATTGCTTTTTTTGTTGAAAATATGTACCATATAAAACAGAATGAAAGGGAATTGAATAAATAAACAAAAAAATATAAAGAGACACATTATATAAAAAAAAAAAAAAAAAAAAAAAAAAAAAAAAAAAAAAAAAAAAAAAAAAAAAAAAAAAAAAAAAAAAAAAAAAAAAAAAAAAAAAAAAAAAAAAAAAAAAAAAAAAAAAAAAAAAAAAAAAAAAAAAAAAAAAAAAAAAAAAAAAAAAAAAAAAAAAAAAAAAAAAAAAAAAAAAAAAAAAAAAAAAAAAAAAAAAAAAAAAAAAAAAAAAAAAAAAAAAAAAAAAAAAAAAAAAAAAAAAAAAAAAAAAAAAAAAAAAAAAAAAAAAAAAAAAAAAAAAAAAAAAAAAAAAAAAAAAAAAAAAAAAAAAAAAAAAAAAAAAAAAAAAAAAAAAAAAAAAAAAAAAAAAAAAAAAAAAAAAAAAAAAAAAAAAAAAAAAAAAAAAAAAAAAAAAAAAAAAAAAAAAAAAAAAAAAAAAAAAAAAAAAAAAAAAAAAAAAAAAAAAAAAAAAAAAAAAAAAAAAAAAAAAAAAAAAAAAAAAAAAAAAAAAAAAAAAAAAAAAAAAAAAAAAAAAAAAAAAAAAAAAAAAAAAAAAAAAAAAAAAAAAAAAAAAAAAAAAAAAAAAAAAAAAAAAAAAAAAAAAAAAAAAAAAAAAAAAAAAAAAAAAAAAAAAAAAAAAAAAAAAAAAAAAAAAAAAAAAAAAAAAAAAAAAAAAAAAAAAAAAAAAAAAAAAAAAAAAAAAAAAAAAAAAAAAAAAAAAAAAAAAAAAAAAAAAAAAAAAAAAAAAAAAAAAAAAAAAAAAAAAAAAAAAAAAAAAAAAAAAAAAAAAAAAAAAAAAAAAAAAAAAAAAAAAAAAAAAAAAAAAAAAAAAAAAAAAAAAAAAAAAAAAAAAAAAAAAAAAAAAAAAAAAAAAAAAAAAAAAAAAAAAAAAAAAAAAAAAAAAAAAAAAAAAAAAAAAAAAAAAAAAAAAAAAAAAAAAAAAAAAAAAAAAAAAAAAAAAAAAAAAAAAAAAAAAAAAAAAAAAAAAAAAAAAAAAAAAAAAAAAAAAAAAAAAAAAAAAAAAAAAAAAAAAAAAAAAAAAAAAAAAAAAAAAAAAAAAAAAAAAAAAAAAAAAAAAAAAAAAAAAAAAAAAAAAAAAAAAAAAAAAAAAAAAAAAAAAAAAAAAAAAAAAAAAAAAAAAAAAAAAAAAAAAAAAAAAAAAAAAAAAAAAAAAAAAAAAAAAAAAAAAAAAAAAAAAAAAAAAAAAAAAAAAAAAAAAAAAAAAAAAAAAAAAAAAAAAAAAAAAAAAAAAAAAAAAAAAAAAAAAAAAAAAAAAAAAAAAAAAAAAAAAAAAAAAAAAAAAAAAAAAAAAAAAAAAAAAAAAAAAAAAAAAAAAAAAAAAAAAAAAAAAAAAAAAAAAAAAAAAAAAAAAAAAAAAAAAAAAAAAAAAAAAAAAAAAAAAAAAAAAAAAAAAAAAAAAAAAAAAAAAAAAAAAAAAAAAAAAAAAAAAAAAAAAAAAAAAAAAAAAAAAAAAAAAAAAAAAAAAAAAAAAAAAAAAAAAAAAAAAAAAAAAAAAAAAAAAAAAAAAAAAAAAAAAAAAAAAAAAAAAAAAAAAAAAAAAAAAAAAAAAAAAAAAAAAAAAAAAAAAAAAAAAAAAAAAAAAAAAAAAAAAAAAAAAAAAAAAAAAAAAAAAAAAAAAAAAAAAAAAAAAAAAAAAAAAAAAAAAAAAAAAAAAAAAAAAAAAAAAAAAAAAAAAAAAAAAAAAAAAAAAAAAAAAAAAAAAAAAAAAAAAAAAAAAAAAAAAAAAAAAAAAAAAAAAAAAAAAAAAAAAAAAAAAAAAAAAAAAAAAAAAAGTAATAAGTCATGATAAAGTAAGCACGAAGTCATCTAATAGTTCGTGATAATGTAAGCACGAAGACATTAGTAAGTCGTGATGACGTAGCACGAAGGGTCATAAGTTTGTGATGACGTCAGCACGAAGGTCAGAAATCGTGATGACGTCAGCACGAAGCGGTCATAAGTTTGTGATGACGTCAGCACGAAGCGGTCATAAGTTTGTGATGACGTCAGCACGAAGCGGTCATAAGTTTGTGATGACGTCAGCACGAAGCGGTCATAAGTTTGTGATGACGTCAGCACGAAGCGGTCATAAGTTTGTGATGACGTCAGCACGAAGCGGTCATAAGTTTGTGATGACGTCAGCACGAAGCGGTCATAAGTTTGTGATGACGTCAGCACGAAGCGGTCATAAGTTTGTGATGACGTCAGCACGAAGCGGTCATAAGTTTGTGATGACGTCAGCACGAAGCGGTCATAAGTTTGTGATGACGTCAGCACGAAGCGGTCATAAGTTTGTGATGACGTCAGCACGAAGCGGTCATAAGTTTGTGATGACGTCAGCACGAAGCGGTCATAAGTTTGTGATGACGTCAGCACGAAGCGGTCATAAGTTTGTGATGACGTCAGCACGAAGCGGTCATAAGTTTGTGATGACGTCAGCACGAAGCGGTCATAAGTTTGTGATGACGTCAGCACGAAGCGGTCATAAGTTTGTGATGACGTCAGCACGAAGCGGTCATAAGTTTGTGATGACGTCAGCACGAAGCGGTCATAAGTTTGTGATGACGTCAGCACGAAGCGGTCATAAGTTTGTGATGACGTCAGCACGAAGCGGTCATAAGTTTGTGATGACGTCAGCACGAAGCGGTCATAAGTTTGTGATGACGTCAGCACGAAGCGGTCATAAGTTTGTGATGACGTCAGCACGAAGCGGTCATAAGTTTGTGATGACGTCAGCACGAAGCGGTCATAAGTTTGTGATGACGTCAGCACGAAGCGGTCATAAGTTTGTGATGACGTCAGCACGAAGCGGTCATAAGTTTGTGATGACGTCAGCACGAAGCGGTCATAAGTTTGTGATGACGTCAGCACGAAGCGGTCATAAGTTTGTGATGACGTCAGCACGAAGCGGTCATAAGTTTGTGATGACGTCAGCACGAAGCGGTCATAAGTTTGTGATGACGTCAGCACGAAGCGGTCATAAGTTTGTGATGACGTCAGCACGAAGCGGTCATAAGTTTGTGATGACGTCAGCACGAAGCGGTCATAAGTTTGTGATGACGTCAGCACGAAGCGGTCATAAGTTTGTGATGACGTCAGCACGAAGCGGTCATAAGTTTGTGATGACGTCAGCACGAAGCGGTCATAAGTTTGTGATGACGTCAGCACGAAGCGGTCATAAGTTTGTGATGACGTCAGCACGAAGCGGTCATAAGTTTGTGATGACGTCAGCACGAAGCGGTCATAAGTTTGTGATGACGTCAGCACGAAGCGGTCATAAGTTTGTGATGACGTCAGCACGAAGCGGTCATAAGTTTGTGATGACGTCAGCACGAAGCGGTCATAAGTTTGTGATGACGTCAGCACGAAGCGGTCATAAGTTTGTGATGACGTCAGCACGAAGCGGTCATAAGTTTGTGATGACGTCAGCACGAAGCGGTCATAAGTTTGTGATGACGTCAGCACGAAGCGGTCATAAGTTTGTGATGACGTCAGCACGAAGCGGTCATAAGTTTGTGATGACGTCAGCACGAAGCGGTCATAAGTTTGTGATGACGTCAGCACGAAGCGGTCATAAGTTTGTGATGACGTCAGCACGAAGCGGTCATAAGTTTGTGATGACGTCAGCACGAAGCGGTCATAAGTTTGTGATGACGTCAGCACGAAGCGGTCATAAGTTTGTGATGACGTCAGCACGAAGCGGTCATAAGTTTGTGATGACGTCAGCACGAAGCGGTCATAAGTTTGTGATGACGTCAGCACGAAGCGGTCATAAGTTTGTGATGACGTCAGCACGAAGCGGTCATAAGTTTGTGATGACGTCAGCACGAAGCGGTCATAAGTTTGTGATGACGTCAGCACGAAGCGGTCATAAGTTTGTGATGACGTCAGCACGAAGCGGTCATAAGTTTGTGATGACGTCAGCACGAAGCGGTCATAAGTTTGTGATGACGTCAGCACGAAGCGGTCATAAGTTTGTGATGACGTCAGCACGAAGCGGTCATAAGTTTGTGATGACGTCAGCACGAAGCGGTCATAAGTTTGTGATGACGTCAGCACGAAGCGGTCATAAGTTTGTGATGACGTCAGCACGAAGCGGTCATAAGTTTGTGATGACGTCAGCACGAAGCGGTCATAAGTTTGTGATGACGTCAGCACGAAGCGGTCATAAGTTTGTGATGACGTCAGCACGAAGCGGTCATAAGTTTGTGATGACGTCAGCACGAAGCGGTCATAAGTTTGTGATGACGTCAGCACGAAGCGGTCATAAGTTTGTGATGACGTCAGCACGAAGCGGTCATAAGTTTGTGATGACGTCAGCACGAAGCGGTCATAAGTTTGTGATGACGTCAGCACGAAGCGGTCATAAGTTTGTGATGACGTCAGCACGAAGCGGTCATAAGTTTGTGATGACGTCAGCACGAAGCGGTCATAAGTTTGTGATGACGTCAGCACGAAGCGGTCATAAGTTTGTGATGACGTCAGCACGAAGCGGTCATAAGTTTGTGATGACGTCAGCACGAAGCGGTCATAAGTTTGTGATGACGTCAGCACGAAGCGGTCATAAGTTTGTGATGACGTCAGCACGAAGCGGTCATAAGTTTGTGATGACGTCAGCACGAAGCGGTCATAAGTTTGCGATGACGTCAGCACGAAGCGGTCATAAGTTTGTGATGACGTCAGCACGAGTTAAGTTGTGATGACGTCAGCCGTTAATTAAAAAGTTCGGGATGTTACACCCATCAACTCCTAAAATAACTACACTACCCCTTTTACATTAATTATTTTTACAATAATAACCACACCGCCACCACCCGTCACGCCACCACCACTACCAACCACCGCCGCCACCACCACTACCGTCGCATTGCGCGGGTAACATGTTAGTTAAAATAAATAAGAACGTAAAAAATCAAGAATCTAAGATGAATCATCACCATTTAACCCCAACAATACATATGATCGTTGAAGCATTATCATTCCATAAAAGGTATGGTAAATTAAGGCTCTATAAAAACAATTTAAAAATAACAAAAACGAAAAATCTTCTTAGGTATTCAATTAGGAGCATTAATCAAAAGTTCAAAACCTTTGTGCCACTTCTAGTTCAAGTTATTAGTACCATTAAAATTGCCGTCTTTGGACAACTTAAGGCCTCTCCTTATAACCCTTTATTCTTCCCCTCTTCTTCCACTATTCTTCTTGTCACGTCAGCTTTTCTCTCTCCTATAACACTCCAAGAACACCCCCTCCTTATAACCCCCTATTCTTCCATTATTTTATTATTTCATTTTTCTTTTTCAAGAAATTAAATAAACCATATTTTTTATTAATAAAAAACATTACATTACTTAAAAATTAAACATTACATCCCTAAAAACACATTACACTACAAATTATTAAAATTAGAACATTAACCTACAAATTATTAAAACTAGAACATTAACCTACAAATAAAAACTAGAACATTAAACTACCAAATATTAAAACTAGAACATTAACCTACAAATTAATAAAACTAGAACATTAAACTACCAAATATTAAAACTAGAACATTAACCTACAAATTAATAAAACTAGAACATTAACCTACAAATTATTAAAACTAGAACATTAAACTACCAAATATTAAAACTAGAACATTAACCTACAAATTAATAAAACTAGAACATTAACCTACAAATATTAAAACTAGAACATTAACCTACAATATTAAAACTAGAACATTAACCTACAAATATTAAAACTAGAACATTAACCTACAATATTAAAACTAGAACATTAAACTACCAAATATTAAAACTAGAACATTAACCTACAAATTAATAAAACTAGAACATTAACCTACAAATTATTAAAACTAGAACATTAAACTACCAAATATTAAAACTAGAACATTAACCTACAAATTAATAAAACTAGAACATTAACCTACAAATATTAAAACTAGAACATTAACCTACAATATTAAAACTAGAACATTAACCTACAAATATTAAAACTAGAACATTAACCTACAATATTAAAACTAGAACATTAAACTACCAAATATTAAAACTAGAACATTAACCTACAAATTAATAAAACTAGAACATTAAACTACCAAATATTAAAACTAGAACATTAACCTACAAATTAATAAAACTAGAACATTAACCTACAAATTATTAAAACTAGAACATTAAACTACCAAATATTAAAACTAGAACATTAACCTACAAATTAATAAAACTAGAACATTAACCTACAAATATTAAAACTAGAACATTAACCTACAATATTAAAACTAGAACATTAACCTACAAATATTAAAACTAGAACATTAACCTACAATATTAAAACTAGAACATTAAACTACCAAATATTAAAACTAGAACATTAACCTACAAATTAATAAAACTAGAACATTAACCTACAAATTATTAAAACTAGAACATTAAACTACCAAATATTAAAACTAGAACATTAACCTACAAATTAATAAAACTAGAACATTAACCTACAAATATTAAAACTAGAACATTAACCTACAATATTAAAACTAGAACATTAACCTACAAATATTAAAACTAGAACATTAACCTACAATATTAAAACTAGAACATTAAACTACCAAATATTAAAACTAGAACATTAACCTACAAATTAATAAAACTAGAACATTAAACTACCAAATATTAAAACTAGAACATTAACCTACAAATTAATAAAACTAGAACATTAACCTACAAATTATTAAAACTAGAACATTAAACTACCAAATATTAAAACTAGAACATTAACCTACAAATTAATAAAACTAGAACATTAACCTACAAATATTAAAACTAGAACATTAACCTACAATATTAAAACTAGAACATTAACCTACAAATATTAAAACTAGAACATTAACCTACAATATTAAAACTAGAACATTAAACTACCAAATATTAAAACTAGAACATTAACCTACAAATTAATAAAACTAGAACATTAACCTACAAATTATTAAAACTAGAACATTAAACTACCAAATATTAAAACTAGAACATTAACCTACAAATTAATAAAACTAGAACATTAACCTACAAATATTAAAACTAGAACATTAACCTACAATATTAAAACTAGAACATTAACCTACAAATATTAAAACTAGAACATTAACCTACAATATTAAAACTAGAACATTAAACTACCAAATATTAAAACTAGAACATTAACCTACAAATTAATAAAACTAGAACATTAACCTACAAATATTAAAACTAGAACATTAACCTACAATATTAAAACTAGAACATTAACCTACAAATTTTTCAATCCTTTTGCATCAACAACATCTGATCAAGCTTACTCAGCGCCATCTCTGACCCACTCGAACCGCCCCTACTAGAAGTCGCATCTGAACCATTCGACATCCTGCGACTCACATTGCGACCCGGTGGTCTCCTAATCGGGTCGTCTCCAAACAGCTGGTCTAACCTCGCATCCGGCTCCGCCGGCGGATGCATTCCATAGTTGCTTGGTCCATCGTCACCCAAATTAACATACGAGGCTGTCGTATGTTTTACCACACTATCAATCTATCATCTGCACCGCTCTGTCGTCCCTGTTCGTTCAGCTTCTCAAAAATAGCGCCATACTGCTTACAACATTTTTTGATCTTGTTCCATTTGCCTTGCAGTTGACTCTTGTTGCGCGATCCATAAGTTGTCTTATTGTTGAACCACTCGACTACCTTAACCCAGAACATTGACTCGTCTTGGCTGATCCCGATTTGAGAGTCTTGTGACGCGTGTGTCACGCCTCGGATAACAATACTGTGTCCGGAATGGACCACTTCTGCTTGTCTGCCATTTCTTTCCCTTTTTTGGTCATTTTTCTTCTTCGACCTCTTTTTCTTGGTTTCTTTTCTTTTTCTTTTTCTTTTTCTTTTTCTTTTTCTTGGTCCTTCAATTTTCTTTTTCTTTTTCTTTTTCTTTTTCTTTTTCTTTTTCTTGGTCCTTCAATTTTCTTTTTCTTTTTCAATGATTTTTCTTTTTCTTTTTATTTTTCTTGGTCCTTCAATTCTTTATTCTTGACCATTATTTGTTCCTCTTTTTCTTTTTCTTTTTTTTTTCTTTTTCTTTTTCTGTTTTTTCAATTCTTTTATTCTCTTTTCTTTTTCTTTTTCTATTTCTTTTTCTTTTTCTTTTTCTTTTTCTTTTTCTTTTTCTTTTTCTTTTTCTTTTTCTTTTTCTTTTTCTTTTTCTTTTTCTTTTTCTTTTTCTTTTTCTTTTTCTTTATTCTTGACCATTATTTGTTCCTCTTTTTCTTTTTCTTTTTTTTTTCTTTTTCTTTTTCTGTTTTTTCAATTCTTTTATTCTCTTTTCTTTTTCTTTTTCTTTTTCTTTTTCTTTTTCTTTTTCTTTTTCTTTTTCTTTTTCTTTTTCTTTTTCTTTTTCTTTTTCTTTTTCTTTTTCTTTTTCTTTTTCTTTTTCTTTTTCTTTTTCTTTTTCTTTTTCTTTTTCTTTTTCTTTTTCTTTTTCTTTTTCTTTTTCTTTTTCTTTTTCTTTTTCTTTTTCTTTTTCTTTTTCTTTTTCTTTTTCTTTTTCTATTTCTTTTTCTTTTTCTTTTTCTTTTTCTTTTTCTTGGTCCTTCAATTTTCTTTTTCTTTTTCTTTTTCTTTTTCTTTTTCTTTTTCTTGGTCCTTCAATTTTCTTTTTCTTTTTCTTTTTCTTTTTCTTTTTCTTTTTCTTGGTCCTTCAATTTTCTTTTTCTTTTTCTTTTTCTTTTTCTTTTTCTTTTTCTTGGTCCTTCAATTTTCTTTTTCTTTTTCTTTTTCTTTTTCTTTTTCTTTTTCTTATTTCTTTTTCTTTCTTCTTTTTTTTTCTTTCTTTTTCTTCCTTCTCTTCTGTTCTTCCTTTTTTTTCTTTTTCTTTTTCTTTTTCTTGGTTTTTTTCTTTTTCTTTTTCTTTTTCTTTTTCTTTTTCTTTTTCTTTTTCTTTTTCTTTTTCTTTTTCTTTTTCTTTTTCTTTCTTTATTCTTGACCATTATTTGTTCCTCTTTTTCTTTGATTACTTTCTACCTTTCTTTTACTATCATTTTTCTTTTTCTTTTTCTTTGATAGTTATCTTCAACCTACAAAAAATAATAAGTATAACCACACAATGATTCGTTTTTTAGAATTTATGAAATATCCAAAAACTATTAAACAACCAAATAAACATTGTTGGTTATAAGATCCTATATATATAGGTTCTAACAACCCCACACATCCATCAGATTATGTATAAATGATGGTAGTTTGCACTTTGAACTATGACATAGTATACATTTCTCAAATAACTTTACGAAATCAATGGCAGATTAGCCATGATTCCATTTGCTAAGCTTCGAGAAATAAATCACATAATATGTCATTATATATTCATTAACAAAGGGAGCACTAGTATGGCCATGTGCTCGTCATCCCCGATTCATGAACATCTACGAAAGGTTGTCCACGCTTTTGTTGAAGCGTAGCACTTTTAGGGCTTGTTTGGTTACAAAAAACACCCTTTGTTTTCCATTTTTGTTTTCAAGAAAACATGAAAAATATAAAACGCATTCTAATCATAGTTTTCTAAGAATATTTTCCAATAAAACAGAAAACAATGTTTTCCATTTTTCAATGGAAAACTTGAAAACATTTTTTTCTTGTTTTCTATTTTCCATTTCCCCCTCCCTTTCCCTCACATCTCTAACATGTTTTCTAGTTTTCTAATTAGAATACGTTTTCAAAAATTTTATTTGTTTTCTAGAAAATAAAAACCTTTTTATTTTCTAGAAAATTAGAAATGAAAATTTTGAAAACATTTTCAACAACCAAACAGACCATTAATGTCTAGTTATCCACTGTTATTATATTCACCTGCAGACATTGACCTTCCTATAAACTATTATTATAATGTCACATCTATAAACGATTCGGTTAAAGATCACCAGTCCTATCACTAAGACTAGTTATTTTATATACTACGAAGTAAAATAGTTAAAAGGAAAATGATTAATCCTCTTAAACATTAGCCTAAAAATCAACGTAAAATCATATGGATGTGACAATGTGGATTTCACTTAATTTTTTTCTTTATCTTATACTTTGATTTTTCACATGTTATCATCATATGAATTAAAAAAAAATTAGATTTATAAACTACGAGAATTAATCATTATCCATAATTAAAACTATCTTTAGGATTTGGTAAAACAAAAGAAATTGCAATGATGGTTACTAAAGTTTATATGATATAGATGTAAAAAGGAATAATGATTTGGAAATCAAACAATGGTGAGACCCACCGCATGGAGCTTTTAACGATATTAATTTTGTCTTCGTATAACACGTTTCCTTGCTTCCGGCCCCTTCCCTTTTGCGTCCGTACTAACAAGGAGCGTCTACTAGTGTTTTTTCATTTTTTAAAGAATATTTATTTGGTATATAAAAGTTATAATAAAGTAATACTAGTATTTATTATTTTGGTAAGTAAATGTACTGTTGTCACACATTTAAATAGAGGAAAAATTCTTCAAATACTAAATTTTTATACATAAAAAACATGAAGTCCCCATCATTTATTCATTATATAAAAAATTAAAAAATTAGTATTTGAGTTGTTTTTCACCCAACTTGAGTATGTGATAACACTATATTCACTTTTCTCTTATTATTTTACTAATACTATTATACTAAAAGTATAGATATTAAAAAAGGAAGATTGATTTGAATTTTATTTTATATAAAATGATGTCACATACATTGATAAAAATGGCTTAAAACTTATTATTGAATTAGTTTTTTTTAACAGCGAGTTAGTAGTTAGTAGTTAGCATTCGAGACACCACAGTGACATCCAATTAGTCAGTATTTTTATTAGTTAGTTTTCTCATATTGCAAGGTTAGTATATCGTTAACGTGACAATGTGACACCAATAAACTATGATTTTGTAACGCTGCTTTGGAGATAGTGTTACTTTACTTTCTCACAAACTTTTGGATGCATAATCATATCTATTATTGTTGTTAACTACTTAACTCTGACCTTTTATCCCAATTAATGTTTGGATAAAAATCCTGTCGGTCATCATTCCATTTCGAGGACTTACAGAAATACCTCGGACGGTGCCACAATCTGTTCGACGTACAACAATGTGTTGAACTACTTCAACAAGTCTGCGCGTGAGGTATCCTGCATCTGATGTTCGGATAGCGGTATCCACAACTCCTTTACGGGCTCCATAGCAAGAAATAATATATTCTGTTAAAGAGAGTCCTTCGCGTAAATTGCTTTGAATGAGTAAATCAATCATTTGACCTTGGGGATCCGACATTAATCCTCTCATACCTACTAATTGATGTACGTGAGATGCATTTCCTCTGGCTCCCGAAAAAGACATTATATGGACTGGATTAAAAGGATCGGTCATCCGAAAATTAGGATTCATTTCTTGTCGCAAATATTCACTTGTGGCATACCAGATCTCGATCGATTGACGTAATTTTTCTACGGCGTGTACATTTCCATAATGATGGTGTTTTTCCAAAATAAAACTTTGTTGTTCAGCGTCTTGAGATACTGATACAAGCTCTTCCCTTCTGAATCAGATAGATTCATATCTGATGGTAACTACTAATTTTAATAAGTTATATATAAAACAAAATGTTGCATGTCATTTTTATAAATAAAATGTCTAATTCCTTCATTTCAAAATTTTAAAATTCACTTCGACGCCCATTGTATGCTAGTATGCTACGACCCATGAAAGTATTTATTGTGACTTTGCACGCTTGAAAATAAATACATTTTTTTTCAATATCACGGGATAAAAACAGACTTGGTCAATTAGTCATATCACAAAATATACACAAATTTATACACCGGGTGTGTTTGTGAATGAGGAAAATAACAATAGTAATTTAAAGCAAGCCTAAAGCCCTAAAGTAACTTGTACCTCTTTGGTTCTATTAAGTATTAACATCCGTGATATTGAAATTGTTAAACCATAGAAGAGTCAAACCAATAGATAATGGTTGGTGTTATCTGCAGTATAATTACAATTACCATTATAATACAAAATCGTAGCAGCGACAGTACGCAATATGCAAGGTGACATGACGACGTTAATTTCAAATCAAAAACTTTGACAAAACTATGTTACGGCCATGTCAAGGTGTGTAATACTAAACATTGTACACGCACGATGTACAGTAGTAGATGAGTTCTGAAAAATCTTAAAATTCAGGTGTAAATTAAGTTAAAAAGTTAAATTTGTAAACTTCAGTTAATACATACGACAACGAGTGTTGGTGGTTGGGCTTCAACGGGTATCAATTTAAGTATTATTATTGGAAGATGTTAAAGACTACACTTAATGTGTATAATTATACGAGATGTATTCATTTAAAAACAAGGGTTTTTGTGAAAACCAGGAAACTAATCTAGACCATTGGATCATATGTAATCTAAGGCCAGGATCATTTTACAAAAACAAACACGGAGGGGCAGAAAGGTCATTTTATACGAACTATATAAACCAAAAAAGAACCCCACTCCTCCTTCCATTCGCGTTTCCATCCGGCGACCAAAACCCTAACCTCGCCGGAAACCACTGCCGGACGTCCTCTTTGGCAAACTCCACGCCGTCATCGACGTCGGTAATCAACGTCAAACACTCTCCACGACGTCATCTTCATCTTCCTTCGATCTATTTTGTTCGATTCATATTGTTAATCGTCGCCGGAAAATTCAACTTCAATTAACCTTGCCGCTGTCATTTAAATCAGTAACTAATTCCGAATTGTTAATCAATGGAGGAAGACGATGTGATAAGCGATGAGGAACTCGAAGAAATAGCAAAAAGTAAGTGAATCTGAAACACAAGCTCTTTGTACCTGTTTATAGATTCAGTTTATAGAATCTCAAAATTGATGATCAATCTGAATCACTAGGTGTTTGTTTCGCTTAATTACAGTTAGATTTCATGTAATTTTGATAATTTGTAGGTTTGATTCAAACTGTTTGAAACTCGATATGCTTTGAATATGAAACACAAGGTGTTTATATGTTTCTGTTGATTAATTATAGTTAGATTTCATGTAATTGTGATTATTTGTAGGTTTGATTCAAAATGTTTGATACTCGATATGCTTAGAATGTGTTTGTATTATTGCATTCATGATGCTGGCTTAGAAGATTCCACTTCGAGCAGAGTCTTTCTAGTACATGAGTATATATGTAATGGAAATTTCCGTACTCATCTCTCAGGTTAGTCCGCTGATAACGAAATGATAATCAATATATTATATATGATTTGGGAAATTGTACCCAAAATAGTCCTTTTAGCCAATTATAAGATTATATCACGGAGTATTAGGAAACATACTCTGTCTCTTACAATAAGCATTTGAGGTATTAGCTTAAAATTAGAACGTTGGTATTGAAATTATGCTTCTCTTACGTCCAATTGTTTTTGTTTAACTTGGTTAGGTTTCAAGATCAGGATCCTAGGCTGTATCATATTGACCATTTTAGCAATTTCATTTATTTTTTTTGCGATGATATTTGCAGAGTGCTCTCCAAATCAGATTTTCAAATGGTCAGATCGCTTAGCAGTTCTGATTGGAATTGCCAAGGCAGTACTTTTTCTGCATACTGGTGTAATTCCTGCTTCTTCAAGCAATCGATTAAGGACAAATAATATATTGCTTGATGAGCATCGTATTGCAAAGCTAAGTGACTATGGAATGTCCATTATCACCGAAGATATAGAACAACTTGAGGTTATTTATCTCTAATCTTCATTCTTTCTCTTTAATTGTTGGCTTTCGTGACTTAGATTATATTTGTGATATAGGCAAAGGGTGACGGTCCAAAGGCAAAGGGAGACGGTCCTAAATCATGGTAATGAACCAGTTCTTGGTTGTCATGTCTTATAGTACTGTGGGCCTGTAGGATGGAAAAATAGGCAATTTGGGCGGGTTGGGTAAGTGGTTAAATCATGTAACTTACATATACATATGATTACAACGTTAATGTACACATTTAAGAGGGAAAATAAAAAGAGCAACATTGAAGGTTTTATGCATTTGAATACATTTTTGGATGAATTTTAAGACAACATAATTGCTTCTGCAGGGCCTATTGGTGATCGAACAATCAAAATATGGGTCCATCCAAGTAGCGAATGACATTTATAACTTGTTCCTATTTAGTATCCTGTGCTACCTCGTAATTCGAGATTTTATCAGTGAACATAACTGTATTCTCTAAAACATGTGACATATTTGTACAGGTTGAGTTAGTTGTGTGAAAACACTATTCAAAATTCTTTCTCGGCTTTAACACGAAATAACTAAACTGATATTCCATACAAAACCTAGCCAATTACAATAATTCCGACCTAAATAAGGTTCATTAAACTAATCAAGCACTAATTTCTTATAACATACAGATCTAAATAACAGAATTAACTAACAACACACATATACAGTATAATTCCAGTCAACAAATACAAAATGATGTCAGAAATATAACTAAAAATGCAGAAAAATAACCTAAAAAAAGATTAAACCTAAATTAATAAAATAAAAAATAAAATAGTAAGAAATTATACCAGATTCAACAGAAGATTTGATGGAGATAATCTCCGGTTTAACCGTCATAGATCTTTTTTTATTAGGAATGGAAGATTGAGACAATTTCACCATTTTTAGACGTGAAAAACGAGATTAGAATCTATTAAACTCGATTAATCGAGAATTAGGAATGATAATACACGGCGGCCGGAAAAAAACGTGGCCGGAGAAGAATTGAGGACGGAGAAACAGGGAGAGCGAGAGAGAATTAGGGTGAAAGTTGGTGGAGAACGAGATTAGAATCGATTAAACTCGATTAATCGAGAAGTAGGAATGATAATACAAGCCGCCGGAGAAAAGACGGCGACCGGAGAAGAAATTCCGGTCCGAGAAAGAGGGAGGCTAGAGAGAATTAGGGTTACAAAATTTCAGATGTGAGAAATATGTGAGAAAGATGTGAAACACTTTGTGTTTTGGAGGTTTTGTTCAAGTGGTAAAATGACGGATATACCCTTCCGTGTTTAAAATTGTATGTAGGGAGTAACTTTCAATCTGGACCATAGATCATGATAGATGGATGGCTAGGATGAGTTTCTTGGTTTTCACGAAAGATAAAGTTTGCAAATGATCTTTTCTCTAAGCTATTGATATAAAGGTATATTATGAGAAAAGATCATTTGCAAACTTTATCTTTCGTGAAAACCAAGAAACTCATCCTAGCCATCCATCTATCATGATCTATGGTCCAGATTGAAAGTTACTCCCTACATACAATTTTAAACACGGAAGGGTATATCCGTCATTTTACCACTTGAACAAAACCTCCAAAACACAAAGTGTTTCACATCTTTCTCACATATTTCTCACATCTGAAATTTTGTAACCCTAATTCTCTCTAGCCTCCCTCTTTCTCGGACCGGAATTTCTTCTCCGGTCGCCGTCTTTTCTCCGGCGGCTTGTATTATCATTCCTACTTCTCGATTAATCGAGTTTAATAGATTCTAATCTCGTTTTTCACGTCTAAAAATGGTGAAATTGTCTCAATCTTCCATTCCTAATAAAAAAAGATCTATGACGGTTAAACCGGAGATTATCTCCATCAAATCTTCTGTTGAATCTGGTATAATTTCTTACTATTTTATTTTTTATTTTATTAATTTAGGTTTAATCTTTTTTTAGGTTATTTTTCTGCATTTTTAGTTATATTTCTGACATCATTTTGTATTTGTTGACTGGAATTATACTGTATATGTGTGTTGTTAGTTAATTCTGTTATTTAGATCTGTATGTTATAAGAAATTAGTGCTTGATTAGTTTAATGAACCTTATTTAGGTCGGAATTATTGTAATTGGCTAGGTTTTGTATGGAATATCAGTTTAGTTATTTCGTGTTAAAGCCGAGAAAGAATTTTGAATAGTGTTTTCACACAACTAACTCAACCTGTACAAATATGTCACATGTTTTAGAGAATACAGTTATGTTCACTGATAAAATCTCGAATTACGAGGTAGCACAGGATACTAAATAGGAACAAGTTATAAATGTCATTCGCTACTTGGATGGACCCATATTTTGATTGTTCGATCACCAATAGGCCCTGCAGAAGCAATTATGTTGTCTTTCGGGTGGCAATTTACAGAAATAACTGTATCAGTATGGCCTTCTGTATCAGTATGAACCACTGACTATGTATTTGCCATTTGTCAAGGTCTTTCGGGTGGCAATTTACAGAAATAACTGTATCAGTATGGCCTTCTGTATCAGTATGAACCACTGACTATGTATTTGCCATTTGTCAAGGAAAACGTAGGAGTTATGCAATAGGTTTTGTTCACATGACCTGTATATATCTTCAAGAACTTTCCAGTCGAGTAGTTCCAAATCTTCTGCATTCATGATAATAGAACACTAAAGTCAGGAGCTGAAGTCACTCAAATCACACACTTACGAACTTTTCATTATTCAATAAGTTAATGATATTTCATTTTTCGACAGAAACAGTTCTGGTTTTTGATACTTGAGACAGCCAGAAATATTAGAAGTTAAGATAGAGATAAAGAATAGCTGAAACACTAGACTTAATAAACATGAAATCATCTACAAACTGGTCCTGTATCCTACAACTTTGATTTTTGATACTCGAGGTAGGGGGCTGGTTACAACTTACAACTTTAAATTGCCTCTGTATGAATTACTTTAAAACATTAGCATTCGTAAATTCTCTTGCATATTTGCATCTTGTTTAAAATGTGTATTGGCATTGTATGAATTACTTTAAAACGCAGGACAATGTGTTTTGGAATTTACACACCTTGTGTATGGCTTTTTTATGGATTATCGAAACAAAAACACAATGTGTTCTTGATTTGAAACACCTTGTGTATGGCCATTGTAAGAACTATCGAATTCAAAACACAATGTGTTCTGAATTAGAAACACCTTGTGTGTGGCCATTGCAAGAAATACTCTAAACCGAAACAAAGTGTGTTTCGTATTAAAACACCTTGCGTATTGGGCCTTTGGCCCACTATAGCATTTAACCTCCAATACATATATGTAAGAACTGTGTTTTTTGTTAATTTGAATAGTTTGTTGCGTAATTTTTATGTCTTTTGTTTGGTTATTATTTTTTTCAGACGAAACAAGTCATAAACCACATTCTAAAAGACTCAAGAAAACCGATGTTGAAGGGAAGGGTTCTCCGGCTGGTGGGGGGCCTGCGGTTGGATTGTTGAGCGATGGTACGAATGAGCAGCAGAATCAGCAGTTAGAGCAGTCTGCACAGGAACAACAACAACAACAACAGCAGCAGCAGCAACTTCAGTTGCAGCTTTTGGAACCTATCAATAGCATTGGAAATCTCGGGTAGCGTTTTACTTTACTAATTGTTTGTTATATATGTGAATAGATTGATTTGTTGGTTGTGTTTGGATGCTTCTGCAAATTATGTTTCATGTTTTCGATTCTAAACTAGTTAATTAGATATCAGATTTAGCACGCACTCCATCTTACAAGTAAATAGTTATCTGGTTTGTCATGAATCTGATGTGGTTGGATGCTTCTGCAAATTATGTTTCATGTTTCATGTGTTTGGATGCTTCTGCAAATTCGTTTTGATGGCGCTCTGAATGTGGATGTGACTGAGTTTCAGACCAATTTAGTGCCATAGCCAAGAATTCATTTTATGCTTTAATCGTATGCTCCTGTGATATCAGCTGAGAAAGCATACCATGAACAATTATCTGTTGCTGAAATCACAAACAGTGCTTTTGAACCCGCCTCTATGATGGCCAAATGTAAGCGAGAAGGATTGCTACTCCAGTGGAATGGGAAGCCAGGTAATAAGTTCACAAGCTTGGATATCTTATTTATACATAACTGGTCCATTATATAGAATTATATGTATATTTAGTGTGTTAAGTTATTTGGTCTAGTGGTATCTGGGTGAGATGTACTATCCAGAATTACAGGTTGTGTGGACTAATTACTTTATATTTCAACCAGTTAATATCACTTTGAGATATTTGGCAATTGGCATTATGTTTATGTACGTGTAATTCGACATTCTGTTACTCTACCGAAATAATTTAGTTAAATCCATCACGGAGTTCCAATGCAGGCTTGCTGGTGATTGTATATTTCATGACAGGGCTTACACTAACAGCTCAGTCATTTTTCCTAACCGCACTAATAGTCTCTCTGTGCATTATTACGGCTCAGGTAAGCCACTTTACTATGTTCATATTGATACCAGATGGTTTTTTGAAGTTGATTATGGCATACGTATAATTACAATGGTAGGGACTTGGACTCGCTATTGGTGCTGCAATGATTAATTTAAATAAGGCTACAACTTTGGCTTCTGTAACTGTAATGGCTTTCATGCTGGCAGGTGGTTTTTTCGTGAAGGTAAAATAGTAATGGTTCAAATATGATGTAGATATTCATCTGGTCAGTACATAATTCTCAGTTACATTCCTATAATACACTATTCTTTGTGCAGAACGTTCCAATATTCTCAGTTACATTCCTATAGTGTTTAGGAGCATTTAAGGTAATGTTTACCTAATGCACATTTTGCCTTCTTAATTATATATACAGCTAACCTTCTACTGAACAGTCTAACCATTACAAAGTAAGAAAGATTGCTTATGGTGCAGCTAACCTTCTTAAATAATAAATGTATGCGTACTTATGTTGCCAATTTCTTGTAATACATATATTGAATTATTGATCACAGATGGACTGCAATTACTCAGCTTGCTCACCATGGGATGATCTTTGTGCCAATTGGATATACTTTTAGAGCTGACATGTTTGAAATGGAGAAGGCGAAAGGTGGAAGTCCATACGGTGCAGGTACTTATGCAGGGGATGGGTCTAGACAACCATCTGAGCTCGATTTGCAGCAAGCTTTACATCAGGGTAAACACATTGCTACCATCTCCAAGAAACTCAAGGGAAGCCCGTGATGTGCATCTAACTCACTGAAACAATGTCAACCTAGATACAATTAGGTTACCTGTTACTAACTTGTGGTTGTATGAAACACATTGTTTTGATATATATGAAATTTGCTCTTTTGCTATTTGTGTATTTATTTGTATTATGAGATTAACTGTTATTTAATGTGTGGATATTAGTAATTTTATAAATAATTTTTTTTTTCATGACACGCAAAAAAGGTGTCATAAAATAGTGTCATAAAATAAAAGTGTCATAAAAGTGTGTCGTAAAAGAGTGTCATAAAAGCTTTAGGGTATGGCCATTTTATGAGTTCTCGAAACCAAAACACAATGTGTTTTGGATTTGAAACATCTTGTGTATGGCCATTTTATGAATTCTCGAAACCAAAACACAATGTGTTTTCGATTTGAAACATCTTGTGTATGGCCATTTTATGAATTCTCGAAACCAAAACACAATGTGTTTTGGATTTGAAACATCTTGTGTATAGCCATTTATGAATTCTCGAAACCAAAACACAATGTGTTTTGGATTTGAAACATCTTGTGTATGGCCATTTATGAATTCTCGAAACCAAAACACAATGTGTTTTAGACTTGAAACATCTTGTGTATGGCCATTTTATGAATTCTCGAAACCAAAACACAATGTGTTTTGGATTTGAAACATCTTGTGTATGGCCATTTTATGAATTCTCGAAACCAAAACACAATGTGTTTTCGATTTGAAACATCTTGTGTATGGCCATTTATGAATTCTCGAAACCAAAACACAATGTGTTTTGGATTTGAAACATCTTGTGTATGGCCATTTATGAATTCTCGAAACCAAAACACAATGTGTTTTGGATTTGAAACATCTTGTGTATGGCCATTTTATGAATTCTCGAAACCAAAACACAATGTGTTTTGGATTTGAAACATCTTGTGTATGGCCATTTTATGAATTCTCGAAACCAAAACACAATGTGTTTTGGATTTGAAACATCTTGTGTATGGCCATTTTATGAATTCTCGAAACCAAAACACAATGTGTTTTGGATTTGAAACATCTTGTGTATGGCCATTGCAGGAACTACCTGAACCGAAACACAATGTGTTTCGTATTAGAAACACCTTGCGTATTGGGCCTTTGGCCCACTCTAGCATTTTAATCTCCATCAAATGTGTAATCTTCATCAGATATGTAAAGACTATTGGGCCTTTGGCCCATATATTTTAGCCATTAGGGTTTAGATTTTTTCCAGGGTAGCTAACCCTCGACCTTCAGACCGTAAACCCTAGAGCGGGAACCCTCATCCTCTTTAGGTTTTTAGGGTTTAGCATTTAGGGTTTAGCATTTAGGGTTTAGGGTTTGGGGTTTTAGAATGCAGCTTTCCCCTCGGATTAACAATTAAGCTTTAGGGTTTAGGGTTTGAAGTCGTAGGGTTAGCCGTTAGGCTATCCCTCGGGCGTCAAACCCTAAACCCTAGAGTGGGAACCCTCATCCTCTTTAGGTTTTTAAGGTTTAGATTTAGGGTTTAGGGTTTAGATTTTCCAGGGTTTTTAAAATGTAGTTTTCCCCTCGGATTAGCAATTAAGCTTGAAGTTGTAGGGTTAGCCGTTAGGCTAACCCTACAACTTAAAACCCTAAACCCTAAAGCGTACCGTATACATCCGTCCCCGTACTACATCCCGCTCTAGGGTTTAGGGTTTGAAGGTCGAGGGTTAGCCGGCTTCAAACCCTAAACCCTATAGTGGGAACCCTCATCCTTTTTAGGTTTTTAGGGTTTAGATTTAGGGTTTAGGGTTTAGCATTTAGGGTTTAGATTTTAGGGTTTTAGAATGCAGCTTTCCCCTCGGATTAGCAATTAACGGCTAACCCTACGACTTCAAACCCTAAACCCTAAAGCGTTCCGTGTACCCGCTCTGGGGTTTAGGGTTTGAAGGTCGAGGGTTAGCCGATAGGCTAACCCTAGGGCTTCAAACCATAAACCCTAGAGTGGGAACCCTCTTCCTTTTTGGATTAGAAACACCTTGTGTATGGCTACTGTATGAATACTGGAAACCGAAACACAATGTGTTTTGGATTAGAAACATCTTGTGTATGGCCATTGTAGGAACTACTCGAAACCGAAGCACAATGTGTTTTGGATTAGAAACACCTTGTGTATGGCCATTGTATGAATACTCGAAACTGAAACACAATGTGTTTTGGATTAGAAACACCTTGTGTATGGCCATTGTAGGAACTACTCGAAACCGAAACACAATGTGTTTTGGATTAGAAACACCTTGTGTATGGCCACTGTAGGAACTACTCGAAACCAAAACACAATGTGTTTTGTATTAGAAACACCTTGCGTATGGCCATTGTAGGAATTATTATGGCCTTTGAAAACATACTTTACCTTTAATCTTCATCAAATCTGTAATTGATTTCAAACCATAAACCCTTAAGCGTACCGTGTACCCGCTCTAGGGTTTAGGGTTTGAAGGTCGAGGCCCGAGGGTTAGCCTGCAGTATATGGATGGATGGATAATGTTTTGGGGGAGAATTATTCGTTTGATGCAGCAGTCATGTTAGCAAATCTAGCAAAATATTGCGTTGAAAACGATCCTTTGTTAAGGCCAAATGCTGGAGAAGTAGTGCAAAAGTTGTCGAAACTAGTGGCAAAGTTGTCAGAAGAGGAGCAGTTCACTGTAGGTGAAAGTTCTTGTAAACCTCTTGTTGTTAAGCCCATCTGTGTTTAACAGATAAGTGTATAGTATGTTTATTGCTTTAAGTGCAGTTTTCTGGTTTTCTTAATATATTTTTTTTTAGGCAGATTGCGTAAAATAAGTCGTCTTTATACATCCCGTATCATTTTTGAACAAGATGGTTGGTAATTTGAGTTCCATTCGAAATTTCTTGGTTGTTAACATCATTATGTGTACCTATAGCCTGTGTTAGCTGAATAGCTTCTGTTCTGCATCAAATATATGGATATATTCGTTGCAAATTTCCAAACGTACCAAAGAATTCATAAACAATGTGTAATTTACAGTAAGATTTGTTACAAGAACGTTAAAGAAAGCACAATGATTAGAGATTTATAGCTGTTTACACATCTAATTATGTGCATAAAGTATGAATGAATCTTCCTCTCGAGTGTATCTATAAATCTATAATTACTACTAACTTGTTAATGAGATCTTGTAATTAAGATGCGCCATCTGATCTCTGTTCAGAATCAGCTGTGGCCTGTACTTGAGCTGAATACTGCAGGTTCCAGAGTACATCTTCAAACGACGGCCGGTTTCCTGCATCAGCTGAGATGCACTTGTTCGTGATTGATATCACAATCGATAATGATTCTTGCGAGGAAGTTGTTAAGACTCTGGATCAACAATTCTTTGCCTACCATCTTGGCTTCCAAAAGATTTCTGTTGCATAAACGACAAAATATTGATATTTATGAATAACTTTTTAAGGAAAGCTTAATCTTTGTGAATCTTTTTCAAAAAAACCCTAGCAATGAGATATAGTTTACCATTTCATTAAGCAGAAACGCTTCAACTTTCCCTGTTACAATCGGGCCTACAAGTGTTTCGAGCAATATGAACCCGAAATCGTATACATCATCAGCCAACTACTTCATATGCCTGCAACATTTTAACTCCATCAATAAAAATAATATTTACACAGCCGTAAACATATTTGATAGAGGTGGTCAGTTCAAATGTATATAGAAATGGGTAGCCTTGGTTTATATTTATCTCTAATGGTTAAGTTGAGATATTTAATTAAAAAGGAAACATGTCAAACAAGTTAAAATTCATCCAAAAATGTATTCAAATGCATAAAACCTTCAATGTTGCTCTTTTTATTTTCCCTCTTAAATGTGTACATTAACGTTGTAATCATATGTATATGTAAGTTACATGATTTAACCACTTACCCAACCCGCCCAAATTGCCTATTTTTCCATCCTACAGGCCCACAGTACTATAAGACATGACAACCAAGAACTGGTTCATTACCATGATTTAGGACCGTCTCCCTTTGCCTTTGGACCGTCACCCTTTGCCTATATCACAAATATAATCTAAGTCACGAAAGCCAACAATTAAAGAGAAAGAATGAAGATTAGAGATAAATAACCTCAAGTTGTTCTATATCTTCGGTGATAATGGACATTCCATAGTCACTTAGCTTTGCAATACGATGCTCATCAAGCAATATATTATTTGTCCTTAATCGATTGCTTGAAGAAGCAGGAATTACACCAGTATGCAGAAAAAGTACTGCCTTGGCAATTCCAATCAGAACTGCTAAGCGATCTGACCATTTGAAAATCTGATTTGGAGAGCACTCTGCAAATATCATCGCAAAAAAAATAAATGAAATTGCTAAAATGGTCAATATGATACAGCCTAGGATCCTGATCTTGAAACCTAACCAAGTTAAACAAAAACAATTGGACGTAAGAGAAGCATAATTTCAATACCAACGTTCTAATTTTAAGCTAATACCTCAAATGCTTATTGTAAGAGACAGAGTATGTTTCCTAATACTCCGTGATATAATCTTATAATTGGCTAAAAGGACTATTTTGGGTACAATTTCCCAAATCATATATAATATATTGATTATCATTTCGTTATCAGCGGACTAACCTGAGAGATGAGTACGGAAATTTCCATTACATATATACTCATGTACTAGAAAGACTCTGCTCGAAGTGGAATCTTCTAAGCCAGCATCATGAATGCAATAATACAAACACATTCTAAGCATATCGAGTATCAAACATTTTGAATCAAACCTACAAATAATCACAATTACATGAAATCTAACTATAATTAATCAACAGAAACATATAAACACCTTGTGTTTCATATTCAAAGCATATCGAGTTTCAAACAGTTTGAATCAAACCTACAAATTATCAAAATTACATGAAATCTAACTGTAATTAAGCGAAACAAACACCTAGTGATTCAGATTGATCATCAATTTTGAGATTCTATAAACTGAATCTATAAACAGGTACAAAGAGCTTGTGTTTCAGATTCACTTACTTTTTGCTATTTCTTCGAGTTCCTCATCGCTTATCACATCGTCTTCCTCCATTGATTAACAATTCGGAATTAGTTACTGATTTAAATGACAGCGGCAAGGTTAATTGAAGTTGAATTTTCCGGCGACGATTAACAATATGAATCGAACAAAATAGATCGAAGGAAGATGAAGATGACGTCGTGGAGAGTGTTTGACGTTGATTACCGACGTCGATGACGGCGTGGAGTTTGCCAAAGAGGACGTCCGGCAGTGGTTTCCGGCGAGGTTAGGGTTTTGGTCGCCGGATGGAAACGCGAATGGAAGGAGGAGTGGGGTTCTTTTTTGGTTTATATAGTTCGTATAAAATGACCTTTCTGCCCCTCCGTGTTTGTTTTTGTAAAATGATCCTGGCCTTAGATTACATATGATCCAATGGTCTAGATTAGTTTCCTGGTTTTCACAAAAACCCTTGTTTTTAAATGAATACATCTCCAATAGCTTACCCTTAAATTTTAAGGTAATTTTATAACTATTTAATGCATTTTAAATATAATCCTTAGGGCTTTGTTAGCAAAACCCATTGTGATGACAAAAATGGATATGATCAAAAATAATTAAGTAGTCAGATAAATGGGTAATCTAGTAAATTTGTATATTTAGAATCAAAATGTTAAAACATACTCCAAATATACAGTTTAGATATAAATAAATAATACATCTCATCACTTATAATAGATTTGATAAAAGAAAAAAAAAAGGGGTAATGGAGGGAACCCTAACCCCAGTACCACAACTGGATACCCATCGACTCACCCCGTATGAGACATATGATGCCGGTAAAATACCTCCATCCTAATCCCCACATGATCTGGGCACTCCGAATGATCGAACTCGCGTATTTAAACTTCACATGTGGCTAGACTTAATTGGTAACGGGTACCTTAAAAGAATTAATTTTTGTGCCAAGTGGAGATCGAACCTGAGACCTTAAGGTCATCAAGTGTTTTCCTTACCACTAGGCTAACTCCTTGTTGGTAGATTTGATCAAAAATATGATGAAATACAACTTGTTTTCGACAAACTATGATCAAACTATGTTTAACATTACTCTTATAAATGAAATAATGGTAGTATGTTATTTATATCAATAAAAAACATTTTTGGATAAAACTTTAAGAGATATAAGACTCGTTCTGGTAATAATGTCATTGGTAAGTAGTATAAAATACATTCTTTTCACTTGTGTTATGTCTTATGATAAAATAAATAAAAATATTTGGGGTTATTAACAATTTTTCTCACGAAAATAATAATGTAATTATTTTTTTTAATTTATGTCCATCATTATCATTTCATATATTTTTAAAAATACATATAATTTACCAAAATATATGACTACTAGCTTTCCGTTACAGCTACTAGTCATCACTCATCACAAGCCACCAATTAATTTTGTCAAACATACCCAAAATATTAAATTTTTATACCTGTAATTCAAGGTCTTGATGTATTATTTGTCACATGGACCCACAACTAATATTCAAAAATCCATTACAAAACAAAAGGCCTGTGGAGGACGTTACATTAAAACACACACACAAAATAATTGTATGTATTAGATTTCCTTCACCTCACACGTAAAATTCGCCATCCCCTTGGACAAAAAAATCTCATTCTTATATTCTCCATTTCTTTCTTTTTATCATTTGTTTCGAAAATTTTCATTTCATTTCATTTTCATTTCATTTCATTTCATTTCATTTCATTTCATTTCATTTCATTTCATTTCATTTCATTTCATTTCATTTCATTTCATTTCATTTCATTTCATTTCATTTCATTTCATTTCATTTCATTTCATTTCATTTCTTTTCATTTCATTTCATTTTCAAATATATATATCATAAATAGGAGACAATATATATCATACATCTTGCTTTTAATATATGGCTTAAATCTGCAACATTCTTCATTCTTTCATTGTTTTCCTCTGAATAAACGTCTCATATGAAGAATTACAACGTGTTAGAGGAAACAATGGACGACGAAATGGATTTGTTTGTAGACGAGATTGGTTCGCTTTTGTCCGATGATGATTATATTTTTGTTGATGAGAATTACGAGTTTGATGCATGCCAGTTTTATGATTTTAATAAAGATGAGACACATTCTGAAGCTGATGAAGCTGATACATGGTTTTGTTATGCACATGAATATCCACCTTCTCGTAAGTTTTTTTTTTAATGTCATTTGTTTGTTATGTGTTTTTAAAATGATGTAACAATGTGGGTCATGTTTATTGTTGTTAGACTTGTCTAAATTGGTTTTTGACAGGTTAGTGAAAATGATATTATATAATATAATAATATGTGTTTGAAATGAGTTTTATGAATAATACTATAATGTAAATAATTTTAAAGTCTACTTTTGATTATTTTTCAAGTAAATTAAACAAAACAAAAACAATGAGATGATCAACAATGTACAAGAATTACTAGAGGTTTTAGTCAAAATATGGAGGCCCTGCAAAATTTAGGCAATATGCAGTCGAATCACTTGCATACCCTTAAAGACGACCCTGGTTTTATAAACTGATTTATATTTATATATTTGAGATTTACGATCCGAGAATAGAATTGTTTTCTTTTTTTAGGAATGCCAACATTTAAAAAATTATTTGATTTCTCTAGTTTAGATAGTCTGCAGAATTTATATGAAAGGAAGAATTTTCATTGGTGTTTAATTTCCATATATTTGATTTCGCTAATCTGCGTATATAATTTGATCTGGATGTTTCAGCCTTTGTAGTGAAGCTAAAAATGATGAAGGCGGCAAAAACCATGTCGATGAAAGGTTATAAAACCAGCTCCACAAAGAAAGAAACTCATAAAAAGACTAGTACTTCCAGCACTTCATCCAGCATTTCAGACGGCGACATTGATCATAAAGCTGCCTCAAGGGATTTGAAATCTAAAGGTGTGGGTCAATTTATGCACATTCATAATTAGACATTACCTGTTTTCTAGAGTCAAGTTTGTTTGTAATTTGTATCAATATCTATATTTGTTTTGTTGTACCTTTGAAAATTGTTTTTTCATTGTTCTGACTTTTTTAGGTGTGAAGCATTATAATCATATTCCTCAAGACATCACGAAAACCAAGTCAAAGTCCACAGTCAACGTATCCAAACCAAATGGTTCATCGTTCATGAAACCTACTGCTAGTCATTTGGCTAAGCAAAGTAAAGAATGCGAGATACATTCTGGCGGTAGTGGAAGGTGTTAAGCATTGCCTTGATCTCAGTCTTGCAACGTTTGATCCTGTTAATCCGACTATATTTTCTCATTTCTGATTTTTTGTTATTAAAAACTTGTAGGTTGCAGAAGCCATTAATTAGCGCAAGTGAAAAGTTGCAATCTCCTATCAGAAGTCAAAACCACGCCACCAAAAGGCAGAAGCTTGAAATTGGTTATCTACGTAAGGCTGCACAATTGAAGCATCAGGCTTCGTTTTTGCACAAGGTTACCAAGAAGGTAAAGTACTAATCTAGACTTCATATCATCAAACAAAAAAAAGTACTTAATTCGACAGACTGTTTGTTTCATAGGCTGAACTGTTGGAAGGCAAATTAAAACCTAGAGTTAAGACTATTACTCCACGAAAACCTGCGTTGGTAACAGAAGAGAGAGCTCAAAGGCGTAGGTAGTGTTTTTCAGAATTTGTGCTGCTTCTTATTTCGTATGCCATTCTGTAAAACAGCAATCAATGACTTATTTTTTTTGACATTTAGGTCCCAGAATAAATCTGAATCAGTTCAACAACCAAAAGCATTTAGAGCACGGCCATTGAACAGAAAAGTCAGTACTTGAAATTAGTTAGTATCTCTTTCAATACTCACTTCTACATGTAACCTACATTTAACAAAAGTATATATGTGACAGATTCTCGACGCTCCTACATTGCCCCAACGTAAGAAAAGCATGACTCCTACTACTGAATTTCAAGTAAGTTGTCAAAATCCATAGAGTTGTGAGTAGATGTGGCCATTTCAATGTTTATACTTAAGAATGGGTCGATTTGGGTGTTGTTTTATCCCAACGGGTCAAATGGATCAAATAAAAAAAAATTGGTGAATGGGTCAATCATGTTGAAAGACAGTAAATACACCCAGAGTGTATTTCAAATTCTATAAACCTCCTATATCACTTTCATTCGAAGATTTTGATTATTATTCTAATATTTATTTAGTAATCTCCATGTCCTCCTACTTACTTAGAAAAGAAGTTTAGGATCAAAAGTGTTTTTGTTTTTCGGACAATCTGTGTGACCCGTTTTATCCTGTACTAAAAGATGACTCGTATGGACCTGTTATCTATTGTGACCGTGACATATTGTTACAAGTAACTAAATGATAGTGTTGAGTCACTTATTTATATAGTCAGAAAGATACCATACATTGCATGATGCATTTAAACCATGACCTTACTAATTGCATAACAGGAGTTTCACTTGAAGACAAATGAGCGGGCGATGCAAGTTCAACCTGCTAATGTATGCTATTAAATTAACTTGTTTATATCATAAGCGTGTGCTCGTGTATATACGTATATTTTTTTCCTTTTCATTTTTATATCATTTCATCAATTTTTAACATGCCAAGCAAACATGTACTTCATGCAGGTACTTCGTAAACATAGTACTGGTCCTGCAAAGAGTGAAGACACTCTTATGAAGAGGTCAAAACCTTAAACTTGAATTTAGGCCTTCTATTGTACCATTTGAATGGTTAACTTATCTTCGGCTGCTACACGTTTTCATTATACTTTGCTATAACTCATTTCTTACTTTGAGTCTATTACTTGTTGCAGCCAAAACTCTGGAAATGCCGGAAAGAAGGATAAATGCAGATCACCAAATAATTTTAAACCTTGCTCTAATGACAAGGTGGAGAGACAGCTCTACATATCTATTTTTCGAGTTATGCATATTCTTTTCTTGCAACTCACTTGAAGATGGTACTTATGGCACAGGTATATCCAATTAAAGATGGTGGATTTACATTAAATACAAAGCACAATTCTTATTCGCCGCCAGTAGAATTATTTAAGAAGGTAAAAGACTAATACTGTAAGCACTGCAAATCTTAGAATGTCAATTACTTTAGGGAGTTATTGTGGCTCATTTTTTTATCATTGTGTTTTTAGCTCTCTTTGAAACCTGAATCTGAGGCGAAAACTTTATCATCACTAAAACCACCTCGTGTAAGTAAGGTTAGTTTCACATAACCTCCTGACATCTCTATATAAAGTTAACGTACTCCAAGTAATTGTAAGTAAAAATTATAAATTATTTATACTATTTTTCGCGTGTTTAGGGGCTGAAGGAGAACATGCCTAGATCTTTTCAGCAGGACTTTAGGGTATATTTTCTAAGCATATTTTTTTCATAACTTTCGTCCTAACTTCTTTCAACGTAACGTGTCTTAAGTATTTGAACGTCGTCATGTGTGAACAGAGATGTGTAGGGAAGCCGAATCATTGTGGAACTGATAGGAGGACCACTGAAGTTAAAATATAGCCTAACATTAACAGGTACCAAAACTTATTTTCTACAATGTTATTAGCAATTATTGATCATGTGGTGGGTAAATTTCAAATTTTGTCATACATGTGGCTAGCTTGAATAATGAAAAATAGAGTAGGGAAACTTTTGCTTCAAATTCTCAAGTTATGTTTGATGAATTAATTGAATTGTACCTGCCACTGGATTAGCCTTGTGTTAATGCTCCCTAGTCCCTTCACTTGGAACTGATTCTCAAACCATAAGGTGTTTTGATACATGGAGGTGGCAAAATGGTCGGGTTGGATAGTGGGGGTTGGGTAATGAGCTGAAACCTCTATGGGTAAAAATGAATCTTGCATGTCAGGTTGACACTCAAAACAAGTATCCTCCTGATAATTTTGCTCAAAATTATTGTTTCTACTTGTTGAAAATGAGCAATGAATTCTGTTTAAGACCAATGTTGATTGGTTAGTTGATATCTAATAACGCAAGTACTAGTATCTATTTGATACAATGTTAACCTTTGGTTCTTGAAATAATGTAAAACTATAGTTTTCACATTACTCTTACGTTGCAGGAGCGTTGATATCAGTTACGTTTGCATGGAAGGTTGTCTAGAAATGTATTGGGGGTTGAAGATAGTCCTGCAATGTGCAAAGATAATCTTGAGCTTCCACTTCCATATATAGAGAAAAATAAAACACTAACAACATACAGCGGAAGCTTTAACAATAGCTCATTGTCATTATATAGAGAAAGTGATTACCGAAACCTATATAGAGCAGGTCATCTAATCTGGCCAACCATGGTGTAACTGTTATTCATTAAATATATGTAATATATAATATATATATATATATATATATATATATATATATATATATATATATATATATATATATATATATATTGTTTAATTACTTGCCTGCATCTATAGCCAACCACATTAATACACAACAGTATTAAGTGCTTTACCAACTAATCTAGTTATAAAAGAGGGGAATCATAGTCTAAAGTCACAGGAATGCTTGGTTGAAACAGCAAGGACTAAAGGACACAAAGAGCCATGTTTCACAATATTTTTTCAGTTGGTACAGCAGATAAAATTATCTAGGTAAGTCAATCAGACAGCTACAGACATGAAAATGGTAAAAGCATGCTTGAACATTCTTTATATTCCGATGGTTGTAAGGTGATGGTTTGAGCCAGGGTTTGATGCAAAGAACTAGCAATCAAGCAAAGAATGAGCCACAATGTAGCACCACAAAACGGAAACAAGGCTAATGGTAACAAAGTAATTGAACTACAGCCTGTGAACCAGTTTTACTAAATTACAAGTACAATAACATAAGTTAGCATTACAACACAAGCCTTTAGTTCCTAAATCTGATATTATCATTAACTTGTAACAAAAGCCAGCCAAAAGATAACACCGTCCCCAAAAGTAGTTCCAAAACTATATCTTAAAATGTATTATTTGATACAAGTTCGCGAAACCTGAAAAACCATTGAGCATCTGAAGAATTGTCATCCTGCTGTCGAGGAGGATGCCCATCTCCTATCACATATTGTGCATACTCCGTCGTCTTTTTTTCAGCACCCAAATTTGTTTTTGTACCTAGAGCAGAAGGCAACAACGATTGCAGGATCCCTGCAACCTCATGCATTGTCGGTCTCTCAGCAGGATGACGCCTTGTGCATAACAACGCAAGTTGAAAAGTCTTTTTAACTTGTGATAAATCAATACAGGTAACCGACACTTCTGGATCAACTGATTCCATCACTGTATTATCATCAGCCTTTGCCAATATCTGAAACATGTCAGCGCAATGTAAACATATGAAAGATACACACCTAAAAATATTATAGATGCCAAAAAGCAGAGATGACAAGATGGGAACATCAACAGGTTTGGGTAAGTATGGGTCAAATCGAACAAGACACCTTATGATCCATTTTAAGAAAATATAAATAAATCATGCTTTAATTATCGTTGAAATAACAAATATTGATTCCATAAAAATGTAAATCATTTAACAAATTCAAGACTAAAGTAGAAAGAACGCGGATTTTGGACTGGATTTCAGTCCATAGTCCATATTGCCAAAATCAACACATTTATTAGTAAATGGAACAGAATTACCATGAATAAAAATTCTTTAGTATAAGAAGCAAACTATATATATAAAAAGATTAAAAATTAGTTGGTACCAGTTGATGTAAATTAGACTCGTTGTCAACAGCTTTCTTTCCAGTCAATAGCTCCAGGAGAACGATACCAAAACTATACACATCTGATTTTTCAGTAAGTCGAGAAGTCCTAGCGTACTCAGGGTCTATGTAGCCAATCGTCCCGAGAACATAGGTTGACGCATAGGTCTTGGTCGCCGGAAGAGACTTTGCAATGCCAAAATCAGATATATGAGCCTCAAAATTCTCATCCAACAAAATATTTGATGATTTCACATCTCTGTGAATGATTCTTGGGCTGCAATCGTGGTGAAGATAAGCTAGTCCTTGTGCGGCTCCCACTGCTATCCTGTGACGGGTTTCCCAATCAAGTTTCACCTTCTTTGATGGCCCTGTCACAAATAAAAACATATTAAGCTTTTAACAATATTAACATGCAAGTTGTAATTTCATTAAAGGAAAAGCAGTCATTTATCAATGAAGTTAGACATGCTAACATAACGGGTTGATATTGTTTTGTGTTCTCTTAAATAGGTAGGTTAGTTGAACAAGTCTAATTAGTCAAAAAGGTTGACAGGCTACTTTTTACGCATATCATGGGCTAAATAGTTTTTATTCGCATCATTGATTAAAGAAATAATCTATTGGAATCAAAATTAATGCATTAAATATCTATGAAGAACTTTAAGACAGGCAATAAACATTTATCAATCGGGAAATGAACTTGTTTTGACCCGTAACCCAACCTACCAAGTAAAACTAACATAGATGTAGCATCATGCACTTACCATGAAGAAGATCCCAAAGAGAACCATTTGGCATGTAATCATAGAAGAGGAGGTTTCCAGTCGGTGAAAGGGAATAACCATGCAGACTCACAAGGTTTCTGTGTCGAATGCTGCCAATAGTCTCCAGCTCAGTTTCAAACTCCTGAAAGTTGTGCTGGTACTGGGTGTAAAGCCGCTTGATTGCAATAGGTCGGGAATTCTTCAGAGAACACTTGTAAACGGTGCTTGAAGAACCATATCCTATAATGTACTTTTCATTGAAATTTTCTGTGATTCTCAAAATATCATCATACGTGTGAATTGCCAAATCCATGTGAAGAATTACAAGCTTTGGAGGGCCTGGCAAATAGCCTGATATTAGAAATCGCTAAACTATCTATAAGCTCATTATTAAGATTAGAGGTAGCAAAATCAACAGGATTGCCACCTCTGGTAAAGAACAGCACAAACCTTGCAAGCCCTTGGTCGTTTCTTTCATATACTGTCTGGGTTTGTTTGATCTTAAAATCATCAGTATCACCATGGCTACAAGTACCACAAACCCCAACGTCATGCAAACAACAGCCGTTCTGGAAAAGAAAGCTGCAGCAGAAACTTAAGTATTAATATACAGCCGACTTTCACTCAACACATGGATGAATATGAGACCTGAACAGATACCTCTTTGTTTCCGTGAATATGGGTCACATATAGAACCTAGCCAGTTCCCACATAACAAAGGATTTCCAAGAAAGCTGCAAGCAGACAATACATAACATATATTATCAGGAAAACTGGACAAACACACTTCATATCTGAAATAAAAAGGTCACTAAAAAAACACAATAATTTACCTATCCGGTGGAAACCGAGAAAAAGTTCTACTAGGAGGCACCACCCCAGAAATGTTGTTGTAAGAAACATTTCTGATGTGAAGAAGACGATTAGTTAGCATGGGAGATCACCAAGTAAAATAACAAATATGATATTAGTCAGCGAGGAAAGAATCACAAACATCTATATAGTAATAATAATGAATATAACTGAATAAACTTACAGATTGACAAGGCTGAAACAGTTGGATAATTGGTTAGGTATCTCTCCTTTCAAACTGTTGTTGTTTAAGATGCTGCAATTAGATCATTATAGATAGATTAAGGTGTTAGAATTCCTTCCATCAGTGTAAGAATATACGAGTATTAGCAAAAAAGAAAAAAAAATGGCGTACAGAGAAATGATGTTTTGCAACTGGCCCATCTCTACTGGTATGGCCTCATGGAGTTTGTTGAACGACATGTCACTACCAGAAAAACAACAATACTGAGAGGATGATTTTGGAAAAGCAGAAAACATACTATGAGGTAAAAGTGAATTCAAGAAGCTTACATAATTTGGACACTTCTGAGGTTCCCAAATTCCTGAGGTATTGGACCCACGAGGAGATTATGGCTCAAATTTCTATAAACATAACAGAAAAGAAAGTCAATAAGCAATTTTTGAGTTGTATTTAAGATCTAAAACACATTGCTTACAGTGTCAAAAGATGCTCAAGATCGCCAATAGATGCAGGAACGGGTCCAGAGAAATGATTGCTGGAAAGATCCCTGGATAAGTTAAAATTTTGTATGTTAGACTACAGTATATTAATAAAAGAGCATAATATACTAGAAACATGAACTTACAATGTATCTAGATTGATTATTCTCCCAAGCTGAATTGGTATAAACCCCTTAAAGTTATTTGAAGAAAGATTTCTGCGTTTAGCAAAGCAATTTATGTGATGCATAATAATTATATTGACATAAGCTGATAAAAACCCAAATTATAAAGAAAACCCATACAGATAGGTTAGGCTCTCTAGATTACGAAATCCCGATGGAATGGAACCATTGAGTAAGTTTCCATGCACGTTGCTGAAAGGACATGACTAAATAAGTAAGAAGTCGGTCAAACATAATTTGCATGCAAAAATGGAATTATCAACTATATATAGTATATATCAATGAAAGCACATTTATTAGTCATACAGTTGATTTAAAGCAGTGCAAGAACTGATTTCCTCAGGGATAGGCCCCTCAAGATTGTTGAGTGCAAGGTTCCTAAAAGAACATGAGTAACCAATATTACTAACACAAGTCTAGATGTGCTTATAGTGTACCAGATCAGAATGAAGGACTCACAACTCAAAAAGCTGATCAAGATTCCCTAGTTCAGCAGGAATTCCACCACTGAAGTGATTATTATTCAACTGCCTGAATAATCATTAAACATGCCAATTGGTTAATATAGGAACAAGACAAGGAATGTTAACAATTTAAGTGTAAGAGCTGCACTTACAGATAGCTAAGCTTCGTCATATTTGCAAGCTCTGGTGGAATTGGTCCTGTCAGTCTATTCCCATGAAGATATCTGTGCCAGTAGAAGAATGTGTAAGCATAACATAAAGCAGAAGCCTTTACATCAAACATTAAGGCAATACTTACAGTTTTCCTGTAAATGATAAGTTGCCAAAGATTGGAGGAATTGGTCCGACCAACTGATTTTCACTCAAGTCCCTTGAAGGCAAAATAGATAAAAGATTTGCATCAATAGTCATGAAATACAGGCCAACTGTGTTGCATTAATACAATGGTAGAAATACTTACAGAACAGCAAGTGCTTGCATAAGACCAATAACTTCTGGAATTTTTCCTGTTAACTTGTTACCTTGAAGAGACCTGAAACATCATAAAGTGTGCACAACAAATATTTTGATCCCTGGTCAATATTTATATTTGCAAAGAATATATATGTAAAACATTAAATAAAACTTGGCCTCGTGGCATCTTCAAAAGTAATCAGAGCAAGAAAAAACTCACAAGGTAGCCACTTGAAGAAACCCAATGTTATATGGAATTTCACCAGTGATCTGATTGTAAGAGATATCTCTGCAGATAAAAACAAATCAGCAAATGAAAACAAGTTGTGCTACCAAAAAACAACAAAAATCTGCAAAAATGAGGCTTACAATATCTCAAAGCTTGTACAGTTACCAATACTATCAGGAATAGTGCCGCTCAAGTTATTTCCCCGAACATCGCTAAATGATGACACAGAACTATTAGCAAATCGTAGATAAAATCTCAAATACGGTCTATTCATCATCGAGACATGAGACTTACAAATACCAAAGACCAGTCAACTGGCACATATCAGCAGACAGGGTCCCAGTTAATGAATTACCTCTCAGACCACTATAAAATCCAAGTACCAAAATACGAGTAAGCTTCTAAGGAAAGCAATTTAAATGATTGTGCATTGATCTTGTAATATATTTAAAACTCACAGATACTGCAATACTTCATTCCAGTATATCAATCTCGGTATCTCACCAGTCAGTTGGTTTTGAGCCAAATCACTAAGAGAATAAAATCAACAAAAATAAAATTACATGTCACTGTCATGTATGCATATTTTTGAACATACCAACCACATAACAGAAAGCATAGAAAGAATATGAACTGGCATCTTTTGTGAAGTTATGATTTGGGGATTTCTCCTTTCTTTTAGAACTGGCCCCCCCACAATAGTTGGCCCATGGAGCTAAAAGTAAAATCCCAACTAAAAGATAACCTTTATGGAAAAGGGACAGGGACCAACACACAACTTACAGTGTCTTAAGGTTAGGAATTTGAGTTAGTGTCGAGGGTATGGGACCGGTTATCTGGTTGTTCTTCAGATTCCTGTTTAGAGGGTTACACTATTAACTAAGTACAATTAATTAACCATAAAGTAATTTTCCATGCATTAAGATACACTAACAATAGTTCTAGCTGCTTCAGCTTAGAGATCGAAAACGGGATGTCCCCATACAGCAGATTGTCAGACAAATCCCTGCAACCACAAAATAACGATAATCCAAAATCGTTGAAACATAAATTCTAGCTAAACAATTCAGGGCTGCGAAAGGAGAGGACTATAAAGCTTACAGCAAAATTAGAGAAACACAAGTGCCAATTTCATCCGGTATCTGTCCAGTTAGCTTATTTCCCTGCAAATCGCTGTTACGATCCAAACCAAGCTATTAGAACTAATTCATATTAAAAGATGCATATATAAATATAATATAAACAACAGGTGTTACATACATAGACTGCAGATTCCTCAAGTCTCCAATAGCAGGTGAAATTTCTCCTCCAAGGTTCAAGTTTGAAAGATTTCTTGAATTAGACAACAATTAAACCGACGTAAGATATACCGAGTTTTGAAGATGCATTTAGGGAAACATAATCAAGTTTATGAGAAAATAAACATACAAAGCAACTACAGTGGTGCTGATATTATCACATATAACCCCTCTCCAAGAACATAGATCGTCGTTCTGATCTTCGTCCCAATCGAGAAGTACATTTACAACATCGCTAAACGACGCCTTAATCGACATTAATGCTTTACCTGTTTAAGTAGTATACAACACAATTTTATTAAAATTTTCAAACACTAGCAGAATAACATCACAACCTATCTATATTAAAACAAAACTACACAAACAAAAAACAAAATGTTATTAATCTACTAAAAGATATAGTAAAAACTAGTATTATTATGAAAATGAAAACTTCATTAAATTTTTAATACACAACTGAATAATAATATTAAGCACAAAAAATAACTCTTAAAAATAATAATAATACATAAACAAAATAAAATTTTTAAAAAAAACAGAGCAAAATGTTGTATCTAAATATAAAAATAATAAAAAACGAAAAAACCCATAAAAATTAAAAATTAACATAATCTCAAAAATAGTAGAATGTTATAACAAAATAGATAAATAAAATAAACAGAGCAAAATGTCATAGCTAAAACTAGTAAGAAATATTGGTCAACAGTTTGAAAATAAGAAATTGCTATACAGAATTCAAGCCAATACGACGTCGTTTAGCTGCAATTTCACTGTTTGAAATATTTTTAAGTAAATAAAATAATAATAATAATGGCTACTACAGTAAAACCGAATATTTCATCCAATCGTTTTCTGAGCATGTCAACCTTTCACCTTTCCACTAAAAAAAACAGATATTGAACACCAACAACAGTACCTCGATTCCATATATATTTCACTCACTGTAGCACCAATACACAATTTTTTTAAAAAATATATATATACAAAAAAATTTGTTCATTATATATGCATATGTACATATACAATATAACTTTAAAAACATTGGCATAAATTAGCATTATGTAACCGTTAAAGCATAAAAAAAAAGTAAATAAAAGTGAAAAAATCAAAAAATCTACCTTCGTCGCTGAGAGACAAAGTGTACGGAAACAAAATGAAGAACACCGCCATTGATACGTAAAAGGCGAGCTCGTTTTTCGCCATTGTTGACGAATAAAAGTTTTTAAAAAAAAGTACAAAATAAGCTGAAATTTTAGGATTTCATAAATGAAGTAGTAAAGTAATAATAAGAGTGTACTGTTGTGTAATGTGTGTGTGTGAATATTTTTAGAGAGAGAAGGTAGTAAAAGTATAGATAGAGAGAGAATGAAAGGGAAGGGAAGGAAATGAAAACAGGCGTTTGGCGTGAACTGTAAGGCAGAGAAGATAGTGTGAGTGTGTGTGTTAAATGGTGTAGTATTATTGTTGTTATGAAGAGAGATAAATTTGTTGCAGAACTTATGCTTACAAAATATATATTATATATATATATATATATGTGTGTGTGTGTATGTATAGAGAGAGAAAGTGGTTTCAGAGAGGGGGGTAAACGGCGGTGAATGGACGTTAGTAAATGTAGGTGTGTTGGGAAAAAGAAAAAAAAAAAGTAGTGACAGCGGCCGTCACTGCCATTGCCTCTGGTTTAAAATTTTCCACCACTGTTTTCGTCCTTTTACAGTATAGTACGTTTTTACCACGCGCTACTCACTCACATAATTTAAATTAATTTAATGAAATTCAAGGCACAGGGTAAAAGAATAAGAGAGTATATTATTATTTCTCTCTTAATTATTTTTAGAAAACCAGCTGGGTTGGATCAGTGGTTAGAGCCCTTGCCTCTGGAGACAGAGGTCAAGGGTTCGATCCTCATGCCCAGTAAGGCTGGAGGTCCTTTTCTACCTATGGTAGAACATGGAAGCAGCCTCTCTACCTTTGGTAGGGGTAAGGCTGTCTACATCTCAACCTCCTCCATACACCGTCGAAGACGGTATTGGGACCCAAAACCCGTGGAAGACGGCATTGGGAGTTACTTTTTACTTACTATTTTATTAATCTTAGAGTAAATTACAAATTTGGTCCCTGTCGTGGGTCAAAAATTACCGTTTTCGTCCCTACTTTTCATATATTACCGTTTTGGTCCAAAAAACTTTGGTCCGTCAACGCTTTTAGTCCAATTCTCTAAACGGACGTTAAACACCCATCACGTGATCTGCACGTGATGGGTATTTTAGTCTTTTCATTAGCACAAGGACGAAAACGGTAATTTTTGATCCACTACAGGGACCAAAACTGTAATTTACTCTATAAATAATAATAAATAAATAAAGATAAAAGATTAGGTTTTATTAGTTGATCCCAAAATACAAACAATCACTCGATCAGAAACAACATTTTCACATAAATCACATAATCCTATCTTTATATTCTCTTTAATCAATTTAATTTGATTATCTGAATCTATTACCCTGTTCCACTTAATTGATTCCAATATATATTTTTATATATTTTTGATCATACATATAACTTCAAAGGTATGTTTTCTGTGTTAAAGTTTCAAACTTTACATATAGGTTTGTTTATTGATAGCTTATCATTTGGTAAAGTTTGAATATTTCTTTGAATTATGGTGGATCTTGATTAATTTAATCTGGGTTTTTGATAAGTTTTGTGGGTCATGATAAAGTTTTGATCTTGATGTCAATTGAGAATCGAAATGGTGAAATTTGTGTATAGGTGTGTTTGTTAGTAAATTGTTGGGGTTAGTGGGAAGATGACAGATGTTGAATCACAATTGAGACATAAGCCTGAGAGTACTACTACTGATGTTTGTTCGGAATTCGAGAGAGACGGGTCGGATTTCGAGAGGGGGTTGGAAGAATTGATGAGAGGGCATTTGGATGATTGTTTGTCATTTGCATCTTGTAGTAATGAAGATAATGATGGTGATGTTGAGAGTGAGGGTGGTGATCAGCTTGTGAGAAGGAGAAGAAGGTTGGATCTTGAAGGCGATGATCTGGCTGAAACATCTGCTGCTAGAAGACGGCAGTCGAGAATTTTGAGCAGGTGGGCTGCAAGGCAGGCGCAGGAGATGATCACGACGATAGAGAGGAGGAATAGGGAATCTGAGTTGATGGCACTTGCGGGTTTGCATACGGTTTCTATGTTGGATTCTTCGTTTTTAAGAGAGTCTCAGAGTCCGTCGCAGTCGCCTACCTCAAGGAGGCAAGGGAATGTTGAGAGAGGGAGTACAAGGGCGTCTTCTATTTTGCAGATGTGGAGGGAATTGGAAGACATGTATTGAGTCGGGCTCGTGAAAGGGTTAGAGAGAGACTTAGGCAACAGAGGAGTGTGGAGTCTAATATGTCGGAAAGCAGAGCAAGTGAACATGAGAGTGAGAATGATTATGGGGTTTGGTCAAATGATCAAATGGAAGTGCAAAACGAGCAACAAGAAAATGATGATTCTACTCGTGAGCCAGATCTGCACAATTTTGGTCCCTGTCGTGGGTCAAAAATTACCGTTTTCGTCCCTGTGCTAATGAAAAGACTAAAATACCCATCACGTGCAGATCACGTGATGGGTGTTTAACGTCCGTTTAGAGAATTGGACCAAAAGCGTTGACGGACCAAAGTTTTTTGGACCAAAACGGTAATATATGAAAGGTAGGGACGAAAACGGTAATTTTGACCCACGACAGGGACGAAATTTGTAATTTACTCTTATTATTATTATTGTTTATTTTCAAATGTTTTATATTTTGTACGTTCATTAATTATTGTTCACAAGATTTTGATATGAATCTATTGTATAATATAATGTATTTCATCAAGAATATTCATAGTAGATATATCATATATGATTGTAAGAAAAATGTACTAGTTCAAAGTCTAGATTGAAACACTTTCTTTTGGTTTGATTTTAATTTAGTGCACATTGCAAATTTCATACGAGTAAATTTATTATTTCATATCAATGTCTTCATGTCTCATTTTCCGACCCCTACCATCATGTATTGAACTCTTGTTTCCTAGACATATCTCTTTATGTTTATGTAAATTCGTTCGAGATATTTTAAATTAGGATTTTATAACGATTAAATGTGAGTTACATTTGGTCGGAATAGGTGTACTTTAATAGGTGATCAACATGTTTATGTCTACATATTATTACGTTTTTTATGACCGGTGTTGACGTTTATATGTCAATCATAAACACACTAATAATGCTAAAAAAAAAGTTGTTGAGTATTTTGACAAATGTTTTTTCTTTTTATTTACCAAATTGTTTAGAATGAGGCCTTAGACAACTTTCAGTGATACAATACAACTAAGGTCGCGTTTGGTTCACAGAATCTGATGGAATTGGAATTGAATTCCATTCCTTAGTGCGTTTGGTTGTTCAAAGAAGAGGGAATCTCATTCCGTAAGAATGTAAACATTCCATCATTTGATGGAATCTCCATTCCTTGGGGATGGAGGAAGGAATTTCATTCCTTCCGTCACTTGAATTTTCAAAAAATCAAAAACATTCCGTCAAATTCCATTCCTTCAAATTCCAATTCCTTTGAAAGATTCCATTCCTTCCAAAAACATTTTGTGAACCAAACGCGCCCTAAGAATCATTTTCAACTCTTTCTCATTGCCACATCAGCATCACATCATCTCTTTCTTATTTCATATTCCAGAAAATAACACTACCAACCATACATTTTTCTCATCATATATTTTATTATTAAATAAAACAAAAAAAATAAAAAACAATCTAACTCTCTGATTTTAATTGGTTGAAAATTAAGCATGACCCCACCCTACCCTAACCCTCTTTCTCGGATTTTCTCACCAGAAAATGGAGTAGTTTTTTCTAGAGAAAATGGCCTTGCCAATGGGTTTTTGAGAAAATGAGTGAGAAAGAAGGGCGTTGGCATGGGCCTTAGTTATGTTTAATAACGAGGATAATTCAACGTTTCAAACCATGAGAAACAATGAAGTTGTGCCTAATACAAAAAGTTATAAATTACCCCCACATGAATGTGTATAGATGTACTTTACATCGAGTAGGATATATGAGGGGCCATGACTCATGAATAACATTTTACAACGGTGATACTATACGCTTTCGGGTTGATGTATGGAATAGAAAGATGCCATTACACATCAAAGTCCAATAATTATACAAGTTGGAATAACTTGACCACTAGATGTCATATAAACATATAAGACAAAATAGATTCATGAAGATGGAATGGACAACACGATTCTTAGTAAAAGGTTATAAGAACTATAATCAACATTTCTCACTTCGGGCGTAATTAATCAACATTTCTCATGGAGCAAAATGGGTCTCGCTCAAAGTCCAACATTTTCGGTTAAAGGGTTGAAATGGGTCGTCTTCCAACTCGTAGAGAACTCATCAAAAGATATACCCTCATTGCTTCGATAATATGTCCACTATGCAATGAATATAACGAATTAGCAGATCATATTTTCACGGCTTGCACTATCGTTGCCCAGGTATGGAATTACGTAGCAGATCATATTTTCACGGCTTGCACTATCGTTGCCCAGGTATGGAATTACGTTGGTTCGTGATGTTATATCCCACCCTTATACGTCTTTTCTGGATCCAAGTCAAAACAAAAGATTTCTCCTCGGGTCCAAAAAAACTAGAAAATCAACCTCATCGTTTGTACCATGTGTTGGACAATCTACAAGGCTTTTAAGTGAATGTGTCCTCTCAAGTAGGAGACGAAACCCGAGATTAATCGTCGATGAAATAAAGAGTTCTTCGTTTCTTGTGAATATCACCGAGAGCTAAGTATTCTAAATTAGGCAATATGGTGCTCTTATCTTTCTAGCTCAATGCTAGTTATTTTTTTTTAATATAAATTTATTGTTAAAAAAATGAAATCATTTAATGCATGATTAAGATGTTGAAAAATCAATTAATAATGACTACATACAAGTTTATAAAAACTTGTGTTAAGATGTGATTAGCGCAATGTAATTAAATAGGGAAAAGTGTATATAAAGATGTCCGACACTTAAACCTAGTTGTGGAACCCTACACATATTGTTTTTTGTAAAATTTTCCGCGTTTAATAAATAAAAATGTTTGTCATTTTGTTTAATGAAGAAAAAAACTATATCGATTTAAATTGTCCTTGAGCATTAGCTCAATGGTTGAAAGGTCATCCCTCATTCAAGAGGTCTTGTGTTCAAGCCTTGGGAACATAAGAAGTCCCTTTATAAGGGCTTGGCTTGGGTATACCCAGGTTCAAGTCTGAGGGGGCAGACTTGCAAACTCGGGTTGGCTCTGGGTCCCATTCGCTGGTGTGCTGAATGATGGAGATGAAACTCCAGCCGCTTGAGAGGCGGCTGCGCTGAGTGGGGTTTCTGGGCCTGCGTTCGACATGATTTTAGTGAATCGGTGTGGTGGTTTGATGGTGGGTTTCTTGTATGAGGTCCCACGGATGGCGCCAAATGATTGTGCACCAAATCGTGTCGAAGGGCTTTTAATTTAGAGAATGTTTTGTGGATGAACCCTAAAGGGTTTTAGGTTTTGTTGGCGATTCCCCGAAGGTAGGAACGGTGTTCCTTTACGCCAACTAAGGTTGTTTAATATGAATGTCGAAGCTTGTTCGACCTTAATTAGGGTTTTGGTTCGATCTGTGATCGTATGATTGCATGTCGTTTGTGGAGAAATCCTCCTCCTTTTATAGGAGGAGGTTTCTTGGAGGAGAAGGTTAGGGTTTTCCCTTTCCTTCTTTGAATCAAACTCTTGTTGCCATGTTTATCCGATTTAGTTTCCTTAGGAGAATATCCTAGAATATTCCGGACTAGGCAAGAGTATATATTTATCTTTGGAAAGGATTTGTGTTAATCCTTTGGTTGATCGAGTTAAGCACCTCCGGGCTTATGCCCTTCGTGAGAGTGCTTCGTGTTGTATGTCCTCCGTATTATGATTCGGAGGGGTACATCGTCAAGCCCCCCAGTCTAATATTATAGACTGCGTGGGCTATGATTTTAGACTGTACTCGTAACCTGCTTTTTAATCTTGATCAAATAATGTCTTCGAACGGCAAGATATGCATCCTTTTTTGGCTTTTGGAGAGGTGATTTATTCTTATAATCTTCGATTTGAATCCGTCGTCTTACTTGATTTCGAATGGTGTTTAACTCGAAGGACCAAATGTGTATTTTTCTTGGTTGTGGAGGGCCAAAGGTCGGTGACTTTTTCTTCAGGGGGTAAAAGTGAAATTTTTGGGAGTTAGGTGGCTCTGCCTTTAATATTGGTAACAAGTGGCGCAGGTGTAATCCTTGGAAGGCGCGCTTGTTTGAGACTCCTTAAATACTTTCCCTTTGTCTTTCTTTGTTTTCCCTACACTGTTCCTTTTTCTCCTCTCGATTTTCCACCGCCATTCGTTCGATCATTGTTCCAGGTATTTTTCTATTCTTCTCATGTTCATTATTTTAGAGAATGACAAAGATAGGTATTAAGTCGACATTTTCCTCTATTACGAACAAACAACTTAGGGTTTTCGTAGACGATTTCTTCCCCGATAAGATTAGCAGTTTCCGACTACCAGGTAAGAACCAGAGTATTCTTTCTCCACCAAATGGCTTTGTTGGGGTGTATTTTGATTCCTTTATATCGGGCAATGTTAGGTATCCTTTCACTCCATTCTTCCTTAGCGTCCTTTGTCATTATGGGAATCACTTTTCACGGTGGCATCCACAGGGTCATTCGAAAATTATAGCATTTGAGGTCATGTGTCGTGCATATGGTGGTGAACCCTCTGTGGATTTGTTTAGGAGATTCGCAAATATTTGTGATGCCGGTGACTGGGTCACCATTCAAAATAGGCCAGGTAATGTTGGATGCTTCGTAAAGGGAGGAGTGACCATTAGGGATTGGAAAAATCGATTTGTTTTTATGGAGGAGGGGTTAATCCCTCGGGATTTTAGTATCTTGACTGATAGGAAAATTCTTGATGATGTAAAAAAGTTGGTTGATCCTCTTCCAGCTGGGGATGATTCTAGTCCTTTGTTTAAGGAAATTAGTGAGAACCATATAGTTGTATTGTCGTATCCTGAGAGTGTGCTTTTCAAGGCAAAGGTTGCAAGCTTGTTACCAACTGGAGAGGAAGAAATTGATGGTGAGCATATGTTTGCTTGCAGGGCCTTGGTGGACAGTGATGAATTTGGGAAGCTTGTTGCAGCAGTGATTATAGCGAACAGGGATGATGAGAGGTCTCTTACCTTAAAGAAGTTGAGTGATGATGGGAAAATAGATTTGGCTTCTTGCTCAGATTACAAAGCGAATACAACTGAGGCTATTGAGCAAGTTGTGGCTAGTTACAAGAATGCAGATTTCCCTTTTATTGACAGGTTGACCTCGGATCCCGCTGCTTCGTACAATACTTTGATGCATATTGTTCCAGATAAGTTTGATCCCTTCTCAGTTCCTGATTCTGCCAACATGGATTCCCCAACTCCTCCCATAATAGTTCCAGCTTCACCGGTAAACCAAGGAGTCTCGACTGATGATGCAGCTCCCCCTTCGTAATTCTTAAAAACTATTACATTCAGCCTAAAAAAAAAAAAAAAAAAAAAAAAAAAAAAAAAAAAAAAAAAAAAAAAAAAAAAAATTCTTAAAAACTATTATATTCGGCCTATGGCCTTAAGACAATTTTATTTTGTATTATTTGGATGTTGTGATCTTGGGAACTTCTTGGTTTTTGATCCTGCATGATATGCAGGTTAATATGTAGGAAAAAATGGTTCGTGTTGGCCATTTTGTATTTTGTTGCTTTGAAGTGTGTGACCTTTACGAAGGTCTCTCTTCTTTTTGTTTAGCTTTTTCAAAGGTCTAGATGATCTTCTTAAAGCATAAATTGCAGGGTATCTTGCACAGTGTCGAGGGTATTCCCGTTCGATTGTTCTGTGTCTCGTATTCTATATCATGCATGGTTTCGAAGGTGATTTCCTTCGTATTTTCCATGTCTTATTTTTCTTGCATGCTTCGTAGTAAAAAATTTTACTTACGATTTGGCTCTTATGTTATGTAGGCGTCCCTTTGAACATACATTTTTGGCCTTAGTAGCATGTCTTTAGTAAATTGATTTGTACGTACATGGTAAAAAATGATAATACGATAGGGAGCGACCCTTCGTATATAGGGGATCACTTTGTGACCTAAAAACAAAAACTTTCATTAATCACTTTGTGATTACATAAATTCCTAATGGGATTGCTATTATTCATCTAAGGGGTGTAACCTATTACATTTATCACTTTCGTGAAAAAATAAAGGCTACGAAGCAATCCGGGCACATTGTGTGATGTGTGAAATCTAGTTTTAAAATTTATAAACAAGAAATACCGATTAACTGATTACTACACACTCTCGGGCAGTGTACCCGTTCGTTTGCAATATAGTTTAAAGGGTAAGTCCAGGTCGAATCCACAGGGAATGTATAAGAAATAAGCGAGTTTTAAGTAGTTCAAAATGCTTTTAGGTTTTATGACCCTCGTCAGTTTGATTTGAAAATTAAATGAAAACTAAATAAACTTGAAAAGATTTATCGAGAACAATAATATTAAAAGGTCATCTACTTCGACTCCATGATACATCAAATTCAGGTTGCACTTTAATTGAAAGACCAATTCAAATATGACGACTTATAATCGAGAACCAAACAAAGACTCACTCCGTACCCGTCAAGTTTGTTACTTTATTTAATCCCCTTAATCAACTAGATCATTACTCAAGACCGGTACCCCGAGACGCCTCTTATAACTTCACTAATTAACTAATTGTTTTGATTATTAAGATAACAATTATGCCTATTGATTGTACCCAACCATTAACCCGTTAATTCTTATTACCGATTGATTCCCTTCTACCGTACCCGTCATAGAAGCAATTACTTATACCTAAGCAATCAAAATATCTCTTACCCAACCCTAGTTACCACTGAGATTAAGCAAGATCTATCCGAAATCAGAAGATAAATGACAAAGAATTAATAAGCTAAGATCACGACATAACGTTAAATCAAATCGTCTTGAATAACATAAATCATGCAACCATCATTCAATAATATCACTTCATCTCAGTAGATGATGAAGTATTTAGCTACTCATAGTCAAAAACAGAACACAAAGAGTAATTGAAAAGAGAAACATAGTGTACCAATGTGTTTGATCTAACTAGAAAGTAAAGAAAACGTAATCGAAAGTCTTGGATCTCACGAACAACTCCTTAGCCTTTGAGGATGTAAAAGCTGCTACAAAACCCTAGAAAATAACCCTAATTTCGTAAACAAGTGATAAGATCTCGTATGGTAGGGTTTTGGTCTTCTATTTATAGGGTTTAGGAAAGTTCCAATTCTGCCGACCTAATCTATGCGCCGCATGGCAATTCCATGCGCCGCATGAAATGAAGTTCTTGTAAAATTGACGCCCGTTATGCACCGCATGAAAATCCTGTGCACCGCATATATTGAAGTTTCTGAAATTTACCTCCCCGATATGCGCCGCATGACCATTTCATGCGCCGCATAGATTGATGACCTTAGCTACTGCCTCGAAATCTCTCTTTTTGTGCGCCGCATGTAGCTTCCATGCGCCGCATATGTCTTCAGAAATCACTAAACTTGTATTTTCCATCTCGTCTTCACACGAACTCATCCTCGAACCTTCTATATGCATCCAGAAGTCGTCTAAAAGCCATTTCTAACCATTTTGCACTCCTGGAACCTGAAATCACACAAACACTATGAAAGTATCGAATATTCATGCATTTAACTCATAATTAACTCTAAAAACGGCTTATTAACGATGTGGAAATATGTATAATTATGAACACATCAAATTCCCCCACACTTGAGCTTTGCTTGTCCTCAAGCAAATTCAAGACAAACCATTAAAAATCTGGACACTTAAACAGTTTTTTTCTACTTTTCAAACCATTTAAAGCATAGTCATGCAAAACGTTTAAGAGAAATGCTTTAGACAAAATCAGAAAGCTATAACCTACGAGGTAAAGATACTTAGTCAATCAGATCTAAAAGCCAACCTTATACTCGTGTTAATACCTCTAAAACCGTTCTATAATCCCAAGTGTCTCATAGCTTAGTCTTACTCTTTTACGCAACAAGTTAAGCACTTAATAAAGGTTTGTATAGCAATTAGTTCCACTAGCTACTAGCAAGGCACTTATCTTATTATTGGTCGTACTTGTGAATCACTACATAGACATACTCTTACACTACGGTCATGCTTCCTAACTAGACACCAAAGCAGTTATACGATATTATCATCTTTAATAGTTGAGACAGCGGTGACAGGTCGGTGGTTCCCCACGCACAGAGCGACATAACTCAACTAACGGTTAGAGTTTATACCTTACATCAAGACAGCGGTGACAGGTCGGTGGTTCCCCACGCACAAAGCGACATAACTTGATGTGTATAATTTTACTCGTTTAATAGCTCATAGAACTCATTTATTAATCTACTGATTGTCTTTCTTTAAGATTTTTACATTATTTCATGCATTGACTTAATCAGAGATCCCAGACGACTCATACACTTACCTAGTATACTAGCTATTCAACAATCAATAGTGCAAGATTTAAGGATAAACCATACGTCTAATATAGATCTTACACAAGCACTTAAAGCATTAAAGTTCAATTATATACCATTACCAATAGACTAGATAGTTCTAATTGCTAAGTATATATTTAAGTCCGGTTAAAATGTGCTATAGGAAACTATATCGCATGCCATTTCAGCTTAAGCTATAATCCACTTGGTCAAATGAACAGCCACAAATCTATGGTTAAACTCAAAGCTCTAACTAACAATTCATCTTACCGAAGTTAACGTTGCTTAATTATCCTCATCTTTTGTCTATAACAAAGCTTATTTCTCAAAAATGAAAATTTTGCATGAATAAATTAGTAGAAAACTTGCATTTTTGGTTTTACCTATTCCACCCCCCCACACTTGAATTGTGCAACATCCTTGTTGTACATGAAATCGATCAAAACAATGGAAAATGGGGAAAACAAAAATGAAAGTTAAGAAAAGAAAATGAAACTTGTCGGATGCATGTGTATGTTCTTTTACTTTGTAGACTCGCCTAAATGAATGGTCGCTGAACTTACTGCCAGCATATGCACGTGGATTGCTACCTCTCAAAAATTCATCTACTAAATAACACTCCTTCCAACAATCAAACATTAGTCACAAGTAGCAATACGTGCTACTAAATTATTTATCCAAATAAACATCAAAGTGAAACGAAATTGTTTAAACGCCAACAGAGGCGCATTACAGACCAACTAAAATGAAACATAAGATAATCAAGTTCAGAAAATGGGATAACACTACCAAACTGATGACTCTATGCCCACGGTGCCGGCATCGCCATCACAATCTCCAAATCATCAAGAAGCATCAACCAACTCTAAAAAGGCTACTCATCCAACGGAAAGATCGAAGGGCTACCACCGCCTTCGTGAGTATCATGACCCTCAGAAAATGCATCACCACCAGGAATAATATTAGGCGTACCCGTGGTCGCCCTACCTCCAGCCTCATCTCCTACCGGTGTGTAGTAACTAAAATAGTTACCGCTGTATCTCGGTGCACCGGTGTACATCCCGTATCCTGTACTCTGAGTGGTGTGGTCATAAGCTGCAGGCTGGTATCTGTACTGCTCCTGGCTATAATCCTGCTGAGGAAAGAAAAAGTTAAAGGAAGGCTCGCTAGGTGGTATCACTGGTGGTGGATCATATGCGGGAATCTCTGGACGATCTCTCTGTGGCATGTGATCATACTCACGCTCCATCTGTCTCTGCCACATTGGAGTAAAATGCTCCTGCGTCTCCAAGGTCCTGTGAACTACACTAGTCATAAATCTCTGCTGGTCCAAGATCATGTCAGTGGTCCCCTGCAAACCAAATATAGCCTGCTGCATAGAAGAAAGATCAAGGGGATCAGAAGAAGAAGAAGCTCCACCGGTATACCTAGCCTCACTAGTACCATCATCTCTCTGCCGCCTCCTATTAGGTCTCTGCCCCTCAGCCAATGTACCAACAAACACATCCCTGTTATCAACAACTACCACTAGTCCTGAGCGTCTCAGATCATCCAACCCAAAAGGAAGAGTCGGGACTCTGTTAACCCCTCTGTTGCACCTAGCATTCTGCAACTCTAACCTCAAGTAAATCTGGGAGATGTACTGCCCGCAGAAGAGACTCTGATCCCTGTGGGTCGCCATGTACCTAGCCAAAACAAATGGGGCACAAGCATACCTATAAGGTGCTCCCTCGTGAAACAATCTCATAAGCCAAACATCTAATGGCGAAACCTTATCCGTGTGATCACCTCGAACCAAGAAGCAATGGGTGATCATCTTGTGCAATACCCTCAACAACGGATCAGCAATCTCAACATGCTTACTACTAGACATCTGCAAATCTCCACTGCCTCCAATCTCGTGCCAGAATTCTTCCAAACTCTTGTCATCATCAAAACCAGAACGCTTCTTATCCAACACTCCATTACATAAAAAGTCATAAGTATCAATATCCTCCAACTCCTCTCTACTAACCATCCCTGTCAAATAAGCGAAATCTGGCACAGAACAGTGCCTCTGAACACCTCCAGCTCTAAAATGAATCAGTTTCTTGTTGTTAAACTCATTTCCCTTTAAACTAGTATCAACCCTCAAAGTACTTAAAAACTCAAGACACCATTCTCTAACCGGTAATTGTGAACAATTAAAGACATTTTCCCACATTCTAAAAGTCTTAACTTGCCCATTACCATTCCTATACTTGCATAACAACATCCTTTGAATATCCTCAGCAATACCTATACTAGTAAAATCACGCCAATTCACGATCTTAGGTTGCATGACATTATCATACCTCATTTCTTGCAATTTGTTCAAATACGTCGTCCTTTCACGACCTGTAACACCTGGAAACTTAAGCCAATCATGGGCTTCAACAGGCATACTCTGAGCACCAGCATCCAACGGCAAATCCTTATACCTAAAGGTGTCACTTGGTTCCGGGTCCGTGAAGTCATACCCTCGAGGAATGCCCGGTACAAACTCGTTATCACTTGAGCTTGCTACTGCCTTTCCTCTCTGCAAAAACACATTAAAGAATCATTAGAAACTACTGGAATATCAAACATACCTCACACAAACTTGAATCGAGCTAAAAATCGAAAATGTTTCAAACAGGACAGTATATGCGGCGCATGGAATATCCATGCGGCGCATAGATTCATTTTTCAGAAATTCCAGAATTACAAACAACCCGATATGCGGCGCATGGCAAATCCATGCGGCGCATATATCCAGTTTTCAAAACTAATTTAAACGATTTCCCACTAAAATTTGAATTTATGTCAACATCATAATCAAAATTCCGGGTCAATCAAGGTCAACTTTCAACCTTTCAAGCATATTCGAGTTCAAATCCATATAAGTGATCATGTTAAGCACAAATTAAACTCGAATTAAGTAAACCCAAACCAACAACACCTCAATTCAATCACCACAACAAAAACCCCTAATTCACTTTCATAATCATGAACCCTAATTTCAAATTCGGATCTTAAACATGCAATTAATCCTAATTGAAACAAGATATAACCAATTAAAGCACAAATAAACCACCCCCAAGCATAAACAATCAAAGGCCCCAAATTTATTTCGATTTCTCAAGAACCCTAGATCCGAAAATTCCAATTTAAACCAAAATTACTTGTTAAAATCGATTGTAATCCTCATCAAACACAAAACCCATATCATAGAATCAAGTAATTTTGTTTTAATTGAAACTTAATTGAATAATTATGAAAATTTCGAACCTAACCTCACCATCATTGCAAGAACAATCAAATAAGAGAATAGGAAGAATACGTACCCTTGATGATCTAAACATGATGAATGCACAAGAAAAATAGAGGAAAATAGAATTTGGAGGGGGGGTGGGTCAGTTTGGAATTAAATTTGATGTGGTTTTTGGAGAAAAAGATATGAATGTATGTTTGTATGTGTGTTTTTGAAAAACAACAGCCCCCCTAGACTAAGAAACAAGCAGATTTCGTGGCCCCACTTATCCAAATACAATCCCAATCCATTTAAAGGTCGGTCAACAAAAGTCAACTGCTGGAACCCTTCGATATGCGGCGCATAGATGCTATTTTCAGAAAATCAATAATTTTTAAGGGCCCGATATGCGGCGCATAGATTTCTTATGCGGCGCATATTTTCAATTTTTCGAAAACAGTAGCCTCCCAGACACTATATGCGGCGCATCAAATGGTCATGCGGCGCATATTTCACCTCCCCCACACTTAAAACTTACCTTGGCTCGTTTTGACTTACCGTAGCGCGTGTGGGTGCCTCCAGACCTGCATTACTCAACAAAAAGCTATAAAAACGAAAAATAACAGTAACAAAACAAAGAAAAACAGAAATGACACACGGGTTGCCTCCCGAGAAGCGCTTAATTTATTAACGAGTCGTTAGCTAGACTCGATCCTAAATCATTGATTGAACTCAAAGAATGGGAGCTCCTCTACTACAGCTCCCACGGCATTCTCTTCCTCATTGAACAATTTCAATCTATGGCCATTCACTATGAACGAATCTCCATCATTCTTAAACAATTCGACATAACCCGATGGATAAACATGCTTAATGACATATGGTCCGGTCCACCTAGAGGTCAACTTAGGTTGTTTCAACTTAAATCTAGAAAGGAACAGAAGCACTTTGTCACCTACCTTAAATTCTTTCTTACGAAGTCTACGGTCATGCCAAACCTTAGTGCGTTCCTTATAGAGTTTGAACTATCATATGCTTGCAACCTAAGTTCATCTAGTTCATGCAATTGCAAAAATCTCAATTCACCACTTTCAATCAAATCCATATTGCAATTCTTAAGTGCCCAATAAGCCTTATGCTCTATCTCTAACGGCAAATGACAAGTCTTACCGTATAGCAACCTATATGGTGTAGTTCCTATGGGTGTTTTGTAGGCGGTCCTAAACGCCCACAAAGCATCATCTAATTTCTTAGACCAATTCTTTGGGTTGTCTCCTATAGTTTTCTCAAGAATTCTCTTTAAAGCTCTATTGGTATTCTCTACTTGGCCACTCGTTTGCGGGTGATAAGAAGTCGAGAAACGGTGGTGAACACCATATCTCTTCAACACCTTAGCAAGTTGGTGATTCGCGAAATGAGTCCCACGATCACTTATTAAGGCCTTAGGGACTCCAAATCTACTAAACAATTGCTTCAAGAAACCTATAACTACCCCGGCATCATTAGTTGGCAAGGCTTTAGCCTCGACCCATTTCGACACATAATCAACCGCAACTAAAATGTAAAGACATTTGTGTGAAGGCGGGAAAGGTCCCATGAAATCAATACCCCAAACATCAAAAACTCATACCTGAATAAATTGTTAAGGCATTTCATTCTTCTTAGAAACGTTACCTTGGCATTGACAAATCTTGCAAGTGTCCACAAGCGTTTGAGCTTCCTTAAAGATTGTTGGCCAATAAAAACCTGCATCAAACACTTTCTTACCCGTAATGGATGGTCCATAATGTCCACCGGTAGGTCCATAGTCGCAATCATCCAAGATCTTCCGGGTCTCGGCTCCGGAAACACATCTCCTAATCATTCCATCTACACACATTCTAAACAAAAACGGGTCATCCCAAAAATAGTTCTTCACATCAGAAAAGAATTTCTTCTTTTGTTGATGTGTCCATCCCTTAGGAATGATACCTGCAAAAAAGATAATTAGCAAAATCTGCATACCATGGAAGATTAGCATCATCAATACTCATTAAATACTCATCGGGGAAGGCATCATCTATATCTCCTTCCCGAAGTTCCTCCCGGTGAGGATCTTCAAGTCTACTTAAATGGTCGGCCGCTAAATTTTCAGCCCCTTTCTTATCCTTTATCTCAATGTCAAACTCTTGTAAGAGCAAAATCCAGTGAATGAGACGAGGTTTAGCATCTTGCTTAGAAAACAAGTACTTAAGGGCCGAATGGTCGGTGAAAACTATGGTCTTACTAAGCACTAAATACGACCTAAACTTATCAAAAGCAAAAACAACCGCTAGTAACTGTTTCTCGGTGGTGGTATAGTTCTGTTGAGCAGTATTAAGAGTCCTACTAGCAAAGTAAATGGGTCGGAAATGGTTACCTTCTCTTTGTCCTAAAACAGCCCCTACGGCATAATCACTAGCATCACACATTAATTCAAAAGGTTGAGACCAATCGGGTGAAACCATAATGGGTGAGTGAGTCAAACAGTCCTTGAGAAGTTCAAATGCCTTAAGACAATCCGAGTTGAACTCGAATGGCACATCTTTCTCAAGCAAACGGGTCATAGGCCTAGTAATTTTAGAAAAATCCTTAATAAACCTACGGTAGAAACCGGCATGTCCAAGAAAACTTCTAACGGCCTTAACATTGGTGGGAGGAGGTAACTTAGCAATAACATCAATCTTGGCTCTATCTACCTCTATGCCTAAACTAGACACTTTATGTCCTAAAACAATTCCTTCTCTAACCATAAAGTGACATTTCTCCCAATTAAGCACTAGGTGAGCCCGCTCGCATCTTTCCAACATCTTATGTAAGTTGGATAAACATGTATCAAAAGAATTTCCAAAAACAGAAAAATCGTCCATAAAAACCTCCATCGAAGTCTCTAACATGTCTTGAAAGATGGCTATCATGCACCTTTGGAAGGTGGCAGGTGCATTACATAATCCAAAAGGCATTCTACTATAGGCATAGGTACCAAAGGGACATGTAAAAGTCATCTTTTCTTGATCATTGGTGTCAATGGGTATTTGAAAGTACCCGGAGAAACCGTCAAGAAAACAAAAATACTCGTTACCAGCTAACCGTTCGAGCATTTGGTCAATGAAAGGTAAAGGGAAATGGTCCTTATGGGTTGCATCATTCAACTTCCTATAGTCGATACAAACTCTCCACTTGGTAACCGTCCTAGTTGGAACAAACTCATTTCGGTCATTGGTAACTACTGTCATCCCCCCTTTCTTTGGTACACAGTGTACCTGACTAACCCATGGACTGTCAGAGATAGGATAAATTATACATGCATCTAAAAGCTTAATTATCTCTTTCTTGACTACATCTTTCATATTCGGATTAAGCCTCCGTTGTCGTTGAACAACCGGTTTAAAATTTTCATTTAAATTGATTTTATGCTTGCAAAATTCGGGGCTTATTCCGGGTATGTCAGTTATACGCCAAGCAAAGGCCCTTTTATGAGACCTAAGGACAGTCATTAACCTAAATTTCTCATCATCCGAAAGTGACGATGAAATGACAACTGGAAGAAAACACTTACCTTCGAGGAATGCATATTCCAAGTGCTCGGGAAGCGGCTTAAGCTCCAAATCAGTTGGTGGGTTCTCCACCGAGGTCTCCATCTTCAAGCCATCCCTATCGATCTCCTCAAAAGTCTCATCTTCCGGTGGTGTTTCATCCATACTTAGTGCCATAATCTCTTGCATTTCTTCTTCTTCCATTTCATGAACTTCTTCACTACTTGCCACTAGAGCTTCATTCATTTCCATCCCTAAAATTTCCAGAATTTCCATCTCTAAAGCATCTTCAATCACATCAATCCTGAAACAAGAATCATCGTAAGAGTAATGGTGTTTCAATGCTTTGTCAATGGCAAAAGTAGCTCTATCATCTCCTATTCCTAATGAAATGATCTTATCCTTAACACGGATGATAGCATCGGCTGTGTACAAGAATGGTCGGCCTAAAATTAGAGGCACCTTGGTGTCCTCTTCCATTTCCAAGTCACAAAATCGGCCGGAAAAACTATATGACCTACTTTAACACACATATTTTCAGCAATTCCCATTGGATACTGAAATGAATGGTCGGCGAGCCTAATGCTCATTTGAGTTGGTTTTAATGCTTCTAAAGATAACTTATGATAAACAGAATAAGGCATTAAATTGATGCTAGCCCCTAGATCGGCTAATGCATCACAACTAAAAGACTTATCAAAAGAACATTTAATCAGAAAACTCATTGGGTCTTCAAGCTTAGGAGGAAGCTTATTCTTGACTACGGCTGAGCACTCGACATTGAGGAAAGTAGCCTTAGCTTCCTCTAGCTTCTTCTTATCCGTCACGAGCTCCTTGATGAACTTTGCATAATTCGGCATACCTGAAATGAGATCAACCAAAGGAACATTAATATGAACGGATTTAATCATATCTAAGAACTTACCATATTGCTCCTGAAGCTTCTTCTTCCTTAATCGTTGAGGGAAAGGAATCTTTGGTTGGTAGGCTTTTACGACAGGCTTCACAACTGTCGGTTTATCAACCGGTGGAGTTGGATCGGCCGGCTGCTTCACGGCTGGATTTGGCTACACTTCAATCTCCTCATCGACTTGTTCCTCTTCTTCCTCATCATTAACCTGAACATAAACATTAGGAGTACTAGAACTAGGTCCAGGAGAGTCATAGGCCTTACCGGATCGAGTGACAATCACATTAACGTGTTCACTTCTACCAATTGGTGGTTGGTACTTTTGACCTTCATCATTCGACCCTAAAGGCTGAGGATTAGGCTTAGTGTTGCTTGGAAAAGCTCCTTGCTGTCGATTTGAATTGCTCAACCTATCTATCCTAACACTTAAGTATTTTACAGTCGTTTGTTGGTTCTTGATGTTGAGATTCATCTTCTCGTTCAAGGCTGTAATGTCGATTCGGTACTGATCATTCTTCTTCTCTTGGTCTGTCATGAACTTCTTCATAAGATCCCTAAGCTCGGCATTCAGATCTTCAATGGTAGGTTATGATGTCGCGTGACCAGCCCCTAATGGCGGTGGTTGGACAGCTCATAACCACGTGTTTCGGCTACTTCCTGCATTATTAAACTTAGAATTGAAGTTAGAATTACCTTGGAACCGTCGTGGGTAGTCGTTACCACGTTGAAACAGCCCCCGAGAGGCATAAGGAGGTTGGTACTGATTTTGAACATAATTAGCGTCCTCCTTAGGTGCACACTCGCAATCCTTTGTATAGTGCATGCCACCACAATGATCACATCCTTCTACTGCAGTCTTCAAGTCCTTTTCAACCATAGAAAACCTATTATCAATCCTATCCGATAATTCCTTAATTACCTTCACTACTTCTTCATTTCCACTACTTTCAACCCGAGCCACATTCTTCCTAATTGTCCTACTAGGTTCCGGATTAGACCTACCCGCCTCTCGAGTTACACTAGTCTTAACCATGTCCTCCATAATCTTGTAGGCCTCGTTGAAAGTAACATTATTGATATTACCTCCACACGCCCAATCTAGTTCCCTCTGAGTTCGGCGATCTAAACCCCTAAAGAAAATGAGAATGTGCTCGTCCAACTGAATTCCATGCCCGGGACACTTTCTCAGCAACTCCTTCAATCTCTTCCAAGCATCAACCATATCCTCGTCCTTCCCTTGCTTAAACGCCCTAATCTCAAGCTTCAAAGTCTCTACCAATTGAGCCGGAAAGAACCGCTCAATGAAGGCTTCTCTTAACTCATCCCACGTCTCGAAAATGTTCTCCTCGAGATCGTCATACCAATCGGCTGCTTGTCCTGTGAGCGACAATGGAAACAATTCAAGCTTGACATATGGCTCCTGCCCTTCTCCATACTTGTACAACCTACACACCTTCTCAAACTTCTCAATATGATCATACGGATCCCACTTCAATACCCCGTCAAACTGATTTGCTTCAACTTGATCCAAGTGATTTCCTTTGACGTTGAAATTTGCTGCAGTGGGTGGAGGTCGAATGGCCGAGCCCCTATTAGGTGCAATGACTCGAGCACTCTCTCCTATGGTCCTATCGAAACGGTGAATTTCTTCTCCCATAGGTGAGTTCGGTTGTGAATTAAACGGTGAGTTAGGCGGAGTTGTTTGTTTATCCCCTATTTTTACTTCTAAATCACCGCTATTCGACGGTGAACCTATTTTTATTGGTGTAATGGGTACGGTTTGACTTGGTTTCCTTTCGCGTTTCTTGGTTTTTCCTGGATTAGACTGAGGGCTCACTAGTGGTAAACCAGAAGACCTCCTGTTCATGAACTACCTAAACCTGAAAACAGAGACAAGAAAACCGTAAAACGCACCAATTTACACAAATAACTAAAAACAGAAAATTAAAAAGTAAAATGAAAAATTAATCTAGAAAACAAGTAACTTTCTTGCAAATGAATACAAGAAAGGATCGAACTACGAAATCTCAAACTAAAATCCTAGAAACAATTCCCCGGCAGCGGCGCCAAAAACTTTGATGTGTGAAATCTAGTTTTAAAATTTATAAACAAGAAATACCGATTAACTGATTACTACACACTCTCGGGCAGTGTACCCGTTCGTTTGCAATATAGTTTAAAGGGTAAGTCCAGGTCGAATCCACAGGGAATGTATAAGAAATAAGCGAGTTTTAAGTAGTTCAAAATGCTTTTAGGTTTTATGACCCTCGTCAGTTTGATTTGAAAATTAAATTAAAACTAAAATGAAAACTAAATAAACTTGAAAAGATTTATCGAGAACAATAATATTAAAAGGTCATCTACTTCGACTCCATGATACATCAAATTCAGGTTGCACTTTAATTGAAAGACCAATTCAAATATGACGACTTATAATCGAGAACCAAACAAAGACTCACTCCGTACCCGTCAAGTTTGTTACTTTATTTAATCCCCTTAATCAACTAGATTCATTACTCAAGACCGGTACCCCGAGACGCCTCTTATAACTTCACTAATTAACTAATTGTTTTGATTATTAAGATAACAATTATGCCTATTGATTGTACCCAACCATTAACCCGTTAATTCTTATTACCGATTGATTCCCTTCTACCGTACCCGTCATATAAGCAATTACTTATACCTAAGCAATCAAAATATCTCTTACCCAACCCTAGTTACCACTGAGATTAAGCAAGATCTATCCGAAATCAGAAGATAAATGACAAAGAATTAATAAGCTAAGATCACGACATAACGTTAAATCAAATCGTCTTGAATAATATAAATCATGCAACCATCATTCAATAATATCACTTCATCTCAGTAGATGATGAAGTATTTAGCTACTCATAGTCAAAAACAGAACACAAAGAGTAATTGAAAAGAGAAACATAGTGTACCAATGTGTTTGATCTAACTAGAAAGTAAAGAAAACGTAATCGAAAGTCTTGGATCTCACGAACAACTCCTTAGCCTTTGAGGATGTAGAAGCTGCTACAAAACCCTAGAAAATAACCCTAATTTCGTAAACAAGTGATAAGATCTCGTATGGTAGGGTTTTGGTCTTCTATTTATAGGGTTTAGGAAAGTTCCAATTCTGCCGACCTAATCTATGCGCCGCATGGCAATTCCATGCGCCGCATGAAATGAAGTTCTTGTAAAATTGACGCCCGTTATGCACCGCATGAAAATCCTGTGCACCGCATATATTGAAGTTTCTGAAATTTACCTCCCCGATATGCGCCGCATGACCATTTCATGCGCCGCATAGATTGATGACCTTAGCTACTGCCTCAAAATCTCTCTTTTTGTGTGCCGCATATAGCTTCCATGCGCCGCATATGTCTTCAGAAATCACTAAACTTGTATTTTCCATCTCGTCTTCATACGAACTCATCCTCGAACCTTCTATATGCATCCAGAAGTCGTCTAAAAGCCATTTCTAACCATTTTGCACTCCTGGAACCTGAAATCACACAAACACTATGAAAGTATCGAATATTCATGCATTTAACTCATAATTAACTCTAAAAACGGCTTATTAACGATGTGGAAATATGTATAATTATGAACACATCAGTGCTTTTTCCATATTTCTTTCAATTAGCGTCATCCCCTATCCCGAAGGATCCAGTGGATTCCTCTGGGTCATAGGTCTGCGAAAGCTTGACTGGGTCCGAGGTTGATTCTTTGCTCTCTTGGGAACCTTCAATATCCGAAATTCATTGTCTTTACAAATCATAAATATTGTTTGTTCCGGAGCTTTGTTCCTCTCTTGGCTTCCCTCTTCATCCTTTATTTTAGCATTCTGTCTAATTTCCACTAGTAGATGACCTAGCTCCCCTTCCTTTATAGCTTTTCTTATGGCTTTCCTTAAGTTGATACAGTCATTAGTCTCATGACCATGATCACAGTGAAATTCACAGTATTCGTCATAATTCTTTTTGTTTTTGTTACTGAGCTTCGGAGGGGGTGCGAAGGTCTTTGCTACCTTTTCTGTTGCTAGGATCGCCCAAGGGGTCTTGGTGAGTTCCGGAAGGATTGGCCTTTCCTTACCTTTATCCTCCTTGTTATATGGGGAATACTTGATTCGGCTATCTTTGTTGTTGAACGAATTTTGTTTCCTTTTGCCTCCGGAGGGCTCTCCATCTTGTATCGGTCCTCCAATGCTATTGGCAGCTGTATCCCTAGCATCTAGCCATGCATATGCCTTGGCCTTCGTGTCTTTGAAAGTCTCGGGGAGCTTTTCTACAAGATGTTCGATTAGGGCTCGGCTTCGGCACCCATGAATGAGACCTGATATCCTTTGAGATTTTGGAAAGGTAGGTATCTCCTGAGTTTCATTAGTATACCTATTTATAAAGGCTCTGGTACCTTCGTCTCCTCCTTGTTTGATATTATGGGCTGCGATATGAGTCTTCATGTGCTTCTTCTGCTGACTGAAGTGTGCTCGAAAATTTTCTTTCAAGTCTGAAAAACCAGTAATCGATCCCTTTGGAAGATTGTTGAAACATTCTCTAGCATCACTCTTGAGTACCCAACCGAAGACTCTGCATGCTACCGTGTCATTCCATTGCTGCATTGCCGCTGCTCCCCTAAATAACTATAGGAAGTCATCGGGATCAGTCTTTCCTTCGTATGTTCCTAGGTGGGACGGACACTTCATATTCTTAGGTAATGGGTACTTCTGTATCCATTCGACCAAAGGTGAGATATTGGACTCATCTTCAAGGGGAAAAGGTTGTTCTTGACTCATGTTTGCTCCTCCCATGTTGAGCGTTGCTGTCGGAATGACGTTGGTTCCCCAAAGGTATCCTCCGTAGTGCGTGTACCATGGTGGGTAAAACAGATGAGTTCCTAATCCAGCCTTTGCATGCGAAGGTTGTGTTGGATTAGGTGTCTAAGCCATAACTATAATTGATAGAAGCACAGTCCTTTTGGGTTGCCCTCGAGACTCAAAATGAATAGACTTGATAAAGGAGAATAAAATTTCCCTTGGGAAGTTTGTCCCACATCGGTGGGATAGAAAAAGCATGGAGGCTATCCAAGGCTATAAATATGGCCTTAGGGATTCATTATTTTCTTACAATATTTTTGGCTTGAGTATTCGCCTCCTTCTTTCTCCTCTTGGAAGAACTCTTCTATAGTTCATCCACACTTAGTTATTTTTTTTGGAGTCGCCGGGTGTGATTCCATTAGAGGCACGACATTTGTGGTGCTTGCTTCCAAGAGATCCAGAGGGATAATTTTAGTTGTTTACTATAACAACTAAAAGGTATGTTATTTATTTATTTATTTATTTATTTTCTTTAGTAAGTTTTGATTATTTACTAGAGTATTAGAATTTTATATTATGTTCATAGTTATAGGTTCAATAGTGAAAACATAGATCCTGTTTTAGGTTGCATGCTCCCTTAAAAGTTTAAGTTAGTTTGTAATGCCTAAAACCCATCAGTGGTATCAGAGAGTTAGGCTTGTTTTCAATTGAATTTGCTATAATTGTTGAATTGATTAAGTCAATGATTTAATGATCATCGTATTTTGAAAAGTTTTAAAATACACCTTATACTATATGTAAAATTAAAAGCTTAATTATTACTATATGTATAAGAATAAAGTCAGTCAAATCAATAGTAGGCCTCATTCACGAAGCTAGTCTATAAAGGGGGTATAAGGAAACTGCCTATAAAATGGTAGTTGAATGGGTGTCCACTCTCACCCACCGCTTCCTTGATTAGTGAAGGGTCGTTAGCCGAACGGGTTTGATAGGACTATATTAATTCTCATTAAAAGTATAATGATAATAAAAGTAACTAAACCTTTTATTAAAATCCCAATCTTAGTTACTTTAGGAAAAATGTGAAATTGTATGCTAACCCATGAAATTGCACATTACACTTTATAAGTCATTAGTGGAGCGTGTGTGGTTAACCAGCACACTAATAGGGACTAATAAAGAGTTGTAATGGGTATCTCATAAATTATCATTGTTGATGGAGCGTGTGTGGTTTACCAGCACATCAATTGAGATGATAAATGACATTGAGGTTACCAAGCACATTTGCATGGTTATTCACATCTTGTTTGTGATCCTCGGTATCCCAGTCACAAATGGAAGAGCATAATCTGAGATTAAACATGCCATTGAATAGTTTCGATGAGTCTCAAAAGACTTACATGTATGAAATTTGCAATTAGATTACGGCATCCCTTTTCTAAGTTGTGAATTTCATAGTTGGATCCTAGCCTCGATATTTCAATTTTGAGTTGTTATATTAAGGTTAGTTTTCTATCTAACTCAAACTACCTTTCTTTTAGAAATGTCTACCCCTAACGATGCTTCTGGTTCCTCCTCCTCCAACCACAACTTTTCTTTGTTGAACATCTGCTCAAAGGTGACATTAGATGGCATCAACTACAATGACTGGATGCGTAACATCAAAATGGCTCTTCGTTTCGAGGACAAGGAGTATGTCCTTGACAAGGAACTTGGAGAAATTGACGAAGAGAAAGCCACCCCTGAAGAATTAGCCGCATATAAGAAACATTATGCTGATGCAACAAAAGTTGCTTGCATCATGGTTGCTACCATGACTCCTGAACTGCAAAAATTCTATGAGGATTACTGGCCGTACGAGATGAACAAGGACCTTATAGAAAAGTATCATAAGCGAGCCCGTCAAGAAAAGTACGAGATAGTAAAGTCTCTCATATCAAGCAAGATGAAGGACGGAGAGTCTGGCAGCGGCCATGTGCAAAGAATGCAAAGATACGTGGATCGACTTGTGAGGCTAAATGTGCATATTGATGAGGAGTTGGCCATTGACATAGTCTTGAACTCCTTACCAAGTTGTTATGATCAGTTCATCTTAACCTATCATTTGAACAACAATGAGACCACATTGTCTCAATTGCACAACCTCTTGAGAACAGCTGAGACAGGGATGAAGGGAAAGAATGATGCTCCCGCCCCTGCTAATACTACCGTTCTAGCCATTGGTCAAGGAAAGGGGAAGAAGAGGAAAGGTCCTCCCAAGCAAAACTGGAAGGGAAAGTCTCATGTAAAAACCAGTTCTGATGTTACCCCTGTCTCTGATCCCAAAAAGACCACTTGCTTCTATTGCAACGACAAAGGACATTGGAAACAAAGCTGCCCAAAGTATCTGCAAGATTTAAAGGATGGAAAAGTGAAGCCATCTACTGCAGGTATATACACTATTTCATCTATTAACCCATCATCTTCTAATTCTTGGGTCCTTGATATAGGATGTGGTTTCCACATTTGCTCTGTTTTGCAGGGACTAAGAAAAAGTGAGGATGTGGAGCATGGTAGAATGAACTTGATCATGGGGAATAGGCGATCTTCACCTGTCACCAAGATTGGAGTTTATAGTCTAGTGCTTAGTAATGGTGTTAATTTAGATTTATTGAATTGTCGCTATTCGTCAGAAATGACACGAAACATTATCTCTTTTCATGCATTGTTCAAACAAGGTTTTAGATTTTCTTTTAATGATGGGAATGGTTCTATTTCTGCTTATAAGAATGGCATTTTCTATTTCGAAGCTTTACCTTGTGATGGTGTGTATGAAACTGTGATATGTGTAGACAATTTAGGCAATAGTGTATTTCAAATTGATTCGTCTAATGGTATAGACAAAGCGTGCTTGTGGCATTGTCGTCTTGGACACATTAACAAGAAACGCATGGCTCAACTCCAAAAGGATGGGGTGTTGGAATCATTTGACCTAAGGTTAGATGATACATGCGAATCTTGTCTTTTGGGTAAGATGACAAAATCACCTTTCACTGGATTTTGTGAAAGAGGTGAAGGTTGTTAGATCTCATACACACAGACGTGTGTGGACCCTTTAGATCAGCCACAAGGGATGCTAATCGATTCTATGTGACTTTTACTGATGATTATAGCAGATATGGTTATATCTACTTAATAAAGCATAAGTCAGAAACCTTTGAAAAGTTCAAAGAGTTTAAGCAAGAGGTCGAGAATCAATTAGAAAGGAAGATAAAGATGCTCCGATCAGATAGAGGCGGAGAGTATCTTAGTATCGAGTTCCATGACTATCTCAAGGAATGTGGAATAGTTTCACAATTGACACCTCTTAGGACACCACAACTTAATGGTGTGGCTGAGAGACGCAATCGAACCTTGTTAGACATGGTACGTTCCATGATGAGTCGAGCTTCACTTCCAATCTCATTTTGGGGGTATGCCTTAGAAATTGCCGCCCACATTCTTAATCTTGTTCCAACAAAGAAGGTTGCCAAAACACCTCATGAAATGTGGACAGGGAAAGTTCCCTCGTTAGCACATATTAAGGTTTGGGGTTGTGAAGTTTTCGTTAGATGAGAAACTCACGACAAGCTTGAACCTCGTAGTGAGCGATGTGTTTTCATCGGCTATCCACGGAAGTCATTTGGATATCTGTTCTACAAACCTAGTAAGAACGAGGTCTTTGTAGCACGGAGGGGAGTCTTTCGCGAGAGAGAGCTCATATGCAAAGAGGACAGTGGGAGCACCATTGACCTTGAAGAAATTCAAGAGTCAGCCGATGAAGGAACCTCTGAAACCGCTAGGGTTCAACCAGAGGAAGAGATTCCAGTTGAACCCATTGAAACTTCATTACCTCTTAGACGTTCTAGTAGAGTTATCAAGCCAACTGAGTTCTATGGTTTCCATATAACTGCAGATGAAGACACGTTTATCAGTGACAATACGCTGGTAAATTTGGATGAGCCGACTAACTACAAGGAAGCCATGGCGAGCCCTGAGGCATCCAAATGGAAAGAGGCAATGGACAGCTAGATCAAGTCCATGTATGACAACCAAGTTTGGAACTTGGTTGATCAACAACCTGGTCGGAAGACAGTTGGTTGTAAATGGATCTTCAAAAAGAAGATCGACATGGATGGTAATGTAAGCACATTCAAAGCACGACTGGTGGCGAAGGGCTTTACTCAAACCCCAGGGATTGACTATGATGAGACCTTCTCACCAGTGGCTAAGATAAAATCTATTAGGATAATGCTAGCCATAGCTGCGTTTCATGACTATGAAATTTGGCAGATGGATGTCAAAATTGCTTTTCTTAACGGAAAGCTGGCTGAGGATGTTTACATGAGTCAGCCAGAAGGTTTTGTGGATGCAAAGTTTCCTAATGGAGTGTGCAAGCTTGAGAAATCCATCTATGGGTTAAAACAAGCGTCTCGCAGTTGGAATCTTTGTTTCGATGAGAAAGTCAAAGAGTTTGGCTTCTCTAGAAGTGAAGATGAGTCCTGTGTATATGTCAAAGCTAGTGGGAGCATGGTCACCTTTCTAGTATTGTATGTTGATGACATACTTCTTATACGAAATGACATTCCAACTTTGCAAGATGTTAAGTCTTGGCTTGGAAAGTGTTTCGCTATGAAAGATCTAGGTGAGGCTGCCTATATTCTGGGAATAAGAATTTTAAGAGACAGGAGTAAAAGGCTAATTGGACTTAATCAGAGTACCTACTTGGATAAAGTACTGAAACATTTCGGTATGGAGAATTCCAAGAAAGGAGATCTGCCCATCCAGAGTAATACCAAAATGAGTAAGACTCATAGTCCGAGTACAGATGAAGAGATAGCAGAAATGAGTAGAATTCCGTACGCTTCCGCTGTTGGTTCTATCATGTATGCTATGACATGTACTCGTCCTGATGTGTCCTTTGCTTTGAGCATGGTCAGTCGTTATTAGGGAAATCCAGGTAAACCTCATTGGGTAGCGGTTAAGAATATTCTCAAGTATCTGCGAAGGACTAAGGACTGGGTTCTAGTACTTGGTGGCTGTGATACATTGAGAGTAACTGGGTATAGTGACGCCAACTTTCAAACAGATAGAGACAACTTTCGTTCCCAATATGGCTGGGTCTTTACCTTAAATGGAGGAGCAGTTACTTGGAAAAGTTCCAAGCAAGACATAGTGGCTGATTCTACTTGTGAATCAGAGTACATAGCGGTGAGCGAAGCATCAAAGGAGGCAATTTGGTTGAAGAACTTCATCGGAGATCTTGGAGTTGTGCCAACTATCAAGGAGCCAATGGAAATTTTCTGTGATAATGAAGGAGCGGTTGCATTGACAAAGGAACCAAGAGATCATGGCAGATCTAGACATATCGACAGAAAATACCATTTTATCAGACACAAGATATAAGAAGGTCACCTCGTAGTGAAGAGGGTTTCATCTGAAGAGAATCCTGCAGATCCACTCACAAAGGGTCTGAGTAGGGTTAAACACAATCAGCATGCTAGGAGCATTGGGCTGAGAGATGATGTTAGTTTTAGTAGTTAGATAGTTAGTTTGAAACTTATAACAAAATAAATGTGATTGACTTTTGGTGATTAAATAATAGAGAATTATTTATGAGTTTGTTTACTACCTTTTGTCAATTGTTTATTATTGTGTTTCATTTTGCATGTTTTACTTCCCGGATAATTTGATTATTCGAATTCCACAGTCGATTATACTTTTGGAAGTAAGTAGTGAATAAAGACTGTCACGAATGGATTTGTAGATTGTCTAAAGAGTTTGTTAAGAAGAAATTTGAGCTTTATTTGTGCAAAAATGGAGTTAGTGTGTGAAAAGGTGAAGTATGTGTTTTGGAGGTTAGGGATGAAGATTAGAGAGAATTAAAGTTGAATGATTGGGATTAATTATGGAAATGGGAAAAGGCTTCTAAATAATGTGTGGAAGGGGGCTATTTATATCATAAATCTAAGTTTCACTAATGCCCCTTCCACCTCTAAAACATTTACATTTTAACACCATTTTAGATTTCTAACATTCTTCCCTTGGTGTTGAAATGTAATACATGCATGACGTCATCTTTAAATACGAATGTGTTGATGAAAATCTTTGAAGCTTTCTCTTTGTCTTCAAAACCTTTCATCAATCTTGACCTTGAGCCTTGAATCCTTATCACTTACATTAAAGATGAATCATTTGAGTCTTTAACATGTCATGCAATCTTGAAAAACTTGAATACTCAGAGCATATGCGTTGCGGAAGCTTGATCTTGGCTCTGTAGAGTATATGCATTTGCGGAAGTTGAATTTGGATATGTAAGCATTTTCTTGACAAACTTAACTTTGTCACACTTCCCCTTAATTAATGAATCTTTCTCTTGAAGCCTTTTGAATGAACAAACTTCCCTTGATCAAATATCCATCTTGATGTACCACCAACGCTTATGTATAGGGTGTACCCGCGGCGTACCCACCACGTTGGCGATAACTATCTTCAAAGAATAATTTTTAGGGATCACTTTAGTCAACAATTTATCTTTCTTCCCCTCAACTGATGAATTCTTCTTTCTCCCCATCAAAATTCAAGAAAGCACACACACTTGTTCGACTTCATTATCCTCTTTCTTCCCCTCATGATGAATGTGTGGCTACATGTTCATCATGTCTCTTTGAAGTCGAAACTGGGGAATCAACCATTATGAAGTAGTAGTCCAATAAACAACATCTTTAGCCCGGGTTATACACTGACATGTGTATAAGCCATATTCATCGAATCACTTATGAACAACCTTTGGGACCCATTTAAGTGTAGGCCCAACGGTTTTTGTCTTGACATTCCAAATGTACGTGTCATCGATTCGGCGAATGGAATCTGCAGTCCACGGAGGATGTAAAGTTGACATTGAAGAGAAATGTATTTTCCGTGGAAGCAGTGGAGTAGCAAAGACATTCACTTTTTGCACGGTAATTGGTTTTGGTGCAAGTTCATAGAGTTGCCAAAGTGAGTATTTGATTGTCTTTGACTCAGTTGACTTTGATTTGTAGACAGGTTTCCATTTGATCTTGGTCAACTGAGCTTTTGCTTGAGAGATGAACTTGGTATTGTCTTCAAATGTCAAGAATGGAATGAGAGTTTGTGTTCCATCAATAGTAGGCTTTGAAGAATACTTTCTATCCTTGAATAAGGCATAGTTAGTAAATTGAGAAGCTTTACGTTCAGCAGGTGATGAAACTTTGATCTTTGAGTTCTTTGGGATGGACTCAGTGCAAACTTTCTTTGGAGCATCAAGTTCAGTAGGAAATATTGGACTTGCATCATGATAAACTGAGCCATCATCACTTTGAGTGTCACAAGATGTTGATTGTGTTTGCAATTCCATCTCAAGTTCAGAGATTCTCTTTCGTAGATATGTTTCATTTGATTGATATTGCAAACAATTATCTTCAAGAGTCTTGATTTTGTTGCAAACATCTTGTCTCTCTTTCTCAACTTTGTTCATCTCATCAATAAACTTGCTCTCCATGTTTAAGAGTATGGATGTCTCATTTTTCAACTGAGATTGAAAACTTGAAATCTTTTCTTGCAAAATAAGTTCTCTTGATTTGCTTTCCAAGATACTATCACTCAGCTTCTTGTTGGAAGTTTTCAATTCTGTTTGAAGTTCTTTTATCTCAGCTTTCATTTGTGACATCAACTCATCATTCTTCTTCAAAGTTTGTTTGTCAATTTCATTCCAAACTGCAAGGTTTCCAAATTCAACTTGAAGTTCTTTCATCTCATTTTTAAGTCTCACATTCCCAGCTTGAAAGTAGATCATTTGTTCTTTCAGTTTGACATTCTCAGCTTGTAGCGTGACTACTTCCTCTTGAAACTTGACATTTTCAGATGCAGTCGAATGAATCAATATCTTCATTACTTGACAAGGATTTGGATAAGGTTTCGACGAACAACATGAACACAGTCCACCTTTATGAAGTTTTTCTTCAGATGAAGTTGGTTTCTTGGGTGAAGAAGTTAACCACAAATTGAAGACGAAATCATTTTTGACTGAATTTGAGATACTTGGACTTGACATTTTGTTGAGCAAAGGTGAAATGAAATGAAAGGTAATTGTGATTGAAATTGAAGTGAAAGAATTAAAATTGAAATTTGGAGATTTTGTACTTCAGGTTTCCCTCCAAATTTTTGCCGCCGAAATATGTTCTCATGAAACTTTGAATTTCATGTAAACTTTGGATATCATGATCATAGGAAAAATTTGATAATTTCTAAAAATTTTCGCCAAAACCGCGTCGATAACGAATGAAAATTGGCCTAAAATTTTTTTTAACGCTATCAAATTTTAAATCTTCATGAATTATCCCTTTTTTTTATTATTTTTTTATTGGATGTTTGGAATTGGAACGATCTTGTGAAGATCTTGGTGAAACGATCTTGGTGAAAATCGTTTTAGGGGACAGTATTCAAAGGAATTGGGACGATCTTGACAAGATCGTCCTATGTTCACAAGGCTGGGACGATCTTGGAGAGGATCGTCCTAAGTTCACAAGGCTGGGACGATCTTGGAGAGGATCGTCCTAAGTTCAGTAGACTGGGACGATCTAGAAATGAACTGGGACGACCTTGGTCAGGATCGTCCTAGTGATACAATGCTGAGACGATCTGGTCAGGATCGTCCTATCCTTCAATGTGCTGGGACGATCTTGGTAAGATCGTCCAAGGTTCTGGCTTAGAATCTTCAAGTATCAAACACTTTCCAAGTGTTTGAATTGACCAAACCAATCCGTAAGGATTAATTAGCCACAACAAACACTTCACCACACAACACTTGTCAGAACGATCTTGTGAGGATCGTCCTACAAGCTACAAAGCACTAGAAATGAGAAATAAAGAAATAAAGGCTAGGACGATCTTGGCAAGATCGTCCTAGTGCAAAATCGTCCTAGGGTCATCATCTTCTTCATCAGAACAGTTTTGAACATGAACTCCATTAACAACTTCAAAAAGCTTCAATAACTTTTGATTTACTAGGAGTTAGAACTTGAAATCACTTGCAAACTGTTTGTTTTCACCTTAGCAATACAGCGATTAACAAAATTCAACACAAAACACAACAGATTCAAAACCCAAAAATCGCGCCAAAATCCAAAAATTCAAACTAGAGATTTAGATCGAATTGGAACTTGAAACTTGACAGGATTATGTTTTCAACTACTAGAAATCTATTGATGAACAAATATCGAGGTAAAATCAACTGTAGAAAAATCCCACAGTTGATGAACTAAAACAGTTTCGGAATAAAAATTCGAAAATTGGATGATAATTGCAACAAATCGAGCTATGGATCGTTCAGATTAACTGATTTTGCTCTGATACCAATTGTTAAGAAGAAATTTGAGCTTTATTTGTGCAAAAATGGAGTTAGTGTGTGAAAAGGTGAAGTATGTGTTTTGGAGGTTAGGGATGAAGATTAGAGAGAATTAAAGTTGAATGATTGGGATTAATTATGGAAATGGGAAAAGGCTTCTAAATAATGTGTGGAAGGGGGCTATTTATATCATAAATCTAAGTATCACTAATGCCCCTTCCACCTCTAAAACATTTACATTTTAACACCATTTTAGATTTCTAACAGAATTTTAGACATAGCAATGGTATTGCTGCAATGTTCGTGAGTACTTTGAAATGGAGATTTAAGTATTGGATTAACCCACGCTCAGAGAATTACTTCATGGAATTTATCACGAGTAATTCTGAGACGATAATATCTTATAATCTTTAAATGGAGATATATGAGTTGTGGTTTACAAGTCAGTTGTGCATTGATAATATGTAAACGCATCAGTAACTTGATGTTATAAAACATATTGTTGTGCATGATTTGATGAGTAAATGGTG
>CM067168.1:55009878-55079878 GCA_034093135.1 Erigeron breviscapus | reverse complement strand
AGTTGGTTTGTTTTCAACTATGATTTTTTCAAGAATATATGTGACTTGTATCAACAAGTTTAATAGTTTAAATTACTTATTTTATTCATATTTTGAGGAACCAAAAGGGTACTTGCGTGATGCGTCGTTTTAATGACGGCGGTGATGGGTGGTGACGACGTGCGGCGGTGGTGGTAGTGATGGGTAGTGGTGGCGCGCTGCGATGGCGACATCGGCAGTAGTAGCGATTGGTGGTGGTGGCGCTGGTGACGACGGTGATTGGTGGTGGTGGTGGCGGCGGTGGCGGTGACAATTTGTGATGTAACGACGGTAAGTGACGTAGGTGTAATGTAGTTTTGATGAATTAGTAAAACTTAAAATTGAATAAAATGAATTTGCTTTATTATATTTTTAGATAAAAAGTTATGTCTAATTAAAATATCTTATTTCTTTTCTTCCAAAAGTATATCTCACAATGGAAGAACCACAAGTGTCATTAGGAAAAGAAAAACTAGTATAATTGTTATTTTAGAAAATCATATTTGTCGTTAGAGAATAGGAAGAGATAAGTGGTACGCTCTTAAGATGCGCGTGGGGAACATGTTAGCATAGAGAAGGGTGGAGGGGCATACCTAATACTCTCGTACTGGGAACAATACAGGTAGGATTGGACTATCTCTGGCTAAGCCTTGGCATGTTTAATGGTTCCAAGGACTTAAACCCATTTCCAGTCTTTAATTTCTACTTTTTCAGTATGCAACACGATTTGGGTTTGTCTTTTTTCATTATTTCTGACCACATAATAAGGTCTTTACAATAGATTATTATATATTTTGAATTTCAATATCAGCTAGTAATTGTGATTGGATTTAATGGTTTGATATCAACTTTTTGGAGTCAACTTGCGTTTGTTTTGAATATTGTTAAGGGTGTTTAGACTATTTCCAGTGGGAGGTGATCCTCACACAGTATCGTTTTGTCATACACATGTATGTATGGATAAAAAATATTATGTAGGGATCATTTCCTATTTTCAATAGGAAGCTTTTAAGTTGTCCTTAGAGCATCCCCAATGCTAAGTTGTGTAAAGTTTTTTTGTAAAAAATTGTGTAAGAATATGCAAGAGGTTTTTTCAAAAAAAAGTCTTAACTCCAATGGTAAAAAAGCTTTTGAAAGCTTAAACTTGAATAAATTACATTTCTTTAGTACAATAATAGGTTGAAAACATACCATATAGGTTGATATGCATCAAGCTTTTCATTACCTCTCTCATCTTAAAAATGATACGAGCATGGTACCCGCATAATGCGGCGGCGGTGGTGGGGAAGGCGGTCTAGTGGTGTCGGTGTTGGTACTATTGGTGGTGGTGGCGGCGGTGTCAAGTGGTGTAGGTTGATGTAATTGTGATAGTGAAATTTTTTAGAAGTTAAAGACTTAAAGTGTTAATTATTAAAATAAAGGTTTAGAGTGTAAATTAATTCATTAAGGGCAAGTTTGGTATTTTATAAAACTCTTTCCATAGTGGGTGTTTAATTAAGGGTAATTTAGTAATTTCGTATGTAACTATTGTGTAACTATTTCTAAAAATAGGGGGTGTGATAATTTTTATATAGAAGTATAGATAATTATTTAACTTTAAGCTTTTGATAGCTTTTTACCATTGGAGTTAAGACTTTTTTTGAAAAAACCTCTTACATATTCTTACACATTATTTTACAAAAAAGTTTTTCACAATTTATCATTGGGGATGCTCTTAGTTGTTCATTAATATTCTTTGACATAAAAATTTTTGGTGTATGTCCTTACTTAAGGTCATGCCCTTCACTTTTTTGATGTATGTAAAGATATGTAAGGATGTTTGTATGGTTTGAGGTAAATTAAAAGATTTGAACGATTTATAAGGATTTGTAAGGATTTTAAATGATTTGTAAGGATATGATGTGGCAGTTGAAGTACGCCTAACTGCCTAAGAACGTTCTTAACATTTAAGATTTAGTTAGAGAAAATCTTTTTTGTTTAAAAAAAACAAAGAAAACAAAAAATACAATCAAATTATAATATTTTTTCAAAAACTATAAAATATTGTTTTCTACTTTTTAATGGTGATAGCAAAAACACTTTTTTTTATTGTTTTTATTGTTTTTTATCTATATACTAAAAAAATCAAATTATATAAGTTCTTCCACTCCCCCCCCCCCCCCCCCCCCCCCCCCACACACACACACCCACCCCAACCTCCCCATTTGACCAAGTATATTATAACATGTTTTATAATATGAAAAAAAAACATTTTATAGTTTTGAACACGTTTTCAAAAAATTTATTTGTTTTCAAAGAGATGAAAAACATCTATTTTTTTTACAAAAACTATAAATGAAAAATTAAAAAACATTTTTCACAACTAAACGAGTAAACGTGTTAGAGTTGTTTTTTTAGATATAAAATATAAATTTAGCCAATGTTTTGAAACATGTTTGAACCAATCAATTCGACTGGGTTATTTTAGGTGCTTGGTTTTTTATTACCGGAATTTTATTTGTTTTGAATCGACAAATTTTTGGGTTTTTGAATGTTTTATTCTAATTCAACTATTTTTATGATTATTTGATTATTTTAGTTTTAATGTTATTTTTTGTTATCTGTGAAATTAAAAAAAAATATATTTTTAACTTTAATGTTTTTTTTTATTTTCAAATTTTTTTTTTAGTATTATCTTATAGTTAATTGTAATTGTATTTTTTTTTTGAACGGCAGAATATTATTAAATAAAAATGTCATCAAGCAAATCACTTGACGACATGAGACAATAAAATGCTTACAAAAATTAAGAGGGTTTTGAAACCACTCATCACGTGAGACAGAGATCTTTCTACATCTACTCGTGCACCACATGTGTGATTGAGCCACGATGAAATCAAACAAAAAATCTGAACGAATCTGCACCGGTGAGAATACTTGTTCATTACGGTGTTTCCAAATGACCCAAATCGTACAAAACATAATGCCTTCAATGCACATCTTTTTAGTAGATTTTATGCGCATATCATCAATAACTTGGAAAGCATCCTCCAAACTCGTAAATATAGAATAAGGAATATCCAGCCACGTAAAAACTAATCTCCAAATTATGTCAGCAATTTTACAACCCGCAAAAAGATGATGAGAAGTCTCAACCGCAGTCGAGCATAAAGGGCATAAAACCGAAGGAATATCAATACTTTTACTCGAGAGATTTATCCGAGTCGGAATACGATCTAATAAAACTCTCAAAATGAGAATGTTCACCTTTTTCGGGACTAGGCTATTCCAACGAGTGATGGATGAATCAACAGGTAACAAATGTTCATCAATATGAGATCGAACTTCCTTAACAGAAAAATCATAAGAGTCAGATAAGCTCCATATCCATCGATCATCATTTTCATTCAATACAATATTATTAAGATCCGAAATAAGAGACATCCATTCACTTTCCTCTGCTCCTCCCCTAACAGGTCTTCTCCAATTGGATGAAAATTGTCCATCTTTCCAACGATCTGACATCATACAAGTTTTACATAGATCCAAGCTATATAGGCGTGGATATCGAGATTGAAAGGGAGAGTGACCGAACAAAATATCATGCCAAAAGGAGGTCGTATTCCAATTACCAAGTTTAATTTTCAAGGCATGAAGAGGAATAATATTTTGTTGGTTTAATTCAACAGCCACTTTCATTATTTGATGCCATATTCCATACTTTACACTTTGACCTTCTGTCCAGTACCAAAAAGAGGATGGTTTATGAAGGCTATTAAGCACTTTAACCCACAACGAGTCTGGGTCATTAACATAACGCCATCTCCATTTGAGGAGAAGACCCCTGTTAAGTGCATCCAACGAACCGATCCCAAGACCACCACAACATTTACTAGCAATCACTTTATCCCATTTTATCCAATGCATTTTTTTAGTGTCTTCATTTCCACCCCAAAAGAACTTAGCGCGGAGAGCTTCAAGCTTCTTTTTAACCAAAACCGGCATACGAAAAAGAGACATATAATAAGTTCCCAAAGAACCCAATACCGATGAGACAAGCGTGGAGCGACCACCGATAGAAAGAAGATTGGCTTTCCACTTAGAAAGTCGTTTACAAAACTTATCGATAACTGGTTTCCAAGACTCCATCTTAGACATGTTCGCCCCAATAGGAACACCCAAATATACAAAAGGGAAAGAGTCAGCCGAGCAATGAGCTATTCTAGAAAATCGATCAATGTCTGTTTGCCTGACCCCAATTCCATAGAGTTTGGACTTATTCAAGTTAATTTTGAGACCAGAAGCCAAATGAAAGCACGAAAAAGCCATCATAATGTTTTGAAGATTATCCGCATCCCACTCCCCCAAAAAAAGAATATCATCAGAGAAAATTAAATGAGAAAGGGAAATATCACCGACCTGTAGCCCATGAATATCCCCAGACTCTTTCAGATCCTCCAACATAACATGTAAACCCTCCATGGCTAGAATAAACAGAAAAGGGGCCATAGGGTCCCCTTGGCGTAATCCTCTTTCAAAAGAAAACTCTTTAGTTGGACTACCATTTAAGAGAATTGAAGACTTGGTCGAATGAAGACAACCAGAGATCCAACTAATCCACCGACGGCCAAAACCCATGGAAGATAAAATAGATAAAAGATAACTCCAACTTAATGAATCGTAAGCCTTGGCAATATCAAGCTTTAAAAATAAAGCTTTCTTCTTCTTCTTCTTATAATGAGCAACAATCTCATTCAAAATGAGCGGACCATCAAGGATATTTCTCCCTTTTATAAAGGCCGACTGAGAAGAGCTAATTAACGAGTCTAGCACTTTAGACAATCTGTTAGCCAAAATTTTAGCAATCACTTTATATTGAACGCCTATTAAACTGATAGGCCGATAGTCATCCATTGTAAGTAGATTAGTCCCTTTTGGAATAAGAGTAATGAATGAAGAATTACATCCCGGAGGGAAGAAACCTGTTAGGAAGAATCGATTGACAAAAGCAGAGATATCATCCTTAAAAATGTCCCAATATTCCTTTATGAAGCCGAAAGAGAAACCATCAGGGCCAGGAGATTTGTCATTACCACACTCCCACACTGCATCTTTAACTTCAAGATCCGTGACTTCGCGTTCAAGCAACAAACTTTGGGTCTGAGATAATGTTTTAAATCTGGCACTTTTAGAAGCCAAAGTGATACTCGGGTGCCTTTTATATTTGAAGGAAAAATGATCCATTTGATTATTTTAATCGGATTGTAACAAGTTTAGCACTGTAATATTTTAGAAATAGATTTTAATGTTTTATAATATGTTTTAGTATACAACTCAGTGGCGGCCCTGAGAATTCAAGTTTCCGGTCCGAGCCTGAAAAAAATGCCCCCAACTTTTAGGAATCCAGTTATATAAGCAAAATTTTTTTTTATATAATTGAGACGTTATAACAATAAAAATGCTATTTCTTATTTATTTATTGTTTTAATCTAATTAAACCTTATATCAAATCAGGGATAAACAAATAAAAAAATTTATAATCAAATTAAATTCTAAACAATATCAAACGATATTCTAAATAAAATCACCAAGATATGATCACGAAATAAAAAATAATAATAACTAATCAAGAAAAGATCAGTAACAGAATCATACATTTAAGAACTAAGAGTAAAACTAAATTTTTTTGATGTTATACTTCTAGTCTTTTAGAACACAATATGAACCCTTTGTGGATGAAAAACTACCAGGAGGATTTACTCTTTATCTTCTAAATTTCATTTAGATGTTTAATTATTAATTAAAGTAAATTGGTATAACTTATTAGTAAAGACATAACTTTGTATGTTATATACATATTTAGTACCTAAAATATTGTATATTTATAATTTTAACATTAACTTGTTATTAGAATCACATATATCTATATCTATATAATATAATATGTTATACTTTTACATATATAATACACATAGAAAAATTTAGAAATTTTGTGCCCCCTCAAAATTGTGCCCCGACCGGAGGTCTTGCTTGCCCCCCCTCTGGGCCTCCCTGATACAACTGTACATTGGATCAAAGTATATTTTACAGAGAAAGGGGAGAAAAATAATGCACAATTTTACTGTAGATATTAGATAGATGTAAAGAGTTATAAGAAGTCATTAATGGTCACAATATTTGGTTTAAACCAATACTTAAAGCATAATTCCTATGAAGTTAGTGTTTTAAACCTAATATTTCAACCACGGGTGAAACCAAGGGAGGAAAAGCAGATGGTTATAGCAGGTAGTCTGTCACGAAATGAAAAAGGCAACACATGTCACACTTGAAATTTTGTTACATAAAAAAGGGTTGGTGATGTATATGTAACCATAATGGCAAAATCACAAAATTGACAAGTGATAAGGTTCAGAATGCTTCCATAACTATCCACCATACAAGGTTTAAATTTTGGTTTTCAATATATTGTTTGATTGGAAGGCCAAAATGCATGAAAGGTTTAGGGCCACTATTATGTACCTAAAAACTCTTAATACAACAAATATATGTTAATAATTTACAAATCACAATATCCTTATGTGGACCGGCCTCAAAATATCACAAGTCAACAATCAAAAACATATCCTACTCGTCTATGTGTATACAGTATACAACATATATGTTGCATGCCATACAAAACAACGTTATGTTTTATGATGACATTACACAATGTAGGTGGAGAATAGAAAATGAATTTTCCATGAAATACTGCATTAAATAAGAAGAGTTTATTAAAAATGTATCAACTAAATGACATTGAATCGACCATTATTAATATTTACTTTTCTTTCACACATCACATGTACATAAGCAGCTGTAAATAGGAAAAAAATTAGAGTTAAGAAACTTAAAAGCCAATAAATTTGTGGTAGTTGCACAGAAATAATGCCTTGTTACACCCATCCATTGTTGTGAAGTTAAATCAGTTTTATCTTTGTTGGTAGTAAAGAAAAACTAAATTATTAGTGCATCCTGTATTCCTGTGGAGACAAGTTGAGGGTCAACAAGAAAACATAGTGATAATATATCTTTTTAGAATCTAAGATGGTTGTTAGATGGGATGATACTTTTTAAAGGGAAATGATATTCGTATCACGATTTTTGATGTATGTACCACAACGTATAAGTTTTACAGCTGAATGTACAAACCAATAATGCACAGTTGTGGTAAATATATCAAAATGAGTGGTACTAATATCACTTCCCTTTTTTAAGGCATTACAAGGTATCGAATAGATAAGATAGTTACAAAAGAAGTCATTGGTAAATACTAATTATCAATTTACTAGGGACAATAATTGGCAATAAGAGTTGGAAAAATGATAAATCCTCCTAAAAACTAGTCTAAAAATCCTCTTAAAACTATAAGAATGTGACATGTGTTATCCACTAATTCTTTTTCATAATCTTACCATCTGATTTTGCTACATGTCATCATTTAATAGTTAACGGGATTTTTTAGCCATTCTATTATAGGAGGATTAATAATTTCCCATAAGAGCACCTCCAATGACAATTTTGTAAAGCTTTTTATAAGACTTATTACTATTACAAAAAGCTATTATAAAGATTTTTTACCATTGGGTATAAAAGCTTTTTTTACAAAAGCTTGAAAAATTTCAAGTCATTACACTCTCTCTCATACATATATAATTGTAATCTAAAGAATTTCAAGCTATTTTAAAGCTTTTGTCATTGAAGTTAAAGTTTTTTTATAAAAAACATTTAGAAAAAAGCTATACCATTGGAGATGCTCTAAGAATTAAAGTTACTTGGAATGATAATACTGCACTTGATCGATGATGTGTATATAACAATTGGTGATGATCTAAATGCTCAGTTGTCAAATTTTTTTTTAAACAATTCAACTATTACTAAACATTGAAAGCCAGACAATAATAGTTAAATAATGACTAGTGATAATTGCAATTACAATCAGATATAACATTAACAATGACAATAATAAGTCGTAATGAAATTTGTTGTGAAAAACAGTTGGTGATAATGTGGTATGGTCCCCAATTGTTTATTTTTGGTAGGGATATATAAGTAAGAATTATGAAAGATCAGGGACATATTTTTCACTAATTTGAAATTGCAGGTACTGAGTTCGTACTTTCTCTTTCAGATTGCAGACATGGATATTAACTGTTGGTCCGATGACTATCACGTTATTTCAGTTCCAACCTAACCATATGTCACTATTCTCATTTTAGCCCGTACGGATTTAAAACTTATAATAAAACATCAAAATTCATGTCCATGAAATATTAAAAACAAGCATTTCTACCCGGGCGTTGCCCCGGGAGAAAAACAAAACTCTCGTGATAAAAGTTAAAAAACATTAAGCTGAAAACCAAATTTTCGTGCCAAAAGTTAAGAAACTTTGGTGGATAAAGTTAAAAAACTCGAAGTTATGCGAAAAAAGGTAGCTAAGATGAAACTCTGGCGGCAAAAGTTTTAGACTTTTAGTTAGCTGTCTAATTACGGAGGCAAAAAGTATAATTTTTTTTTTTTTTAAATAGTTTTTGTAGAAAAGGGGAAAAAAATTAGAGAAAAAAAAAGAACCATTTCTACCCGGGCGTTGCCCCGGGAGAAAAACAAAACTCTCGTGATAAAAGTTAAAAAACATTAAGTTGAAAACCAAATTTTCGTGGCAAAAGTTATGAAACTTTGGTGGATAAAGTTAAAAAACTCGAAGTTATGCGAAAAAAAGTAGCTAAGATAAACTCTGGCGGCAAAAGTTTTAGACTTTTAGTTAGCTGTCTAATCACCGAGGCAAAAAGTATAATTTTTTTTTTTTAAATATTTTTTGTAGAAAAGGAGGGAAAAAAATTAGAGCAAAAAAAAGAGCAAAAAAAAAAGAAAAAAAAAAAAAGACAAAATAAGCCGGTACTGTTCATGGCTCGAGCCGCTGAGCCGAGCCGAGCCGCCGAGCCGGTTACTATTCAAGGCTTGGCTTACTATTCCTAAGCCAAACCTTAAATGTTATATATATATAATTATATCATTACCAAACTACATCAATATTTTTCGTTAAGGTACGACAATATTTAAGGCTAGATCATTTTTATCATAGATTTGTATATCTACGCTTGATCTTAGTCAAAAGACCAAGAAAGAAATATTTTGATCCATAAATATAAGGATAGTGACTAAATATAATAACGTTGTCAATCATATTCATAACACCTTTATTATTCACTCGTTATTGCTTTGATAACATTACTAAAAATCTTTTGAAATTTTGCCATCACAAACCACTTATTTCCGTTAGTCACATAATGTGTTATATAGCACCACAAATCGAGTGATATTTCAGGAAATGAGTAGACCCGATACCATTTATGATGGAACCTGACTTCAAAGGGATTTACAGAGATTATATATTTGAATGATAGCAATTCCAACGGATAACCCGGGATACAGATACACCACCCGAATTGAACCCGATGAGCAAAACCCAACCCGTAATAGGATACAGTCACACCACCTATCACGAATAAGGATCCAAAGTTCACCTCTCAGGATGCCAAACCTTGAGATAGCAATGGAAAATTTAGTTTCTCCAGTGGGGAAAAACCAAACGAAATATTAGCATAAATTCTCTGCCTCTTTTCATTCAGTTGCATAGTTTTGTTACAAGAGAGTTACAACCACCCACTAACATCATGTTCCTATCTTTTAGGAAAAATAAAAAACTACTGGACACGTAAGAAAGTAAATAAAATTACACTAGAAAATAACTAAATGAGATAATGAACTAAAATTGCATGCATAGATAAGCATCTGTTAGTGGACTTGTTTGTGGGCCCCTGGTTACTTGACATGGGCTTCCATTTTAATTCCAACCAAGGTAACCCATGAGTTAATTGACCCGCAATGGGATTTAGGCCCGTCTTCATTAGTAATGGTCAATGATTCAAACACAACGGCTAGTGATTGCTGCATTGGTGGATCGTTCCCATCAATTTACCTTTGTCAAATATCCACGTGTCAATGTTCATCTCACTTACCGAGTGGCAGCAAACATTACCAGCCCATCTTGTGCATTCACTAAACGAACTTGAGCGAGTGCGTGGTTAGAGTCGACAGAAGGCTTATCATGTGAAATTGATTTGAGTTCACATCAAAAGAAATCATGAAGCGGGTCCCACCAACAAGGGTCTCACTTACAGTAAAATACAGGGTACAACCACACAAAATACCAGCTAACCAATTCAATCGAGTCTCTAGATACTCTGATGGTAGTATGACAAGTATGTTTCTCTAGGATTCTTTAATCCTAGAATACACATTAACACCAAGTGCACTATCCCTCCGCCTTATATACAAGACTTTGAAATCATCATAAGTGTCAGCAAAAACGGCATCGTGAAAGCAGGTGCGTGGAGAACGACCAAGACATGACGTCTTACTTGCTTTTTAAGCTCGTGGTTAGTTTGATTGTAATTCTCAAATGTATATAGGTAGTTTCTTTTTCTTGGTGTTACCTAATTGTGTAATTCTTGTATACTAGATTTGTACTCTTGTATCTTGACCTCTAGTATTTTGCTAGTAGGTTTTTTATATAATATATCTCTGCCGTTCTAAAAAAAAAAGATAAATGAGACCAACCACTATTTGGCTACCAAGACCCCTTATTAGCTCAGGCCTTGTAACTTTCTAGATTTTTATGATTTTCGATAATTACAGTCATATAAAAAGTGGTACTTATATATGTGAATTATGAAACATCGTGATTTTTTTAATAATAAATTCTTAATTATTATTATTTGTTTATTTTTAAAAATTAAATCAAGTAAGATGTAATAGACAATGTATCCAAGGGTGGACGGTGTACCCCGAGGACCAAGTAGGTACCGACTGGTCACCGGGTGTTACACCATTCCGTCTTTCAGGTACCGGTTGGGTGGAGAGAGAATCTGGGAGGGTCGTCCCCGGGTTGCTCAACGCCTTTTTTCTCTTTACTTTTTTGTCTTTTCTTGAATGGGGAGAGGTGGGGAGGGGTAGTGATGCATTCCGTGTAAGTAGGGAGAATGTGGGGAGGAGGAGAAAAGCCCCCACCCTAACTATCTATTTAGTCGAATATGAGGACGACTTACAAAGTTACAATAAAATAAATCTAAATGCAAGAAAGTATCCAGCATTGATTTATCTTAAAGTCGTTGATTTCGATCATATCATTGCCGTATCTGCCCAATAACTATATTGTTGTACTCCATATATATCATCATAAGTTCATAACAAAAGGAGGTCTTTTAACTTTTTAAGTTTACATATGTATGAAGAAAATAAGTGTCTTTATTTAATTTTAATGTTATTAAATTAGTGTGTACTAGCAAGTCAAAGAAGGGGCCCTGTTGTATGAACCGGATTCGTTGGAGCAGAGAGGTATTTAGGGTGGGTGCTGAGATATGACGTCCATCATAGGACCCTCGTGATCGCTATTCCCCTTCTCCTCCTACAGTTTTACTCGATACACGTTTTGCTTTCGATATCATTTGGCTATATATTTTGATTGATGGGAAAATCATTTGTCCTGTAAATTTTACCCAAGAACCGTATCGCAAAGGGAAAATTTATAAAAAAATGTTAGTTAATTTCAAACTTTTAACTTTATATATATCCATAATTACTCTTTGAATTTCTACTTTGCTGCATCGAAGTTATATATGGCTTGTTGTACATACGTATGATATATTAATATCCTCATTATTGTCGATATATTCATACGAGTTATTTTGAAACTTGCATTACCATCTAGCAGTATTTCATGCATCAATTAGATGTAACAAATCACTAAATTCGTGTTAATCAGTTGTAGCATCCTTAATTTTTTTTTCCCACTAAAAAAAAACACTTTTAAATACATACACATCATATATACATATACACATTATAATTTGATTAACTAGTTGAGTAAAATGGACTTCTATGTAGACCACGGTGCAACCACAACATGGCACGACGTCGCATATAGCTTCAAATATACCTTATTTCAATCTAGGCATGGAATTATATGAAAAGTGTGACGCACCTTTTTTTTGAAATTTAAATTTTATTCACAAAGGTCCACCACCATCAATTAGTGGGGTGACCAAGTATACATTACAATATTACCCTAATGGGCAGTTACACCATTCTTCCCACGATAAAAAACCCGACAAACATCTATTCCTATACCATAAAAAGCTTAATGACTTGATATCGTGAAATATTCTCTCAATACAAGTCTTGCCGTTGTCAAACTTGTTTTCGTTGCGAGATTTCCATAAACACCAACCCGTGATGTACACTAAACCTTGCAATACCTTCCTTTGCTTGTTTCCATATCCATGCTGATTATGGAGGTCGAACAAATCTGAAGCCGAAAAGAGAAAAAGAGGATTGGTCTTACACCAACCACTTAATCTTTGCCAAATAACAATAGAAACCTCACATGCACTAAAGAGATGATCCACGGTCTCTTCTTCCTTGTCACAAAGTCCACACATCATAGAGTTGAAAATACAATTTCGAGCCTTCAAAGCCGTGACAGTTGGAATACGTCCTAGCCCGACCCTCCACATGAATATGTTACATTTCCTTGGCACCTACTTCGACCACTTAAGAACAAAGCGGTTACTGCAATCCTTGTCGCTTATGAGATATTCCTTGACGCCTTTGACCGTGAACACCTTTTCTTTGCCCCCAATCCATTCCCATTGATCACTCCTGTTCCGTAGCCTAATTGTCTCCAACAATCCCTCCAATCTATTCCTCTCATCGAGCTCCAAATCCGACAGGGGCCCGCAAATACCCACCCCATTCCCCACAAATGAGTTTGACACCCAATTGAATTTATCCCTGACCAGGCACTTCTTCTTTGTTTCTTTTTTAAATAATAATGGAAATGCCTCCTTAAAAGGTTCATTGCAAGCCCACACATCTAGCCAAAATCTAATACCACTACCATCCCCACATACCCCTTTAATCAACGAAAACAGATTTGTACTTGCAACTCTAACCTTCGAGATCATTCTAACAATTGCACTCCAAACACCAGACATCCCTTTTTTTATCGGGAGTGGCGACCAAGATATTCTGGATTCATGAATAGCTTTGATCACCTTTCTCCATAGATTATTTGGTTCCGTTTTGTATCTCCAGTACCATTTGACAAGGAGCGCCACGTTAGAATCAGTAATTTTACTTAGTCCGACACCCCCCATTGACGTCGGAGACGTCACGATGTCCCAAGCCACCCAATGGATCTTTTTCTTCTCGTCCGTGCCTCCCCAGAGAAACCGTCTACTGATGCTTTCTAACCCGTCAATGACCTTAACTGGAGCTTTAAAAAGGGATAGATAATATGTAGGTAGACTTTCCAAAATGGATTTGATGAGAGTCACCTGCCCGGCCATCGATAAACAATCTGCTTTCCATCTAGACAACCTCTTCTTAAAAATGTCAAACATGAAATCCCAATTCGCAACTCTATTCATGTTTCCCCCAATACGCATACCCAAGTAATTAAACGGGAAGAATCCGTCTTACAAGACACCTTTTCAGCCATCCTTTTAACCTCACTATCGACCACCCCGATCCCAAAAAGATGAGATTTCCCCATATTTATCTTGAGTCCCGAACAAATATTAAAAACCCTGAGAATCTTAGTAACAACCGTTATATTACATGTAGACCACTCGCCCATAAATATACAATCATCAGCATAAAGAAGATGAGATAAAATAGGACCCCGATTCGGAAGAGATTTGCCACAGAAAAGCCCGTTACCAATCGCAACTTTCATCAGGCTTGAAAGGCCTTCCATTACAATAAGGAAAAGAAACGGTGAGATGGGATCACCTTGTCTTAGCCCTTTGTAACATTGAAACTTGAAAGTCGGCGACCCATTAACAAGGACCGCCGTTCTAGCCGAACACATAATACCATAAATCCAGTCACACCACCTATTCTGGAACCCCATCTGAGACATAATAGATATTAAGAAGCCCCAGTTAACGTTGTCATAAGCTTTATTAAAGTCCACCTTGAAAAGAAATGCCTTTTGTTTATCTTTTCTGGCCCAAGATATAACTTCATTAAGAATCAGCGGCCCGTCTAGAATCAGACGGTCACTAAGGAAAGCTGATTGGTTTTCTGAAATAAGCGAACCCAACACAGATTTGATCCTATTTGCCAAGACCTTAGATATCACCTTACTTGTTATTCCGACCAAAGTTATTGGCCTATAATCGTTCAAGTTACTCGGATCTTTCACCTTAGGAATTAAGGTGACAAAACCCGAGCCACATCCCTTGTTGATCACTCCACTTTCATAAAAAACTTGAAAAATCCCCACAAAGTCGTTCTCAAATTTATCCCAAAACTTCTTTATAAACTTGAAACTTAATCTGTCTGGACCAGGGGCCTTATCGTCCCCACATTCACTAACAGATCTCTTATCTCGTCCACATAAAACATAGCCTCAATATCCGAGGCCTCCTGAATAGAAAGTCTCGAGTCTAAAATGCAATCAACTTTCGGTCTCACCTTCCACTTTTCGCTAAATTTGTCTTTGAAAAAATTATGAATGTGCTTCTTGACCAATTTCGGTTTTGAAACCCACTCATCATTCACCAAAAGACCATGGATTGAGTTTGTGACCTTTCTGTTATTAATCATGCCATGAAAGAAACACGAGTTCTCGTCTCCATCCATAGCCCACCTGCACCTAGCCACCTGCTTTAAATCTTTTGACTTCCTGTCCTCAAATTCGTTCACTTTTCTGATACATTCGAGCCTGATCCAAGCCTCTTCCTCTGACAAATCATCAACCTCCATTTGGAGGTCTAATTCTTCAAGTTCTTTCTTACATAGATCCACTTCTTCCTTTTCTTTTCCAATCATGTTGTCATACTAAGTGTGACAACTCGTGATTAATTAACAACGGGTTAGTCCTAATCTCGATCATTATTTATAATTTCGTCTAATTTAGAGATTATGACGTGGAAATTATTAGTTAATTGAACATTTGATATGGTTCAATTAGACGTATCATTATGACGTAGGCTATTAGCTATTTAGACGAATGCCGAGTCTTAAAATGACGTTAAATAAAGATTTAAATGTTATAATTGAACACAGTAATTAGACTGTCTAAACTTAAGATTTCTAAAAGTTTAGTTTATTAAATTTTATTGTCTTGTCTTAAACTAAAATGAGACGAGGGAAAAATACCTTTATTTTACATTTTAAACTTTTGGTCAAACGGTATTAAATCGTAAGCATTTTTCCAAATTTGGGGTATTTAAATGACCGAAAAGGAGCCACATAGGCCGGCCCCTTTGTTTGTGGCTGAGAATTAAACAACAATCAAACAACCAAACACTTCCCTCCTTTTCTTTCTTTCTTTGCCTGTCGACCCAACACACCACACACACACACACAAAATTCATTTTTATGCTCTAAATCAATTCTGGCAAGGAGAAATCAAAGGGGAATCAAAGCAAATTAATCATCTTTCTATAATAATTAGGGTTTTGGCAAGGATCAAAATCATCATCTTCATATTTCTTCTTATTTCTCAAGAACACCATTTGGTAAGTAACTTTCTCAAACTTTGATTTGGTTTAAATTCAATTAAGGGTTGTTTTCAGTTTTGATTACGGAATTAGAGGCTTTAAATTGTTATGTAAATTAGGGTTCCTGGAAATTTAATTAGGTTTTGGCTTAGAATTTGGTTTTGATATCAAAATGATTGAAATGGCGAAATGGTTGGCGAAATGGTATGTTTCCAGGTCTATTGCACTTGTTGAAACTTGTTTTAATGAAAGGAACTTAGTCGAAAAACGATTTGGGCTTGCCTGCATGTTTGCACCTGCTGGTGCTGGCTGCAGAATGAGGCCACTGCGGCGCAGTGGCATGGGCTTAGCCCCACTGCGGCGCAGTGGCTAGGGCTGGTTGTGCATTTTTAGCTCACTGCGGCGCAGTGAGCTTGGCAATGGCTCACTGCGGCGCAGTGTCATTTCTCGGCCCTTTTGTTCATTTAGCCCACTGCGGCGCAGTGAGCATAGTTCTGGCTCACTGCGGCGCACTGGCTCACTGCGGCGCAGTGGTAACTGGCTGGAACTTTTGACTTTTTATTCAAATTTAGTAATAAAAGACGAACTTGAGTCAAATAATATTAAACATTGAATCACATTCTCGGTAAAGGCATTCTAGGATTGATAGCTAAGTAGTGGTACGTAGGATACTTGTCGTCGTGAGATTTGATCCTCACCATTGGTACTCTTATCCTAGGTTTTGGATAGACGTGGAGACTAGACTGCTCATATTCTCGGACTACTCATTCTTTAGCTCGTAGACTGCTAAGGTGAGTTTATGGCGCCCTTTTTCCTTTACTTTGGGCCTGAAAGCATGTACTATTGTATACACTATTTATTAAATAAATGATTGTTTTTGTGTATGCCATGTGATATGGATGCTTAAATCATTTGACTTAAATTTGCCATGTTGGGCTGTCGAAAATGTGTATACGTGTCATTTATTAAATGTTGAATGAAATGACGTTGAATTGCCGTGTGATGGCTGATTAAATGGTTTCTTGTGTTTGACAAACTAAAATGTTTTCCCCTATTGATTGTATTGTCGGATCTAGATATCTCGACTGTCTTGGTTGTGGTCCGCACCCCATTGTTGAAGGGAAATCCTGTGCGAGTATAGACATATTTGTGGTCCGCACCCCATTGTTGAAGGGAAATCCTGTGCGAGGTATGTGGTCCGCACCCCATTGTTGAAGGGAAATCCTGTGCGAGTATAGACATATTTGTGGTCCGCACCCCATTGTTGAAGGGAAATCCTGTGCGAGGTTATGGTCCGCACCCCATTGTTGAAGGGAAATCCTGTGCGAGGCATATGCTGTCATCAGATCTAGATATACTGATTGACGTGATATAAGATGTGTCCAGATTTAGATATACTGGCTGTCTTGTTATAAAAGTGTTGTCAGATTTAGATATACTGACTGTTTGGTCTTTTATAACTATATGTCATTGTGTTGTATCAATGACGAATAAACATTTGGTCAAACATACTGTAAACTCACCAACTATTTCGATAGTTGATCCTCTCAAATTTCATGCTTTTCAGGGAACCATCAGTAAGTATTTGGAAGCGTATATGGCATTTTGAAGCCATCTTTTGAACATTGGACGTGCAATTAGCGTCAGACCTCTGAGGACTATAGCTTTATTAGTCCTAATTGTACTTAGCTGTCCATATGTTATATTTGTATTTAGTGGGCCCATTTCCAATTGAGGATAGTTTGTATCCGTGTATTGGGGTCCACTTCCGAACGATTATACTTGTAATAAACTCGTATTTGGATTAATGGATGTAATCTCTATTAACCTTCTGATTAGTATGCAATTCTTTGTTAACCCTGTATTTCCGCTACAACGGGGTGTGACAAAAATTGGTATCAGAGACAAAGGTTATAGTGAATACGGAGTTATTCCTCGTGAATAACTCAATCTATAGCCATGGTCGCTTCATATAGGAAATCTAAGTCATTAAGGTTTAGGATACCTATCTCGAGAGTTATGCTATTTGTCAATAATTAGACCTAACCCGATCAACTACGTCCCGATTATGTAAAATAGTATAAGGCTCGAAATAAATATCTTAAATTGTGTATATATGTGTTAGTTGAATTATATTCACAGCATGCTGTACATGTGGTGGGAAGGCTGCGGGTGACCCTATACATAAGCATTTAAGGCATGTTAGGAATAGAAACTCGACTCGTATGTGTATGCATAAGGTTTATATACGTGATAGTTTGGATTATATTGACAACATATTTAAATGTGGTGGGAAGGCTGCGGGTGACCCTATATATAAGCATTTTAAATATGTTGGTAATAGAAACCCAAACCGAATGTGTGTAATCTAGACAAAGATTTCTTTGAACCTCAATGTTGCGTACTGTCACCTTCATTTGATTCGTGCTGTCTTATCCAGTAGACTTATGGATTCTTTGACTATCTTTTCAGACTAGTCATGTCGGACGGAGTTAGCTCAAATGCTGTTGTACCTTGTACACCTCCAGTTCCTGTCATAACAAACTCCATTCCTTATGTTCCTGACTCCTATGAAGAGGAACCAATGGAGGAATCGGGCAATGAATCACGCCCTATCAACCTTGATTCATCTTCCAGTGAATCTGGAGGCGAACATGTGTCTATCCATGTTCAATCATCAGTAACACCGGTATCTCCATATCAGAGGAGTACTACCGAGGGAGCTCATTTGTCTTATGCTCCTAGAGACCCCTATGCTCCTGGTCCTTCTGCACCAGTTCAGGGCAACGGTGGACTTAGACTTTCTTTCCTTCAGGGAGATCCGTATGCTGCGGGTCCCTCCAGAGCGCCTGTCTACAACCCAAGTGCTGTTATGCCAGTTGCATCTGCAGCTGATAGGTCGGATTATTATCGCCGACAATTGTCAAGAATGAACAATTCCCTCATCTGTACAAGGGAGAAGTTAGAGAATCAAGCTCAGGCGTTGTCTGGAGCTTATCATCAGGCGGAGGAGGCATTGACTGTTGCTAGAGAAGGGAAGGAAACTATTGGGAGGTTGATCTGGATACTGTCGGTTGTGGTGGTTTTGGTGGTAGCTTTGCTAGTCGTTGTTATTTGCAAGATGTAATTTTGTAATATGTCTTTCTGTATTGTAAGCCTAGAACTTATAACAACTCGTACTTCTGTACTTTGAGTTGTAATCTTTTGGTGGATGTATTTCCCACGTGTCTATAAATCGTATTGCTCCGACTATGTAGTCTAACGTTGTGGATGAAGTTTCCCACATGTTTTTGGACTGTACATACCAGACTATGTAAAATTTTGAACATCAATGAAATACGATTGTCTTTTGGCTTACTTACTTGTTCAGACTATGTCAACTGCTTATTCTTAGCTCTAGAAATATGACTTTTCATATTTTTCCTGTCTTGTCTAGTACATAAATTCATACAAGTCAGCAATTTGTGACTTGCATTGTACTGTCATCTGTCTTGCAAAGATACTTTCTAATTAACCTATCAAGGAAATCTCTAAATGACATTTTTGTTCATATCTTAGACTTATGGCTCCTAAGACGAAAAGCAAGGTTCAGAAAAAGGCTCCAGTCAAGAAAACTGCACCAAAGAGAGTTACTCGATCCACTCCTTTGAATAATGAAGCTGAACAGGAAGAACCTGTAATCCAGCAAGAACCAGAAACTGCTCCTGTCCAGGTGAACACTGGTCCTGGACCTACCCCAAATACTGACGGGGATAATAATATGGCAGCATTTGTGACGCAGCAACTGTTGGCCGCCATGCCTACTTTAGTTGCTCAGATCACGGCAAGCATGAACGCAAATAATAATCATCATACTGATAATAGTAACAATGTTGAACCTACTGCTGAGCAAGTTGTTCCTCGAGCTCAACTTCGAGTGGGTGACTACAAGACCTTTACCTATTGTAAACCAAAGGAATTTCATGGTACCGAGGGTCCGGTAGGTCTAATCAACTGGCTAGAAAGCATAGAGGCGGTGCTTCATATTAGTCGTTGTGCCGAAGAGCACAAAGTGGAATATGCTTCCACTCAACTTCAAAAGCACGCTCTATCATGGTGGAACGAACAGGTTAGGACCCGAGGTCGAGACCAAGCTAATCGGATACCTTGGTTTGATTTTAAAAGGATGTTGATGGAGAAATACTGTCCTAGGGAGGAAGTACAGAGAATGGAAGGCGAATTTTGGAATCACACTATGGTCGGGCTAGACAACGAGAAATACACTACTCGTTTTCATGAGCTGACAAGACTAGTCCCTCGTATGGTAGATACGGAGGAGAAATTGATCGAGAGGTACTGTTATGGCTTGTCACCTGATGTCCGAAGATTGGTGGCCGCTTTTAATCCTATGACTCTTCAAGCGGCAGTTAGTGCAACCAACCGGATGGTGATAGACTTGAAAAGAACCACTGGTTCTTCTGTTGGAACTGAAGTGGTCAAGAGAAGGAGTGATCATGCCTCAGGTAGTGGATATGGTGGCAGTGGGAATGGCAAGAGGTTTAAAGCTGCCAGAAACTTTGCAGTGGTCCCACAAGATATCAAGAGGTACCCCGGCGCAGACACAAGATGTAACAGATGTGGCACTCATCACATGGGGAATTGTCCCGCTTGCTACCGTTGTAAGAAGATAGGACATCAGGCAAAATCCTGTAGGGAGAAAGTACCTAATCAATGCTACGAGTGTGGAAGTGAAACTCATTTCCGACCAGCGTGTCCAAGACTCAATCTGAACCCGAACAATAATGCTATAGTTCCAGTAAGGAACAATGTGGGGAACAACCAAGCTAGAAATCAAGGAGGCCGAGGTAGAGGCCGAGTTTTTGCTTTGGATGCTGCTGATGCACGACGTGATCCCAACGTTGTGATAGGTACATTTATACTCAATAATCATTATGTTTTTATATTATTCGACTCCGGTGCTGATAAAAGTTTCATATCCTTAGAATTTAAGTCTCGATTTGGTATAGTAGCTATCCCCATGAAAGACACTTATATTGTCGAATATGCAAACGGTCAAAAGTATATTGCTAGAGATCATTTAGTAGATTGCAATTTGACACTATCTGGCGAAACCTTTAAAATTGATCTAATTCCCATAGAACTCAGTAGTTTTGATGTAATTGTTGGTATGGACTGGTTATCTAAGGTTAGAGCCGAAATAATGTGTTACGAGAAGATTGTTAGAATACCCCTTCAGAATAACGAAACCCTAATAGTGCAAGGAGACAAGTCAGGAAAGGAATTGATTTTAGTATCGGCGATAAAGGCGAATAAATATTTACAAAAAGAATACCCTGCCTTCTTGGCACTGGTTGTTGAAAGGAAGCCGAAGGGTAAAGACATTCAAGACATCCCTGTAGTTAAAGATTTTCCAGAAGTATTTCCTGAAGATTTGACGGGACTTCCACCTCACCGACCAGTAGAGTTTGGAATAGATTTGATTCCTGGAGCTGCACCCGTGGCCAAGGCACCCTATCGTCTTGCGCCATCAGAAATGCAAGAATTGTCCGAACAACTTCAAGAGTTGTTAGCTAAAGGACTAATTCGTCCAAGTTCATCACCTTGGGGAGCTCCAATCCTATTTGTGAAGAAGAAAGACGGCTCTATGCGGATGTGTATTGATTACAGAGAATTGAACAAGTTGACTGTCAAGAACAGGTATCCTTTGCCTCGTATTGACGACTTGTTTGACCAATTGGAAGGTGCATCACACTTTTCCAAAATTGATCTCAGATCTGGGTATCATCAACTCAGAGTCAGAGAGACGGACGTTCCTAAAACAGCTTTCAGAACTCGTTATGGACATTATGAGTTTTTGGTTATGCCATTTGGCTTAACCAATGCACCTGCTGTGTTTATGGACCTAATGAATCGAGTATGTCGACCGTATCTTGACAAGTTTGTCATTGTATTTATTGACGACATACTGATATACTCAAGGAATAAAGACGAACATGAAGGTCATCTGAGAACAATTCTGCAACTGCTCAAGGATCAGAAGTTGTACGCGAAATTCTCAAAATGTGAATTCTGGATTAGGGAAGTACACTTCTTGGGTCATGTAGTGAACAGGGATGGGATCCACGTAGATCCATCTAAGATAGAGGCGATAAAGAAGTGGGAAGCCCCTAAGACTCCGACAGAAATCCGTCAATTTCTTGGGCTGGCTGGATATTACAGGAGATTTATTGAGAACTTCTCAAAAGTTGCTCAACCGTTGACGTTGTTAACTCAAAAGGCCAAGGAATTTATTTGGCAGGATGCCCAGGAAGAAGCATTTCAAACGTTGAAAGACAAGCTCTGTAATGCTCCTATTTTAGCATTACCAAATGGAGTTGAAAATTTCGTGGTATACTGTGACGCATCACATCAGGGCATGGGATGTGTACTTATGCAGGAAGGTAAGGTCATTGCTTACGCTTCTAGACAGCTCAAAACCCACGAAAAGAACTATACAACCCACGATCTTGAACTCGGAGCGGTTGTTTTTGCCTTAAAGATTTGGAGGCACTATTTATATGGTACAAAGTGTACGGTATTCACAGATCACAAAAGTCTTCAGCATATCTTCGATCAGAAAATGCTGAATATGCGACAAAGAAGATGGGTAGAATTACTCAGTGATTATGATTGTGAACTCAAGTATCATCCCGGTAAAGCAAATGTCGTGGCTGACGCGTTAAGTCGAAAAGATAGAATTTCACTATCTGTCATAACAAGAGCAAGTTCTTACCTTGGCTCATCCTTAAGGGATAGAGTTTTAGACGATCAAAACGAAGCCCTACGGCCAGGGCGTATCGAGGAGGAAGCATTGTGGAATGCTGAACGGTTATTTGAATTGGATGGTGATGGGATCCGACATGTCAAGGGCAGGGTGTGGATTCCCAAATATAATGGACTTAGAGAACTTTTAATGAACGAAAGTCATCGATCTCGGTATTCAATCCATCCTGGCGCTGACAAAATGTACCATGGATTAAAGGATTTTTACTGGTGGCCTGGTATGAAAAGAGATATCGCCACGTATGTTTCAAAGTGTTTAAATTGTTCAATGGTTAAGGCAGAACACCAAAAGCCTTCTGGATTGCTCCAGCAACCCCAAATTCCTGATTGGAAATGGGAACAGATTACTATGGACTTCATTACAAAGTTGCCTCGAACCTTGAAGGGTTACGATACTATTTGGGTCATTGTTGACCGATTGACGAAGTCTGCACACTTCATTCCCATACGGGAGAATTGGAAAATAAAGAAATTGTCTCAATTATATATTGAGAAGATCGTGTCACTTCATGGCGTTCCTGTGTCTATTATCTCGGATCGTGATGGTCGTTTTACTTCACAATCTTGGAGATATTTTCAAAACGCCTTAGGCACTCAGTTGAATTTGAGTACGGCTTACCATCCACAGACGGACGGGCAAAGTGAGCGTACCATTCAGACGTTAGAAGACATGCTTCGGGCATGTGTTATCGATTTCAAAGGTAGTTGGGATACCTTTTTGCCGTTAGCTGAGTTTTCATATAATAACAGCTATCACACAAGCATTAAATGTGCGCCTTTTGAAGCTTTGTATGGGCGGAAATGTAGATCGCCTGTTTGTTGGCTTGATGCTGGTGAGCGTCGTTTGTACAAGTATGGACTGGTTCAGAAGACTACTGACCAGATTGTTGAAATTAGAGCACGGCTGAAGGCGGCTCAAGATCGCCAGAAGAGCTATGCAGATCGTAGAAGGAAACCCCTTGAGTTTCAAGTGGGTGATAAGGTTATGTTGAAAGTGTCACCTTGGAAAGGCACTGCACGCTTTGGCGTGAGAGGAAAACTTAGTCCTCGTTATATCGGACCATTCGAAATTGTTCGAAGGATTGGTTCCGTGGCTTATAAGCTCGATTTACCCCAGGAGCTTGAACATGTTCATCCCACATTTCATATATCAAATCTTAAGAAATGTTTGACTGATGAAACATTGGTTGTACCTGTGGAAGAGTTGCAAGTAAATGATTCTCTTCAATTTGTAGAGGAGCCTGTTGAAATTTTAGACCAACAGCTCAAACAACTTAGACGCAGTCGTATCAAATTGGTCAAAGTTCGTTGGAACTCAAAACATGGTCCCGACTTGACTTGGGAACGTGAAGACTTTATGAGGAATAACTATCCTCATCTTTTTACTGAGCAAGACTTGATTTCGGGACGAAATCCTTAGAAGTCGGGATGCTGTGACAACTCGTAATTAATTAACAACGGGTTAGTCCTAATCTCGATCATTATTTATAATTTCGTCTAATTTAGAGATTATGACGTGGAAATTATTAGTTAATTGAACATTTGATATGGTTCAATTAGACGTATCATTATGACGTAGGCTATTAGCTATTTAGACGAATGCCGAGTCTTAAAATGACGTTAAATAAAGATTTAAATGTTATAATTGAACACAGTAATTAGACTGTCTAAACTTAAGATTTCTAAAAGTTTAGTTTATTAAATTTTATTGTCTTGTCTTAAACTAAAATGAGACGAGGGAAAAATACCTTTATTTTACATTTTAAACTTTTGGTCAAACGGTATTAAATCGTAAGCATTTTTCCAAATTTGGGGTATTTAAATGACCGAAAAGGAGCCACATAGGCCGGCCCCTTTGTTTGTGGCTGAGAATTAAACAACAATCAAACAACCAAACACTTCCCTCCTTTTCTTTCTTTCTTTGCCTGTCGACCCAACACACCACACACACACACAAAATTCATTTTTATGCTCTAAATCAATTCTGGCAAGGAGAAATCAAAGGGGAATCAAAGCAAATTAATCATCTTTCTATAATAATTAGGGTTTTGGCAAGGATCAAAATCATCATCTTCATATTTCTTCTTATTTCTCAAGAACACCATTTGGTAAGTAACTATCTCAAACTTTGATTTGGTTTAAATTCAATTAAGGGTTGTTTTCAGTTTTGATTACGGAATTAGAGGCTTTAAATTGTTATGTAAATTAGGGTTCCTGGAAATTTAATTAGGTTTTGGCTTAGAATTTGGTTTTGATATCAAAATGATTGAAATGGCGAAATGGTTGGCGAAATGGTATGTTTCCAGGTCTATTGCACTTGTTGAAACTTGTTTTAATGAAAGGAACTTAGTCGAAAAATGATTTGGGCTTGCCTGCATGTTTGCACCTGCTGGTGCTGGCTGCAGAATGAGGCCACTGCGGCGCAGTGGCATGGGCTTAGCCCCACTGCGGCGCAGTGGCTAGGGCTGGTTGTGCATTTTTAGCTCACTGCGGCGCAGTGAGCTTGGCAATGGCTCACTGCGGCGCAGTGTCATTTCTCGGGCTTAGCCCACTGCGGCGCAGTGGCATGTTAGCCCACTGCGGCGCAGTGAGCATAGTTCTGGCTCACTGCGGCGCAGTGGTAACTGGCTGGAACTTTTGACTTTTTATTCAAATTTAGTAATAAAAGACGAACTTGAGTCAAATAATATTAAACATTGAATCACATTCTCGGTAAAGGCATTCTAGGATTGATAGCTAAGTAGTGGTACGTAGGATACTTGTCGTCGTGAGATTTGATCCTCACCATTGGTACTCTTATCCTAGGTTTTGGATAGACGTGGAGACTAGACTGCTCATATTCTCGGACTACTCATTCTTTAGCTCGTAGACTGCTAAGGTGAGTTTATGGCGCCCTTTTTCCTTTACTTTGGGCCTGAAAGCATGTACTATTGTATACACTATTTATTAAATAAATGATTGTTTTTGTGTATGCCATGTGATATGGATGCTTAAATCATTTGACTTAAATTTGCCATGTTGGGCTGTCGAAAATGTGTATACGTGTCATTTATTAAATGTTGAATGAAATGACGTTGAATTGCCGTGTGATGGCTGATTAAATGGTTTCTTGTGTTTGACAAACTAAAATGTTTTCCCCTATTGATTGTATTGTCGGATCTAGATATCTCGACTGTCTTGGTTGTGGTCCGCACCCCATTGTTGAAGGGAAATCCTGTGCGAGTATAGACATATTTGTGGTCCGCACCCCATTGTTGAAGGGAAATCCTGTGCGAGTATAGACATATTTGTGGTCCGCACCCCATTGTTGAAGGGAAATCCTGTGCGAGGTTATGGTCCGCACCCCATTGTTGAAGGGAAATCCTGTGCGAGGCATATGCTGTCATCAGATCTAGATATCTCGACTGTCTTGGTTGTGGTCCGCACCCCATTGTTGAAGGGAAATCCTGTGCGAGTATAGACATATTTGTGGTCCGCACCCCATTGTTGAAGGGAAATCCTGTGCGAGTATAGACATATTTGTGGTCCGCACCCCATTGTTGAAGGGAAATCCTGTGCGAGTATAGACATATTTGTGGTCCGCACCCCATTGTTGAAGGGAAATCCTGTGCGAGTATAGACATATTTGTGGTCCGCACCCCATTGTTGAAGGGAAATCCTGTGCGAGTATAGACATATTTGTGGTCCGCACCCCATTGTTGAAGGGAAATCCTGTGCGAGTATAGACATATTTGTGGTCCGCACCCCATTGTTGAAGGGAAATCCTGTGCGAGTATAGACATATTTGTGGTCCGCACCCCATTGTTGAAGGGAAATCCTGTGCGAGTATAGACATATTTGTGGTCCGCACCCCATTGTTGAAGGGAAATCCTGTGCGAGTATAGACATATTTGTGGTCCGCACCCCATTGTTGAAGGGAAATCCTGTGCGAGTATAGACATATTTGTGGTCCGCACCCCATTGTTGAAGGGAAATCCTGTGCGAGTATAGACATATTTGTGGTCCGCACCCCATTGTTGAAGGGAAATCCTGTGCGAGTATAGACATATTTGTGGTCCGCACCCCATTGTTGAAGGGAAATCCTGTGCGAGTATAGACATATTTGTGGTCCGCACCCCATTGTTGAAGGGAAATCCTGTGCGAGTATAGACATATTTGTGGTCCGCACCCCATTGTTGAAGGGAAATCCTGTGCGAGTATAGACATATTTGTGGTCCGCACCCCATTGTTGAAGGGAAATCCTGTGCGAGTATAGACATATTTGTGGTCCGCACCCCATTGTTGAAGGGAAATCCTGTGCGAGTATAGACATATTTGTGGTCCGCACCCCATTGTTGAAGGGAAATCCTGTGCGAGTATAGACATATTTGTGGTCCGCACCCCATTGTTGAAGGGAAATCCTGTGCGAGTATAGACATATTTGTGGTCCGCACCCCATTGTTGAAGGGAAATCCTGTGCGAGTATAGACATATTTGTGGTCCGCACCCCATTGTTGAAGGGAAATCCTGTGCGAGTATAGACATATTTGTGGTCCGCACCCCATTGTTGAAGGGAAATCCTGTGCGAGTATAGACATATTTGTGGTCCGCACCCCATTGTTGAAGGGAAATCCTGTGCGAGTATAGACATATTTGTGGTCCGCACCCCATTGTTGAAGGGAAATCCTGTGCGAGTATAGACATATTTGTGGTCCGCACCCCATTGTTGAAGGGAAATCCTGTGCGAGTATAGACATATTTGTGGTCCGCACCCCATTGTTGAAGGGAAATCCTGTGCGAGTATAGACATATTTGTGGTCCGCACCCCATTGTTGAAGGGAAATCCTGTGCGAGTATAGACATATTTGTGGTCCGCACCCCATTGTTGAAGGGAAATCCTGTGCGAGTATAGACATATTTGTGGTCCGCACCCCATTGTTGAAGGGAAATCCTGTGCGAGTATAGACATATTTGTGGTCCGCACCCCATTGTTGAAGGGAAATCCTGTGCGAGTATAGACATATTTGTGGTCCGCACCCCATTGTTGAAGGGAAATCCTGTGCGAGTATAGACATATTTGTGGTCCGCACCCCATTGTTGAAGGGAAATCCTGTGCGAGTATAGACATATTTGTGTTCCGCACCCCATTGTTGAAGGGAAATCCTGTGCGAGGCTTATGCTGTCCAAATTTAGATATACTGGCTGTCTTGTTATAAAAGTGTTGTCAGATTTAGATATACTGACTGTTTGGTCTTTTATAACTATATGTCATTGTGTTGTATCAATGACGAATAAACATTTGGTCAAACATACTGTAAACTCACCAACTATTTCGATAGTTGATCCTCTCAAATTTCATGCTTTTCAGGGAACCATCAGTAAGTATTTGGAAGCGTATATGGCATTTTGAAGCCATCTTTTGAACATTGGACGTGCAATTAGCGTCAGACCTCTGAGGACTATAGCTTTATTAGTCCTAATTGTACTTAGCTGTCCATATGTTATATTTGTATTTAGTGGGCCCATTTCCAATTGAGGATAGTTTGTATCCGTGTATTGGGGTCCACTTCCGAACGATTATACTTGTAATAAACTCGTATTTGGATTAATGGATGTAATCTCTATTAACCTTCTGATTAGTATGCAATTCTTTGTTAACCCTGTATTTCCGCTACAACGGGGTGTGACACCTAAGCCTTAGTGTGCCGCACCAACTAGCCAAATATCATTCTTGGAGCCTCGACACACAAAATGAGCCGCACATAGCCCTAGAGGCGTCGCAGACTCGCAGGTGGGTCCTGATACACTTCTTTACCATTTGATTCATTTACAAAACGCGATCTTTCATATATCTACAATTATTATAACATCCGGTTTACATCACACCAAGAGTTTGAAACAACCATTTGATATCAAAAGACAACTTCATAGAATCATAGTGTAGATTTACAATGAGTAAATGAAGCGGCCCGTTAAAATATCAGTTTGGGCAAAATATCATGAACACAAGTTTACAAGATTTTCAATCCACCAAAAAATTTCATACTAACATATGAACTACCTTCACAAGGTAATTCACAACCACAAGCTAACGAAACTAACTTTTCTTATTTTTCTTACTTGAACTACCGATATATCTACCACCAGTATGCATTACTGACTTGTATAGTCAGCTATAAAACCTGTACATTGTGGTAGACGAATCATAAACTGTGGTACGTTTATCATTTCCCATAAAATAATCACCAACTAAATGAAAAAAAAAAACTTACTGAGTACTATATGAAAGTAACACTCACAACATTATCAACTATTTGCCGTAGATTATTGCAAATGCCTTATAGCTTATTAACTTATAGTTCCGAAAAATATTTTGGTTTTGAAGTTTGAACAAGTCATTCAAAGATTGCTGAATTCAAATGACTTATTTAGAGGGTGTTTGTCCTAGCTCATTACTCATTAGAATGTTTTTAGCTTATTGTGTTTTGGAAAAAGTTGAAAGCATTTTGTCAATTGTCTAAGCTTATTTGAAATGATTATTACGCTTTCAAAGGGTTAAAAGCTAATAAGCAAAATGCGACGAGTTTTAAGTTTTTTCAAACACAATAAGTTTCATTCGGCTAACGGATTTTGGTCTTACTTATAGTTTTGAGAATTATTTGGGCATAACTACAAAATGAGTTTTACTTTGGGCCTGTTGACAGAATGGACTCTGGACATTATATAGTTGGACCGGCAAAATATTTATCTGTGAAGATTGTGAGAATTCACTATGGCTAATGGCCTAATGTAAATGGATGTGGAAAAACAACTTGAATGATCTTGATTTTTAGATTAAAATTAAAAAAATATTTTTTGAATCTCAATTCTTAGTTGTAATTCAAGGGTCAATTCTTAATTTTACTAATGAAGTTATCTATAACTAGAGTTTAAAGGATCTCAATCCAACGTAAAGAATGGGTTAGTATTAAACAAACTGTCATCAATAAAGGCAACTATTTTATTTGGTGTATGTATCTTGAAAGAGACCTTGATAAGCAAAAAATTGGATTCGAAAAATGTTAGGTTTCGTTTTATAATAGAACTATATTTTTTTTATTTTTTCATTTTTAATTTTAAAGAAATGAAAAGGATTTTTTACTATCGAAAAATCTTTGGTAATTTTGAAAACGTTTTAATCGTCAAGTGTAAAACAAAACACCAGGAGTTTTCCTTTTTTAAATGGAAGTGATAATCGTACCACATATTTTGATGCATTTATCACACTGTACATGTTTCATAGCATACTGTACAAGTATGCAATGCACAACAGTGGTAAACTTATCAAATTCTGTGGTACGAATATCACTTCCCTTTTTTAAAATGAGATAAAGTTATAAAATAACTAAAATGAGTTTTTTTAAGTATAGCTATAAATAAGAAATTGAGTTTTTCGTCTCCCTAGAAAATATTTTTGCAAAAACTACATTTGAACAAGTTCTATAAATTTTTGCGCGCATTAACTTTTGAAGCTGATTCTCATTAGTTTAACAATGTTTTAAGATTTCTTTGCGTTAAATTTTTAAAATCAATGGAGAGTAGTTAAAATTAGAATAGAATTTTAACATTTATTGTGCACCACTCTTTATACTTCGTGTCAATGATTGGTGACCCATTGATTAGGGGAGACCTTGAGAAAAATCATTTGGGCTCGAGTCTAATTTTTCATATTTGTGAGGGTTAATTAATAGAGAGTTTCAAGAGTCTTGAGTTTCATCCTAAATATTTATGTAATGTAAGAATGAGAATGGAATAATATGTTGTTAAAAAAACAAAAAAAACTATAGTAATTGATGACTATGGTGAGATTTCACCAAATAAAGCCCTAATTATATATATATATATAATCGAGGCTAAGGAGAGGTAAAGGCTGTCGAGCCTTAAGAAAGGGGAGAGAATCGACCCTTAGATGTCTCCTTGTCAAGAGTAATCGAAGCTAGGCAGAGGAGAGTCTGTCGAAGTTTAAGGAAAGATAAGAAGGAAGGAATAAAGCTTAGATAAAGAAAAAGATGTCGAGCTTTCAAAGTGAGGAACTTTGGAGTGGGCCACATCTAGCGAAGCCTTAAGCTTATTTTTTCCTAATTGTCGAAGCCTAGGTATCGAAGCTTAGACAAAAGAACAAAATAATGTCACGGTTGGCAAGCCTCCATGAGGGCCCACGCGAGCCTTCAAAGTAAGGAACTTGGGAGTAGGCTAGATAAGAAAATAGCCATCGAGGCTCAGGAAAGAAAGAATAAAATTATTTAGGCTATCCTTGGAGTGGATAAGGATATAAGCTTAGATATATGTTAAAGGTTGATCGACCAACATTTATATACATATATATATTTATATCTGTTCGAAGCTTCAAGGAAAGACAAGAAAGATATAAGTATGGCTCGATCAATTAAACTAAACTAATATATATATAATCGAGGCTTGCATAAAGTCAAAGAAAGAATGGTAAGTTCGACAAAGGAAGGCAAGGCAGCGAGCTTTCCAAGTTAGGGAGAGGCTGCCGAGCTAAGGAGAAAGAAAGAGAGGAATTTTGATAAAGTCGAATCATAAATTAATTAATATATATATATAATTAATATATATATATAAATGATCAGAAGTGTAAGGCATCTAAGGGAAGAGAATCAGGGCATCTTTGGAAATCAAGAGAGAGAGAGCCGTCGAGGCTTAGAGAGAGAAGGGAGAAGCTTTCAAAAGAACTAGAAGCCTTGGAAGTGGGGCCCACGTCTAGCTTAAGGAAAGACAAGGAAAGCTTTAAAGGGGAAGACTAGGAAAGCTTTCATAAAAATATGTTAAGGTTGTCGTGATATATCTCTCTCTCTTTGCTAAGCTTCGACAAGATTCAAGGGAGAAACAAATATGGGCTAGGTCTAGAATGGGAAGCCAAGTACTTGGGCTTGGGCCCAACCGTCTCTTATTGCTTCAGACTTGAAGTGTCTACCTTAAAGGTCCAAATCTCTCATTCATTTAAATAGACACTGTCATTTTAATATATGTGTCACTACTCTCCTATACAAATTATCTGAATATATACACTCTTATAAGAGGTGACAACACTTGGAACATTCTATGCCTCGTATTGTCAGGCTGAGTACTAATGGGCCGGGGTCCATTTCTGACAGGCCCAAAATACGAGATAACCCTAATCTGATGGCCTATAAATATTGCCCATCATTGGGTGTCAATTCCATTCCATCCATCAACTCATTCAATACAATACACACATTCAATATTATACAATCATCAATATATTCATAGATATTATCATCAGAACATTCAATCATCTATCGATCATTATACAAAATCATATATCAATCATATCCTCCAAAGATCGAAAAGTCTCTTTGGGAAAATCATCAAACACCTTAGATTCGTCAAGAGTTTATTAGGTTTGCACTACTGTGTAGGAGATCTTGATGATTTTCGTGGTTAAACCCTTTTGTGATTGAGCCTAACTTTCCATGCTCAAACATTGGCGCCATCCGTGGGACTACTGATCACTGGGCGGTTTTGTGTTGTTACAAAGCAAAAATCATCACTTTATTTCTTGTTTGTTTCTTAATCTCTCATGGCTGAGGAATTCACTCCTATTTCTCAGGTTGTACCTTCTGGGTTGGGGAAGGGTGTTGATGGAGATGATTCTTCAATTATCAATCTGGAAACTTCTGAGATGTGTGATACTCAAAATATCTCAGGAGAAAAATTTCCAGATTTTGGTTCTAGATCTAGTGAAGTGGTAGCAAATGCAACTAATGTTGTTTCTGGTGGTGGATCTAGGTTGCCACCCAAGGTAAGCTTTGCATCTAGACTTGGGTCTAGTAGTGTTAGTGTGGGACCACTCTTTTCCACACCTTCACCTTCTACATCTCCTTTTGTATCTTTGTTGTCAACACCCCCAACTAGTACATCTCCTATCACTATGCTTTCTTCTGGCCCTAGTCAGTTAAATTCTCACATGACTAACATGGCTAGCCCACCCATGAGTGGAGGTCAGGCATCCTTGCAATCAATGGCTAGCTCCTCTCAATCTGTGACTATACAGGAGAGCCATTTGTTGGAATTGATAAGGCTAGCTGCCAAGGGCACTCAGCAAGTGCAAACACCACCACCTCCTCCAACCGATTGGTTCTCTCAACTCTCTGCTGCGTTAAGGCCAGCTTCGCCTCGGCCGGCCCCACAACCCGCTCCACAGCCTACAGGCATGCAGTCCATAATGAAGTTGTTGGTGGACGAGATGAAAAAGCAAAAGCCAGTCGAGCCTGCTCCTGAACCAGTTAACCCAGCAAAAGAATTGTTAAAAATGCTAAAAATTGCAGCGGGGGAGGAGGCTGATGAGCAAGCAAGGGTGGCCACAGTGCCAAAGTCTGCAACAAAGTCAAGGTTTTGTGACTGGGTGGCAAATTATGCCTTCCCAGATGGGCAGAAGGTTCCCACTATCGTTGGCACTTACGATGGTACTAGAGACCCAGAAGATCATCTAGCAATCTATGACCAGGCTGTGCTAACTGAAAAATGGGTAGAGCCCGTGGCATGCCACTTATTCCCAGGCACCTTGCAAGGTTATGCCTTAGAGTGGTTCACCAAGCTTCCTGAGAAGAGTATCAAAGACTATGAGGATTTGAAGAAGAAGTTCATAGCTCAGTTTGTCCAACAGAAGAAGCGTCAAAGAAGTCACTTGGAAGCTCATCTAATTAGACAGAGAGAAAGCGAGCCAATAAGGGATTTCATCACAAGATACACTGAGGAATGCCAGAAGATGCCTGGACTTCCTTAAAGTCAACAAATCTCGGGCTTCACCTTAGCACTGCTCCCTGGCGAACTCCAGGATGATCTAAGCAAGAGAATCCCAGTGACGTTCAAAGAAGCTATTGATAGGGCGTTCGATTTCATCCGCTCCAAAGAGACTGCCTCACTAGTAAGAGGTGTTACAAAGAAAGATAAATATGGGGGAGGATTGGATGGTGAAGAGTGGAGCCGACATGACCAAAGGCGGGACGAACGTCGAGGCGAGCGTCTGGAAGAGCGTCGTGAGAAAAGGTTTGGACCATACATCAAAGATGTACCAATTGTTAACTTGATCAAATGCCCTAGAGAAATTCTGAACACTGAGACAGTCTGTGCTACTTTCAAACCTCCCTCACCAATGGCCTTCAAGTCTGGGAAAAGGAACATGAATCAATATTGTGAATTCCATGAGGACCATGGACATGATACTAATGCATGTAGACAGCTAAAGTGGGAAATCAAGAAGGCATTGGATGAAGGGAAGCTTGAACACTTAGTCCCAGGAGCTAAGCAGGCAAAGAAGACCTTTGCATGGCAAAAGAAGGTGGTGGAGGAGGATGATGATCCAGGAAAGCCTGAGGGCCATGTATACATGGTCCATGAATAGGACAAAACTCGGTCTCAACTCCCTCCTTAAAATACCATCTCTCCTATTTTCTCAAGTTCTCAAGCATCTGGATGTAAGCTACTTTGTCAAGAATTATCACTTTATTTTAAATATTTTCATGTAGCTTTACTTCAAGTAATATTATGTTTGTTGGTCTGATCATGTATCCCAACCTTATCATTATCATTAATGAAATATCATTTTCTTTTCGAAAATATTTGGTCAATAAATTGTTATAAGAACATTTCGACTATGAGACAAGCTAAAAGGGTAATCCGAATGAAAATTCCAGAAGTCAAGTGCTAAGATGGAAGAAAGAATTCCTAGCCAACTTCTGACACGATTATAAAAACCCAAATACTTGTGAAGGCAAGACAGACAAACCAAGTGCCTAAAGGCTAAGACATACCTCATGTGTATGAATGGAAACTTCAAAAAGGATAAAAGCTACAAAGCAATCCCCAGCTAACACTTAAAACGATTTTCATCTTCCTCACCCATGAGGATAGATACTTCTCACAAGAAAAAGATAAATAAATACAAGATGTATGTCTAAGCTAAGCTTGGCTAGCACTCAGAAAACTTTCATCCTCTAGACGGAAAGCTTAGTTAACACTTAGAAAATTTTTCTCATCTGCTGGATGAGAGTAGAGTGCTTCCCGCTGGAAGCAAGACACAAATTAAGCAAAGTCTCACCAAGTGTGAGTCCCAAGTGTAACAAGCCAAAACTGGGCCCGGCTGAACACTAATAAAAATTTATTCATCTTTTTATTCATCGGATAAAAAGGTTGACACTTCTCATCGGGAAGTGATATTTTTATTCATCTTTTTGTTCATTTTTATTCATCTTTTTGTTCATCGGACAAGAAGGTAAGCACTTCTCATCGGGAAGTGATATTGATAAAGGGATAGCGAAGAAATTACTCCACCCACATCAATTTTACGTCTTATTCATTCATTGGATGATAAGATAAGCGTTTCCTATTGGGAAGCGGCGCGCGCATAAAATTCAGTCATCTTTTTATTCATCGAATATAAAGGTAAACACTTCTCACTGAGAAGTAACAATTCTCGCGAGTAATAAAGTTTTTTTGACCCATACGTGGGATAAAAAACAAAGATGAAATAAAATTCAAAATATAAATTCTTTGTCAAAAAACTCTTTACAAATGGAATTTGTGGTGCTTGATACAGACAAAGAAATACTTTCCATTCGGGAAGCTTTTCCATCTAAGAAGCCTTTTCGAAAAACCACTCGTTGTCTCCCTTGGTATGAGGGCCCACTCCTTAACAGACTAACTGAAAGGGGAAAGTAAGATAGACATCTTACATATGCATTACATTACACTCATATGGAGGAGACTATCTCGCTTGGCATAACCACATGAAAATGCAAGCAAAATATCCAATGGATAATAGTGTATGGGATATATTTTATGCCAATAATTAAAATTAAATACAAAAGAAAAAGCTTGGGGTCTTTGCTGCCACCGGCGATATCACTCTTTTCTCTCGTTGCTGCCAAACGCCAAAGCAAAAAGAAAAGGCAGATTCAATAAAAACCCTAAAAAGAAGGAGCAAAAAAAGGAAAATAGAAAAAAAATTACCTCTCTTTGTGTTTGGGATATTTGGCCGATCGAAAAAAGCAAGAAAAAAGAGATTTTGTGAGATTTCTTCCCTTCTTGTTATGAAAGATACCAATGTGTTTCCCTGTTCATCAACAAATAAAAAGTAAGATAAAAAATTCAAAGGAGAAAAGAGACTAAAGAAAGAATAGATCGAAAAGGTTAACACCTTTTCTTTCTTTTTTGTTAAACCAGTCAAAAATAAAGAAAAAATGGAAAAACCCATACCTTTTAGGGCTATTTTTCCCTCAAGAGCTTATCCAGCCTACTTAGTCATCGCCATCACCTCCCTCTCTTTCGATCTTTGACACTTTCTTATGAAAGGTAGATTCGAAAAACAAAATATATATATATATATATAATATATATATATATTATATATATATATATATTTATATAATGGGATATCCCTCTTTTTTATTGTTGCCGATGTAAAAGTATAGAGAATTTGTATTACTTACAAATTCTATGCATCTTGGTTACAAAACTCTAACCATCACAAAAAAGAAAAGAGTGAAAAGGAAAGATGAAAGACATCTATGTCCTTCCTTTCTATTGTGTTACTCTTTCGGCAATCAAGGAAAAAAGGAAAAGTCAAAAGAAAAAAAAGATTTTACAGTCAAAATAAAATAAGTTCAAAACCAAAATCCTTGAATAAAGAATTTTACCTTTTGAACTTGGGGGACTTGATGACTATGGTGAGATTTCACCAAATAAAGCCCTAATTATATATATATATATAATCGAGGCTAAGGAGAGGTAAAGGCTGTCGAGCCTTCAAGAAAGGGGAGAGAATCGACCCTTAGATGTCTCCTTGTCAAGAGTAATCGAAGCTAGGCAGAGGAGAGTCTGTCGAAGTTTAAGGAAAGATAAGAAGGAAGGAATAAAGCTTAGATAAAGAAAAAGATGTCGAGCTTTCAAAGTGAGGAACTTTGGAGTGGGCCACATCTAGCGAAGCCTTAAGCTTATTTTTTCCTAATTGTCGAAGCCTAGGTATCGAAGCTTAGACAAAAGAACAAAATAATGTCACGGTTGGCAAGCCTCCATGAGGGCCCACGCGAGCCTTCAAAGTATGGAACTTGGGAGTAGGCTAGATAAGAAAATAGCCATCGAGGCTCAGGAAAGAAAGAATAAAATTAATTAGGCTATCCTTGGAGTGGATAAGGATATAAGCTTAGATATATGTTAAAGGTTGATCGACCAACATTTATATACATATATATATTTATATCTGTTCGAAGCTTCAAGGAAAGACAAGAAAGATATAAGTATGGCTCGATCAATTAAACTAAACTAATATATATATAATCGAGGCTTGCATAAAGTCAAAGAAAGAATGGTAAGTTCGACAAAGGAAGGCAAGGCAGCGAGCTTTCCAAGTTAGGGAGAGGCTGCCGAGCTAAGGAGAAAGAAAGAGAGGAATTTTGATAAAGTCGAATCATAAATTAATTAATTAATATATATATATATAATCGAGGCTTAGGAGAGGTAAAGGCTGTCGAGCCTTCAAGAAAGGGGAGAGAATCGACCCTTAGATGTCTCCTTGTCAAGAGTAATCGAAGCTAGGCAGAGGAGAGTCTGTCGAAGTTTAAGGAAAGATAAGAAGGAAGGAATAAAGCTTAGATAAAGAAAAAGATGTCGAGCTTTCAAAGTGAGGAACTTTGGAGTGGGCCACATCTAGCGAAGCCTTAAGCTTATTTTTTCCTAATTGTCGAAGCCTAGGTATCGAAGCTTAGACAAAAGAACAAAATAATGTCACGGTTGGCAAGCCTCCATGAGGGCCCACGCGAGCCTTCAAAGTATGGAACTTGGGAGTAGGCTAGATAAGAAAATAGCCATCGAGGCTCAGGAAAGAAAGAATAAAATTAATTAGGCTATCCTTGGAGTGGATAAGGATATAAGCTTAGATAAAGAAAAAGATGTCGAGCTTTCAAAGTGAGGAACTTTGGAGTGGGCCACATCTAGCGAAGCCTTAAGCTTATTTTTTCCTAATTGTCGAAGCCTAGGTATCGAAGCTTAGACAAAAGAACAAAATAATGTCACGGTTGGCAAGCCTCCATGAGGGCCCACGCGAGCCTTCAAAGTATGGAACTTGGGAGTAGGCTAGATAAGAAAATAGCCATCGAGGCTCAGGAAAGAAAGAATAAAATTAATTAGGCTATCCTTGGAGTGGATAAGGATATAAGCTTAGATATATGTTAAAGGTTGATCGACCAACATTTATATACATATATATATTTATATCTGTTCGAAGCTTCAAGGAAAGACAAGAAAGATATAAGTATGGCTCGATCAATTAAACTAAACTAATATATATATAATCGAGGCTTGCATAAAGTCAAAGAAAGAATGGTAAGTTCGACAAAGGAAGGCAAGGCAGCGAGCTTTCCAAGTTAGGGAGAGGCTGCCGAGCTAAGGAGAAAGAAAGAGAGGAATTTTGATAAAGTCGGATCATAAATTAATATATATATATATGATCAGAAGTGTAAGGCTTCTAAGGGAAGAGAATCAGGGCATCTTTGGAAATCAAGAGAGAGAGAGCCGTCGAGGCTTAGAGAGAGAAGGGAGAAGCTTTCAAAAGAACTAGAAGCCTTGGAAGTGGGGCCCACGTCTAGCTTAAGGAAAGACAAGGAAAGCTTTAAAGGGGAAGACTAGGAAAGCTTTCATAAAAATATGTTAAGGTTGTCGTGATATATCTCTCTCTCTTTGCTAAGCTTCGGCAAGATTCAAGGGAGAAACAAATATGGGCTAGGTCTAGAATGGGAAGCCAAGTACTTGGGCTTGGGCCCAACCGTCTCTTATTGCTTCAGACTTGAAGTGTCTACCTTAAAGGTCCAAATCTCTCATTCATTTAAATAGACACTGTCATTTTAATATATGTGTCACTACTCTCCTATACAAATTATCTGAATATATACACTCTTATATTGTGTAAACTCAAATACGGTCGTTAAAAATTGTGTATGGACCTATGATAATATCGAACAATTTAAGTATTTAACTCAATTTTTTTTAGATCTTTATTTTAAAAAAAATGTTAAACGCAACCCTAAAGGTGCATAAAAAGTTAAAAAAAAAAAAAAAAAAAAAAATCTGAATATATACACTCTTATAAGAGGTGACAACACTTGGAACATTCTATGCCTCGTATTGTCAGGCTGAGTACTAATGGGCCGGGGTCCATTTCTGACAGGCCCAAAATACGAGATAACCCTAATCTGATGGCCTATAAATATTGCCCATCATTGGGTGTCAATTCCATTCCATCCATCAACTCATTCAATACAATACACACATTCAATATTATACAATCATCAATATATTCATAGATATTATCATCAGAACATTCAATCATCTATCGATCATTATACAAAATCATATATCAATCATATCCTCCAAAGATCGAAAAGTCTCTTTGGGAAAATCATCAAACACCTTAGATTCGTCAAGAGTTTATTAGGTTTGCACTACTGTGTAGGAGATCTTGATGATTTTCGTGGTTAAACCTTTTTGTGATTGAGCCTAACTTTCCATGCTCAAACAGTAATAAAGAATTTATCATTAAGAATTGCATCTTGTATCTTGCTTTTATATTGTATTAAAAACTAACATAAAACACAAATTTTATGAACAAAAAGGTGTCACTTTAAAAATCTGTTTAGGGCCCTCCCACTATCACCAATCTCTTTATGAGATTTTAATCTTTTATAACAATGCTATGAAAACCTTTAAGCATACAATCGTTATTCGTTAAAATCTTTATAAATCTTCAAAATCTTTTAATTTTGCCTTGAATCATACAAACAATATTCTTACATATCATTACAAGTTATACCTACTAATTTTACCTCAAAAGCGTGTTACAAACATGTTCTTAACTTTGGACATGTTTTAATGGCTATGAATAACTATGGACACCCATAGACATGTAAGATTTTAACATTGGATATATAGCCTTAGTATTGATGGACTGAGTACACAATCAAAATTTAAGAACAGAGATGGCCGGACAAGAGAAACTGTCGAAGAACTTAACTTTTATTTCAATAGCCATACATCCCATAATACTGAACATATAGATGAATTGTGTTTTAAAATATAGGACGATTAACAGAGTTAAAATGCACTCCTATTATATTATATACACTCCTATTATATTGTGTAAACTCAAATACGGTCGTTAAAAATTGTGTATGGACCTATGATAATATCGAACAATTTAAGTATTTAACTCAATTTTTTTTAGATCTTTATTTTAAAAAAAATGTTAAACGCAACCCTAAAGGTGCATAAAAAGTTATATCTTCTATATCAAAAGTTTAACCCTGCATTTTATGGTAAATGTATAGTTATTTTATGATCTTAACTACCGTCCTGCTATATATACAGAAAATAAATTTTTAACCTAAATTTCTAGAGACCTTGTGCAGCACATTCTCGTCCGGGCGTTACTCATTTATATAACTAGACTATGATATTATTTTGTGAATTTTCGATACATGATAAGAAAGAAATGTGGTATTATAGTAACACCTTATGCATATTTTTAATTTACTTTTCGCCTATACTACTTATCGGCTTATTCCTACTTCGCAATTTTGATCAAAAAACAATGGACTATATTAGGCGAAAGTGTGGACATGGGCCAAATGACTACCATCGTACCAATGTTATTATTAGACCACTCCACAGAGATGTAATTGAAAATTATAGCTTTCTGACGGTTGGCCCAAACCCATCTTTCAAGTCAATCCAAAACTTAGTAAACTAATTTTTATTTTCTGATGTTGTTGGCCCAACTTATTCATGATTTGAGCAAATCTCAAACTATTTGAAATGATAAAGGAATTCGATCTTACTACAAGTAATTCAAATTCCAAATTAAATTTTTCTCAAATAATATGTAAAATTTATTTGAGCAATTGATATACTCAAGTGTAAATTTTTGTTCACATGACACTTGAAAATTTGTTGCAATTAAACAATATGTAGAATTTACAAAACATCCTGTAACACAACAAAAAAATTCTGAAGAAAAACTCATATAATGTATATGTAACAACAATTTTGACTCACTTACTCATACGTATCATCTTAGGTTTTATATACAACTCGTCAAATAAATAGAACTGTTGAATAAAGGAAACTATAAAACATGTCTAAATAATCGAAAGCCGCAGTAAGACTATATATAATCGTTTTTGGGGTTTAAAGAAAACTCGTGAAATAAAGCATTATCAAATTAAAAATATACATATTATATGTCTATATTCGACTATGTTAAAACTTAGAAGGGTCTCAATGCCTTTGTTATTCGATCACTCATATAGTCTGTTCTGATAACGAGTCAACATTACTAGGAGTAACTCGTTATTAGATTAAGGATACAAGATATCGTAATCTAACTTGTTTAGTATACTTATTACAGGAGACAGGTGTAATTCTATATCATGTAAAGGCAATAATTAGGATCTTATTATAATACAACACATGTAAACTTCATTTGGTATCAACCTTTTAATACATGCATCACAATTGACAGCTTCATACTGTTGAGATCCTCTTGTTATAGAGTTAATTTCTTGCTTCTCTTTCATATATATATATATGTATAAATATATAATGAAGTACGTATTTTCTTTCAGGTAACCAGCAAAAAGCTCGGTTTCCACCTCTGAGACTACAATTTCTCAAGCATTCTGAGAGAGACGCAGGCCAACAAAAAGATCGGTTTCCACATCCGAAAACTTGCTACTGCGGCTGCATTTCAACGTATCTCTTTGCTTCATTGAATTTCAAACAACTGTATTATCTTTGCATTTCTTTTAAGTCACATAAAAGGCTAATGGAAATGATTAGTTTTCGGAAGAAACTAGCAAGGAACTGAAGGATGTACCTTTTGGCATAAACTTGTGTTTTCCTGGCACAATCTTGAATTTTCTTCCAAGAGGTATCTTTCCTGAACATGAAAATTAAGTGTGTAAAAGGAAGAGATATAATTGATTTATAAAGAGCTAGCTAGGTAGTACAATGCAAACCTTTGCTTTCAGGTTTTCAATTTGTTCTTTAAATAATTGAGCCTGTAATTATCACAAAATTATTTTACACTAGGTTAATAGATGGAATTGTAACTTACAAATAGAAGATACAAATGGGGTGTAAAATAGATTTTGCGTATACTGTGTTTTGAAAAAGCATGTTCCAAACCTGCATTTTCAAATCTGCGTTTTGTTTCTATGAAAACGCAGATAATCAATTTATTTGCCTAACACTATTTTTCATTATTTCCGTTATGTAAACGCAATAATCCCAATGTAATATATGTTGTTAAGTACCTTTCTCGCCCTAACGGTTCTCAAGGTATGTTCTAGCTTGCTGTCTAATTCACTTAGTTCGTCCAATGAACATGATACCAAATCTTGACCGAGAAACCTCCTAATCATATCAAACCATTTTCAATAAAAACAAAGTGCTTATAAAGGGGGAAAATGGATAAGAAGGTATACAAAAACACAAAAACACAAAAAAAACGGAAAATAGAAGTAAATTCGATGAGAAGAACCGTTGAAAAGCTTCAAGTTGCTCTACTTTGCGTTTGATGATAGTTGCTTCCTGCTTCAGTTTCTACAAAATGAACTTTGTTTAATGTTAAAGATGTTGAATGAAATGATGAATGCTGCTATACAATATTAGTTGTGATTATGAGACTAGAATTAGTACTTAAATACTCTTTACCTGATTCTGTACTTCAGTATCAAGATTGCAACTTCGATCCATGTTAACATGTTCACGGTACCTCTCTATTGTTGTCTGCATGCTAAAACGACATGATACACATACGAATGTGAGCAAAGGTTAATCGTGGGAAAAAGGTTACACACTTCGCATCGAATTTCACTATAATATGAACAAGATAAAAGGGTATCTAATAGTTTCTTTCTTTTATGGGAATGCCCTAATTTCTCTATTGAAACTAAAGATTTCTATTCCAGCCAGTTAAAATCCATAAAGTTTAGATGCAACGAAATTCTTTTCAAATGAAAAGGTTATTTACAAATTTAAGGATGAACCAACCAATAAAAGACTTAGTATTGGAAATAAAAACTCATTGTCTCCTAACTCTTAAGATCCAGACCCAACTAAACTTTGAAATAAAAACTGAAAGTCCAAAACTAACATACCTAATTAAACGCTGCCCAATTAATCTTTTCAATAAAAACCTTGGTGATGATAAGAGATAACTTTTCACATGATATTTTACTTGAACATAAACCGCCCCTAAAGATCATGTTTCCAATACTTAATTCACTTGAATTCGAATCCAATTCCGTTATGGCTGATAGGCTAGTTAGGCATATTGGTCTTGTTAATTGGATTTGGACTAGGAGGAGAACCCATCACCCTGACGCCAAGACAGTCCCTAAGGATGAACTACTTCATTAGCAGTTGCTCGGCAAGCTTTGATTTACTCGATTATATTTCCTAACAATTGAAGAAATTTGATCTTTTATGGGATGAGTTGAAGAACACCTACCATTTTTTGATTCGAAAGTACCCAATTTCAATAAAAATGTTTCAATTTTTGTCCTTTTTAGTAACATCTTAAACTCTTTTATTTGTTATGTTGATTTATGCCGTTAAGCGAAGCCTTTCGTTAAGTCGTTATATATGGTATTTATGTAGCTAACTAATGTGCGGAATATGTGTGTGATAATTAAGTAGATTAAAATGTGCGTCATTTATGTAGAAAAGCCGTGTTGTGTTCCCGTTAGATCGCTAGGTCGTTAATTGAGGCCTTAATGTCATTATTGAGACTCAAGGGGCTTATGTGGACATTTTAGAAATTGTAATCTGGATTAAGGGGTGATTAGGGTTAGGGATTATCATCATTTTCAGTTTCCCGTAGCCATTTTGTAGCCTCCAAGCAGCCCTAACCAATCCTGTAGCATTTTGTGTGATTTTGGTGTCGATTTGAAGGGGATTTTGTAGAGATTTCGTGCCATAGATCTCCCCTACAAGTATGGGACGTTTTCCCTTATCATTTTGACGTTAATTGGTGTCGCATTTTTGTCCATAACCCCAAGAGGGTGGTTAGTGATTATTCGGTTCAATTGTTATTGAGGGTTTTCGTAATCCATATGGTATGCAAACTAATTCTGGACCAAAAGATGATATCAAGCCATCAATTGTGTTCCATTTTGTATCCATTATGATCTGGAAAAGTGGCTTGACATAACATCCCAAATCTTATATCTGTCTTCTTTGACCTTGTGTGTCGGTCAACATGCTTCGTGTCACTCTATGTGTTTACTAATGTATTATGGTATATATTATATGTTTAAAGATGATTAAATGTGACAATTAATGTGGTTATATGTGTTATGATACATTATGTCGTAATGTTATATTGATTGTGCCTTATGTTAGTTAATTAAGCTTAATAACATAGTTAGGGCCTAAAAGTCCGAAATTATTACTTGAGGAATTTATTGTGACTAGTTAGCAAAGTGGTGGCTGCAGGGTTGCAAATGTTATGGATCATTAGCGGTTGTTTGATAGCATGAAAATGGCTTTACAGGAGTGTATTTGTGAGTTCATTTGGGAAGTTATAGAAGATCGAATGGGTGTCAAACAAAATAAGAAGGGTTGATGCGCCCCTATTGCACAATGACCAGTTGTCGCATCCCTAGTGCAGAAGAGGGGGGGGGGGGGGGGGGGGGGGGGGGGGGCATAGCATGGTTGCGCCGTGACCATGGTGGCCACGTCGCATTCAGGGGTAAAAATACCTAGTTTTTGAAACAGTCATAACTTTCAAACCGGAACTCCGTTTTTGGCAAATAAGCTATCCATGGAATTGTGGGAGAGTCGACTTTCTAATGATAATGATTTTAAAGATGAGTCAAATGCAAAACTAGCGCTTTCGAGGTAAGATATCATAATTCCCATGTGAGACATAATCAAAATGTGTTTTCCAGTTAAATGCGAATTGGAAACTCTCAGGGCCTTTGTGTGATGGGCTATGTTGGGAGGGTTCTTTGTGGTATTCACTTGTTAGGCGTGAAGGCTTTGCTGGGCCTGATAAATCAAGGCCGGATATAAAGAAAGCCTTAATTAAGGTCGTTTCTAATTAAGGCCGGTAGGAGGCCAGATTTAATTAGGTTCCTTAGGGACCAAGTTAGGGTCGGATCATTTAGGTTTGTAGGGGACATAGTCGTTTACCCTAGTTGTTCTCTTATTCAAATATACCTCTCATTGTATTGTAATTATGAGTTTTACTGAGCTAATAAAATCCCTAGTTGCAGCCGATTAGTTCACACACATTGTGTGAGACACCACGTTATAATCTCGTGTTCTTTATTTTTTTGTTTTTGCTTCCGTTGTGGAACCCTATTGTTCCTAACAAGGGGCATTAGAGCCAGGCTAGGTTGTTCCTATGATCAATTTTGTTCTAATTCGGTTGTTGTTGCTGCTACTGTTTGATTTGTTTCTGATCGGATCTGTTTCTTTCTTGCTACTGTGATTGCGTTTAGGAAGCTTACTTTTGCTTACTTGTTCGGTGGTTTATCACAGCCGATCAAGACCAGCCGAGCCGCCCGCGATTGGGGTTTTTCACCCCTATTCGCTGCCGTTTCACTATTGTTGGTGCTGTTTATTCTTCCTGTTCTGGGTCTGGTTTGCAGTTGATTTGTTGCTGTTTCGCCGCTGTTGCAGCTCTCACTGCTGCTGTCAGCCACCGTCGAGTGGAACTCGTATTATGGGTTTTGGTTTTGGGGTTTTGGTGTTGATTGCTCGTTTGTAAGATTGTTTGGTTGTTGTTATCGATTTTTTCTTGTTTGATTCTTATTGACGGGTGTTAATCAACTAAGTTGAAGCCTAGTAACTTTGGTTGTTTATTTTTTTGTTTGTCATTATGTCTTAAGACGAGAGATTTGTAATTGAAAAGTTTGACGGTTTAGATTTTAGTTGGTGGAAGATGCAGATTGAAACATTACTTGGTCAAAAGCATCTGGACATGGTTCTTGGTAAAAAAACTTGAGAAGATGGATACAGAACAGAAAGCTCTTTGGGATACGATGGATAAGAAAGCCAGAGGGGTTATTACATTGAGTTTGACAAGAAACGTGGCTTACAGCATCATGTCTGAAACCATCGCCAGTGGTATGATATTGGCGTTGGCACATATGTATGAGAAACCATCTACTGCTAATAAGGTATTCCTGATGAGAGAGCTATTTACCATGAGAATGAAGGAAGGGAGCTCAGTGACTGAGCACATTAACAAATTGAACTATATCTTATCCAAATTGTCTTCTGTTAAGATAGAGTTTGATGATGAGACCAAGGTTGTACTATTGCTATCTTCATTGCCTGATAGCTGGTCTGGGACAATGACAATCGTTACTAGCTCGAAAGGAAACCAACGGGATGACATTTGAAAAGATTTGAGATTTGGTATTGGGTGAAGACGTTCACCGGAGAGGTACTCAGTCGGGATCTTCTTTTGAGATGTTACATGTTGGCAAGAAAGGGAATAGTAGAAATAGTGGCAAGGGTCGTGGCAGGAGTTCATCTAAAGCTCGGTCGAATGTGCGTTGTTGGGACTGCAACGAGACAGGGCATTATAACAGTCCGTGTACTCATAAGAAGGACTTAGGAGTGTGGAATCTTAGGTCATGGATTCTGGTGCATCAGTTCATGCCACCCAAAGTGCTGATTGCATGCAGAATGTTAGAAAAGGAAACTTTGGCAAGGTTAGGCTTGGAAACGGTAAGGTTCTTGATGTAACGGGCATAGGTGATCTTGACTTGGATACTTCTTTCGGTAGTACCTGGACTGTGCTTATCGTGAGGGTCGTTCGCGTTCTAGAGCTTGAATCAAGTGTTTGGTGGATTGATGTGTCTCAATATATACATATTTTCCACCTCTTATTTGGACGTTTTACACATGTTTTATAGTCGTTTATACCTATTTTGTGGTGCTTTATGGTATTTGCTAGTGATTTCAGGTCTACAACAGGTACATCGCTTAGAAACGGTAGAAAATGGCTTAGGAATAGTCCAAAGGCACTTACGGATGAATCATGATGGAAAACGAATCAGAAATGTTGAAAACTAGAGCTTCTCGCGGCGCGACTGTGGCCGGTCACGACGCGATTACACACTAAACATCACTCGCGGCGCGAGCCCTCCTGGTTGCGGCGCGATTTTTGGTTATGATCAAGTTTTCTCGAATTAGTTTTCCGTTATGTCATTATGTGTAGTTAATGGTGTTTAATCATTATGTGGATATTTACGTGTGACGTGTAATCATATGTAGTGGATATGTGGGTTATTATGTAATAATTATGTAGATCAAAATATGTGTCAGTTATATAGAAAAGCCGTATTGTGTTCCCGTTAGTGTAGTTAGTCGTTAAATGGAGTTAATATGTCATTGTGGACTTTAAGTAAGGGCAAAGTGGTCATTTACTATGTGAGTACAACAGGTTAAGGATTAATTAGGGTTGAAGTTAGTCTCATTTTCAGTTTCTATGCATAACCACCTAAAAGCTCTAGCCCCCCTTTGTGTTCTTAAGAAATTGAAGGCAATTCGGAGGTGATTCGAGTTTGTTTTTGGTGTGAAATCAATCCTTGCAGGTATATCTCGTTTTCCCCTCTCCAATATGTTCATTTAAATCCAATATACTGATTTATTTCTGGTTCATAACCCAAAAGGGTGATTGGTGATTGTTTGATTCGATTTCGTAGTGATAATTGGGGTTTTTGTGATATATACAAGATGTATATGATCCATGGACCAAGAGATGGTTTCAAACCATCAATTAGGTCATATTTTATGTGTATATAGGTTCTGAAAGTCGGGGTTGAGGTGTTGAATTTGTTTGGTGGTCGAATTGTTTGAAAACAAGGGTTCGATAGGGCTGAAATTTCATCTGTTTTGCAAAAATCATAACGCATTCATCATATATTTCTAGAAGTCGAGCCTTACATTTTTGAAAAGTTCTATGTGTCTGCTAAATTCGTCTAGAAGAAAGTTTTCTCTGATTTTGCTTCTTAATTGTCCGAAAACACTGATTTCCAAAAGTTGTCAGATTCTAAACGAGTTTAACAAGTCAATCTTGAAAATTTCATATAAAAATAATGAAAAATCGTATTGAGGTGATTCCAATGGCTATTGCTAGATAAAAGGATTAGCTTTACTGTGTTATAACAGTTTGTTATATGGTTGGGTAATGATTTGTGAAAAAGGTGGTTTTTGATAGACGCGTAATGCTGAATGCGTCTAGACTTTGTTGATAAGTTGTTTGTGTGAGTATATGGTGTTTAGACGCTATTATAATCATAATCACTGAATAATAAGAGTTTATTGATGTTTATTACTTATATGTTGATCATATATTCAGTCTAGGTTGTCGGGAACACATACCAAGGACGGTAACACATTCTTTGTTGTTTAAGAAGATTCGAAAGGTAAGATAACTTACTTTTGACACACGAGGGACACAACAAAACTTAGATTTGATAATTACCCCCAATTTTATGACGTTTAAACTATCTCATGCATATGTGGGGTGTGGGATACTTGCGGGAGGTTAACCATGGGGTTTATGTTGTATATATGAGTAGTTATGAGCTTAATTGTTGTGTTGATGCTTAATGTAGCTTATAATGAGGTTTATGTTGTATGTTTGAGTTGTTATGAACTTAATTGTTGTGTTGATGCTTAATGTAGCTTGTGATGAGGTATATGTTGTATGTTTGAGTTGTGATGAGCTTAATTGTTGTGTTGATGCTTAATTGTTGTCCAAAAACACTTATTTTTAAAAGTGGTCAGATTCTAAATGAGTTTAACAAGTCAATCTTGAAAACTTCATATAAAAATAAAAAAAAGTCGTATCTTTTATTGAATATTTAGTTATTTCCATTATGAGTAGCTGAATTCTTTTACATCTATGAAGATGAAGTGAAACAATTAGCTATGGTTGCATAATCTTTTGAATTCAAGTTAGTTTTACTTAATATTTTGTCACGATCTTAATGAAGTGATTTCTTTTACTTATTCTTGTGTTGTTGGTGATATTTGTGTTCTTCGTTAGTAGTACTAGTTGAATGCAAGTGTCATTTTAGTTGTTTGTCTATGAGCAACTAGTGCTAGGTCATGGTATGATAGTAAATGATACAAGTTTAGTAGAAATCGATTTGTTAAGTGGATTTAACGGTTGGTGGTACCATGTTTCTTTCACAAAGATAAAATTCTTGTTTAAATAATCAAGCAAACTAGTTAGTTCGAGAAATTGTAATAAGGTTGGTGGTACCACTTGTTGCATTGAAACGGATTGATTGGGTGATTTAGTCGATTTTACAAACGTTGCTGGTACCAGTTTGTGTTTTGTCTTGTCACGATTATTATTACCAACGTTAACAAATTTGAGCTTAACTTATATGCAACCTAGACTTTTTGTGGAGCGGATTCGACATAGATGGCTTTTTAATTATTGTTTACAACTTAAACTATTTTCGTGTGCTCTCGCTAACACCGGTTGAGTACATTTACTTTACTTGTTAATTATTTAGTTTTCAAAAAGCAAAGTGACAATTCGGTCACACCAAAACGTTTACTTGATTCACATTTTAACGACCTTAAGTGCATACATTGAGTCCTTGTGTTCGTCCTGGTCTTGCCAGTTCGCTATACTATACACGAACGGGTACACTGCCCAAGAGTGTGTTGTAGTCAGTTAGCGGTAGATCTTGTTATAAAATTTTAAACTAGATTTCACACATCATGGATGAAAGTGGACGGTGTTCAAGAAACATCGAGTTATTGTTAGGGGTTTCAAGAGAAGATCGTTGTATCTTGTGCCTGTTTCCCCTGGGGAAGTGGCCACCCTGTTAAGACGAACGCCAAAGTTGGGCTCGCCTATTCGGTTGTTAAACGAGTTCAGTTGACAGCAAAGAACTCTAGGATTCCAGGAAATTGGCTTGAGCGTATTTGGAAGTTTGAATGTGTACGGGAGATTCGTAACAGTGGGAGTAGCTCGACAAAGTTTAGAAATCTACATTGGTTCGGAAGACTAGAGATCCGAATGAAATCTCTCCTGAGAAGTTGGTGTTAATGGAGAGCGTTCCTTTGAGAACTTTTGAATCTACTTTGTGGGATTCAGATGGGATTGAGGATGTGAAGATGAGGTGTGTTAAGACCGTGTTGGAGCCATCTGAGGCTCCAATGGGGCCCTCTATTTAATGAGTGGGGGTCCGCTACAACTAGGTGTGCTATGGTTTGAAGTTTGGTTTGTTCGTTGAGCTCGACCTGTACTTTTATTCCATGAGTTTTGAGATTACTGTCTTGACCGAAATATTGTTTGCTTGAATGGTGGACAAAAGTTTTTCGCAAGGCCTTCGAGTGGGAGATTATTGGGTGTGAAGGCTTTGCTCGACCTGATTTGTCAAGACCGGATTTAAATAAAGCCTTAATTAAGGCCATTTTTAATTAAGGCCGGTAGGAGGCCAGATTTAATTAGGTTCCTTGGGGACCAAGTTAGGGCTAGATCTTTTAGGTTTCTTGGGGAAAAAAACGTTTACCCTAGTTCTTCACTTATATATATACCTCTCATTGTATTGTAATTCTGAGTTGTACTGAGCTAATAAAATCGCTAGTTCCAGCCGTGGATTAGTTCACACACATTGTGTGAGATACCATGTTATATTCTCGTGTTTGTTATTTTTTGGTATTTGCTTCCGCTGTGCAACCCTATTGTTCCTAACATCATTGACTAGGAAACTTATGATGTGGGAGTTGAATGGGTGGGACTTGACTTGTTGTCCCTTACCTTATATCATCATGTTTGTATCAAGGGGTTGGGACGATTTGGTTGCATATGGTTATCGAAATCATCCTTTTAATGTAACCTAATGACCCTTAATTGTTTACAATCAGTCCTGGATCAATTGATGATGTCAATCCATCAATTGAACCTTATTTGGTAGTCATATATCATGTATATAAGTCGTTGGGATTTTTTTGGGTTGAATTGGAGACAAGAAGAACAAAGTGTGCCCAGTTGGGGGCATATATGCAGCACATGTAGCTATATGCGGCGTATATATGCTGCCTGACTGGATTCCAAACGTTTTTATGGCTTTTGTGCGGCGTATTGATTACATGGACACATATTTGGCTGTTTTCAAGGTCAAAAGGTTGGGAAAGTGTGTTTATGCGGTGCATATATGGCCTGCAACTTATACTAGCTTTGTTTTAGCCTATATATTGATTGATCTTGGGTTGTCAATAACACATAATAAGAATAGTAAACTATAATTTTCTATTGGGAAGCCCAGGAAGGTAAGATAACTTGTTTTTCACACATGAGGGGCACAATAAAACTTAGAATTTATAAATAATCTCCATTTTATGATGTTTAGACTATCTCATACATATGTTGGGTGTGGGATACTTGTGGGAGGTTAATCATGAGGTTTATGTTGTATGTTTGAGTAGTTTTGAGCTTAACTGCTATGTTGATGCATTTATGTAGTATGTGATTGTGTTGTGATTTATTTGTGTGAACTTGTATGCATAGTACACTAGACATGATTTAAGTTTCCATGTCACATGCACGCTAAGTGCCCTATGATTGAAGAGTTATTCTTAAGCCACATTTAGCCTATTTAGATTGTGCTACGTAGTCACTCGAGGGCAATGTACATGTTCTTGTGTGAAACAATTATTTTTAATAGAGTAATTCCGGGTGCGTGGTTGACCACTTGGTGGAATGGGTTACTCATGGATTTGGTTGCCTATCCATAACGACATCGATATACCACCAAAAGGTTTACCAATGAAATCGAGTGTGAGGTCCCCTGTAAGGCTATGTGGTTGCCTTCACACAACCTTTATTGTGTAGATAAAACTTGACATAACCTTTGCGTGGATTATGTAGCTTGTGTAGTTATGTGGCTTGAGTTGACCTTGGAGGATTGCTAGGCACATTGTAGGATTTGATAATCCTAATTAAGTATATTATGTTGACATGGGTGTTGAGCTTTCTGTATGCATGAGTTGATTTCTTAAATTGATTGACCTGGCAATCCTTTTAATATACTAACTTTTATCTTACCCAGCTTTAATAGATGACTCTTGTTCTGTGAAAATGTGTCGTGCCCACAGGTTAGGCATTGATTGGTGATTCTGTACCTAGATCATGATACAGGTAGCTTTTACTGGAGCTAGTGGATATTGGCTTTAGTTACCCTTTGTTGCTTTATTTTAAGTTAAACTCATTTATTTAGTCGTTTGGCCTTTATCATGTTGGTTCTTTTTATTTAGGTTGATTGTGGATTCCATTTGGATTATTGTGATGATGCTTGTTGGCAACACCTTCTGTGTTATTTAATGATTCTGTAAGGAATGATATGAGAATTTTTAAAGTCTCTTCCGCATCTTGTTAACTGTGTTATATTTTTAAGTTGAAAATTTTTTAAATTTACAATTTTATAAAGTAGGGTGTTACTCTTGAAATTATGAGAATATTCCAATATATTTATACGACTATTTATCTATGAACCTTTAGGGTCGCACACGAAGAATGGGGAGGGCTTAGTTGAACTTCATATAAGTAGCAAGAAATCCATTAGAAATGATAATAACTAGAAGTTTCTAAAAATAGTTTTTCGAAAGTTTCCAAAAATAGATTTGGAAATGACGAGCGAGTCAAACCGGGTCTGGCACCGTTGTACCATGGGCCTACCCATTCGACCATGGGGAGCGAAAGGTAGACCAATGGGAGGGCCTAGATAGGGCGGCGCAAGGGAGAGGAAAAGGGGGAGAAAAAGTATGATTTTTTCCATCCCACATTGATGGATGTAGAATAGCTAAGGGTTTTTATTCCCTATAAATACAAGGCTCTTTTCTACATTCCACCTTGCACCAAAATATCTTTTTTCTCTCTTTTTTTTATGGGAGTTCGACACCCATCTTATGGGTGGAGAGCAAACCAACTAGTTATTTTTCGGTGGGTATTTTGTTATAACTTGGAGTTAGCTAGCACTTATCTAAGTGTCGTAGATCCGTTCGTGTGTACGAGACTAGAGAGGAGTTCTATTTTGGGCTCTAGTACGTGACGGAGTTTTCGTCTCCGGTTTTCTACAAAGAGGTTAGGTCTTCTTTCTTTGTTTATTTATTTATTATTAGTTGATTATATTGCATGCATGATAGATCGTTTTAAGGAATTAATTAGTTAATTGTTTTATTAACTTATTCCGCATATATAATTAGTTAGGTTAATTAATTATTGCATAAATAAATTAAATTAGATTAATTTATTTGCTTAGTTAATTAATCGTAATTAATTAGGATGTTCATGTTTTATTAAAAGGTTTAATTAAACATTCTAAATAATACGAGTTTTAATTATTTACACTTCAAACACTAGGTTTTGAATAAACTAATTTGAGATCCTTTCAAATTATGAACATCCATTTTCGATACAAAGTAGTTGTATAGTTAATAAAATCCTACAGTTACAGCCACCATTTGAAATGTTGTATGCGAGTAAGTGTAGGACTCCTAGTTGTTGGTTGGAACCAGGAGAAAAGCAATTTGATAGGCCCGGAATTGTGCAGATATCGACTTATAAAGTGAATATCGCCTAGGAAACGCTTAGAGTTGCTAGAGCCAAAAAGAATTATGCGTGTTGAGTCATGGATTCGCTGAGGAGACTCAATGCTGAACTTTGTCAACGACTCCTCAGCGATCATCATTATATCTTCAGAGTTTAAGGATAAGTTCAATGACTCACCACCAAGATTTGTAAGTCAAATATGGGCGGGAAGATGAAGATAAGAAGACTGGTCCCCAAGGACACGTGTTGATAAAGCAGAATGAAGACATGTGACCTTGTACTAAAATGGTACTAAGGTGTTTCTCTTTCATACCCGTTTTGGAAACAAACAAGATGAAGACAGAGACTCCGGCAGATCAGTCTTACACACCAATAGATGGTTGACAACCTTTCATGTGTCAACATCTATTGGGTTGTCACGTGATGCCTTCTCTTACCCTATAAAAGACATCACTTGACCTAACCGCATTCCTGTTGGTGTGTTCCACATTTACACTTAGTGTGTGTTTTACATCATTGTATAATTGTTAAGTTTTTAGTGTGTCAAAAACTTAACAATGTTTTCTTTTTCTTTCTTCTTTATATCGGCCATGTATTCACCGTTTAATCAATATTACTTATGATTAAACTTATTTACTTTTTTGTTATATGTTCTTAGAGTAATTTACATTAGTTGTTAATTACATATCCTTGCAAACTTGGGACTTTCAGTTGGTATGAGAGCAGTGTTTTGATACACTGAAACTGATCTGAAAAACGTTTGCAAGAATATCTATCTTTCTTTTCTTACTTTATTTTTCTGCATAAAAACCTTTTACAAATCTTTAATTTTCTTTTCTTTTCTTATTACATGGCTCATATTCCTACTCTGGTTAATACCAGAGATTTTGGGAATGTCTCCATTCCACCTAGATTCAAAACTCATGATTTTGGATCTTGGAAGGAGAGAATGCTCCTACACATTGTAGGAGTTGAACCTTACCTTATGACCATTCTCACCAAAGGACCATATGTACCGATTCTGGTTTCCAGGACACCAGGAGCTACCACTGATGCTCCTGAAGTTGTGACTGAGATTATTAAACCAGAAGTACAATGGACAGATGATGAGCGCAGGCTTGTCAATCTGGATGCTAGGTTGAGAAATTTAATTATAAACACCCTTCCTGATGACATAATGAAATCCGTCATCAAACTTACTTCTGCTAAAAAGGTGTGGGATAATCTTTGTACCAGATTTGATGGTACGGAAGATGTTCTCGCTACCAAAAAGATAGATCTTAAATGTGCCCATGAAGGATTCTTTTCTCTTCCAAATGAGAGTCTGGATGGCAATTATAATCGTTTCAAATGTCTTCTGAATGATATGACAAACGCTGGCATAGAGCATGATATGCTTGAAGTATGTCACAAGTTCATTGACAACTTTCCCATCAAGTGGCAAGGTCTAAGACAAATTCTTAGGACCACTAAGCAGCTGAAGCAGCATGACTTAGAGTCACTCTATGGCACTCTTCAATTTGAAGAGAGAGCCCTCGCTCAAAACCTGAGAGTTGAGGCTGAGTCTAAGAGGCATGCTGGTTCATCTGGTTCATCTACTGCTTCTCTATTGAAAGTCCCAAGTTTGCAACGATTAAGTAATTAAACAACTAATGTAAACTACACTAAGAACATAAGACAAGAAAGTAAAGATGTTTAATCATAAGTAACTTAGATTAAACAATGAATACATGGTCGGTTTACAAAGAAATAAAAGAGAAAATATTGTTAAGTTTTTGACACACTAAAAACTTAACAATTATACAAAGAGAGAAAAACACACTAAGTGTAAATATGGCACAAACCAACACTCTTGCGGCTAGGTCAAGTGATGCCTTATATAGGAGAGAAAAGACATCACATGACAACCCAATAGATGTTGACACGTGAAGGTTGTCAACTATCTATTGGTGGATAAATCAGATCTGCAGAGTTCTCTTTCTTCATCTTGTTTCTTTCCCAAAACGGCATCAAAGAGAAATACCTTAGTACCAAAATAGTACACGGTCACATGGCTCCATCCTGATCTATCAACACGTGTCCTTGGGGACCAGTCTTCTTATCTTCATCTTCCCGTCCATATTTGACTTACAAAACATGGCGGTGAGTCATTGAACTTATCCTTTAACTAGAAGATACTTAATGGTCGCTGAAGGCTCGCTGACAATTTCACTCGCTGAGTCTTTCAATGAATCCATGCCTCAACAATCTCCCCCTATTCGCTGAGGAGACTTAGCTGAGTAGAAGTTGCTTGAACTTTCAAAAGTAAGAAGTAGAATGAGGGAATGCTGATATTATTTATATGATGAACAACTTTACAATAATCAGCATTACATGAATTATATAAGACTACTTAATCCCATTGTGACTCTTGCTTAGCCTCGATGAAAGCTTTATCTTTTTGTCTTTTAGGCTTTAGCGGCTCTTGATCAATCATCTTTATAAACTCGGGATTATTGGAAGTCTGAGCACAATACTTCCTTATTTTTAGAAGGAAGGTAGAGGGAGCAATTCCAATTTCGTTGGTCCTGAAGAAGAGCTCATGACCATGGACATTGCAGAAGCAAAAACCTCCCAGCTTCTCATCATAGGTACCTTCCATAAAAAGAGTTCTGGAAGGCATCTTCAAATTTAGCAGCGGCTCCTCATCTATATCAGTCTTGGGAACCATTCTGAGTATAGTGGGGAGGTGAGAAACTTGGGATCCAGACGCTGATCTCTTTGATCCAACTCTGGGTTGCTGAGGTGGAGGAGGGAAGGGATGTCTTGCAGCGCTGAGCAGAGAGTCTTTAATTTTGTACTTCTTTTTCATATTACGCACTCTCTTTATCTGCTCTCCTGCTAGCTCAATCAAAGGCTTGTAACTCACTGCAGTCTTGTCCTTGATTAGCTTATAAATTTCAATCCATTCAGTTGGGCCAAGGGTGTCTTTAGTAACATTTCTTAAAGTGTACAGCTTGCCCACTCCTTGTCTTTGGAGATGAAGGTTCATCCCTTGATTGGTCAGAGTGACCTTGACTGATTGGATCTCCTCTTTCCTTTTCCTTATCTCCCTTGATTTAAGGTAGAGTTCTTTGCCTTCTTCAATGTTTTTCTTTTTCTTAGCGAAGAACTCTTCCTCATTCTTCTTCAAAACTTCCAAGCCACCTGATTGATGTGCTAACTTTTGCGTTTCGTCCTCAGCATCCTTCAGCTCTTCACCAACAATCTGCTCACTTATATATTTTCTAGAGAGTTCCTCTTTTCTTTTCTTTTGTTTCAGCTCCTCCTGAAGTACAACCTCTTCAGGAGTAAGTTCAGTAGTTGTCTTTTGAGATGGTGAAGGCTTAGGGAAAGCGCCAGCCATCAGCTTTTCTTGTTGTTCCCTTGCTGTTGTTGGAACCTTGGGTGGCTTGCCCTTTTTAGCAATTGCTGCCTTTCCCTTGCTAGCATATTTCTTTTCTAATGCAACATGGAACTCAGCGGTTGGCTTGAAAAAAGAGACATTAATGGGTTTTGCTGGCACACTCTCAGCAACCACTACTTTTTCAACACTCGCTGGCACATCCTCAGCGGTGATAGTTTCTTTCTCTTTTTCAACTTCAGCTGCCGGTTCAATAACCTTCTCAACTTGCTCCCCCTCAACATTTGCTGCGGTTCAACAACCTTCTCAGCATTTTCAACATTTTCAACATTTTCATTTTGAGTTTGAGTTGCTGGGCCTTCTTCAACATTTTTCTCCCCCTTGGAAGCAGCTGAGGAACTAGCTACTTCCACTTTGTCTTTTTTAAGGAGACCCAGCATCTCAGTCATCATCCCTTCAAGTTTCTTTCAAAAATTCATTATCAGCTGCCAGCTCTTGAAACTTGGCCAATGCACCAAGGTTCATTTCAGCTACCTTATCAACCAACCAGGCATATAAGTACCCATGCCTGTTCCCTTGACTTTGACAAATTTGCACCCTTCTCAATAATTCTTGCAACTGGTAAGTTTCAACATAATCTAAACCAGGCAAGTTTATGGCAGTGAAAGCAGTGGTGGCTTCTTTGGGAGAAGGAACCTTGAGATCCTTCAGTGAGACAGGATACTGAGAGCAAGGAATCCCAAAGAAGTCAGGGTGATGCAATGGGGGCACTTCCATGACAATATCATCATCAATCTCTTCTTCATCATTATAAACTTCATTATTGTTGTTCAAATGTTGACAGTTTTGCACCCTTCGAAGAAGTTCATTTTCATCTAAGTCAGACACATACTCTCCAAAATGCCCAATTGGTTCATGATAGGCAGTGGGCCTTGGTGAGTAAGAAGGAGGAGGAGGCATATCTGATAAAGAAACTGGGCCATCTTCAAATTCAGTGGGCGGTGAAGAGATTAATAAGTAGCCCATATCAGCATCCAAAAAATCACTGACCATTGCTTCTTCATTTTCTTCAGTGGCAGCGAGTTTGATTTCAGCCTCATCATCTTGTTGGCTAAACTCGCTACCTAACTCTTCATCACTTATATTACCTTCTTGAGAAACATTTGTCTCGGTCTCTGCACAAACAGTTTCCGAGACAGTAGAATAGATTTGGGTAGGGGAACCGGGTTACTTAGTCTCAGTGTGTTGTTCCACCAAGACCTCATCGGCCGTATAATGTGTTGTCTCTAGCATCACCTGTGATCTGGCTGCTGAAAACGACTCAGAAGGGTTTTGAGAAGAAGGTAAAATATTTGGAGGGGTTGGACTTTAACCTCTAGTGGGTTGGGGTGACCCAATATCTTCACCAACCTCTCCTACAGAAGTTTGAGGTGGCTGCCTGCTGGTCCCATTTAACTCGTCAACATCCTGTTGGGAGGCTGCTGATGGGGTGGCTTGGGTACTAATGTCCATGGGCGCTGTGGACTTCTTAACCTTGGGTTTGCCCTTTGATACACTCCGCTTACGTGTTGGGACGTCATCGGAGGGTGAAGATTGTATATTTTGTGTTGAGGATGCTGCCTTAGATTTACTTTTGGTCTTTTTGGAGGCTTTGGAGGTCGCTGGGGGGTTTTCCAGCGAGCCAGCCTCAGAAGGCATTTTAGCATCCACAGCGACCGTATCAGCCACTTCATCAGAAAGAAGTGCTGCCTCCCAATCGCTGTCTTTAGGGTATAAAGAAGAGTTTAGAGAGAAGAGTACCTCTTTGATGTGAGAAGTGAGGCGAGCAACCAAGTGTTCAGCGGGTTGCTTGTAAATGTTGTTGCCTACCCTTGCAATTGGAATTGTGGAAGCATTAGGCAGCACATACTCATCTCCAAGCGCCTCTTTGAAGATGAGAGAGAAGATTCTGGTGAATGGCACCGTGTGCGACCTGTTGTTCATGCTGATCTTATTCTTCAAATCGTTGAAGATCAGCTGGGCGTAATCAACAAACCTCCCTTCAGCAAGTGCATGGATCATAGGCATCGATGTCGCTGATGCTTGATTATATGATCCAGAATTCCCACCCATGCACTAAATTACATGGGTGAACAGAACTCTCCAGATCCCAGGAAGATTTTGTTTTAAGGGGTTGCTAGGGATCGCTGGAGGATTCTTTAAATTATAATTGTACCCAATGGAAGGTAGCCATGCCTTCCACACATCATCACTTGCTGCCTCCACAATCGCTGTCTTTAGGGTATAAAGAAGAGTTTAGAGAGAAGAGTACCTCTTTGATGTGAGAAGTGAGGCGAGCAACCAAGTGTTCAGCGGGTTGCTTGTAAATGTTGTTGCCTACCCTTGCAATTGGAATTGTGGAAGCATTAGGCAGCACATACTCATCTCCAAGCGCCTCTTTGAAGATGAGAGAGAAGATTCTGGTGAATGGCACCGTGTGCGACCTGTTGTTCATGCTGATCTTATTCTTCAAATCGTTGAAGATCAGCTGGGCGTAATCAACAAACCTCCCTTCAGCAAGTGCATGGATCATAGGCATCGATGTCGCTGATGCTTGATTATATGATCCAGAATTCCCACCCATGCACTGAATTACATGGGTGAACAGAACTCTCCAGATCCCAGGAAGATTTTGTTTTAAGGGGTTGCTAGGGATCGCTGGAGGATTCTTTAAATTATAATTGTACCCAATGGAAGGTAGCCATGCCTTCCACACATCATCACTTGCTGCCTCCACAAACTTGTTTTCATCAGTCTCTTGGGGAAATCTTAGGGTTTGGCGAAGAGACGCCAGAGTAATAGTGATCGACTTCTCCCCCTGACGAACAGTACCAGTGATGGACTTGGATTCATCATCGTACTCACAAGTCCACCAAAATTCACGAAGAAGGTGAACAAATATTTTTTCTGGGTCTGCCATAATGCAATAATTGGCAGGAGAGGCATGAATAAAGTCCAACATGGGCTTGTATCCTTTTGTATCTTTTGGCAGTTCCGATGTGCCAATATGATTGTTAGATTTTACCACTATTTGAGAGGGAGAAAAGTTTACTTTTGAGGATTTTGTGACATTTACCGGAGTAAATGCAGGAGAATTTAAGTAGGCGAAGGGGGTATGTTCTTGAGTTTGTGGTTCGGGAACAGGAGGATTTTGATCGGCGGTGGTTGAAGAAGAAGGGATCTCAACATTTTCTGTTTGTTGAGGGATTTCAGATGAGGAAGCCATTTTAGATGAGAGTTTTGATCGGAGAGGATAAAGAGATATAAGAAGATGAACAGAAAGAGAGAGAGATTTGGAAAGTTATAAGTTGGAAAGAATGTGAAAAGATATGTGTGTGTAAACGCCCGTTGCGCGCGCCTCCCCCCCCCCCCCCCCCCCCCGCCCCGCAAAGCGGCCTTATATCGTCTGTTGGTGGGCCCCGACCGTACACCGCCAGCCAAAGTTTCATCTCTCTTCCTTTTTCCCCCCTATCCCCAGTTTTTGTAATCCACCCCCTGTTTCTCATCTCTCCGTCTTTTCCCCGCGTTGTGGATACCGTTTCCTTCCCACCCGGCCCCGCCCATGTTCTCCCCCATACTTGAGTATACGCCGCATTGGCAGAGGTCACTTGTCAATCAGATGCACAGTAACCGTCATGTGAAGACAAGTGATGTCATTAAAGAGAAAATCGAGGTGACATTTTAGTTTGAATTTTAAAAACATGTGGCTCAAGGTTTTGCCACGTCACCCACATAGTTACTTTGAAAACACTTAGTTTCGAAAATATCCTATGTTTTATTGAATAAGAAATTTAATGTTAAGAAAGATATTTAATTCAATTAAATGCCTTTTACTTCAGCACCCATCTGAGAAAAGAAATTTGGGCGCTGAAAACATTTAATTATTTTGAAAGACCACATGCTGGAAGATGTTCAGCATGTCTAATGTTTTGTCAGCGACTTCACAACTAACGTTGGTCGCTGACTACAGTTTTTGGCAAACTGTCAGTCATCAACGGATTTAAGAAGTCTTTACCAGAGCCGTTTGCTACTGGACTAGATGAAGACTTTTAGCTCTCCATTGCTTTATTTTGCTTTTTCCCAAAGCAACAGGGATCAACGGATTTAAGAAGTCTTTACCATAGCCGTTTGCTATTGGACTAGATGAAGACTTTTAGCTCTCCATTGCTTTTATTTTGCTTTTTCCCAAAGCAACAGGGATCAACGGATTTAAGAAGTCTTTACCATAGCCGTTTGCTATTGGACTAGATGAAGACTTTTAGCTCTCCATTGCTTTATTTTGCTTTTTCCCAAAGCAACAGGGATCAACGGATTTAAGAAGTCTTTACCATAGCCGTTTGCTATTGGACTAGATGAAGACTTTAAGCTCTTCATTGCTTTAAGATCAGCGAGCAAGACAGACTTGAGGTCGCTGAGTTAGCTAACATGATAAGTCATGTTGCTGATTCCCCACTCAGCATTCCTAACTTGCTGACAAGCAATTTGAATCTAGTTTCATCCAATGGTTTAGTGAAGATATCAGCGATTTGATCATCAGTAGGGATGAAATAGATTTCAATATCACCTTTCATGACATGGTCACGAATAAAGTGATATCGAATGTCAATATGCTTAGTTTTAGAGTGCTGAATGGGGTTGTGTGTAATAGCAATAGCACTTGTATTATCACACATGATTGGAATTTTAGAGTATTCCAAATCATAGTCAGCAAGCTGATGTTTCATCCAAAGAATTTGGGCACAACAGCTAGCTGCTGAGACATATTCTGCCTCAGTGGTGGAGATGGAAACTGTGTGCTGCTTTTTACTAGTCCAACTAGTCAGCTTCCCCCCCCCAACAGTTGACATCCTCCACTGGTGCTTTTGCGATCAAGCATGCACCCAACATAGTCAGAGTCAGAATAACCAACTAACTCAAAGTTGGAATCTTTTGGGTACCATAGACCCAGCGTGGGTGTACCTTTAAGATATTTGAAGATGCGCTTGACAGCAAGAAGATGAGATTCTCTAGGAGAAGCTTGATAGCGAGCACAGAGGCATGTTGCAAACATGATGTCTGGTCGACTCGCTGTGAGATACATCAGCGAACCAATCATGCCTCTATAGTGAGTAAGATTCACATACTTACCATCTGGGTCAGCATGGAGGTTATTAGGAGGGGACATGGGAGTTCCTTTTGGAGTGACATGGGTGAAGTCAAATTTGTGCAACATATCCCGAATATATTTTTCTTGATTGATAAATATTCCAGTGGGAAGCTGCTTAATTTGTAACCCCAAAAAAAAGGTTAATTCACCCATCATACTCATTTCAAAAGTGCTAGACATAAGAGCGCTAAACTTTTGACAGAGTTTTGTCGATAGGGAACCAAAGATGATGTCATCGACATAAATCTGAACATACAGAACATCAGCTTTCTTCTTATAGATGAAGAGAGTGCTGTCTATGGTTCCTCGACGAAAGCCATGGTCAAGAAGGAAGGTAGACAATGTGTCATACCAAGCTCTAGGAGCTTGTTTAAGACCATATAAAGCTTTATTTAGCTTGTAAACATAGTGAAGATGCTTTGGATCCTCAAAGCCAGGAGGCTGCTTAACATAGACTTCTTTATCAAGAGCACCATTTAGAAAGGCACTCTTGACGTCCATTTGATAGACAGTGAAGCCTTTGTAGGCAGCGTGAGCAAGAAAAAGACGAATAGCTTCAAGGCGAGCGACTGGAGCAAAGGTTTCATCATAATCAATGCCTTCAGCTTGAGTATAACCTTGAGCAACCAGTCTTGCCTTGTTTCGAATAACTACACCAACTTCATCCATCTTATTCCTATAAACCCATCTAGTGCCAATGGGTTCCTTATAGGGAGGAGGAACAAGAAACCAAACGTGATTTCTTTCAAATTGTGTCAATTCTTCTTGCATGGCTTCCACCCAAGAAGGATCAGCCATGGCTTCGCCAATATTGGCAGGCACAATTTGAGATAAGAAATTGACATTGAGGCAAGTATTACTTGTTGCTGAGCGAGTTTGGACACCATTGTGTGGATTACCAATCACATAGTCAAGAGGGTGATCAGCAGTCCATTTGAGTGCTGGTGTATAGATAGAAGAAGAGTGAGTGACAGCGGATAAGGTGGAGGTATGATCATTTGGTGTAAGAGAATAAGTGGAAAGATCAATGGTTAGAGAAGGTGCAGAGTTGCTGACAGGAGGGTCACTGAGAGCAGTGGGTACCTCTTGCTGAGAATTGTCATCCTCAGCGTCTCCTAAAACAGGATTCGCTGAAGCATCGTGAAAGATGTCCTCAGCAGCACTGTCAGCAGCTTGAGGATCATCTAAAGGAGAGACATTAATGGAAGTGCCATTAACTGTCCCGAGGAGAGGCTCAACTGGATCAATAGAGTAAATGTGCGCTGCCACATACTCATCATTAGTTGATAAACTTGAAGTATCAGCAATAGGTGAGTTAGCAACATCATGATGTGTCGCTGACTCTACTGAAGGATCAACAAGATCGCTGAAGATGCCTTCAGCAGATGTCTCACTTGAGAGAACTCCTAGAGCTGAACAACTTTCATCAAAAGTAACATGAATTGATTCATCTACTTTTTGAGTGCGAGTATTGAAAACTCTGAAGCTTTACTAATAGAAGAATATCCCAGAAAGTAGCCATCATCAGCTTTGGGATCAAACTTACCCAAATGATCCTTATCATTCAGGATGAACACTGGACATCCGAAAACATGGAAATATCCAATTTGGGGTTTCTTACCCTTAAGAATTTCATAGGCAGTCTTGTCATGTCGCTTGACAATAAGACACCTATTTTGAGTGTGGCAAGCAGTACTAACTGCTTCAGCCCAGAATTTACTAGGAAGGGAAGACTCACTGAGCATACTTCGAGCAGCTTCAATGAGAGTTCTGTTTCTCCTTTCAGGTACTCCATTTTGTTCAGGAGTTCTAACAGAAGAGAAGTTTTGTCTAATCCCTTGATCAGCACAAAAACTCTCAAGAGTGTGGTTTCTGAACTCAGTGCCATGATCGCTTCTGAGTTCTTTAACACGTATGCTGTTGAGGTTTTCCATCTTTTTAATGAAATTAATTATTTCCTCAGTAGCATCACTTTTAGAATGAAGAAATATTGTCCAAGTATATCGTGAATATTCATCCACTATGACTAAGGTGTATTTGCTACCCCTTAGACTTTGGACATTCACTGGACCAAAAAGGTCCATGTGAAGTAGATGGAAGCAGCCATTGATAGAATTGGCTTGTTTAGTTTTGAAGGTGGCTCGGTGGCTTTTTCCCTTTTCACAGGCACCATAGAGCCTGTCCTTCTCATAAGTGAGAGGAGGAAGGCCTCGAACAAGATTTTTCTTGGCTAGAGAATTGATTGTTTTGAAGTTAACATGCGACATACGCTTGTGCCACAACCAATTGATTTGAGAGGCAGCTTTTGAAAAGAAGCAGGTCTCGCTGTCAGTCTTGATAGGAGTAAAATCTACCAAGTAAATATCCCTTTTTCTAGGAGCGACCAAAACTACCTCTTTATTGATGTTAATTACTGTGCCTTGATGCTTATCAAGAATGACCTTGTAATCAGCATCACACAGTTGACTAATGCTGATCAGATTGTGTTTTAGACCATTCACATAAGCAACTTTTGTGAATTTGATCAACCCATTAGAAAGAGACCCATATCCTTCAGTTTGGCCAGTAGAGTTGTCACCAAACACCACTGTGGGACCATCGGTCTCCACAAAGTTATCCAGCAGATCCTTGGATCCAGTCATGTGTTTTGAACAGCCACTGTCCAAATACCACACTTCTTTTCCTAGCGAGGCCTGCATGGATAACAATAGAAGGATTTAGGCAGAATCGAGATTTTCTCCACTGACAATATCATCAGTAGAGAGGGGAAGAGGAGCATTTGGGTCAGTGACCTCATCTCTTGGAATATTATCAACAAGTTGATGAGCAGGAAGCATATCACGAGTAACCTCACGTGTGAAGAATTGATCTTCAGAGGTATAAGTGACAGTGTTTCCAGTGTCAAGAACAAACATGTTGCTGACCTGATTATCATTCCCATATTTAACCAGAACGCTGTCAAAACCATTTGAAATGATCTCTTGAGAGTGGGGAATGGAAATTCGCTGAGAGGCAATGAACTCAGCAATGTTGTCCTAATTAAGAACAACTACTTCACCCGAGCTGACATTGGACTCAGCTGGAGGAGTTTGCTCAACGATTTCAGAGAAGGAGGGAGCAGCAGAAGCTGAGGGTAGATTTGGCTGAATGACGACTTCAGGAGGATTCCTATAGTCTTTGTCATTACAGTCAGCAGCAATGTGTCCTCTTTCCCCACAAAGATAACACTTTCTTGGTTTCTGACTTTGAATCAGAAACTCCTTGAGTTGTGAGGACAAGTCGTTTACACGTTTAGTCAACTCACATATCTCATGGTTGGAGGAAGAGGTTGAGGCTGCTGAAGAAGCCTTTTTCTTCCTAAATTGAGAAGGAAGAGACTTAGGAATTGGTCCAAGAATAGACTTGCCCTTTGATTGAGCATTAGAAGAGGAAGGGCCGGAATGAGTTTGAACAACTCGCTGACCTCCTTGCTGAGGAGGTCTGACCTGCTGAACAGGTTTCTGAGCAACTCGCTGACCTCCTTGCTGAGGAGGTCTGACCTGCTGAACAGGTTTAGGTTGCTGAGGGATATGAGTTCCCTTAGGTACATAGACAAGGTTAGGTTGCTGGTAACAAGCATCGCCAAACCTAACTCGTCTTTTCATCAAGCGATCATGCATAACAGACTTACTGTCAGCATGATTAGGATAAGACGAAGATTGAGACGCATGGCGTTCAGCGACAGCTGTGGGAACAGAATTCTCAGCAGGTTGACTAACAGACACAGCTCGCTGAGGAGGGCTGTAGTCATATGGAATAGAGACCTTGCTCCTTCTAAAAGGTTCAACACTGAAACCACCATTGGGCTTAACAGTCAAAAGCTGAGGAGCAAGAGGCTTGAAACCATCACTTGAAGGATTTCCTTCAAATGTTTGGGAAGAGGAATATTGAACTCTGCCTTCATTAGGCATCATATCAATGATAGGATGATTAGGGAAGACAGTTTTAGCAAAGCTAGCTGATGAGCTAGTTTTAGCTTGAGACGAAGAAGAGGAAGTGCTGGGTGAGGGTGACTCTTCATTCAGTTCAGAATGGTAGTCATTCATGCCTTTAATGAAGTAATATTTCAACATTTCCTCAGGAGATGCCACACCACTTGGAGGAGTCCTTTGTTCAGAAGCAGGACCGTCGCTGAACATATTAGTAATGACAGCGACAGTTTCATAATCACCACCAATGATGGCTTTCATTTGAGCGGGCACCTGCTTACTGAAGATTTGGTCGTGAAGCCTGGAGACTTTAGACCAAGAGGTGACAATCTTCTCAAGGTCAGCGATCTGATTTTTTAGCTTCTCATTGGATACTGAAATAGTTTGGTTAAGAAGCTTTTGAGACTCAAGCTCAACATGGACATTTTTTAGGTCCTTGAGCTTGTCAGCTTTATCACTTAACTCAGCACTAACTGAGTTAAGTTTAGACTGAAGGTCAGCACGAATTGACTCGACGTATTGAAGGTCAGCTGAAAATGTGGCAAGTGAAAGTGCTTCCCAAGCTGAAACTGAAACTAAAAATGCTGAGAAGGTTGTTGAACCGGCAGCGAATGTTGAGGGGGAGCAAGCTGATAGGGTTGTTGAACCGGCAACTAATGTTGAGGGGGAGAATGTTGAAACTGAAGTCGCTGAGACTGAGCCAGTGACTGTCGAAACCAATGTTGCTGAGAATGTTGAAACCCCAGTCGCTGAGATTGTGCCAGCGACTGTTGAAAAAGATGAAGTTATTGCTGAGGATGTACCAGCAAGTGTTGAAAGAGAGCATGCTGCTGAGGATGTGCCAGCAGGTAGTGCTCAAAATATTGAAGTGTTTAAACCGACCCCAGAGTTCCAAGCTTGTGAGTCCCTGAAATACGATGGTTAACCTAGAAGTGTAAAATACAACAAGTCTAATAATCACTAGAGTGGACTAGTATTACTTGTAAATAAATGCAAGAATATATAAACAAAGTAATACAAGACTTAAAGCAATAAACAAGTAAAGTGGAACATTATGTATTTTTCAATGGTGTATTTTTATTTATGATGTTAAATAAAATACAAGGTTGTGCGGAATCAAGATAATAAAAATAAGTATGTATCCTAACAACCTATGAATTACAAATGATCTATATTTGTCAAATAACTCTTTTGGATCGAGATACTTGAGAATACTCCAGATTTCCTATACAAGTATTTGCTCACTGGTCTCCCATTATTTCTGGACAAATCTTCAGAGGGACTCCAGATTCCAAGTCTGGAGTAGGTCCAGTAGAACACGTTTCTGGACAGATCTTCAGTAAGTCTCCAGTAGTCGAGTCTGGAGCGAGTCCAGTAAATCTGGACCTAACAAATTCCCCCTATTTATTTAGAAATAATGCAAGTGTTTTCAAGCTTAAATCTATACAATTTTGTATGCTTGAAAAACAAGTTTTGATTTTAGTCTAAAAAATCTAAGTTACTGGAAAACACTTTATAGATCATGAGTGTTTTTCAGTTTCATCTTTTAAGTTCTAACTTAGAATAAATCTGATCATTTACTTTTATGAATCAAAAATTGCAACTAATATTACATACATCAACTGATAAATAGTTACAATTTTCTTTAAACAATAAATTACAATAAGTAAATGATAAGAGTCAGGCCCTTCTCTTCGATATCTGTCCTGGAGCATCTTCAGAAGCCTTTCTCTTTGGTGATGGAGAAGATGGTACTGATTCTGGCGATTTCATGCCCATTGCAACTTCCATCTGTTGCTTTCTTCTCCATACCTTCTCAATTCTCTTCAGAAATGCTTTAACATCAGTCGACACATTTGTCTTCCCCCTGAACGTTAAAGCAATCTTTTTCAGTTCACTCCATCCAAACGCTTGGACTGAAGTACTCTTTCTTTCATCAGTAAAGTTACCTTCCCTGGTCAACTTTACTTCAAACTTGGACATACCTTCATGATTACCAGCAAGCTTGATTTCTGCACCAGTGATCCGTCTAGCATCAGCCCTGAAATTTAACATTTCATTATACTTGTCTTTCAATTTGGCTGTCTGGATCAATGCTTTAGTTTCCTTTGACACTCTCTTTTGCTCAACAGCAGACTGGAGTTGTTGACGATTAATTTTCAGAGAAGTGTCCAGGGGAATGAATCTGCTTACATCAGCATCTTTAATAGCTTTGATCTGTTTGGCAGTCAGTTTTGGTAAGCCAGTCAGTTTCTTTCTGTACTCTAACTCCAGAGCACTAGCATTCTTCCTTATCTTCCTCTGGAGCATCACCAGTTCCTCCTTCGTCTGCCTGATGAGTTCTGGTACACTAACGGCATAAATTATAGAATCGTAAACCTGTTCTTCTTCGGCGTAAAAGGAGCGTACATGAACATCATTCAATGCATTCAGACATTGATGAACTAGGGTCTTCCTTCATCTTTTTGTACACATCAATATTTATGCCTAACCTGCCAACATTGTAAGAGTCCAGAGTCCCCATAGTTGCCATCTCCCTTTGATGGGCCAGCAGTTCATCTTTTTGATTTCTCTTAAAGATCTCTATCATATGCATTCTTGTTCTAGCTTCTTGGAGGTTTCATCATCAGCAGTAGGATACTCTGATGATTCTTCAGCAGTTTGTTCTTCTTCACCAGATACCAATTGTGCTTTTCCTTTAACAGACTTCAGTGTAGTTGGTATATCTGGGAAAGACTCAAACTGGGGCTCACTGGCTTCAGTACCAGCAGCTTCTTCAGACAGCATAGTGGCTTCAGTGCCAAATGCTCTTTGTGCCAAATGCTTCAGTGTCACTTGTTTTTGGTCACCAGACGACTTTTCCCCCTTGGAATGATCACCAGTTCTGGACTTGAGATCATTCCATAATTGTTCTAGCATATGTCTGTCCAGTGCACCAAAGGTTCTTCCAGCCACTGGAGTTGTATCAGTCACAACTTTCTTAAGTGCCTGCACTTCCTTTTTAACAGTTTCAACTTCTTTAGGCAAGTGCTTTGGCAATTTTTCTTCCATGAACCTCTCCACTTGGGGTAACAGCCCATCTTGAAGAGTTCGAAGAACAGTCTCAGAAATTTCTTCAGATAATTCTTTCAGCATACTGATTCTGAACTTCTTTGTACATTCATCATTAATCGTACTTACAACTGCATCCTGATCAAGTGTGGATCTACTCTCCAGAGAACTTATCCTGGTAACCAACTTCTGAACCTCTTCATTCAGACCTTCCAGTGGTTGAACAAGTTCACCTTTCACTGCAGTCTGAACAGAGTTCACCAGCCTTGTATCCAATCCCTGGACTGCCACTTTGAAATTTTCAGTATTGTTGTTTGTGGCCAGTACCAGTTCATCAAGCTTCTCATAAACAAGCTTCTCATTCCCAGCAAACACATTCATCTCAGATGCAAGGTTATTTGATAATAAAGATTTAAAGTCTGAAATAACCTGCGATGAAGTCTGGAGTGATCTCTCCAGGTCCGCCACTTTACTTAAAAGGCCTTGGACCTCGGCAGAAGATGAAGTGGAGAGACCACTGGGAGGTTCAAGATTGGAAGGCAATCTGGTCATAAGAGGTACTTGTGCCCAGTCCTCTTCAGTTGCAGCTTCAGATGTTACAACTGTTGAGTCCAGCGCACAAGGTTCAGTTACGTTGACTGGAGTTTGAAGTGGTGGAGGTTGAGATTGTGAAGTTTGAGTAGTTGCAGGAGTGAAGTATTGAGTATTTCTTGGAATTGAAGGTGGTGGTGGTGGTGGCATGTTTGATTCTGGTGGAGGTGGTTCATTTGATTCTGGTGGTGGTGGCATTTCAGCAGATATAATTGGTTGGGTGACTGAAGCAATAGCAGATGTGTCAATATTTTCTTCTTCATCACCCAGGAAATTCATGTTTACATCAAAACCTTCAGACATTGGGGAATCTACATCATCCCAATTTGGAGCCATCCCAACTGTCTGATCACCAGTCTGTTCACCAGCCTGTTCATGAACTTGTTCACCAGCCTCTACATTCAAGTCGATTTGAGCCTCTTGCTCACCAGATACATGTTCATCAGTCTGAACATCTTGTTCGACTTTGCTCAACAACCTGCTCAATAATCTGGGCCGCATTTTCTATCTGTTCATCAGTCACCTGCCCAACAACCTCTACATTCTCTTCAGGTTCAAAAATCAGAGACCCATCCAAATTCATTACATCACCAGGATGTCTTTCAGGATTCACCTGAACTCCAGCTCTCATCAGACGCCTGTTTGTTCTAGGTCGTCTGGAAGGTTCAACAATTTCTGGTCCTTGACCTTCAGGAGCAACTTGTCTAATGGGTTGTACAGCTTCTATTATCTGTACATCTTGGT
>CM067168.1:55001924-55008878 GCA_034093135.1 Erigeron breviscapus | reverse complement strand
TACAGATGTTACAACTGTTGAGTCTAGCGCACGAGGTTCAGATATGTTGACTGGAGTTTGAAGTGGTGGAGATTGAGATTGTGAAGTTTGAGTGGTTGCAGGAGTGAAGTATTGAGTATTTCTTGGAATTGAAGGTGGTGGTGGTGGTGGCATGTTTGATTCTGGTGGAGGTGGTTCATTTGATTCTTGGTGGTGGTGGCATTTCAGCAGATATAATTGGTTGGGTGACTGAAGCAATAGCAGATGTGTCAATATTTTCTTCTTCATCACCCAGGAAATTCATGTTTACATCAAAACCTTCAGACATTGGGGAATCTACATCATCCCAATTCTGGAGCCATCCCAACTGTCTGATCACCAGTCTGTTCACCAGCCTGTTCACTAACTTGTTCACCAGCCTCTACATTCAAGTCGATTTGAGCCTCTTGCTCACCAGATACATGTTCATCAGTCTGAACATCTTGTTCGACTTGCTCAACAACCTGCTCAATAATCTGGGCCGCATTTTCTATCTGTTCATCAGTCACCTGCCCAACAACCTGTACATTCTCTTCAGGTTCAAAAATCGGAGATCCATCCAAATTCATTACATCACCAGGATGTCTTTCAGGATTCACCTGAACTCCAGCTCTCATCAGACGCCTGTTTGTTCTAGGTCGTCTGGAAGGTTCAACAATTTCTGGTCCTTGACCTTCAGGAGCAACTTGTCTAATGGGTTGTACAGCTTCTATTATCTGTACATCTTGGTCACCAGAGGGTCCTTCACCAACTTGACCTCTACCTGGAGCCACTTCAGCTTCTTCTCTTTGAAAGGAGAGCATGGACTGAGGAATATCTACCTCATTCATTGGAGATCTGAGGTTGGTCAGATCCCTCATATACTCACTCACAGAAAAGTGAGTAGTTTCAAAATCATACTGGTCTCCAAGAGCTCTTTTAAACATGAGTGAAAGAAAACGGATATAAGGAACAAAGGCTTTTCTACCTTTCACTCTAAGACGCTCTACCAGATCATCAAAAAGAATCTGAGCAAAATCCACTCTAAGTCCAAACTAGAGGCAGTAGGCAATCTGGAGATGGGTTTGATTTATCTGGTCTAACCCTCCAGAACTGCCTCCCAGACATTCAACAATGTGGGTGAAGAAGTATCTCCATGAGTCTGATAGTTTGCTCATGTAGATAGTTCCTTTCCTGGATAGCTGGCCATGCTCATCCATGATATCTGTGTGCCCCATCAGTCTGCACACTTCCCTTGTATTTATACCAGAAGGAAGTTCGATGGGCAACTCATTCTGTTCAAAATAATTCAATTGAAGAACAGACCTGAGTAGACTAGTAGTGAAACCCAAGGATCTGGTACCTTGCTTCAGAGAGTAAGTAATTGATGAAGTTTCATCATCATATTGTGCAGTGTACCAGAATTCCCCCCCCCCCCCCCCCCGCCCCCCCCCCCCCCCCCCCCCCCCCCCCCCCCCCCAACAGAGGTAATCGTGGTACATCCTCCCTGGATTTAATGTCAACACACCATATAGTGGGCATGAGAGAAAAAATGTGTTTAATCTCCCAATAACAGATTGGGCATCATGAACACTGGAAAGTGAAAGTCTGGCCATCCAGTTGTTCATGTTTATTCTTATAGCTTTTGCCTCTAGAGTGATATGGGGTGCCTTGTCAACATTTTCAGTTGGATCATATTCAGCAGCGAGCAGATTTTTAAGAGATTTAGATTGTCTAGGTGCCATTATATGAAGAATAGATGAAGATGAAATTGAGTATTTAGGGTTTAGATGAAGATTTGATGAAGAATGAATGGAAAGGCGTCCCTCTCCGCGCGCTTGCTGCTTCTTGGCCCCTGCCTGCACACCGTCCCTTCCGGCCTTTGCCGCTTTGGGCGTCATCTGTTCGCACGTACCATTCCATGGAAACATTGACACGTGGGTATTTTCATAGGAGAGGAATGTGGAACTCAAACGGTTTATTTGAAATTATCAAATAAAATTTTGATCGAGGTTCTGAGATCCGCATTAATTACATCACATCACACATAAATGTGTGACGGTTTACAGCCCACAAACGTTAACAAGTTGCTCTTTTTGACTTCCCAAGGTAAAAATACCATCATTACGTTGAAAAATTTACATGCCACGTAGGATTATAAGATAAATATCTTTAAAAAGTTTGCTTACGTGTCACGCACAATGACCAAGTATTAAAAAAAATATTATGACTTATTTCAGTGCATCTGGAGGTTGATTGGACACTCCAGTATCACTGGTGGATTAGTCCAGTGAAGTATGTACTGATGGTACACTGGAGGGACACTCCAGTAAAGTACCAGTGAAAACCATTTTTGAAAGACTGGTAACCTCAAACGTGCACGTCAACTAATACAGACAAATGAGAGGGACACATTTACAAGGAGACAAAAATCACCAAACACGCACTTCAATCTGTCCAATTACCAGTGAGAGGGACACATTTACAAAGCACCAGTAATATTTTCTGAAGAATTGTCCAGTGAGAAAATAAATTAATAAATTCCCCTTGAACTTAAAACATTTTTAAGAACAAAAAATATCTTTCAAGTCTTCCCTGGAATGTTGATCCAGAAATCTATTAATGCAAAGATAGTACACAAAGGCGTTCAATATCTGTGCAGTCATCCAGATTTAAGGGTTTAACATTCCCAACTCACCAACAAGATATTCAAAAGTTTTGACATCCAGAGGTTTAGTAAAAATGTCAGCGAGTTGTTTGTCAATGGGAATAAAATGGAGTTCAATGTTGTTTTTCATAATATGATCACGAATGAAGTGATACCTGAGATCAATGTGCTTCGTTTTGGAGTGCATGACTGGATTGTTAGAGATAGCAATGGCACTGGTATTATCACAAAAGATTGGGGTCTTTGAGTATTTAATACCATAATCAAGCAACTGGTTCTTCATCCAGAGTATCTGAGCACAACAATTGGCTGCAGACACGTATTCAGCTTCAGCAGTGGACAATGAAACTGAAGTTTGCTTCTTACTGGTCCAGCTGACCAGTTTGCCACCAAGGAAATGACATCCACCAGTAGTGGATTTCCTTTCTATCTTACAACCTGCATGATCTGAATCTGAATAACCCATTAGATCCATGCCTGAGCCTTTGGGATCCAAAGACCTAGACTGGGGACACCTTTAAGGTACTTCAGTATGCGCTTTACAGCAAGCATATGAGATTCCTTTGTATTAGACTGATATCTGGCACATAAACATGTTGAAAACATAATATCTGGTCTACTGGCAGTTAAATACATCAGTGAACCAACCATGCCTCTGTAGACAGTGGTGTTCACTGGTTTACCATCTGGATCGGAGTCCAGTGTCCGTGGTGCAGAAATTGGAGTTGGTTTAGATCTCTAACATATTTTTCCTGATTAATAAAAATGCCAACTTTGTTTTGTTTAATCTGGAGTCCAAGAAAATATGTTAATTCACCCATCAAACTCATTTCATATTCAGTTGACATTATTTTCGAAAATTTCTTGCACATGTTTTCATCAGTAGACCCAAAAATAATATCATCAACATAAATTTGTACCATTCACAGATTACCTTTTTCATGAAGAATAAATAAGGTATTGTCAATTGCACCTCTTTTGAAACCATTTTTCAACAAATGTTTAGTCAGAGTGTCATACCAGGCACGTGGGGCTTGTCTGAGGCCATACAATGCTTTGTCCAGACGATATACCCAATGTGGATGCTTTTCATCAACGAAACCTGGTGGTTGTCTGACATAAACTTCTTCTTCAAGCTTTCCATTAAAGAAAGCACTCTTTACATCCATCTGGTAGACCTTGAACTGATGATAAGCAGCGAATGCTAAGAATATTCTGATCGCTTCAAGTCTAGCCACTGGAGCAAATGATTCATCAAAGTCAACATCTGACTGGCAGTAGCCTTGCTACCAGTCTGGCCTTGTTTCTGATTACGTGGCCATGTTCATCTACCTTGTTTCTGAAGACCCATCTTGTTCCAATTGGTTCTTTCTTTCCAACTGGGAAAGGAACCAGATACCAGACCTTGTTCCTTTCAAACTGGTGAAGCTCTTCTTGCATAGCAGTCACTCAGCTTGGATCTTCCATAGCCTCGTCAATCCTCTTGGTTCATTCAGTGATAAGAAACTGGCGGAGGGGAAGGAGGAGGGGACAGAATTAGAGGAATAAATCGAAGTAATGGAAAAGACAAGGCAGCTGGGATATGGTCGGCGGGGGGAAGGCGGGCAATGGGGAACGAGAAATTGGAACAGAAGGAAGGAAGCAGCTCGTCAATCAGGTTCCATCAATGATAGAAAACTAACATATAAGCATTGATTACTGGAGGCTCTTCTGGTCTGAACTCCTCTACTGGAGTCACCTATGATCTGATCAATAGGATGAGCTTTTGTCCATCTGTAGTACTGACCAGGATTGTTACTGACAACAATATCAGTGCAAGAATTCAGTTGAGTCTCCTCTGGAGTTTTCTTGGAGGAGGATCTTGCCAGACTACTTCAGCATCTTCATCTGAGTCATTTAAATCACGATTTGCATCATGAAATTCTTCATTTGAAGGCATTTCTTGAAGTACTGGTTCAGTTTGGAATTCTTCATAAGAAGACATTTCTGGTATATTCTCAACTGACACTGATACTGGGGGAGTAGTACGAACATCTGATCCAATATTAATTTCAGAGGGTAGTTTGAAAATAATAGAGGGATAGAAAGGAGTACTACTGTAGCGTTTCTTTTTCTGAACAGGTTCCAGATCAGGATGACTGGAAAATGTGTCTTCTGAATCTTCTTTATTGTAGTTGATAGGATCAGATTCACAAAGACAATTGGAGTTACTGGGGGAGTGTCAAGGGCTGGCTTCTTGTTGATTGCAGCATTTGATTTCATCAAATGTGACATGAATTGACTCATGGACCTTCTCCAGTCTCTTGTTGTATACTCTGAAGGCCTTGCGAATGGCTGAATAGCCTAAGAAATACCCTTCATCAGCTTTGGCATCAAATTTGCCTAACTGACCGGAGTCGTTCAGGATGTAAACTGGACATCCAAAAACATGAAAATAACCAATATTTGGTTTTCTATTTCTTAAGACTTCATAGGCTGTCTTTTTTGTGTCGTTTCACATACACTGACCGGTTCTGGGTGTGGCAAGCAGTAGCAATTGCTTCAGCCCAGAAACTGGTAGACAGACCAGATTCAGCAAGCATACTCCTGGCAGCTTCTATCAGCGTTCGATTCTTCCTTTCCACCACTCAATTCTGTTCTGGAGAGCGGGCTGATGAGAAGTTCTGGGAGATGCCAGTGTCAGTACAGAATGACTCCAAAGTTGCATTCTGGAATTCTGTTCCATTGTCACTTCTTAACTGACACACTTTTCGACTGTACTTGAGCTCAATTTGCTTGATAAGACTGATGGTTTCAGCAGCAGCTTCACTTTTAGACCTCAGAAAGATCACCCAACAATATCTGGAGAATTCATCTACGATCACCAGGGTGTGTCTTAGGTAGGGGATTGGTCTGAGGCAAAGGTTTATTCCGATAAACCTCTTTAACTGGAGCAGTCATCTGGAATGCTCCAGTCTTAACTCTGGGGATTGAACTGGGAAAATATTGGCCTTGGGAGTTACAGGCTCATCATAAACAGTGGTGGGCCTGAACCCCTCTGTAATCGATCGATTACTGGTATTAATGATGCTACATGAGTATTTCCATCTAAATATGCACGTTTTTGAGCAGGAAATTGATTTACTCCAGCATCATATGGCTTTTTGGTTTCTAGCCATGATTTAATCACTAGTTTTTCTTTCTCTAAAATGACTTCAAGATCTTGTTTTTCTTGAATCAATTGTTCAGTTACCAGAACCTGGGCTTGAAATGCCAGTTCAATGTCTTGAAGTTCTTTTAATTTTGATTTTTAAGCAGTTATTTCAGAAGAATCTGTTTCTAGACCATTTACACAATCAGATCTAACAGTTTCTACAAATATCAAATCAGAATTAAGAGCTTCAGCTATGTCCATTTTTAATTCTTGGTCAGTTGCAGTATCATAATCACTAACCTTTTTAATAACAATGTCCACCCATCGTCCAGATGTGACTTCCTTCACCAGGTGCTCATCGTCTGCCAGAGCCATGTAACAGCAATCTCTTTCTTCTTCTTCATCACAGATGATTCATCAGAAGGAACCCACTTCTCTTCAGTTGTTGCGATCATGCACTTATTATTGTTTTCAATTTGTTGTGCCATGAGAGCAATCTGGGCCTTAAGCTTTTTATATTTCAATTTATAGCTATCATCGGGCTTATTATTTGAAGAAAATGGACCAGGCTTGGATACAAACTGGCTGGACCTGCAATCTTTCATGAAATGACCCTTTTTGCCACACTTAAGGCATGTCAAATTGGTCTTATCAGTTGAAGAACTGGATGCAAATTGTCCAGATGGCCTATTTGCTCTTGCTTTGAAACGGTTAAACGTTTTAGCAATCATTGCAATAAGGTCATTATCATCAGTTTCATCACAACAGTCTGGAGAGATTTGACTGGACTCTCCAGAATCCATGAGTTCAGACACCATCTTCTTCATAGAAAATACATCCTCAGAAGATATCAGTGCTGTACTTTGTGGTTCAGTATGACTAACCACATTAGGACTACTGGAGGCATGGTTATAGCATCTTGTTCTGCCACCACTCTCTGAGCTTGATTTTCTTCAGTGTACCTGAAAGCTCCATAAAGAGTTGAGAGATTGTGTGTGTGCAGAGTTTTACCTTGTCGTAAGACCAGGATCATGTGAGACCATTTGGTGGGCAGAATATCACAAAATTTCTCCAGAAGTATATCCTTATCCTTCTCAACCCCAAGACCTCTCAACTGGTTATGATACTCATAAATCTGGTGTAAGTACCAGTGAGA
>CM067168.1:54981924-54996924 GCA_034093135.1 Erigeron breviscapus | reverse complement strand
CTTATTCGATCATCACCTATATCTTGTATTCCCTTTGTCTAAATGGCACACAAAGAACAGAAAGCTCATAAGACTTCTTCAAAAGCCCATTTCTTCTCTTAATGAAACTCACTTGCCTGCTTGTTGTGTTTTCTATTCTTTTCACCTCTACCTTGCCTCTCACCATTTCCTGCACCCACACCCACAAACACTACTTACATCTATATATATCTCTATACAAACAAAATTATAAACTAATCTTAGCACTATTAACTAGTAGATTTGAAAGAAAAACAATTGCAATAAAATATAGTGGAACTTTAATTACCAAGTTTGAGCAAGAAACAAACACAAATTAAGTTCAAGATTTGGGCAAAGAACAAAGAGAAACCCTAGAGAAGCAGTTGAAAGAGCATGTTCTTGCAAGTCTTTAGATGATCTAAACGCAATTTATAGGGAGAAAAAGAGGGTATGAATTAAGGATCTTTTTTTCTTTTTTTTGAAGGATCTCTACTGTACGGGTGGTCTCTTTAGATTTAGACCACAAATTCAGTTTGGCTTTTCTTATTCGATCATCACCTATATCTTGTATTCCCTTTGTCTAAATGGCACACAAAGAACAGAAAGCTCATAAGACTTCTTCAAAAGCCCATTTCTTCTCTTAATGAAACTCACTTGCCTGCTTGTTGTGTTTTCTATTCTTTTCACCTCTACCTTGCCTCTCACCATTTCCTGCACCCACACCCACAAACACTACTTACATCTATATATATCTCTATACAAACAAAATTATAAACTAATCTTAGCACTATTAACTAGTAGATTTGAAAGAAAAACAATTGCAATAAAATATAGTGGAACTTTAATTACCAAGTTTGAGCAAGAAACAAACACAAATTAAGTTCAAGATTTGGGCAAAGAACAAAGAGAAACCCTAGAGAAGCAGTTGAAAGAGCATGTTCTTGCAAGTCTTTAGATGATCTAAACGCAATTTATAGGGAGAAAAAGAGGGTATGAATTAAGGATCTTTTTTTCTTTTTTTTGAAGGATCTCTACTGTACGGGTGGTCTCTTTAGATTTAGACCACAAATTCAGTTTGGCTTTTCTTATTCGATCATCACCTATATCTTGTATTCCCTTTGTCTAAATGGCACACAAAGAACAGAAAGCTCATAAGACTTCTTCAAAAGCCCATTTCTTCTCTTAATGAAACTCACTTGCCTGCTTGTTGTGTTTTCTATTCTTTTCACCTCTACCTTGCCTCTCACCATTTCCTGCACCCACACCCACAAACACTACTTACATCTATATATATCTCTATACAAACAAAATTATAAACTAATCTTAGCACTATTAACTAGTAGATTTGAAAGAAAAACAATTGCAATAAAATATAGTGGAACTTTAATTACCAAGTTTGAGCAAGAAACAAACACAAATTAAGTTCAAGATTTGGGCAAAGAACAAAGAGAAACCCTAGAGAAGCAGTTGAAAGAGCATGTTCTTGCAAGTCTTTAGATGATCTAAACGCAATTTATAGGGAGAAAAAGAGGGTATGAATTAAGGATCTTTTTTTCTTTTTTTTGAAGGATCTCTACTGTACGGGTGGTCTCTTTAGATTTAGACCACAAATTCAGTTTGGCTTTTCTTATTCGATCATCACCTATATCTTGTATTCCCTTTGTCTAAATGGCACACAAAGAAGGAAAGACACATAAAAAGTCAAACCAATTGCAATAAAAGTATGTGTTTAACTATAAATAATAAAGCCCTAGTTTTATCTTATTTTGGTATACACCCAGGAAATATTACTTAAAAATATTACAACATAGTACCATGCTCATTCGGTTTCAAATTTGGTATACATATTTCATTTTCTTTAACTTTTTAATAATGGGCTTAGCTTGGATGCAGTTTTGACGCAGTTACCATGAGGGAGGGCATTTTTGTAATATATCAATCATCTATGTGATATGTGTGTGTTACCGCATCTAAGAACTTTGCAGTCAACTGCATATTCGATTTTCCCTTTTTAAATATATATAACTATCGATTATTAGTGAATCATTTACGATACTCCGTTTGTTTTTTTCGAAACATTTTTTTTGGATACTCTTTTAGTTATAGTAATCATACGAAATGAGATAACGTTTTGTTATGGTTTGGATTTACTGAGAAGACTCGTCGTTAAAGTAGGTCATGTCCACTTCTGACATATTATTTCATCCTTATCCTTATAAAAGTCAAAGGCGGGAAGAATTTGAAATGATAAGAAGACAACTAGTCATATGGCAGTGTTTCAACTGTCATGTGACTCAATTCTATTCTTCCATGACAAAGTTAACAGTTAAGAAAAAAAGAAGATGTTCTCTTTCATGCCGAAAATGGAAAAGAAGACAAGAAGTGTCGGTTGCAGATTGTCATAGTCAATGGAAAATCGACAACAAGTGTCATGTCAACATCCAGAATTCCAGATCTCAATTGTGTTGTCCTACTTAACAAACTTTTAGAGTCTTACTCACTCTTCTTTCATTTAAAAATCTCTAATCTTTAAAATACTAAACTTAGCAAAAGATTTTTTCGAGTTGTGCTATTGTGTAATAGTTATACCCCAACAACTAGATTAACAAGATTTAAAAGCGGTCGTGGAAGGAAGCTTGAAATCGGGAGGAAGGAGAAACCAACATGATTTACCAAAAATCAATTCATATAGTAAGAATTGTACAATAATAAAAACTCATTTCATTTATTCGTAGTTAAGGTAGTGGTCGTAATAGAAGTTGAGTTAATATCATGGCAAGGTAAAAATATGGAATCTTATGAGAATTTCACTTAATTGTTAATGGGTACTTTGAGAAAGAACTCGCTTTGCAAAAAAAATTTGATTTAACATATATAGTATATATTTCGTCAAAACCCAACCCGACCCGTTATTGAATACGGGAAAAAAACTTTTGCCCAAACTAAATTTGAACACACGTAATTTTCGTTCATAGATCCGTCATTAAACCTATGTATACTAGAAAGTAAAGAGTACATAAAACAAAAAAAAAGGTTAAAACACAAGATAAAACATATCTATATTATAACTAAAAGATGAGGTTAGGGTTACACTTGGCACCCTAATCCCCCTCCTTGAGCCTAATAATTAATCCTCTATTTTTCTAATTAAAATTTTATAGGCCGACCTATATTCTTATTCTATTAAAAAATAAAAAACAAATCTTTTTATCCTTAAAACTCTCCCAAAAATTTATTATATATATACAACCTAGGAAAAAACTCTCACAAATTTTCAACACAAAAAAAAGCTTCGACTACCTCACGAATTCAACAAACAAAAAGGGTTTTTTTTATATATATTTTGTTCATGTTTAATCATTATTATTTGACATTGAATTTTTATGTTATTATTATTATTCATCTCTTCTAATTTAGTTTGTTGTCCATTATAGGTTTATTATGGCTTCTTCTTCAACTACAAAAAATAAGACCACGTTAGTTCATCTTGAAGATCTTAAGCCAACACATGTTAACCATCATCTACGACTCCGTGTTGTGCATGTATGGACTGTTTCGGATTGGAACAACCCGAAGAAAATCAAAACATTCGAGATGGTCTTTGTTGATAAATTGGTATGTATTTTTATAATTTTTTAAAAGTTTCTACTATATCTGCATATTTGATTTTGGGCTTTTTTCTAAACATGTAGCATATTTGTTTTTGGGCTTCTTTTCTTTCTTTGGACACACATATAAATATATAACCTAAGAAAAAAGGGTAATAATTTGTATTTGGTTACAACTTCAGAAGATCGAAAGATCCAACTGCTTTTCTTCACCTCTTTCATCATCTGACATCTTTCCTTATTTCTTTCTTCAAACTGCAAATTTTTTATTTAACTAATTATTACAAATTAATAAACAAAAGTAACGAATTTGCCAATAAAAAAGAAGTTGAAAAAAAAGGGTTAACTGGAATCGATATTGATATGGAGTTAATCTTCATATGTTTCGTTCTTTAATCTGTAAGTTTTTATTACTCTTTTAATTTATTTTGTTGTCAATTGTAGGTTGATCATGACTTCTTTTCTACAAAAGGTTTTATTCTTTTAAATTTATTTTACTCATTAATTTATTTTGCTCGCTATTTACATATTTTTTTAAAAAAATTTAGAATATGACATATATTTTGTTATTTTTTGTTAGATGAAAAGAAGACAATGTTGGTTCATGTTGAAGATTTGAACCCAACACATGTTAATCATCATCTAGCACATGTTATTATTTTGATTCCCTTTGATATATATATATATATATTGAAACTACCGTCCATCGGACAGGACTGAAGACTAGTATCTATTATATATTCAAATTAAATGACCATTAACATGTGAACATATCCCTTTCTTCACTCTAAGAAAAATCCAAAAAAAAAATCTAAAAAAAATCGTGTACTTAACCTCGTCGCAATGTATGAAACGTTTTTGTTAGGTCCAGATTTAGTCCAGACTTACTGGACTGGCTCCAGACTGGACTACTGGAACCTTATTTAGGTTTGTTAAGAAACTTGTTTTGCTGGTCTCGCTCCAGACCCGACTACTGGAGCTCACTGAAGATCTGACCAGAAAACATGTTCTACTGGACCTACTCCAGACTTGGAATCTGGAGTCCCTCTGAAGATTTGTCAAGAAATAATTGAAGACTAGTGAGCATTTACTTGTACAGGTAATCTGGAGCATTCTCCAGATTAGCTCACTGAAGACTTCACCCCAGTCCAGATCTATTCTACTGAAGACATTCTGACTGAAGTCAAAGACTGAAGTCTGAAGAAAGAAGACTGACAAATGGCGGAGTCCACTGGAAGTCTTACCAGATCTGCACACTGGAGGATTGTTGGTGTTCTAGATCCTGCAAGTCTGAACACTAATATCGAGGATTGACTTTTGCCTTTAACACACTTACCAAAGAACAATCCACTTGTTCTTTAACAAAAGTATACGTGTGTTAAGGTGGTTGGATAATAAGGATACACTTGCACTTGATGTGACTTTATCCTTATTCTTATCTAATGCATTTAATGTTCTTGTCGGATCATTAAATGTATCCAACCATATTTGTACGGCACAAATTCACTAGTGAATTTGTTGCCTATAAATACTAAGTCATTCCTTGAACAAAAATACTTTTAAGCATTCCTTTTGCATATAAGTGAATTTGTCTAAATACTCTCGATCTTAAACAGGGATACTTCACAACTTTAAGTATCTCGATCCCAAAGAGTTATTTGACAAACATAGATCATATTGTAATCATAGGTTGTTAGGATACTCACTTAATTGTGTTATCTTGATTCCGCAACAACCTTGTATTTTATTTACACATCAATAAATAAAATACCCATGAAACATACATAATGGTCCACTTTATTTGTTTATTGCTTTAAGTCTTGTATTACTTTGTTTATATATCTTGCATCTTTATTTACAAGTAATACTAGTCCATATCTAGTGATTATTAGACTTGTTGTATTTTACACTTTCTATTGGTTAACCATCTCGTTAATTAAGGGACTCACATTTGGTATCAGAGCAAGTCTAATAACGAGATGGTTAACCAATAGAAAGTGTAAAATACAACAAGTCTAATAATCACTAGATATGGACTAGTATTACTTGTAAATAAAGATGCAAGATATATAAACAAAGTAATACAAGACTTAAAGCAATAAACAAATAAAGTGGACCATTTATATGAGCAGACTGACGGATTCGTGGAGATACTTCTTCACACACATCGTCGAGTGTCTTGGTGGCAGTTCTGGAGGATTGGATCAAATCAATCAAACACACCTCCAGATTGCCTATTGCTTATGGTTTGGGCTAAGGGTGGATTTCGCCCAAATATTCTTTGATGATCTGGTTGATCGTATAAAGGCGAAGGGGAGAAAGCCATTCGTGCCATATATTCGCTTTCTTTCCCTTATATTCAAAAATGCACTTGGAGAGGGGTATGACTTTGAAACTACTCATTTTTCAATGAGTGAGTATATGAGAGACCTGGCAAATTTAAGGTCCAGAGATGGAGAGGTAGATATTCCTCCAGCAATGCTGACACTTCAACGAATTGAAGAAAATGTGGCACCAGTAAGGGTACAAGTTGTTGATGTACCTACTGGTAGTGAAGATGTTCAGATTGTTGAAATGGTACAACCAATAAGGCAAGTGGCTCCAGAAAGTTCAAGTCAACCAGAAACAGTTGAGCTTTCCAGACGACCAAGATCTCATAGGCGTCTGATGAGGGGAGGAGTCCAGGTAAACCCATTAACCCATCCTGGTGATATTATGAATATTGATGGGTCTCCCATCTTTGAAGAGGAAAATATTGATCCTTCTGTACAATCTGAACAGAGAGTGGACACTGAAGTCCAGGCTGTTGTACGAGAAGAGGATATTGAAGTTGTTCAGACTGAAGAACAAGCTTCTGGTATGCAAGAGGCTGAACTGGATTTAAATGTGGAAGCTGGTGAACAGATAGATGTGGTTGGTGCTTCTTTTTGGGATGAGGCTGACTCTCCTATTTCTGGAGGTCAGACTTTGGATGTAAATATGGATTTTTTGGGCGAAGATGTACAGTTTGAAACTTCACCAGAAATGCCACCTCCACCAGAAACCGAAACACCTCAACCAGAAATACCACTTCCTACACCAGATTTGCCACCACCAGAACCTTCAATGCCACCACCACCACCATCAATCCCTCAATCAACTTCATACTTCACACCAACACAAACTCAATCACCAGTACACCCAACCGAACCAAGTGTGCCAGTCTCACATGTTGAAACTGAAGAGGACTGGGCACAAGTACCATTGATGACCAGGGTGACTTCTCACCTGGAACAACCCAGTGGTCTCTCCACTTCTTCTTCCACCGAGGTCCAAGGCCTTCTAAGTAGGGTGGCGGACCTGGAGAGATCACTCCAGTCATCCTCCCAGGTCATTTCTGACTTCAAATCAATGTTGTCAAATAATATAGCGTCAGAAATGAACCTTTTTGCTGGAAATGAAAAGATGGTGTTTGATAAGTTGGATGAACTGGTACTGGCCACGAATCTAAATTCTCAAAATATAAGAGTGGCAGTACAAGGGTTGGAAGGAAAAATTGTGAATTCTGTTGAGACTGCAGTGGAGAATAAGGTTGTACAACCACTGGCAGGTCTTAAAGATGAGGTTGAGAAGATTGTTACAAGAGTTGGTGCTCTGGAAAGCAGGCCTACATTTGACCAGACTGATCTGGTCAACACCCTCAGTGATGAAGTTGTTAGAAAGGTCAAGGGTGATATGCTGAAAGAGATATCTGGATCAATCCTAAGATCATTTCAGGAGGTTTTGTTGCCAGAAGTTGTAAAGATGGTTGAAGTTGAGCTGCCCAAGGACTTGCCAGAATCAATTGAAAGTATTAAAAGGGAAGTCCAGGCACTCAAAACTGGTTTAACTGCTTCATTACCAGAACAAGGAAGAACCTTTGGTTCGCTTGATAGGCTGATGATGGAAGAGTTGTGGAATGATCTGAAGTCAAGGACTAGAGATCATTCCAAGGGGGAAAAACGTTCAGTTCCATCTGGTGAACAAGAAGGATTGATAAGGAGAAAGAGAGAAGTTGCTAGAGCAGTCGCTACTGAAAGCGTCGTGCAACAGAGACAAGTGACTGGTACTGATGCCAGTGCACGTTTGGTTGAAAGAACACAAGAAGCTACTGGTACTGAAGCCAGTGAGCCCCAGTTCGAAAGCTTCCCAGACATCCCTACTACACTGAAGGCTGTGAAAGGTAAAGAAAAAATGGTGTCTGGTGAAGAACAAGAACAAGATGTTGAAGATGTTGATAATGAGACTTCCAGGAAGTTGCAACAACAGTGTATCATGATAGAAATCTTCAAGAATAATCAAAGAGATGAACTGCTGGCCCATCATAGGGATATGGCTACAATGGGTACTCTGGACTCCTACAACGCTGGCAGGTTAGGCGTAAACATTGAAGTTTTCAAAAGGATGAAGGAGGATCCCAGAGTTCAACAATGTCTTGATGCACTGGACGATGTTCATATACGCTCATTTTATGCTGAAGAAGAGCAGGTATATGACTCGTTGATTTATGGTGTAACCATTCCAGAGTTGATCAGACAGAGAAAGGAGGAGCTGGTAAGCCTCCAGAAGAAAATAAGAAGGAATGCTGGAGCTCTGGAAGTGGAATACAGAAAGAGGATGACTGGTCTACCCAAACTTAGTGCCAAGCAACTGAAGGCAATTAAAGATGGTGATCTTGGCACTTTTATTCCTTTGGATACAACTCTGAAGATAAATAAAGAACACCAGTCCACTGAAGGACAGCAGAGTGGTGTATCCAGGGATACTGAAGAGATGATCCAGTTGGCAAAGCAAAGGGCTAAATATGATGAAATGATGACGTTCAGGGCCAATGCAAGAAGAATTATTAATGCTGAAATCACACTGGCTGAACAACATCAAGGTATGACCAGGTTTAATGTGAAGTTGACCAGGGAAGGTAACTTTAAGAAAAAAAAAAAAAAAAAAAAAAAAAAAAAAAAAAAAAAAAAAAAAAAAAAAAAAAAAAAAAAAAAAAAAAAAAAAAAAAAAAAAAAAAAAAAAAAAAAAAAAAAAAAAAAAAAAAAAAAAAAAAAAAAAAAAAAAAAAAAAAAAAAAAAAAAAAAAAAAAAAAAAAAAAAAAAAAAAAAAAAAAAAAAAAAAAAAAAAAAAAAAAAAAAAAAAAAAAAAAAAAAAAAAAAAAAAAAAAAAAAAAAAAAAAAAAAAAAAAAAAAAAAAAAAAAAAAAAAAAAAAAAAAAAAAAAAAAAAAAAAAAAAAAAAAAAAAAAAAAAAAAAAAAAAAAAAAAAAAAAAAAAAAAAAAAAAAAAAAAAAAAAAAAAAAAAAAAAAAAAAAAAAAAAAAAAAAAAAAAAAAAAAAAAAAAAAAAAAAAAAAAAAAAAAAAAAAAAAAAAAAAAAAAAAAAAAAAAAAAAAAAAAAAAAAAAAAAAAAAAAAAAAAAAAAAAAAAAAAAAAAAAAAAAAAAAAAAAAAAAAAAAAAAAAAAAAAAAAAAAAAAAAAAAAAAAAAAAAAAAAAAAAAAAAAAAAAAAAAAAAAAAAAAAAAAAAAAAAAAAAAAAAAAAAAAAAAAAAAAAAAAAAAAAAAAAAAAAAAAAAAAAAAAAAAAAAAAAAAAAAAAAAAAAAAAAAAAAAAAAAAAAAAAAAAAAAAAAAAAAAAAAAAAAAAAAAAAAAAAAAAAAAAAAAAAAAAAAAAAAAAAAAAAAAAAAAAAAAAAAAAAAAAAAAAAAAAAAAAAAAAAAAAAAAAAAAAAAAAAAAAAAAAAAAAAAAAAAAAAAAAAAAAAAAAAAAAAAAAAAAAAAAAAAAAAAAAAAAAAAAAAAAAAAAAAAAAAAAAAAAAAAAAAAAAAAAAAAAAAAAAAAAAAAAAAAAAAAAAAAAAAAAAAAAAAAAAAAAAAAAAAAAAAAAAAAAAAAAAAAAAAAAAAAAAAAAAAAAAAAAAAAAAAAAAAAAAAAAAAAAAAAAAAAAAAAAAAAAAAAAAAAAAAAAAAAAAAAAAAAAAAAAAAAAAAAAAAAAAAAAAAAAAAAAAGGATACAACTCTGAAGATAAATAAAGAACACCAGTCCACTGAAGGACAGCAGAGTGGTGTATCCAGGGATACTGAAGAGATGATCCAGTTGGCAAAGCAAAGGGCTAAATATGATGAAATGATGACGTTCAGGGCCAATGCAAGAAGAATTATTAATGCTGAAATCACACTGGCTGAACAACATCAAGGTATGACCAGGTTTAATGTGAAGTTGACCAGAGAGGGTAACTTTACAGATGAGAGGAAGGATACTGCAGTCCAAGCATTTGGATGGACTGAACTAAAGGAGATTGGATTGACATTCAAAGGCAAGACTGATCTCTCTCCAGATGTGAAAGCTTTTATGAAGAGGATTGAGAAAGTCTGGAAGAGAATCCAAGAAATGGAAGCTGTGTTGGGTCTGAGACCACCAGTGTCTGTTCCATTATCATCTCCAAAGAGGAAGGCCACTGAAGATGCACCAGGGCATTCATCAAGAAGAAGGGCCTGAACTCTTACCACATTGTACTTGTTGTAATTATTTGTTTATGAAAGTTGTAATTATTTTCCTTTTTGATGAAAGTAATAATAGTTGCAAGTTTTTATATTTACAAGTAGAATGACCAGATTTAGTCTAAGTTAGAACTTAAAAGATGAAACTGAAAACACTCATGATCTATAAAGTGTTTTCCAGTAACTTAGATTAGACTTAAATCGACCAAGTGTTTTCCAGACATACAAATTTGTATATCTATAAGTCTGAAAAATACTTGCATTATTTCTAAACAAATAGGGGGAATTTGTTAGGTCCAGATTTAGTCCAGACTTACTGGACTGGCTCCAGACTGGACTACTGGAACCTTATTTAGGTTTGTTAAGAAACTTGTTTTGCTGGTCTCGCTCCAGACCCGACTACTGGAGCTCACTGAAGATCTGACCAGAAAACATGTTCTACTGGACCTACTCCAGACTTGGAATCTGGAGTCCCTCTGAAGATTTGTCAAGAAATAATTGAAGACTAGTGAGCATTTACTTGTACAGGTAATCTGGAGCATTCTCCAGATTAGCTCACTGAAGACTTCACCCCAGTTCAGATCTATTCTACTGAAGACATTCTGACTGAAGTCAAAGACTGAAGTCTGAAGAAAGAAGACTGACAAATGGCGGAGTCCACTGGAAGTCTTACCAGATCTGCACACTGGAGGATTGTTGGTGTTCTAGATCCTGCAAGTCTGAACACTAATATCGAGGATTGACTTTTGCCTTTAACACACTTACCAAAGAACAATCCACTTGTTCTTTAACAAAAGTATACGTGTGTTAAGGTGGTTGGATAATAAGGATACACTTGCACTTGATGTGACTTTATCCTTATTCTTATCTAATGCATTTAATGTTCTTGTCGGATCATTAAATGTATCCAACCATATTTGTACGGCACAAATTCACTGGTGAATTTGTTGCCTATAAATACTAAGTCATTCCTTGAACAAAAATACTTTTAAGCATTCCTTTTGCATATAAGTGAATTTGTCTAAATACTCTCGATCTTAAACAGGGATACTTCACAACTTTAAGTATCTCGATCCCAAAGAGTTATTTGACAAACATAGATCATATTGTAATCATAGGTTGTTAGGATACTCACTTAATTGTGTTATCTTGATTCCGCAACAACCTTGTATTTTATTTACACATCAATAAATAAAATACCCATGAAACATACATAATGGTCCACTTTATTTGTTTATTGCTTTAAGTCTTGTATTACTTTGTTTATATATCTTGCATCTTTATTTACAAGTAATACTAGTCCATATCTAGTGATTATTAGACTTGTTGTATTTTACACTTTCTATTGGTTAACCATCTCGTTAATTAAGGACTCACAGTTTTAAACACTTCTAACAAGTACCCATAGGGCACAAGTTAGGAACACCAAGAAACCAATAATCATAGCTGAAGAAATTATATTATTACTATTATTCAACTATATATATAGGGATACCAGATTCTTTGATAGAATATATAACAACTTAATTCAAAATTAAAATATCCCAAAATAGAAGAAGAAAATACTACTACAGACGAAGAAGAAGGTCCATGAAATCTGACTTCTGGAGAATTAATATGATTTTAATTATAGATATCTCAAACAGTTGTTATTTGCAAAACTATACTACTCCGTATATTTTATTTTTATTTATTGAAAAACTAGTTTACAGCTATACAGGAGGAGTGGTTTGAACCAATGTTTTAAATACCGGTATATACCGGCCGGTATTACCGGTATTACCGGTATCGGAAGGTATTCCGGTATTTTAAGTCCGGTATTCTTCCGGTATTTTCACTATTCAATACCGGCCGGTATTTCCGGTATTCCCGGTATTTTCCGGTATTACCGTCTCGGTATTCCGGTATTGTATATTATGTTTTTTGAATTTTTTTTTAAAATTTTTTTTTATGATACTTTAATGTTATTTTTTGTTATTTGTAAACTTTAAAACTTATATTTTGTTGTGAAATACCTATTTGGTATTATTTATGAGTGGATTATAATTGTACTTTAGTTATTTTCGTTAAATTGTAACAAGTTTCGTAGAATTATTATAAAAAGAAAAGAAAATAAATTAAAACAATCGTACCGGCCGGTATTTCCGGTAATACCGATAATACCGGTAATACCGGAATTTTTTTTCACACCGGTATAACTAAAATACCGGTTTTTAAAACATTGTTTTGAACAAGTCAAAATGCTTGTAGCATAATACAATACTTTATTATATATGTGGCTGAGATTTAACATAACATGATCGATCATAACATCGTACCATGTCATATCAGAGATTATCACGTGTCATTTTTGTATTTGCGGAGTGCTTTCCAAGACTACTGATCATCACAGTACTCCATCGCGTGTCAGCATCGCGTGTCAGTATATATCACGTCCATTATACTACTGTTAAAAGATAGTCTGGTTTAAAGTTACTTATTACTCCCGTATGGGTAACTCTATGTTATACTCTTTAGATCATCTTTAACCCACCACACTGATATTCAGTGTATTGGTGTCACATCACCAATACACCGACTCACCACACTGAATCAATTTTATCATTAACCCCCACACCGAAATTCCAATTTATTAGTGCCACATCATTATTTATTTAAAATTAAAAAAATACAATATATTAAATTAAAAACATATTATATTTGATTAAAATCATATTATTTATAATTTTTATTAAGAATAATATCAAATCTCATACAAATTAAATAAACGTGTATTACATCAAAGATAAATTTTACCCCACACATTCATCAACTGGTTGCATTTGTAAAACCATTTAAGAACAAGGGTAAATCTGGCATTTCACTTACTAGATATAAATATCACCCATAAAGAAAGATTAGACAGATCTGATCATTTCATTGTAACAACCCTCAAAATCCGACTAGGACAATTTACTTGGATTTATCTAGATATCTATCCCTAGAGGTTTCTTAAGAGAATTTGCCTTCTAGACATTAAGGCATAGTGATACTTGCCCTCTAGTTCAATGGAATATCCAAAGATAGCTAGTTGCCTTAGAAATGCCATGAACAATAACTATGATTATCCAAGACAATCTCAAAGAGAATAAGTAATAACAACTTTACAAGTATGTAATTTAAACGATCAAGTTCCTAAGAATCCAAATAACTCAACAACATGAATAATAACAATGTAAGTCAAGAAAAACTTACGAGTCAAAAATATGTATTTTCATACACATACACTTTATAATGTAGAAATCATTAACTAATTAATTTTATATAACTACACCACATATACTTACACTCATATACATATATTATGAACCTAGACTTCATATGTACACTACATATATAAAAGATTATAAAAAAATCAAGCTCTTAATTGGGTTTATGTATAAAATTTCGGCCAAACACCCCCTTTCCTCACATACACCACCCAAATACATCCCCAAACACCACCCCACATGAGTTAACCAATCCATGGATCCCCAATACCCCTCTTAACCAATGAACAAGCACATAACCAACTACAATAACCCTAACCACGTTTTTATGACCCCAAGACCTCACCCACTCTTGCATTTTACACAAAACAAACACACACACATCTCAAAACTTTCTCTCACTACTTTTCTTCACATTTTCTTCACCATTTTCGGATTTCTTCAAGGCAAATGGAGCTCAAATCTAATCTAATCTATTGTAATAATAATCTTTCTTGTTAACTTATCATCTAAGGTCAAGTAAAAGCCGATTTGGTGGTCACAAGTCTCGAAAATCAGCCCCCATGCATACATATTTCGGATCTATAAAGGTTGTTAATAAGCTCCTTCTTAAACTTGTTTTCTACAAAAGATTTTATAAAACTTCTACTATATTTTCTTTCATTTTCTTCTTGATTTAAACTCAATGAGGGCAAAGTTGATAGATTCTTATCTCACATGTTCATACATGTTAAAGTCAAGAGCAAGGATTCAATGATTCAACAAAAACAAGACCCAAGAGTTAGTAGTTATAAGATGTGTTATGAATTTGTTAAATGGGTTTCATTAAAATGAGTTTTTATCAACTAAAATACCTTTAAGTTTCTGAGATTTTATATAAAAAGATGATTTTCAAAAGATATACAAAAGTTTGATGTTTATATGTATGAGAAATGAGTAGATCTTAACATGCATGTATAGATTTAAGTAGTTTTGTTATAGTTTTGAATATGGGATTTGAGATGGATAATGGATGATTTTGAAATGGCTTATAATCTGTATATTTGATGTTAACATAATCCAAAAGTGAATAAAAATCTAGTGAGTGGTGTTAAAGAGTGCAAAATAAGCAAGAGAGACCGTTGGTGGGTTGTTTGGATCAAAAATAAAGTCACAGAATTTGGGACGGGTAAACCGGGCATTTGGGGACCGATTCAGGGAAAGTGTCCAAAATACAAGTTGTAGATATATGAGTCTAGTTTCACTACCAACTAGAGTCAGTCAAAAAGACCAAATATAACTCAAGATATGAATTTTTAAGTACACTGTGGTCGAGCTGGGTTTTCACCGAAAAGCTAAATTTCACAAACTAAGAATCAACCCTTGAATCCAACAACTTTGTACATAATACCAACTATGAAATCAATAGAAACATTGAAACATAATAGGTGATGATACAAAATAAGTTTAATGCATTGGGGATGTCAAATAGGTGTTGGGTGAAGTAATAAAGTAAAGGCATGCTTTGGTGTTTTCAAGAAAAGCTAAACAAGAAATATGTGTTAACTTGGGGAGGTAATTTCTCGGTCATAAAAAGAAGTTTTTAAACGAATTTTGAGTCTAAAATCAAGTTCAAAGAGTCTATTTTCAAATGG
>CM067168.1:54929424-54976924 GCA_034093135.1 Erigeron breviscapus | reverse complement strand
ATCGATTTATATATTTTTCTCTCACAATGAATTTGAAAAATGAGAACTTTGTAATTTACCATGGATTCTCAACTCTTTGAAATAACATTATGGTATCTGAAAACTTGATAGTTTGATATGGGAATTTAGTCGGTCATGTGGTTTGGGTATATTGATATGTAATGATATGTTTTCCAAGTTTTGAAATGGTTATGTGACAAGATTTACTTGAAAACCTATGCACTCACCAACTACGTTTTCGTAGTTGACACTTTTTCTTCATGCTTTTCAGGAATTAGGATAAGCTTTGAGGAATTATATGCATAATGATTATATGCATTGCACTTTGGAGTCAAAGATCAAACCTTGTGATGGGCAATGGAATCCGCCTTGATCATTGTAGTATACCGTTTCATGTATTTGTTATTTGTCTCGTGGACATAATATCCAAGTACGGTGGACGCATTGTACTTGGGGATTGGTTCACATGCTTGTACATTTGTAAATTCTTTTATCAAATAAAGTTATGGTGAATGTTTATCTATTATCATTTGTTTTGAATACTCGACTTTCTGTACATCTCATTGTTCCACCTTAGTTGGGGTGTTACAGAAAATGGTATCAGAGCCTAAGGTTATAGAGAACATTGGGGTTCTCCCGGGAATCCCAAAACTATAGCCACTTTTCAAAACGAATTTTTATTGTCGAGTCGAGCATAAGGTTAAGCGGATTAGTTTGAGCTTTACATGGTAGGACCATAATTAAACGTAAAGTCATGAATCTACGTTTAATTATGAGAGGACCATGTAAAACTCAAACGGCCCCTTGGACTTATGTTCAAAAGGATTCCTTTTCAAAAAAAAAAAGAGAAGAAGATCTTTAATAAATCCATTTTTATGTGAGTACTTGTTGCATTTAAATATTCACCTAAGCATATATAATTATCCGAGATTTGCTTTACTTGTGGATTATGCTAGTTTAGTAGGATTTCCCTTATGCACATTAGAAGTGAAATGAATCTAAAAATGAAAGATATTCGTTGATACATACTATTCCATGCTACGATATGTAAATTTCGGCATGATTTGATTGCAATGTGAAAGCTTATAATGTGCAATGTGAAAGTTTGTAATATGCAATGTGAAAGTTGTAATGTGCAATGTGAAAGTTTGTAATATGCAATGTGAAAGTTGTAATGTGCAATGTGAAAGCTTGTAATATCAATGTGAAAGTTGTAATGTGCAATGTGAAAGTTGTAATGTACAATGTGAAAGTTGTAATGTGCAATGTGAAAGTTGTAATGTGCAATGTGAAAGTTGTAATGTGCAATGTGAAAGTTGTAATGTGCAATGTGAAAGTTGTAATGTGCAATGTGAAAGTTGTAATGTGCAATGTGAAAGTTGTAATGTGCAATGTGAAAGTTGTAATGTGCAATGTGAAAGTTGTAATGTGCAATGTGAAAGTTGTAATGTGCAATGTGAAAGTTGTAATGTGCAATGTGAAAGTTGTAATGTGCAATGTGAAAGTTGTAATGTGCAATGTGAAAGTTGTAATGTGCAATGTGAAAGTTGTAATGTGCAATGTGAAAGTTGTAATGTGCAATGTGAAAGTTGTAATGTGCAATGTGAAAGTTGTAATGTGCAATGTGAAAGTTGTAATGTGCAATGTGAAAGTTGTGATGTGCAATGTGAAAGTTGTAATGTGCAATGTGAAAGTTGTAATGTGCAATGTGAAAGTTGTAATGTGCAATGTGAAAGTTGTAATGTGCAATGTGAAAGTTGTAATGTGCAATGTGAAAGTTGTAATGTGCAATGTGAAAGTTGTAATGTGCAATGTGAAAGTTGTAATGTGCAATGTGAAAGTTGTAATGTGCAATGTGAAAGTTGAAATATGCAATGTGAAAGTTGTGTGCAATGTGAAAGTTGTGATGTGCAATGTGAAAGTTGTAATGTGCAATGTGAAAGTTGTAATGTGCAATGTGAAAGTTGTAATGTGCAATGTGAAAGTTGTAATGTGCAATGTGAAAGTTGTAATGTGCAATGTGAAAGTTGTAATGTGCAATGTGAAAGTTGTAATGTGCAATGTGAAAGTTGTAATGTGCAATGTGAAAGTTGTAATGTGCAATGTGAAAGTTGTAATGTGCAATGTGAAAGTTGTAATGTGCAATGTGAAAGTTGTAGTGTGCAATGTGAAAGTTGTAATGTGCAATGTGAAAGTTGTAATGTGCAATGTGAAAGTTGTAATGTGCAATGTGAAAGTTGTAGTGTGCAATGTGAAAGTTGTAATGTGCAATGTGAAAGTTGTAATGTGCAATGTGAAAGTTTGAAATGTGCAATGTGAAAGTTGTAATGTGCAATGTGAAAGTTGTAATGTGCAATGTGAAAGTTGTAATGTGCAATGTGAAAGTTGTAATGTGCAATGTGAAAGTTGTAATGTGCAATGTGAAAGTTGTAATGTGCAATGTGAAAGTTGTAATGTGCAATGTGAAAGTTGTAATGTGCAATGTGAAAGTTGTAATGTGCAATGTGAAAGTTGTAATGTGCAATGTGAAAGTTTGAAATATGCAATGTGAAAGTTGTGATGTGCAATGTGAAAGTTGTAATGTGCAATGTGAAAGTTGTAATGTGCAATGTGAAAGTTGTAATGTGCAATGTGAAAGTTGTAATGTGCAATGTGAAAGTTGTAATGTGCAATGTGAAAGTTGTAATGTGCAATGTGAAAGTTGTAATGTGCAATGTGAAAGTTGTAATGTGCAATGTGAAAGTTGTAATGTGCAATGTGAAAGTTGTAATGTGCAATGTGAAAGTTGTAATGTGCAATGTGAAAGTTGTAATGTGCAATGTGAAAGTTGTAATGTGCAATGTGAAAGTTGTAATGTGCAATGTGAAAGTTGTAATGTGCAATGTGAAAGTTGTAATATGCAATGTGAAAGTTGTAATGTGCAATGTGAAAGTTGTAATGTGCAATGTGAAAGTTGTAATGTGCAATGTGAAAGTTGTAATGTGCAATGTGAAAGTTGTAATGTGCAATGTGAAAGTTGTAATGTGCAATGTGAAAGTTGTAATGTGCAATGTGAAAGTTGTAATGTGCAATGTGAAAGTTGTAATGTGCAATGTGAAAGTTGTAATGTGCAATGTGAAAGTTGTAATGTGCAATGTGAAAGTTGTAATGTGCAATGTGAAAGTTGTAATGTGCAATGTGAAAGTTGTAATGTGCAATGTGAAAGTTGTAATGTGCAATGTGAAAGTTGTAATGTGCAATGTGAAAGTTGTAATGTGCAATGTGAAAGTTGTAATGTGCAATGTGAAAGTTGTAATGTGCAATGTGAAAGTTGTAATGTGCAATGTGAAAGTTGTAATATGCAAAGTGAAAGTTGTAATGTGCAATGTGAAAGTTGTAATGTGCAATGTGAAAGTTGTAATGTGCAATGTGAAAGTTGTAATGTGCAATGTGAAAGTTGTAATGTGCAATGTGAAAGTTGTAATGTGCAATGTGAAAGTTGTAATGTGCAATGTGAAAGTTGTAATGTGCAATGTGAAAGTTGTAATGTGCAATGTGAAAGTTGTAATGTGCAATGTGAAAGTTGTAATGTGCAATGTGAAAGTTGTAATGTGCAATGTGAAAGTTGTAATGTGCAATGTGAAAGTTGTAATGTGCAATGTGAAAGTTGTAATGTGCAATGTGAAAGTTGTAATGTGCAATGTGAAAGTTGTAATGTGCAATGTGAAAGTTGTAATGTGCAATGTGAAAGTTGTAATGTCAATCTCAAAGTATATCTATAAACTAAAATGTACATAAAAGTGCTTAAGTAACAATAAGAATGTATATATATGCTTAAAATAAATACAAGTTTACAACTAAAGGCTTATGTAACAAATCAAAAATACAAAAATATATCCATACATGTACATATACATGACATATATACATATATAGACATACATACACATGCTAGAATAAAGAGAATTTATACTACAAACAAATACCATTTAACCTTACAAATATTTATACACTTACACCTAACATATATACACCTTATATACATAATTTTTATAAAAAAAAAGATGCCAAAAACCCTTCCCATACCCCTTTGAGGCCGGCCCCCTTCACCACACACACCCACACCCAAATTCAAATCACATACACTTATTTCTCCCTTGGAACTCCCCACTCCAACACACTCTTCACATTCTTTACACACACTCTTATTCTCTCAAGGCAAACTCTCTCTTCTCCCTCCTTTCTTCTTGATACCCACGGCCAAAAAGAGAGAAAGAAAAGGCAAACATCAATCCATATAAACATACAATAATAATAAGGGTTTAAGCTAGATTGTTAAGGGTTAATACAAGCAAGGTTCAAGGGTTATTTGAGGCTTAGATTAAGGGTTATTTGAGGGTTCAAGGGCCACGAAAATCTGCCCTATTTCATCATCCAAAATCAAGTTCAAGAGGGTATAATCTTCATCCTTTTTACTAGATCTAATCTCGTTTTTGTTTATATTCAAAGGTTTTATCAAAAACTCATACTTTCTTCTTGTTTTATTTGTAATATACACTTAATGAGGGCAAAGTTGATAGGATCTTTCTTTCCATGCTCATGCATGTCGAATCTAATAAGAAAGATCCAAGGATTCAACAAGTTTAAGACCCAAAAGTGTGGTTATAGATTCGTAGCTTTTAAAGTGACTTTCTTGTTGATAGATCTATATGTTTTTGTATATTTTTGAAGAGTATATTCTGAGATTTTTCATATAAAAGATGTTTTTGTATTGATAAAAGTTAGATCTATAAAAGTTGATAGTAAAAAGTGTTGATTCGAATGCATATATGCTAGATTTAAGAAAGTTGGATCTTTTGTTGGATTATGAGATGGATATGGACTTGTTATAAGTGAAAAATATGTTAATATTAGTGTTAATATTCTGGAAAAATTGATAAAATATCAAGGGTATAAAGCTTGAATCAAAACATGTTAAAATAAGCTAGAAATCACAAACCGAAAACACGCAAAAATGCATTTTGAGCACACACATGCACCATAATCTTATGACCAAGAAAATATGATAAACCTACTGGAAAAATGTTGAAATAAAAGCACAAAACTCAGATCTATTAGTTCACGACAACAACAAGCTCAAAAACCACCTTTTCGGGTCAAATAATCACTAACCGAAAGCACTAAATTGCACATATCACACCACCACCACTCTCACGATTTTGGACACCAAAATATGATGAACTTTCTGGAAATAATGAAACAAGAATGAAAATCCATTTTGAAGCACTTTAATTGCTTAAGAAATGAGGCTAAAATCACTATTTCGGTAAACGATTTTTAATCATAAAACCCTCAAAATGAGCAAGACACAAGAGAGGTTGAATTGATATGATTTTGTATGGATAAAAGTTGCCTAAAAGTCCTGAGATTTTTGACCAAAATGTTTGGTGATGATTTCTAAGAATTTCCATGAATTATTGAATTTAAATGGTAATTAAAAGACATAAAAATCAATAAATAAATTATGTAAATCAAGAATGAAGTTAAATCATCTTAACCATTGATAAAAATAACTAAAACCTACTGGAGAAAAATAGCTAAAAGGCAAGAGGCATGTGTTACATAATTTAAAGATAAATAATTAAGTAAAAACAATTAATTAAATATTATTATTAAAATAAATGGAAAATACACAAATAAAAGTATAAATCATGAAATTATAAATTAAGAAGCTTATATATCAGAAGATAATTCAAATGAAATCATTCATAATTTATAAAGACAATTATGACACTTAAAAGTATTTTTAAGGATTTATTTAGCAAATAAATCAATAAAGTGAATAAATAAATAATTAAATATTATTATTAAAATAAATGGAAAATACACAAATAAAAGTATAAATCATGAAATTATAAATTAAGAAGCTTATATATCAGAAGATAATTCAAATGAAATCATTCATAATTTATAAAGACAATTATGACACTTAAAAGTATTTTTAAGGATTTATTTAGCAAATAAATCAATAAAGTGAATAAATAAATAATTAAATATTATTATTAAAATAAATGGAAAATACACAAATAAAAGTATAAATCATGAAATTATAAATTAAGAAGCTTATATATCAGAAGATAATTCAAATGAAATCATTCATAATTTATAAAGACAATTATGACACTTAAAAGTATTTTTAAGGATTTATTTAGCAAATAAATCAATAAAGTGAATAAATAAATAATTAAATATTATTATTAAAATAAATGGAAAATACACAAATAAAAGTATAAATCATGAAATTATAAATTAAGAAGCTTATATATCAGAAGATAATTCAAATGAAATCATTCATAATTTATAAAGACAATTATGACACTTAAAAGTATTTTTAAGGATTTATTTAGCAAATAAATCAATAAAGTGAATAAATAAATAATTAAATATTATTAAATTAAATATATATTTACAAATCAGAAAATATACATAAAATATTTATATTATAAGACCACTAATGTCAAATATTATTACCAAGCAAAGTGTGCAATGGAAATCATATAAATCCAAGCCAAACTACCGAAATTCCAATAAACGTACAAAAGACATAAAAAATCAATAAATAAATTATGTAAATCAAGAATGAAGTTAAATCATCTTAACCATTGATAAAAATAACTAAAACCTACTGGAGAAAAATAGCTAAAAGGCAAGAGGCATGTGTTACATAATTTAAAGATAAATAATTAAGTAAAAACAATTAATTAAATATTATTATTAAAATAAATGGAAAATACACAAATAAAAGTATAAATCATGAAATTATAAATTAAGAAGCTTATATATCAGAAGATAATTCAAATGAAATCATTCATAATTTATAAAGACAATTATGACACTTAAAAGTATTTTTAAGGATTTATTTAGCAAATAAATCAATAAAGTGAATAAATAAATAATTAAATATTATTAAATTAAATATATATTTACAAATCAGAAAATATACATAAAATATTTATATTATAAGACCACTAATGTCAAATATTATTACCAAGCAAAGTGTGCAATGGAAATCATATAAATCCAAGCCAAACTACCGAAATTCCAATAAACGTACAAAAACGTATAATGAGAAAACGACTCTTACCACCAAATCTCTTATACCCAAACAATGAGAACATCATAATGCACTTAAAATTCCATAATCTAATGACAACCAAATATGGGCAAGTCTACTAGTATACATCTCATGATCTAGCTCACTAGTTCATGTCACGCGAACTTACGCCGCGAATATATACGTTATGGTTTAGGCTTGCTTAAGGCGCAACAAATCTAAGCGAAGGAATCACGTTTGATCAGCCCCTATTCACTCTCTAATCAAGTGAGTCATAGCCCCCTTCCAAACTCTTTTATATGTTTTACTTGCGGGGTGAAAAGCATGATTAATTAAAATGACTTTCTCTTATGAAATGATTCTTTGAAATAATGATAATGATATGGGAATTATATTGTATGTTCAACGTGTTATATGTTATATGATGAGCTTGAGTACTGTCAAACGGTGGTCCCCTGTACACTACTATTAACTCATTTGAGGCCTGTAGTTAGAGGGTTGCGCAACTAGGACTTGTCCCCTCATCCACTATTATAGGTAACGGTGGGATATTTGGTCTGCCTTGGTGGCCACCTTCATCGCCAGTCTGGCCTCGCGGTGCTCTAACTACTATATATTTTTGGGCGTCTCCATGGCACGACCCTTGGTTATCTTTATGCACGTGATTGACAGCATGTGCTTATCATTATCTTATCATTTGGGACATTATATCTGATTATTGGGACATAACCGGTCTTAGTAGTGGCTCAAGAACCATCTCATCAAGTTATGTCATGGTAATCTTACCATTGACTCAGAGGTATTGATATTATATTATGGATGGAAATTGTGGATTGAACATACGGTTTGGGTATGGACAGTATGATGGAACTCTTGGAAATTTATGACTTATTCTTTCTTGAATTGGATTAAATATATGTGTGTTGTTAGCATAATCCTATGAACTTACTCAACTCTCGTAGTTGACACTTTTTCTTCATGCTTTTCAGGTCTAGGGCAGTAAGTTAGCTTTTGGACCGCTCCTTGGACGATGTGTTTATTTGTTGCATGTTGGACTAGTAACGCAAACATTTGATATTTTGATTATGAATTTGGTTATGTAATGATTATTAAACGTCAACTTGAACTTGTTACCTTTTTAATTTGAATGGCATTTGAAACTTTATGTTGATGTTTATTACTTAAATCTTTTGTACCATGTCGTTCTGTGGCATCTCGTGTTTCCGCTATAGTCGGGGTGTTACATTAATAATTCTTTTGTTTTTATATTTCCTTTTTCATTCATTCGAAACCAAATTCTATATCCTTGATATTCTTGATGATTCGAAGTAATGATCACCACCGCTTCTCATCAAAAGTTAGTAACCTTACAACATATAACTCACTTACGCAACACTTAGCAATGGCGAAATCGAGTAAGTAGTACCCTGCTCTCGCTGCGACAACAATAGATGCGAAAGACGTTCAGACAACAGTCGTGCACAAGTGGATTACTTGGAATAACTGTATAGCATAGAAGATGCTATTGGGTCACGTACATAACGTAAGACATGGAAGTTATGTTGTTTGTCAATCAAAGTACAAGGAAGCACAATCGAAGAGTATACTAAGCCTTAACTTGGAGAAAGAATCGAAAGCCTTTCCTATATATGTTGATCGACCAAAAGGAAAGATTGAGCGGCCAACAAAAGGGAGGTTGTGTGACATGAAGGTCACCTTTGGTTAAGTATAAGGACTCCCCTAGAACTTGCGGGATATCACTAGCAAGGTTGGAAAACGAAAGTAGTTAGAAGAAGAAAACCGAGGACAATAAGATAAATAGGATGTGTCGAGTAACCCTTAAGATGGAAGAGTAACAAAAAGGATTATGAGCTATCCTTTTTCTTTTTCAAAACACCCGAGCAGATGGATATTTGTTACATGAAGGAATAAGGAATTTAGCGAATTGAAGATCGTCAAGGATGGTGAGATGAAGTGAAGAGCAAGAAATCCCTTGCATTTTTCTAGAGGAAAAATGTTAAGGGGGTAATCACAGCAAAGGTAGATACTCGAACAAGGAGTATGAAGTGCAGGATCATACTTTATCTTTCAAGAAGACTTATTCACTAGCATCATTGAAGGTGATGTGGAGTAGAGGATAAAGTGAAGAAACGTCATTGACTCAAACAAGTAGAGTGAAGGCATTGACGCCATCTACAAGATGTAGTTCCGGTAGCGTTCATCTTTAAGGCTGTCCACACGATATTCTCTGAATATCAATTGGAAAACCTCTATCGAAAGACAAGCTATTAGTACAGTATATCAACTAAGCTAAGAGAAATCAGTATACGCCCAACACCGATGGAAGCTAGCTTTACTAAATAGGAGAAGTATGGTCGATAAGTAGAGAAAGGACGATGACCCGTGATGGTTATCCCTTCAAGGTCAACAGTCAAATAGAGGTAAGCTAAAACAAGATGAACTTGGGTGAGAAAAATTTTGCAACACCTGGTGAACCGTCAAGGACCATCGACCCACGAAGTAGTGCGCTCAAGGAAAGTGAAGAAGGAAAATAACATGGAATCGCTAGGTTAATAGTGAAAGCATATAAGGAATACGACGCTAGAACTCAAGGCACATACTACCACAACGATCAAGGAAGTTGGTCGCTGAACTAAGTTTCAAACAACTACAAACTCCGGGAAGAGCTAGTTATCGAACGTTTGAACGAAAGCGTGATAAGGATAACACGCATCTGCGATGAGTTAGGATTAAAGGACTCGTATCAACATGATGTGACGAGTACCCCTGAATTAACTTCAAGGACTAGCGACTGCGCGTGTGTCATTCAAGACGACGATTACTCTAGAAAGAGATCGATTCGAGTATCGAAACAGTAAGGAGTATCGTTACCCATAAGAAAACTAAAGGAAAATGAAGGGAACCGAATGGTTGAGAAAAAGACGAAGTAACCAATGTTTCACCTAAATTATGTTACATCACAATTCCTAAGAACGTTAGGCTAGTGTATTCGAAAAGAAGCATAGCTTAGAAAGCTGAAAATGGACATGAGGCTTTTGAGAGCAAGGTAATTGGAAGTTTTGTAGAGGTCATGAGGAACTAAGAAGGATTGCTCTAAAAAAGGGTTCATACCAATGAGGACTTGAAGTGTTTTGTGTTGCCAAGATGGTGGTGATATGATTATTTGCGAGCATAAGAATTGTGTAAATCCTATCGCGAGGAATGCGTAGGGATAGAAGAGAAATGGAAGAGGTTATGTGTGCAATGTTAAAAAGGAGTTTAGTCAGCAATATGTCATAGATTACACTTTTACATTAATAAGGAAGAATTAAAGGTGCCATAGTACGATTTGCAAACCAATATCGGCAAAAGCAAGAGAAATTGGGTAACGATGCGACTCAACGAATAATAAAGAAGGCAACCTTGGGAGAATAGGGGCGAAGTTGGAAGATAAATGCAAGTATGAGGAGTAAAATGGAACTATCCAAGGCCGATCCATAATCCCCTTGCACGCCATAAAACAACAAATACGACACTGAAAAACCCTAAAATGAGGAACTACAAAGATGTACTTTCGCAATTTTAGTGCAATCCAGCATAACGGATTAGTATCACTCTTATTAAGGGGTCATTCCCTAACAAGTGATTGGTCACAAACGAAATCAATATCATCAAATAGTAGAAAACGTGTCCGACTTCAAACCAAGGTAGGATGAAAGTAGGCGAGAAGCCATTGGAACGATTCTTTAATTGGGAAAGCGAACGATACAGGAAGTACACAAAGTGACCAATGGAAATGAGTGCACAATCGATATTCCAACGTCTCTTACCGATCTTATTGTAACTCACATTACGAACCTTTTGCTCATTTTACCTCTCCGTATTGATATTCTTACCATCATCTCATTTATTAGTATTGCTCCATGTGAGAATACATATGATCAATTTCAAGTCGCCTCAAGAAGTGAGCGACGTTCGTAACATTTTTGAAGTTTCTAATCAAGAGGAATTTTAGGGAACCAAGGAATGGATGCCCCCAACCCTAGAGTTAAAAGCTCGCAAGAAACCAAAAATCGTGATAAAATCTTGTTTGACTTTCACGCATTATATGTCTCCGTGTAGACACCCATACTGTTGGTCTATCCATTTTTACTACCATATGAATGATCGAACTTCGAGGACGAAGTTATTGTTAAGGGGGTAATGATGTAACAACCCTCAAAATCCGACTAGGACAATTTACTTGGATTTATCTAGATATCTATCCCTAGAGGTTTCTTAAGAGAATTTGCCTTCTAGACATTAAGGCATAGTGATACTTGCCCTCTAGTTCAATGGAATGTCCAAAGATAGCTAGTTGCCTTAGAAATGCCATGAACAATAACTATGATTATCCAAGACAATCTCAAAGAGAATAAGTAATAACAACTTTACAAGTATGTAATTTAAACGATCAAGTTCCTAAGAATCCAAATAACTCAACAACATGAATAATAACAATGTAAGTCAAGAAAAACTTACGAGTCAAAAATATGTATTTTCATACACATACACTTTATAAAGTAGAAATCATTAACTAATTAATTTTATATAACTACACCACATATACTTACACTCATATACATATATTATGAACCTAGACTTCATATGTACACTACATATATAAAAGATTATAAAAAGTCAAGCTCTTAATTGGGTTTATGTATAAAATTTCGGCCAAACACCCCCTTTTCCTCACATACACCACCCAAATACATCCCCAAACACCACCCCACATGAGTTAACCAATCCATGCATCCCCAATACCCCTCTTAACCAATGAACAAGCACATAACCCACTACACTAACCCTAGCCACGTTTTTATGACCCCAAGACCTCACCCACTCTTGCATTTTACACAAAACAAACACACACACATCTCAAAACTTTCTCTCAACTTTTCTTCACATTTTCTTCACCATTTTCGGATTTCTTCAAGGCAAATGGAGCTCAAATCTAATCTAATCTATTGTAATAATAATCTTTCTTGTTAACTTATCATCTAAGGTCAAGTATGAAGCCGATTTGGTGGTCACAAGTCTCGAAAATCAGCCCCCATGCATACATATTTCGGATCTATAAAGGTTGTTAATAAGCTCCTTCTTAAACTTGTTTTCTACAAAAGATTTTATAAAACTTCTACTATATTTTCTTTCATTTTATTCTTGATTTAAACTCAATGAGGGCAAAGTTGATAGATTTTTATCTCACATGTCATACATGTTAAAGTCAAGAGCAAGGATTCAATGATTCAACAAAAACAAGACCCAAGAGTTAGTAGTTATAAGATGTGTTATGAATTTGTTAAATGGGTTTCATTAAAATGAGTTTTTATCAACTAAAATACCTTTAAGTTTCTGAGATTTTATATAAAAAGATGATTTTCAAAAGATATACAAAAGTTTGATGTTTATATGTATGAGAAATGAGTAGATCTTAACATGCATGTATAGATTTAAGTAGTTTTGTTATAGTTTTGTGTAACATCCGTGAGATTTGACCCTTTGACTTTATGTGTAATTTGACTAATGATCTTAATTAATGAGATAATTGAGCCTACTTTGGGATGAAATGAATAAGTATTATGTTTGACGGGTCGGGTGTATGACTTAATGTACGATTCAATGCAAGACGACATGTGAATTAACTTGTAAAGGGAAACGGGTCGACCCATGGGCAGTACCCACGACCCATCAGCCACCCTTCACCCTTCTCCTCCTTTCATTTCAACAACCCTTTCCCTCTTTCCTTCTTATCTCTCTTTCTCTCATTCACTTAGTGAATTCAAAGATCGCAAATATCTCATCTCATCTTTCTCTCAAATTACATCTGGATTATTTAGAGTTATTGAATCAAATTCAATACAAGATCATCATCATCATATCAAGACTTAGAGTTCTAAGTGAAAGACTTTCAACCCATTTAGTTCAAATTCGGGTTTGAACACAAGAAGAAGATTTTGGTAAGTCAAACTCATCCCATATTCACTAACTTATGTTTATTTACTTATTTCTAGTTGAACCCAAGTCATTTCGGGTCACAAATCGGATTAAAACTGAAAATAGGGTTTTTGTAGGGTTTAATGAATTAAAACCTAATTTTGATCTTGAAATCTATGTTTGAAGTGGATTTATGAAGTGGGTTAAGTCCAAATATGTTTATATATGTGTATTTATGCTTAAAAACGAGTTAGAAAGGTACCTTGGTCGATCTTGGAAGTCAAAATGGGTTTTGGGTGAACTTGGAATCGTGTTTGGGGCTGGAAATGTGCAGAGTAGCAGAACCTCGCGCCGCGACCCCTCCCCTTGCGCCGCGAGACTTGAATTTTGGGGTTCAGGGACTTTTCTCGCGCTGCGAGCCCTTTTCCCCGCGCCGCGAGTTCAGTTTCGCGCATCAGGTTTCAAACGCTTATAACTTTTGATCCGTAAATCCAATCGAGTCATATGACCTATCGTTAGAATCGTGAGAAAGTCTATTTTCTTGTAATATTATTCATTTTGTATGAAACTTCCCCCATTTCTAAAAATGTCGAGTCAAAGTATCTTGTTTCTTACTCGGTAAGGTTGTAGAAGCGTTTATGAGTTTGTGACTCGACTTAAACTTGCTGAACCAACTTGTTTACAATTGTAGAGTTGACATTTATGGTATTATGATGTACATTGATAGGTTGTGTACGCGTGGAGCCCAATACTCGCTTATAATCTTATATTAACAATACTAGCTTCTTTTGCCGAACAAGGTGAGTTTCGTAGCTCCCTACTCAATTGAGATTCGGGCTGAAAAGTGTAAACAAACGTGCTTTATTGTTTGAGTGATTGGTTGATTTTCTTGCTTTACCATCCGTCTTATTGTTTGATTTGTTTGTTAACAAATTGTAACACTCGACATTTAAAAATATGGGTTTTCAAAAACTTTCACCTAACGGTGTCAAATTTCGGAAGAAAAGACTTTAAAAGTCAAAACTGATAAAAACTGTTCGGCTTCTACGTTTATTTGGTGTTACATGCAATACCATCAAATAGTTTAAAATGAAAACCCAACAATTGCCCAACACAAAACAACCGTTCAACAATACTACATAAATTCAGCATCAAGTACGAAGTGTAATTAAATGTCCAGAGAGATAATCGTCTATGGGTAGCTAAGGTCGTCTGCATGCATCTACCCACACCTCACTTTTCCTTCATCGTCTACCTTCAAGCTAAACCTGAGGGAACAACCACATTTAAGAAACAAGTGTTAGCTAACGAATTAGCTAAGTAAGGTAACACTATGTTATTAAAACATTTGTCCAATTAAAATAATCTTCATCATTAGACAAGTTTATTTAGGCACAACACACACCACACGTTCACACATAACTGCATATCAACTTCATATCAATTAGGATGAATCACCCTAAATGTGCCTATCCTACATTACTTCTTTACACACGTTTAACCACATAACTGCTTTCTACATTGACTGTTTTACTACGTTTTAACCGCTTTACTACATTAACTGCTTTACTACGTTATTAACTGCGTTAATGTGTAACATAAGTTACACCCGACTAGATGACAAACCCCACACGGTTGTACATCAAGCGTCGTTAAGGAATGGCAAGCCAATCCCGGAGTAATCCGTATATGGAGGCGGGTCAGACCCCTCGTATTACTCGCCCTGCATTAAATGACCATGTTGCAAGGAGCCACCCAAGCAACCTACGTCAACGCACTTAGCCGGGCTAGGGCAAGTACGGGTTAAGCTTAACACTTTCCTGCATCAAAGTTTAACGAGCTCGATCCTGCGTTATTTAGTTTAGGTGACTGCATTACCTAAACATTTACGACGTTTACTGCTTTTACGTTTTGGGCACTTAAACGTGCACGTGACATGGCAACTTAGCAAGTCTAGTGTACTAGATGAGCAAGCCATACAAACATGAACATAACAACATAAAACTACATCACACTGCATTACAAGACACTGCATATTACTTCATATCATAAAACTACATTATTCTTCATACATTACACTACAACAACCAATAACAGCATATTCTGCATCTCATAACATCACAAGTTACTGCATATCATAACACTACATTATACTTCATACATAGCACTACATTACATATCATGAGGGACTGCATTTCAGGTCTCATGGTCAACTTCATAACCCACAATACCTCCCGTGTAACCCGAAATACCCACACACATCACAACAACATCATTCAACAACAACAAATACTGTATATCAATCCCTAAATCACACGTCATATCTTCTCACACACTTCATTATACTTCATATCATAACATGTACTACATTACATGTCACGAGGGACTGCATTTCAGGTCTCATGGTCAACTTCATAACCCACAATACCTCCCGTGTAACCCGAAATACCCACACACATCACAACAACATCATTCAACAACAACAAATACTGTATATCAATCCCTAAATCACACGTCATATCTTCTCACACACTTCATTATACTTCATATCATAACATGTACTACATTACATGTCACGAGGGACTGCATTTCAGGTTTCATAGTCAACTTCATAACCCATATCACCTCCCGTGTAACCCCATATACTCATAACAAGATAAGTTACCAATTGGGAAGTTATAATTATGAAACCATTCTTTTCGTTGAACCCTCAGCGTGACAAAAGTAGTGTATCTTACCTCCGAGACGTCTACAAATATCAATCAACTAGTTACAATGCAAGTAACTATGCTCGTCTACCTATAATTAGTGAACAAGCATTAGACAACTACATTCTCACGTTATTAAGGTCATAACTAGACCCCACACACTTTAAAGACTCACTTAAGGTTCAAGTCTAATCTACGTGTCAAAACAATGTTACGGTTCAAAAGTATAAACGTTTTGAAAATAGACTGAGTTGCGCCGCAATGCTCCTCATTGCGCCGCAGCTTATCTTTCTGCATTTGGGTTGCGCCGCAAATCGACCCTTTCGTTGCGCCGCAACACACATCGTTGCGCCGCAACTTATCTGTCTGCTTTCTGGTTGCGTCGCAACTAGGCGTTGCCCCGCAACTCCCCCTCGACCTGCACTTTTACAAAAATCGTTTTCACCCCCAATTCGACCCCAAACGACTCCAGGTCTAAAATACAGTTTCAAAACACCATAATCCTTCATATTTAGGCCATTGCAAAGCATTTCAATCATTAATTACACCATACATGACTTTAATCCATCAAAACCACCATTAATCTTCATTAAACGATTTCACCATAACCCTATAATTTATCCTAATGACTCATATAATCAAAAGGACCAGAAATCAAAGAGATATTACCTTCTATACACGTAGATCACACTAAGGATGCAAAACTCTTGACAATACACACTCAAATCACACGTAAGGAAGCTTTTCGGCTTGCAATTGATGGAGAATTGATAGAGGACGGCTAGGGCTTGTTTAGGAGGAAAGAAATCTGCAAATAATGATCTAATGACACTCCCTAAACTCCTTAACCCGTTTTTGACTTTGCCTTTATGTCAAAACTAGCCCCTAGGCTTCCTAATGCTTCATTATTGGTCACAAACTACTTTAATGACCATATACAACATTAATCCTTCATTAAATGTCACTACATTGACATTAATATTCATATTACACACATTAACTACACATATGCATAAAATCTAAAATAGGCTTAACGACACACACAATATTGACTTAACGGCATTAGTCAACTAGTAAAGAAAAGTTTGGGATGTTACAATTACCTCCCCCTTAAGAGGATTCCGTCCACGGAATCTCATCATTAAGGAACAACTCGGGATATTTCTCCTTCATTACTGCTTCAGTTTCCCAAGTCAAGCTTTCTCCATGATTATGCTTCCACTTTATCAAGACAAGATCTATCACCTTCCTGCGTAACTTCTTTTGCTTTCTTCCAAGTATCGCCACCGGCTCATCAACCATTCTCTTCATTGGGTCAATGCTCACGTCTTGAATTGGAATCACACTTGACTCCTCGGCTAGACACTTCCTTAGGTAGGATACATGGAAAGTGTTGTGAATTCCTTCCAATTCTGGAGGCAATTCCAACTGATAAGCTAGATCTTTTATGCGTTTCAACACTTTGAAAGGTCCAATAAATCTTTGACTCAACTTGCCCTTCTTTCCAAACCGGATAACTCCTTTCCATGGTGACACTTTCAGCATCACTAAGTCACCTACACTAAACTCCATTGGTCTCCTTTTCTTATCTGCATAAGTTTTCTACCTTTCTCTAGCCACACGTAAAGCTTCTTTAGCCACATTGACTTTTCAGCCGTAACTTCAACAATTTCAGGACCGGTCAACTGCTTTTCACCGGGTTCCATCCAACAACGTGGAGTCCTACATTTCCTTCCATACAACATTTCAAATAGTGGCATACCAATACTAGCATGGTGACTATTATTATAAGCAAACTCAATCAGCTTCAAATGATCATCCCATGCTCCACCATACTCAAGTACATACGTTCTCAACATATCTTCCAACGTTTGAATAGTCCTCTCACTTTGCCCATCGGTTTGAGGAAGATAGGCAGTGCTCAAATTTATTCTACTACCCAACTCCCGTTGAAGACCCTTCCAAAAGTTAGACGCAAATTTCGAGTCTCAATCCAAAACAATAGATAAAGTGACTCCATGTTTCGAAACTACTTCATCAATGTATATCTTTGCCAGCTTCGTTAAAGGCACGTCTTGTCGGGTAGCTAGAAAATGGGCACTCTTCGTCAATCTATCTACAATCACCCATATCATATCATTTCCTTTCGACGTTTTCGGTAGCTTCGTTACAAAGTCTATGGTGATATGATCCCATTTCCACTCGGGAACGTCTAATTGATGCAACAAACCATACGGCTTTTGATAGTCCATTTTCACACGTGCACACGTCAAACACTTTGCTACAAAATGAGCTACTTCTCCTTTAATATCCGGCCACCAATAAATCGGCTTCAAATCTGCATACATTTTGGTGACACCGGGATGAACCGAATATCTACTTCTATGGGCTTCCTCAAGGATCAATTCTCGGTTACCACCAAGCAATGGCACCCAAATTCGACCCTTGTATGTTTTGAACCCACGGCTATTAGTCTCCATCATAAGACGTTTCTTCTTTCCAATGCTTTTTTTTGTCAATGTTATCCTTCATTAATGCCCTCGCTTGTGCTTCTTTAATTCGATCAAGTGGCCCCGACTTGGCTTGAACTTGCATGCTCATCAACTTACAAGAAGAACTTTGCACCTTCCTACTTAGTGCATCCGCCACTACATTGGCTTTACCCGGATGATATTTGACTTCACACATACGGTTTAGGTAACACACATTCCTAAACCGTCACACACATATAGTCTAGGTAACACACATTCCTAGACATTCACACACTTTAACCTCATTACGTTTGGATCCTTAAGTGTGCAAGTGACATGGCCACCTAATAAGTCTAGTGAGCTAGGTGTACAAGCCATGTAAGCATGCATATATCACACATCAACTTCATTTCTACATTTCATGCATAATGAGATACTTCATAATACTACATAAACTGCATAATAATACACTACATTAAGCAATACTTCATTTCACTACATTAGGGACTGCAATTAAATCCATCATTTTTCTTCTTAACTTCTCTTAAGGGAAAACTCATTATCTTGAGAAGCAGCCATACGTAAAATTCTGTGCAAACATAGGATCTCCATATCATCTTCACGTCACACCGGCGAAGGCAGTAAGCGATAGAACTGCTGGGAGGTTCACGTGTTAGTTCGCCATTCATTCCTGCAATATGTGAAAGAATCTCCACCTCGTCGTTTGTTCTTAGCGGCTTCCACCGTCATTCGAAGAACCTGAACTCCCATCTTTGGAGCGGCTGCATTCTTTCCTTCGTTCTTCATCAGAGGGAAATCGGCAATAAGATGTCCTGTTTCATGACACTTGTAGTAATGATACTATCCTTATAATTAGCTGCAATGTGCCCCAATGAACCACACGTAAGGCTCCCTTTGGTCTTGTCTGAACATTGACCTTCATGTGTAATCTTGCAAGTTGGGCACCACGTGCCACTCTTCTTCTTACTTCTTATTAGAACCCGAAGAACAATGAGCTCTCCTCTTGAACCCCGACTCCTTTTCATCGGCTTTCTCAACAACTTTTCAGATTTGAGGTCATCATCCAACCTCTTAGACTCCTTTATAGTTGTAGACAAGGTAGTGTGCTGCCTACATAAACCACGTTAATTAGCCGGGAGACCATCACAATAAGCCCCAACTCTCGAGTTCCCACATACTCTTCCAAGAATTTCTCCTTAAATGTACCCCAAGGCATCACCACTAGTACCTCGGGAGCTATTGACACCGCAGTAGCCCTCCACCAATTACGGGCATTCTTCTTCAGCATTCGAGTTGCACACAAAACCTTCATGTCATCAGGACAATAACATGAAGCAAAGACCACCTCAAAGTCCGCTATCCACTCCCTTGCACCAACTGCATCTTGTGTACCGTCAAAATCCTGAGCACCGCATTTATGAAACTCTCGTATTTGAAATTGGTAGTACGAGGAGCAACCACTACACGAAGCTCCACCACGTTACCTCTACCATTCACTCCTGCAACAACATTTTCAGGAGCAACCTGCGACCTCACATTAGATGGCTCAGCTTCATTAAAGGGATTAGAGTTATTCTCATCGGTTTGCTCATTCCGACGCAAGTTAGCTTCTCATTTCAGCATCACTTTCGGCTCTTACTCAAGCCAATTCTTCTTCATTCGGATCAACACAGACACGGTCTCACAAACACACACATGTCATGATACATTTACAATTACGTTCGCGACCGGAATTGTAACTGTATCCTTCCATGCGTGTACCCGGTAACCCTTCTGTGCATCACCTATTTATCACCCTTCAAATATCCAGCATTAGCTCTACTCATCAACTTCAAGTCCATATTCTTTGAACTAGTAGACTCAATAACAATGTCTACCAATCACTTCACTCTTCACCTACCTTTAAACTTCATGTACTTCATGGTCATCATACTCATTTAACCTGCTATAACTTTTCACCGATCTTCACACATTTCCACGCACTTGGGGCATTAGCGTCATTAAATTTTGCTACATGGTGTTTACTTTCGATAAATAGAGATACACTACATAGAAATCTCCCCAACTTCATTACTTTGTACACCGGTCAACACAAGCATGGCCATACAAACACGTTCGTGTCGTGATACGCTTGCAATTACGTTCCGGACCATAATTGTAATTTTATCCTTTCACTTGCATGTCTGTTACCACATTTGTGTATCGCCTTCTCTTCACCAAATCCATTCACGCGACCATCTTCACACGTATAGCATCTCACTTCCTTTTCGATCCATGTATCAAACCCCATGGGTTGGACATTAACGGAATACCATCTCACCTATTCCCCCAACATTCCTTCATTTCAAACACTTCACACATAAACTACATCGCACACTTATCAAATTCAGTTGGAGAAATGGCACATCACCTCGTGGACCGTCTATCGTAGCAATAGGATAACTAGCGACGGAAGAGCAAGAAACGGAAGAATAAAGGCTAAAACACATATCCACATATCAATAAACACACATCAAATAGCCTTAATCCTACACTCTCACTCAAACCCAACCCGTCCTATAGTACTTCATCTCAAAGCTAGGCATCCTACTTAAGCCTAACATGGTCTTCATCGGTCTAAGTCCAAAATCCTACGGTCATGGTCGAATTTTGGTTCACTTAAACCATTTCTCTGATACCAACTTGTAGCACCCGACATTTAAAAATATGGGTTTTCAAAAACTTTCACCTAACGGTGTCAAATTGAGGAAGAAAAGACTTTAAAAGTCAAAACCGATAAAAACTGTTCGGTTTCTACGTTTAGTTGGTGTTACATGCAATACCATCAAATAGTTTAAAATGAAAACCCAACGATTGCCCAACACAAAACAACCGTTCAACAATATTACATAAATTCGGCATCAAGTACGAAGTGTAATTAAATGTCCAGAGAGATAATCGTCTATGGGTAGCTAAGGTCATCTGCATGCATCTACCCACACCTCACTTTTCCTTCATCATCTACCTTCAAGCTAAACCTGAGGGAACAACCACATTTAAGAAACAAGTGTTAGCTAACGAATTAGCTAAGTAAGGTAACACTATGTTATTAAAACATTTGTCCAATTAAAACAATCTTCATCATTAGACAAGTTTATTTAGGCACAACACACACCACACGTTCACACATAACTGCATATCAACTTCATATCAATTACGATGAATCACCCTAAATGTGTCTATCCTGCATTACTTCTTTACACACGTTTAACCACATAACTGCTTTCTACATTGACTGCTTTACTACGTTTTAACCGCTTTACTACATTAACTGCTTTACTACGTTATTAACTGCGTTAATGTGTAACATAAGTTACACCGAACTAGATGACAAACCCCACACGGTTGTACATCAAGCGTCGTTAAGGAATGGCAAGCCAATCCCGGAGTAATCCGTATATGGAGGCGGGTCAGGCCCCTCGTATTACTCGCCCTGCATTAAATGACCATGTTGCAAGGAGCCACCCAAGCAACCTACGTCAACGCACTTAGCCGGGCTAGGGCAAGTACGGGTTAAGCTTAACACTTTCCTGCATCAAAGTTTAACGAGCTCGATCCTGCGTTATTTAGTTTAGGTGACTGCATTACCTAAACATTTACTACGTTTACTGCTTTTATGTTTTGGGCCCTTAAACGTGCACGTGACATGGCAACTTAGCAAGTCTAGTGTACTAGATGAGCAAGCCATACAAACATGCACATAACAACATAAAACTACATCACACTGCATATTACTTCATATCATAAAACTACATTATTCTTCATACATTACACTACATCAACCAATAACAGCATATTCTGCATCTCATAACATCACAAGTTACTGCATATCATAACACTACATTATACATCATACATAGCACTACATTACATATCATAAGGGACTGCATTTCAGGTCTCATGGTCAACTTCATAACCCACAATACCTCCCGTGTAACCCGAAATACCCACATACATCACAACAACAAATACTGTATATCAATCCCTAAATCACACGTCATATCTTATCACACACTTCATTATACTTCATATCATAACATGTACTACATTACATGTCACGAGGGACTGCATTTCAGGTTTCATAGTCAACTTCATAACCCATATCACCTCCCGTGTAACCCCATATACTCATAACAAGATAAGTTACCAATTGGGAAGTTATAATTATGAAACCATTCTTTTCGTTGAACCCTCAGCGTGACAAAAGTAGTGTATCTTACCTCCGAGACATCCACAAATATCAATCAACTAGTTACAATGCAAGTAACTATGCTCGTCTACCTATAATTAGTGAACAAGCATTAGACAACTACATTCTCACGTTATTAAGGTCATAACTAGACCCCACACACTTTAAAGACTCACTTAAGGTTCAAGTCTAATCTACGTGTCAAAACAATGTTACGGTTCAAAAGTATAAACGTTTTGAAAATAGACTGAGTTGCGCCGCAATGCTCCTCATTGCGCCGCAGCTTATCTTTCTGCATTTGGGTTGCGCCGCAATGCTCCTCATTGCGCCGCAGCTTATCTTTCTGCATTTGGGTTGCGCCGCAACACCACGTTGCGCCGCAACTCGACCCTTTCGTTGCGCCGCAACACACATCGTTGCGCCGCAACTTATCTGTCTGCTTTCTGGTTGCGTCGCAACTAGGCGTTGCGCCGCAACTCCCCCTCGACCTGCACTTTTACAAAAATCGTTTTCACCCCCAATTCGACCCCAAACGACTCCAGGTCTAAAATACAGTTTCAAAACACCATAATCCTTCATATTTAGGCCATTTCAAAGCATTCAATCATTAATTACACCATACATGACTTTAATCCATCAAAACCACCATTAATCTTCATTAAACGATTTCACCATAACCCTATAATTTATCCTAATGACTCATATAATCAAAAGGACCAGAAATCAAAGAGATATTACCTTCTATACACGTAGATCACACTAAGGATGCAAAACTCTTGACAATACACACTCAAATCACACGTAAGGAAGCTTTTCGGCTTGCAATTGATGGAGAATTGATAGAGGATGGCTAGGGCTTGTTTAGGAGGAAAGAAATCTGCAAATAATGATCTAATGACACTCCCTAAACTCCTTAACCCGTTTTTGACTTTGCCTTTATGTCAAAACTAGCCCCTAGGCTTCCTAATGCTTCATTATTGGTCACAAACTACTTTAATGACCATATACAACATTAATCCTTCATTAAATGTCACTACATTGACATTAATCTTCATATTACACACATTAACTACACATATGAATAAAATATAAAATAGATTTAACGACACACACAATATTGACTTAACGGCATTAGTCAACTAGTAAAGAAAAGTTTGGGATGTTACACAAATTGATAGATATAATGACACGCTATATTGATTCGTATATGATTGTGATAATTGTTGATTAGTTTAGGATAGTAGTGCATACATGGAAGTCGGTTATGCCTTCAAGGGGTTTTAGATGTGGTGGGAAGGCTGCGGATGACCCTATACATAAGCATCTAGGACTCGTTGAAAGTAGAATCCTCCGAAGTGTATGTACTTATTGTTAGGCTATTGGTTGATTGTTTGATTGTTGTTGAAATTAGAGATATATGGAATGCGGTTGGTAGTCTGAATCGAGATTGTGAACGCCACATTGGTCATTGTGATGACATGTGTGCACTAATACTTATACGTCTATGGTGCGAGAAGCACGCATAGACACTCTTTTGTGCGAGATGCACACGGACATTCGAGTATATAGACGTATATACATCGATGATTTTGAGATGCCACATTGTTCATTGTGATGACATGTGAGTAACGTTGCATAGATGACTCGATAGTCATACATATCATATGCATCATGACATATTTATGCGTACACTACATACCTTGATATAGACATCACTTGTGCTTATTCATTCACGCATTACTTATATGTTGTATCTTGATGTGATTGGGATTGTGACGCTTAAAGGCTACTCTTAAGTTATGTTTTGGCCTTTACTTATACTTGTTGTGATTTATGACAATGGTTCCTTGTGAACCATCCCTACGAACTCACCAACCTCGTGTTGACTATGCTTAGTACACTTTTCAGGTAACCAAGTTACTCCAAGGCATGAAGCATGATTGATTTGCTTGCTTGTGAACCCGGGCATTGGACTTATATGAATCAAGGATTCATCGCCTACTTTTGCTTTATGTTTAGGCCAATAGTCATCTTTTGATGTTGTCTCTTTTGTAAACTTTGATGACTATTTGTTTCTCATACTTTCTGTACTTGAATTATCTTGTTTATGGATTCACTGGATCCTTTGTTTGCATTTAGTTCATGTTCTACATTAATCCCACCTTGTGCTATATGATTTTCATAATATTTTGAGCCTTGGCTTGGGGTGTTATAGAATGGTGGCCCATGCGTGGTCGTAGAGAATTAGGCGGTTTGACCTAGACTACGGCTTAAGTTAAAACTCTTCATATAGCATGCATGGTTAGGAATTTTATGTGCAACATGAATTCTGTGAACCCTAGAAAGTGTACATTGTGAGTTCGTAGTTAAGACCACTAATGTGATGAATGTGGAAGAAGTACAATGTGGTTAATGTGTACATTGATCGAACTTGATTGTAGTTGATATGGTTTGTTGTTATTGATTGGTGTTAGTTTGATGATTTAGGGCAAAATGAAGTTATGGTATTAACTTAGTATAATACTGTGGCAACCCTAAAAGAGCCCAATCAACTATATTACGGTCACCCAGCATTATAACAAGTTAATGACATCATGGATTGCACATGCATGGCTTAAAGTATAATAAGGAACCGATATGCTTAATGGAAGTTGATTGGGTGGAGGGTTAGCCATTGGTACACCCTGTATACATACCCGGTCAATGACTAGAGAGCATATCGAATTCGGATTATACTTTGAATCATTTGTGTTAGTTGTTGATTGTATGATGTATTGAACATGAGTAATTGGACCGATGAATAACAAGTTTAGTGAACTTAGCATGATGATATGATAAGCAACAATCCCCTTATGATTCTAGCACTCTTGCCTTAGCATAATGGTATGAAATGAGTATGTTATATCGACATGAGAGCATTGACCACTTGTGTGACTAACATGTGAGCATTCTGAGATTAACCAACGGGTCAACGTGTTGATTATTTTATAGAAATGGTGAGACCAAGAAGAACCGGAACAAATTATAGGGCTAACTCGGAAGAACCTCAACCGGTAGCTCAAAGAGGTCGTGGTAGAGGCCGTGGTGGTAGAGGTCGTGGTGGAGGCCGAGGTAGGGGTCGTGGTGAGGCCCCCGGGCCAAACTTGGTGGAGGTGATCACTTAAACGGTTACCAATATAATGCCAACTATAATTGCTCAGGTCACGGCATCTCTTGGAGGGAACAATGGGGCACAACCTAATGAGCCCCAAAATGCTGAAGTTCCGCAAAATGTGAACAACGGGGGTGCCCAACCTCACGTTGTAGTGGGGGAATGGAGAGGAACCAGTGGAAGTTGATAACCATATTCCCATGTATAATCAACATGGAGTCTACCGTCAGGGGTGTCAATTCAAAGACTTCAAGAATTGTGGGCACCGGAGTTTGATGGCTTGGGTAGTCCCGTGGACTGTATACGATGGTTTGAGAAGATTGAGGCGGTGATTGAGAGAAGTCACTGCACATATGATGATCGGGTTACTTATGCATCTGGTATGTTCAAGGAAGATGCTTTGAGCTGGTGGAACCAAGAGATAACCTTGGGTCGGACCTATAACTTGCCATGGGCCGATTTCAAGAGCTTGGTGACAGAGAAGTTCTACCCGCCCTATGAACTACAAAATCTAACTATAGAGTTTGTCAATCTTAAAATGGACGGGGCCGATTACAAAGGCTATATAAGACGATTTCAAGACTTGACTACCCTCGTTCCTCATTTGGTGAGTCCCGAGCTCCGGGCCATTGATAAATTTGTTTTGGGCTTGACTCCGCAAGTCCGCTCTCTTGTTAACTCGGTCATGCCTACTTCCTTGGCCGAGGCTATTAATCAAACCAGTAGTATAACCGAAGATTTGTTGAGGAGTGGTGTTTTGAGTAAAGCATCATCATCCAAAAGATAGGAGGTGGCTGAGAGTAGTGGAGTGAAGAAGATGGGGAGATTTAACCCCAAGAATGCTAACCGAGGAAGAGTCATGGCAGCGGTGGAGCCGGCAAAGAAGGCGTATATGGGACCCCATCCTTTGTGTGGGAGATGTAACAAGCACCACCCCACCCACCTTCAATGCGGGGCGTGCTTCAAATGTAACCAACCTGGGCATATAGCCAAAGAGTGTAGAGCGCCGAGGGCGACCCCACAAAATGTAGCCCCTCTTCAAGTCGTCCCTCCTTATGGTAATCAACGAAGGGGTGAGTGTTTTGAATGTGGTAGTCCTAATCACTACCGCAACAATTGCCCTCGATGGGTGGGACAACATGTTCAAGTAGCCGTCCACCCCAACCAACTCCAATTTGCTGGGCCTAATCGGAATCAAGGACAACAAGGTCAACAAGTCCAACCCCGTGGCCGAGCCTTTGCGGTCAATGCCATTGAAGCCCGTGATGATCCCAACGTTGTTGCAGGTACATTCCTTCTTAATGGTCATTATGCAACGGTTCTATTTGACTCTGGAGCCGATTTTAGCCTTATTCCCTCTAACTTTGTTCCCTTGGTTGATGTAAACCCGTGTGCTCTAAATTATGTGCTTGACATAGAAATGGTTAATGGTGCTCTAACAAAACTTAGTCAAATACTTCGTGATTGTATTTTGACTCTAAACGACGTCGAGTTCTTTATCGACCTTATGCCTTTAGATATTGGGAGTTTTGATATTATTGTGGGTATGGATTGGATGTCGGCAGTAAATGCGGTCATAGATTGTGGTGAGGGAGTTGTTAAAATACCGTTGTCTAATGGTAAGATTCTTAGAGTTCAAGGTGAAACTTCCGATTCTTCAAATTCTAAAGTCTTTAGTGCTACCGTCTCAAGGGTAGAATTGAAGACCGTCCCTATCGTTCATGAATTTCCCGATGTTTTTCCGGATGACTTACCAGGATTACCTCCAACTCGTGAGCTTGAATTCCGTATCAATCTTATTCCTGAAGCCGCACCCGTTGCTAAAGCGCCTTATAGGCTAGCTCTCACCGAAATGCAAGAACTAGAAACTCAACTCAAAGAACTCCAAGAAAAAGGTTTCATTCGTCCTAGCCACTCCCCCTGGGGTGCTCCTATCCTCTTTGTCAAGAAGAAAGACGGATCCTTTAGAATGTGTATCGATTACCGGGATTTTAATAAGCTCACAGTGAAGAACCGATATCCTCTTCCTAGAATCGATGACCTTTTCGATCAACTTCAAGGCGCTAAATGCTTTTCCAAGATTGATCTCCGTTCGGGGTATCACCAACTCCGAGTATATGAAGATGATATTTCAAAAACGGCTTTTCGTACTAGGTATGGTCACTTTGAATTCACCGTTATGCCCTTCGGGTTGACTAATGCACCGGCAGTGTTCATGGACTTGATGAACCGGGTGTGTCGACCTTTCTTATATAAGTTTGTCCTTGTTTTTATTGATGACATACAAATTTTCTCTAAATCAAAAGAAGAGCATGCCGAGCACTTGCGGGAAGTACTTGAATTGTTGAGAAAGGATAAGTTATATGCTAAATTCTCCAAGTGTGAGTTTTGGCTAGAAAAGGTTCACTTTCTTGGTCACATAGTGAGCAAGGATGGTATTCATGTGGACCCTAGCAAGATTGAAGCAGTCAAGGATTGGAGAAGACCCGAGACGCGATCTGAGATCCGTCAATTCCTTGGAATGGCGGGTTATTATCGAAGATTCATTGAAAATTTCTCCCGTATTGCACAACCTCTTACCCTCTTGACTCAAAAAGAAAGAAAATTCGAATGGGGCGAAAGGCAAGAAAATGCCTTCCAAACTCTTAAAGATATGTTGTGTGAAGCACCTATTCTAACTCTACCGGATGGAGTTGAAGACTTTGTAGTATATTGTGATGCTTCGGGACAAGGTTTGGGTTGTGTTCTTATGCAAAAGGGCAAGGTCATTGCTTATGCCTCTCGTCAATTGAAAGTGCATGAGAAAAACTACCCGACACATGATTTGGAATTAGGAGCAGTTGTATTTGCTTTGAAGTGTTGGAGACATTATCTCTATGGAACAAAATGTGTGATTTACACCGATCACAAAAGCCTCCAACACATCTTTAACCAGAGTGAACTGAACATGAGACAAAGATGTTGGCTTGAACTCTTTAGTGATTATGATTGTGATATCTGTTATCATCCGGGTAAGGCAAATGTTGTAGCCGACGCCTTGAGTAGAAAGGAGAGAGTTAAGCCAAGACGGGCTAGAGTTATGAGCATCACGGTAGGGCCAAATATCCGAGACCGAATCATTGAAGCCCAAATTCAAGCCACCCTATCAGAGAACTTTGGAAATGAAAACTTGGATGGTATGGAACAACAATTTGATAGAAAGAATGATAACGGGCTATATTTGGTGGAAAGACTTTGGGTTCCCATTTTCGGTAACCTAAGAACACTCCTCATGGATGAAGCTCATCGATCGCCTTATTCGGTTCATCCCGGATCGGATAAGATGTACTTTGATTTAAAAGATTTTTATTGGTGGCCGGGTATGAAGCGTGATGTGGCCAGATACGTGAGTGAGTGCCTTATTTGCTTACAAGTGAAAGCCGATCATAAGAAGCCACCTGGGTTGTTGGTGCAACCGGTTGTAACATCCCAAACTTTTCTTTACTAGTTGACTAATGCCGTTAAGTCAATATTATGTGTGTGTCGTTAAGTCTGTTTTAGATTTAATGTTTATATGTAGCTAATGTGTGTTATGTGTGAGGCTTGTAAGCCTAAATGTTAATGTAGTATAAATGTGTGTACTATGAAGATCAATATCTATGTAGTGACATTTAATGAAGGATTAATGATGTTTATGGTCAATAAAGTAGTTTGTGACCAATAATGAAGGATTAGGAAGCTTAGGGGTTAGTTTTGACATGTGTGCAAAGTCAAAAACGGGTTTAGAGGTTTAAAGGTTGTCATTGAGAGCCTTATGCAGATTTCTTCCTCTAAAACAAGCCCTAGTTGATCCCCTCCCTTCCCTCTCTAATTTCTCCCTAGATCTTATTCGTTTTGGAGCCGAATCGATCGTGTATTGCTTAGATCTTGGATCTTTATCACCAAATACAGGTAATATAGGTATTCCTCAGTTGAGAATTGATTGTATGAGTCTTATATTAGTCTTAATCCAGGCCATAAGGGTTTGGGTTGGGTTATTTGATTAAACGTTCATCAATTTGATGTTATTCGAATGATTAAATGGTTGGTTTATGATGTTAATGATTAAAGGATTATAATATGGTTAAAGATGATGAAAGTGCAATTAAAAGGATTAATTTTAAGTCCCCAAGTTGGATTTGGGGTAGGGGTTCGTATGGAATTCGTTTAATCAAAGTGTAAAAGCTAGTTACTGGTCTGCACCCCTGGTGCGACGCACCAAAGGGCTGGTGCGGCGCACCCATTATGGATATGAAGTTTCTGGAGAGTTGGTGCGACACACAATGTGGGAGGTGCGGCGCACCACTGGCCAGTTTGGTTTTTGGTACACCCCGATATGCGACGCACCAAGGGCTGGTGCGGCGCACCTGTCTTTAATCTAAACTCCCTGGAGAATTTGTGCGACGCACCAGAGAGTAGGTGCGGCGCACCCTTTATTGATAAAAATTTCCCTGGAAGATTGGTGCGACGCACCACATGGAAAGTGCGGCGCACCATATGCCCAGATTTCACAAAATGTGTCGCTTAGCTTACATTTCGATCTTATACTTGTTCTAGGTTATTGGAGACACCTAGTCATCGTTGTATTGTGCTTGTAGCTTGTTGTTAAACCGTATCGAGGTAAGATACACTACTTTTGTCACGCTGAGGGTTCAACAAGCAAAGGTTTCATACTTATAACTTCCTTAACGGTAATTTATGATATATGTGGGTATCTCGGGATTACACGGGAGGTATTATGGGTTATGCAGTTGACCATGAGACCTGAAATGCAGTCCCTAATGTAGTGAAATGAAGTATTGCTTGATGTAGTGTATTGTTATGCGGTTTATGTAGTATTACGAAGTATCTCATTATGCAGGAAATGTAGAAATGAAGTATAACGTAGTATGTGTTATGAAATGAAGTATAAAGTAGTATGTGTTATGGTAAGAAGGGTAATGTAGTGTTTTTATATGAAGTAGCATGTAGAATCTTGAAATGCAGTATGACGTAGTTTATGTTATTGTGTGCATGTACTAATGGCTTGCTCATCTAGAACACTAGACTTGCTAAGTTGCCATGTCACGTGCACGTTTAAGGGCCCAAACGTAATGAAGATAAAGTGTGTGAATGTCTAGGAATGTGTGTTACCTAGACTATATGTGTGTGACGGTTTAGGAATGCAGGGACCTAAACTATATATGTGTGAAACCGAGCTCGTAAAACTAATGCAGGGAAAGTGTTAAGCTTAACCCGTACTTGCCCTAGCCCGGCTAAGTGCGTTGACGTCGTTGTTGCTTGGGTGGCTCCTTGCAACATGGTCTTTATAATGCAGGGCGAGTAATACGAGGGGTTTGACCAACCTCCACATACGGATTACTCTTGGATTGGCTTGCCATTCCTTAACGACGCTTGATGTACAACCGTGTGGGGTTTGTCATCTAGTCGGGTGTAACTTATGTTACACACTAACGCAGTTAATAACGTAGTAAAGCAGTTAATAACGTAGTAAAGCAGTTAATGTAGTAAAGCAGTTAAAACGTAGTAAAGCAGTCAATGTAGAAAGCAGTTATGTGGTTAATCGTGTGTAATGAAGTAATGCAGGATAGGCACATTTAGGATGATATCCTATTTGATATGAAGTTGATATGCAGTTTTGTGTGTTGTGTGTGGTGCCTAATGAGCTTGTCTAATAATGAAGAAATGTTTTAATTGGACAAATGCTTTTAAATTAAGTGTGATCTTACTTAGCTATTCTTATAGCTAACACTTGTTTCTTTAATGTGGTTGTTCCCCCAGGTTTAGCTTGATGGACTAGTGACGCAGGACTTGTGAGCTTGGGTAGATGCAATGAAGGAGCCTTAGCTACCCATAGACGATTCTTTCTTAGACATTTAGTTACATTTCGTACTTAATGTCGAATTTATGTAGTGTCGTGTGAACGGTTGTTTTATGTTGGGCAACCGTTGGGTTTTCATTTGAACTATTATTTGATATGGCATGTAACACCAACAAAACGCCGAAACCGAAATGTTTTTATCGGTTTTGACTTTTAAAGTCTTTTCTTCCGCAATTTGACACCGTTAGGTGAAAGTTTTTGAAAACCCATATTTTTAAACGTCGGGTGTTACACCGGTGACACCCGAGTGGAAATGGGAAAATATTGCAATGGACTTCATTACGAAGTTACCAAAGACAAGAAGTGGTCGTGATACAATTTGGGTGATAGTGGATCGGCTAACGAAGACGGCTCATTTCTTGGCCATTCGTGAAACCGATAAGTTTGACACCATGGCACGGTTGTACATTAAAGAAGTGGTATCTAAGCATGGAGTCCCGATTTCTATCATTTCCGATAGAGATGCACGATTCAAATCAAACTTTTGGGAAGCTTTTCAGCGAGCAATGGGTACTCGACTTGACATGAGTACGACATTTCATCCTCAAACGGATGGACAAAGCGAAAGAACAATACAAACACTTGAAGACATGCTGAGAGCGTGTGCAATTGATTTTGGTGGTAGCTGGGAAGACCATTTGCCATTGGTCGAATTCTCCTACAACAATAGTTATCACGCTAGCATCCAAATGGCGCCCTTTAGAGCATTGTACGGTAGAGTATGTCGTTCTCCACTAGCTTGGGCGGAAATTGGTGAAAGTTAACTTATTGGGCCAGAAATTGTAGTTGAAACCACAAAAGTGATCTCTCAAATCAAGGAGAGGTTACAGTTGGCCCGTGAACGACAGAAGAAGTATACCGATGTGAGACGAAGACCGTTAGAGTTTGATGTGGGTGATTATGTACTTTTGAAGGTATCACCTTGGAAAGGTGTTGTCCGATTCGTGAAGCGAGGCAAACTCGGGCCAAGGTATATTGGTCCTTTCAAGATTCTTGAACGGATTGGAAAGGTAGCTTATCGATTAGAGCTGCCACAAGAACTTAGTGGGGTACATGATGTATTTCATATCTGTAACTTACGTAAGTGTTTAGCGGACCCTACGCATCATGTGCCCATGGACGAGATAAGAGTTAACAGTAAGCTTAATTTTGTCGAAGAGCCGGTGGAAATCTTAGACCGTCAAATCAAGAAGCTCAAGAACAAACGCTATACAATTGTCAAAGTTAGATGGAGTGCTAGACGTGGAGCTGAGTTCACTTGGGAGCGGGAGGACCATATGAGATCTAAGTACCCGCATTTGTTTAACGACTAGTGTTTTGTTGAATTTCGGGATGAAATTCTTTTAACGGGGGAATAATGTAACATCCGTGAGATTTGACCCTTTGACTTTATGTGTAATTTGACTAATGATCTTAATTAATGAGATAATTGAGGCTACTTTGGGATGAAATGAATAAGTATTATGCTTGACGGGTCAGGTGTATGACTTAATGTACGATTCAATGCAAGACGACATGTGAATTAACTTGTAAAGGGAAACGGGTCGACCCATGGGCAGTACCCACGACCCATCAGCCACCCTTCACCCTTCTCCTCCTTTCATTTCAACAACCCTTTCCCTCATTTACTTAGTGAATTCAAAGATCACAAATATCTCATCTCATCTTTCTCTCAAATTACATCTGGATTATTTAGAGTTATTGAATCAAATTCAATACAAGATCATCATCATCATATCAAGACTTAGAGTTCTAAGTGAAAGACTTTCAACCCATTTAGTTCAAATTCGGGTTTGAACACAAGAAGAAGATTTTGGTAAGTCAAACTCATCCCATATTCACTAACTTATGTTTATTTACCTATTTCTAGTAGAACCCAAGTCATTTCGGGTCACAAATCGGATTAAAACTGAAAATAGGGTTTTTGTAGGGTTTAATGAATTAAAACCTAATTTTGATCTTGAAATCTATGTTTGAAGTGGATTTATGAAGTGGGTTAAGTCCAAATATGTTTATATATGTGTATTTATGCTTAAAAACGAGTTAGAAAGGTACCTTGGTCGATCTTGGAAGTCAAAATGGGTTTTTGGTGAACTTGGAATCGTGTTTGGGGCTGGAAATGTGCAGAGTTGCAGAACCTTGCGCCGCGACCCCTTCCCCTCGCGCCGTGAGACTTGAATTTTGGGGTTCAGGGACTTTTCTCGCGCCGCGAGCCCTTTTCCTCGCGCCGCGAGTTCAGTTTCGCGCGTCAGTTTTCAAACGCTTATAACTTTTGATCCGTAAACCCAATCGAGTCATATGACCTATCGTTGGAATCGTGAGAAAGTCTATTTTCTTGTAATAATATTCATTTTGTATGAAACTTCCCCCATTTCTAAAAATGTCGAGTCAAAGTATCTTGTTTCTTACTCGGTAAGGTTGTAGAAGCGTTTATGAGTTTGTGACTCGACTTAAACTTGTTGAACCAACTTGTTTAAGATTATAGAGTTGACATTTATGGTATTATGATGTACATTGATAGGTTGTGGACACGTGGAGCCCAATACTTGCTTATAATCTTATATTAACAATACTAGCTTCTTTTGCAGAACAAGGTGAGTTCCGTAGCTCCCTACTCAATTGAGATTCGTGCTGAAAAGTGTAAACATACGTGCTTTATTGTTTGAGTGATTGGTTGATTTGCTTGCTTTACCATCCGTCTTATTGTTTGATTTGTTTGTTAACAAATTGATAGATATAATGACACACTAGATTGATTCGTATATGATTGTGATAATTGTTGATTAGTTTAGGATAGTAGTTCATACATGGAAGTCGGTTATGCCTTCAAGGGGTTTTAGATGTGGTGGGAAGGCTGCGGGTGACCCTATACATAAGCATCTAGGACTCGTTGAAAGTAGAATCCTCCGAAGTGTATGTACGTGTTGTTAGGCTGTTGGCTGATTGTTTGATTGTTGTTGAAATTAAAGATATATAGAATGCGGTTAGTAGTCTGAATCGAGATTGTGAACGCCACATTGGTCATTGTGATGACATGTGTGCACTAATACTTATACGTTTATGGTGCGAGAAGCACGCATAGACACTCTTTTGTGCGAGATGCACACGGGCATTCGAGTATATAGACGTATATACATTGATGATTTTGAGATGCCACATTGTTCATTGTGATGACATGTGAGTAACGTTACATAGATGACTCGATAGTCATACATATCATATGCATCATGACATATTTATGCGTACAGTATATACCTTGATATAGACATCACTTGTGCTTATTCATTCACGCATTACTTATATGTTGTATCTTGATGTGATTGGGATTGTGACGCTTAAAGGCTACTCTTAAGTTATGTTTTGGCATTTACTTATACTTGTTGTGATTTATGACAATGGTTCCTTGTGAACCATCCCTACGAACTCACCAACCTCGTGTTGACTATGCTTAGTACACTTTTCAGGTAACCAAGTTACTCCAAGGCATGAAGCATGATTGATTTGCTTGCTTGTGAACCGGGCATTGGACTTATATGAATCAAGGATTCATCGCCTACTTTTGCTTTATGTTTAGACCAATAGTCATCTTATGATGTTGTCTCTTTTGTAAACTTTGATGACTATTTGTTTCTCATACTTTCTGTACTTGAATTATCTTGTTTATGGATTCACTGGATCCTTTGTTTGCATTTAGTTCATGTTCTACATTAATCTCACCTTGTGCTATATATTTCCGTAATATTTCGAGCCTTGGCTTGGGGTGTTACATTTTGAATATGGGATTTGAGATGGATAATGGATGATTTTGAAATGGCTTATAATCTGTATATTTGATGTTAACATAATCCAAAAGTGAATAAAAATCTTGTGAGTGGTGTTAAATAGTGCAAAATAAGCAAGAGAGACCATTGGTGGGTTGTTTGGATCAAAAATAAAGTCACAGAATCTGTAACAGAACTTGGGACGGGTAAACCGGGCATTTGGGGACCGATTCAGGGAAAGTGTTCAAAATAGAAGTTGTAGATATATGATTCTAGTTTCACCACCAACTGGAATCAGTCAAAAAGATCAAATTTAACTCAAGATATGAATTTGTAAGTATACTGTGGTCGAACTGGGTTTTCACCGAAAAGCTAAATTTCACAAACTAAGAATCAACCCTTGAATCCAACAACTTTGTACATTATACCAACTATGAAATCAAATGGAACATTGAAACATAATAGGTGATGATACAAAATAAGTTTAATGCATTGGGATGTCAAATAGGTGTTTGGTGAAGTAATAAAGTAAAGGCATGCTTTGGTGTTTTCAAGAAAAGCTAAACAAGAAATATGTGTTAACTTGGGGAGGTAATATCTCGGTCATAAAAAGGAGTCTTTAAACGATTTTTGAGTCTAAAATCAAGTTCAAAGAGTCTATTTTCAAATGGCACTGGTCTCAGGTCTTGGTTCCAAAGAAAAGTCGACCAAATGTATTTTTGAAGTTAAGTGCTCAAAACTGGATTTTTAGTTTAAAGGTCAGTAAATTTGGCGATTTTTAATTTTAAAACTACTAAGCTTCGGTAGCTAAAACTTGGTGAAACGTGAGTTCAAAGTGTCCTTAACTTAAAATAAAATTGGGGGATTTTTCTGAAAGATCCATCATAGAAAACTTTTATAAAACATTATGGGTCGCTGAACAGAAACATGTTTGACCAGTTTAGTTTCATGAATTTGTATAAATACTAAACATTATGTAAAAATTCACCGAAAATTCACAAAAATACTAGACACATAGATATCACTGTATAAAAATCACCAAGATCCAAATAAATCAATTTAACCACGAACACTTAGGCCACATTTCGGTAAAATGAAGTTCAAAACAGAAAGTTTAGAAGAAAACTAATAAATTGTGCAAATGGGCTAAAGAATTCAATAAGATCATAATGGGCTAATCCGGCCCAAATAATGAACCCAAATTGTGGACCAAATATCAGTAGCCCAATGTCCCATCAGGCCCGAAAATATTTAAGAACCATAAGTCGTCCAAACGTTAACGAGATTAATACGTCGAGACCATATCACCTTTTCAACTCGTAAGTCATGTTCATCTTCCTAGATGAACACTATAGCTAAAATTCGATGATGAACGAGTGATCAAAGATTAAAGGAACCAACGAGAGATTAAAACGTTGCAACTCAAATGTAAACCAAGAATCAAACGTATAAACAAAGGTGGCATTTCTATATGATAACCTAAGATAGGACCTTATTCGCCTTAGTTTCGCGTAAGAATGCTCTTGGCTTTGGAAATGCGAATGAGGAGCGTAAGAAATATATGATCAAGGAAGCTATAGATGGGAAGTACCCATTTTGGATAAGTAGATGTAATGCTTGGCATATCAAGGTGAGTCATAGCCCCCTTTCAAACTCTTTTATGTGTTTTACTTACGGGGTGAAAAGCATGAATAACTAAAATGTCTTTCTTTTATGAAAATGATATCTTGAATGAATGATGATTATAAGGGAATTATTGCATGTTCAACGTGTTATTTGTTATATGATGAGCTTGAGTACTGTCAAAGTCAAGTCCCCGCTACACTACTATTAACTCATTGAGGCCTGTAGTTAGAGGGTTGCGCAACTAGGATTCGTCCCCTCACTCACATCATTGGCGACAGGTTGATTGGCCGCCTACGTGGCCGCCTTCAACGGCTGCCGGCCATGGGGTGCTCTAATCTACTTTTTATATTAGTGTTCGTCTCCATGGCACGACCCGTTTATGGTTAAAGCACGTGATTGACAGCATGTGCTATTATGGTTATATCATTGGGATATATTGCTTGGTTTGGGACGTGAAAGGGTCTTAGTAGTGGCTCAAGTTAAACTCATCTAAAATATCAATGTGAATGTTACTAATGACAGATTTGGGACATACTTTGGTTATTATGGAAATGAACCTACGGTTTGGGTATTGAACCTTATATGGAATCTTGAAAGTTTTTGAAATTGGCGATATTGAAATTATTGATGACCGAATGGTTTTGGTGTGATGTATGATTAATCAATTTATATATTTTTCTCTCACAATGAATTTGAAAAATGAGAACTTTGTAATTTACCATGGATTCTCAACTCTTTGAAATAACATTATGGTATCTTGAAAACTTGATAATTTGATATGGGAATTTAGTCGGTCATGTGGTTTGGGTATATTGATATGTAATGATATGTTTTCCAAGTTTTGAAATGGTTATGTGACAAGATTTACTTGAAAACCTATGCACTCACCAACTACCTTTTCGTAGTTGACACTTTTTCTTCATGCTTTTCAGGAATTAGGATAAGCTTTGAGGAATTATATGCATCATGATTGTATGCATTGCACTTTGGAGTCAAAGATCAAACCTTGTGATGGGCAATGGAATCTGCCTTGATCATTGTAGTATACCGTTTCATGTATTTGTTATTTGTCTCGTGGACATAATATCCAAGTACGGTGGATGTATTGTACTTGGGGATTGGTTCACATGTTTGTACATTTGTAAATTCTTTTATCAAATAAAGCTATGGTGAATGTTTATCTATTATCCTTTATTTTGAATACTCGACTTTCTGTACATCTCATTGTTCCGCCTTAGTTGGTGTAACAACCCTCAAATTTCGACTAGGACAATTTACTTGGAAGTGTCTAGGTATCTATCCCTGGAGGTTTATTAAGAGAATTGACCTTCCAGACATTTAGGTCATGGTGATACTTGCCCTCTAGTTCAATAGAATGCCAAAAGGTAGCTAGTTGCCTTAGAAATGCCATAAACAATAACTATAATTATCCAAGACAAACTCAAAGAGAATGAGTAATAACAACCTTACAAGTATGTAAATTAAACAATCAAGCATCTAAGAAGCCAAATAAATCAACATTTCAACTAATAACAATGTGCATCGATAAAAATTATGAAGTCAATTACATGTATACATACACATATATACGGCTACATGTATATACATATACATATAAAACCTATAACAAATGACCTTACAACAAAATATATATATAAACATTTACACATCCAATACTTATACAATCAAGAGTAACATATATTAACCACAAATACATAATTCATTTAAAAATTACCCTCATTTTGAATATAGACTACATTAGGAACCTCATAACACCACACCACTTCTCCTAGCCAATGGGCATTCAACTAACAACCACACTAGCCAATGGGAGCCCATGGAACACCTCACTCTCCTCTCTCCCACGGCCATACACCCACAAACCCACCAAACCTTTTCATTTCACACAAAACAAACACACACACATCTCCTAGTTTCCTCTCAACCCTTCTTCCCATTTTCCCCATTATTTTCGGATTTCTTCAAGGCAAATGGAGCTCAAATCTAATCTAATCTATTGTAATAATAATCTTTCTTGTTAACTTATCATCTAAGGTCAAGTATGAAGCCGATTTGGTGGTCACAAGTCTCAAAAATCAGCCCCCATGCATACATATTTCGGATCTATAAAGGTTGTTAATAAGCTCCTTCTTAAACTTGTTTTCTACAAAAGATTTTATAAAACTTCTACTATATTTTCTTTCATTTTCTTCTTGATTTAAACTCAATGAGGGCAAAGTTGATAGATTCTTATCTCACATGTTCATACATGTTAAAATCAAGAGAAAGGATTCAAGGATTCAACATAAACAAGACCCAAGAGTTGTAGTTATAAGATTTGTTGCTAAATGGGTTTATGGATTCGATTAAAACTGATTTTATATGAAATAAACACCAATATATTTTGGGATTTTTCATAAAAATGGTGTTTTTAAAAAGAATATTAAAGTTTATAGCTTAGATATGTCCAAAAAGGTTAGATCTTGACATGCATGTATAGATTTAAGTAGTTTTGTTATAGTTTTGAATATGGGATTTGAGATGGATAATGGATGATTTTGAAATGGCTTATAATCTGTATATTTGATGTTAACATAATCCAAAAGTGAATAAAAATCTTGTGAGTGGTGTTAAATAGTGCAAAATAAGCAAGAGAGACCATTGGTGGGTTGTTTGGATCAAAAATAAAGTCACAGAATCTGTAACAGAACTTGGGACGGGTAAACCGGGCATTTGGGGACCGATTCAGGGAAAGTGTTCAAAATAGAAGTTGTAGATATATGATTCTAGTTTCACCACCAACTGGAATCAGTCAAAAAGATCAAATTTAACTCAAGATATGAATTTGTAAGTATACTGTGGTCGAACTGGGTTTTCACCGAAAAGCTAAATTTCACAAACTAAGAATCAACCCTTGAATCCAACAACTTTGTACATTATACCAACTATGAAATCAAATGGAACATTGAAACATAATAGGTGATGATACAAAATAAGTTTAATGCATTGGGATGTCAAATAGGTGTTTGGTGAAGTAATAAAGTAAAGGCATGCTTTGGTGTTTTCAAGAAAAGCTAAACAAGAAATATGTGTTAACTTGGGGAGGTAATATCTCGGTCATAAAAAGGAGTCTTTAAACGATTTTTGAGTCTAAAATCAAGTTCAAAGAGTCTATTTTCAAATGGCACTGGTCTCAGGTCTTGGTTCCAAAGAAAAGTCGACCAAATGTATTTTTGAAGTTAAGTGCTCAAAACTGGATTTTTAGTTTAAAGGTCAGTAAATTTGGCGATTTTTAATTTTAAAACTACTAAGCTTCGGTAGCTAAAACTTGGTGAAACGTGAGTTCAAAGTGTCCTTAACTTAAAATAAAATTGGGGGATTTTTCTGAAAGATCCATCATAGAAAACTTTTATAAAACATTATGGGTCGCTGAACAGAAACATGTTTGACCAGTTTAGTTTCATGAATTTGTATAAATACTAAACATTATGTAAAAATTCACCGAAAATTCACAAAAATACTAGACACATAGATATCACTGTATAAAAATCACCAAGATCCAAATAAATCAATTTAACCACGAACACTTAGGCCACATTTCGGTAAAATGAAGTTCAAAACAGAAAGTTTAGAAGAAAACTAATAAATTGTGCAAATGGGCTAAAGAATTCAATAAGATCATAATGGGCTAATCCGGCCCAAATAATGAACCCAAATTGTGGACCAAATATCAGTAGCCCAATGTCCCATTAGGCCCGAAAATATTTAAGAACCATAAGTCGTCCAAAAGTTAATGAGATTAATACGCCGAGACCATATCACCTTAGTATTCAACTCGTAAGTCATGTTCATCTTCCTAGATGAACACTATAGCTTAAATTCGATGATGAACGAGTGATCAAAGATTAAAGGAACCAACGAGAGATTAAAACGTTGCAACTCAAATGTAAACCAAGAATCAAACGTATAAACGAAGGTGGCATTTCTATATGATAACCTAAGATAGGACCTTATTCGCCTTAGTTTCGCGTAGGAATGGTCTTGGCTTTGGAAATGCGAATGAGGAGCGTAAGGAATATATGATCAAGGAAGCTATAGATGGGAAGTACCCATTTTGGATAAGTAGATGTAATGTCTGGCATATCAAGGTGAGTCATAGCCCCCTTTCAAACTCTTTTATGTGTTTTACTTACGGGGTGAAAAGCATGAATAACTAAAATTGCTTTCTTTATATGAAATGATACTTTGAAAGAATGATTACGATATGAGAATTATAATGTATGTTCAACGTGTTATATGTAATATGATGAGCTTGAGTTCTGTCAAACCTTGGTCCCCGGTCACACTACTATTAACTCCAAAAGAGGAGGCCTGTAGTTAGAGGGTTGCGCAACTAGGATTCGTCCCTCACTCACATCAGTGGCGACAGGTTGATTGGCCGCCTACGTGGCCGCCTTCAACGGCTGCCGGCCATGGGGTGCTCTAATCTACTTTTTATATTATTGGTCGTCTCCATGGCACGACCCGTTTATGGTTAAAGCACGTGATTGACAGCATGTGCTATTATGGTTATATCGTTGGGATATATTGCTTGGTTTGGGACATGAAAGGGTCTTAGTAGTGGCTCAAGTTAAACTCATCTAAAATATCAATGTGAATGTTACTAATGACAAACTTGGGACATACTTTGGTTATTATGGAATGAACATACGGTTTGGGTATTGGACCTTATATGAAATCTTGAAAGTTGTTGAAATTGACGATATTGAAAATCTTGATGACCGAATGGTATTGGTGTAATGTTTGATAAATCGATATATATATTTTTCTCTAACGATGATTTTTGACAAATGATAACTTTATAATTACCATGGATTCTCAACGCTTTGAAATAACATTATGTTAATTGGGAAACTTGATAGTTTGATATGAGAATTTTGTCGGTCATGTGGTTTGGGCATATTGATATGTAATAATATGTTTTTTTTGTTTTGAAATGGACATGTAACGAGATTTACTAGAAAACCTATGCACTCACCAACTACGTTTTCGTAGTTGACACTTTTTCTTCATGCTTTTCAGGATTTAGCATAAACTTTGAGGAATTGTATGCATCATGATTGTTTGCTTTGCATCTTGGGGTCAAAGATCAAACCTTGTGATGGGCAATGTAATCCGCCTTGATCATTGTAGTATATCATTTCATGTAATTGTTATTTGTTTCGTGGACTTAATATCCAAGTACAGTGGACGCATTGTACTTGGGGATTGGTTCACATGCTTGTATATTTGTAAATTCTTTTATCAAATAAAGCTATGGTGAATGTTTATCTATTATCCTTTGTTTTGAATACTCGACTTTCTGTATATCCCATTGTTCCGCCTTAGTCGGGGTGTTACAGAAAATGGTATCAGAGCCTAAGGTTATAGAGAACATTGAGGTTCCTTCGGGAATTTCAAAACTATAGCCGCTTTTCAAAACGAATTTTTATAGTCGAGTCGAGCATAAGGTTAAGCGGATTAGTTTGAGCTTTACATGGTAGGACCATAATTAAACATAGAGTCATGAATCTACGTTTAATTATGAGAGGACCATGTAAAACTCAAACGGCCACTTGGACTTATGTTCAAAAGGATTCCTTTTCAAAAAAAAAAAAAAGAGAAGAAGATCTTTAATAAATCCATTTTTATGTGAGTACTTGTTGCATTTAGACATTCACCTCAGCATATATAATTATCTGAGATTTGCTTTACTTGTGGATTATGCTAGTTTAGTAGGATTTCCCTTATGCACATTAGAAGTGAAATGAATCTAAAATGAAAGATATTCGTTGATACATACTATTCCATGCTACGATATGTAAATTTCGGCATGATTTGATTGCAATGTGAAAGTATAATATGCAATGTGAAAGTTTATAATATGCAATGTGAAAGTTTGTAATATGCAATGTGAAAGTTGTAATGTGCAATGTGAAAGCTTGTAATATCAATGTGAAAGTTTGGAATGTGCAATGTGGAAATTATGAAATAAATGTATGCGTAAAAGCTTTGTGGTTTATGATGTTGAACTTTAAGTAGCATATGCACTTTAAAATAATATGATTACTATGAGGCAAGAACTCATTTTTGGAATATGACTTGTTTAAATTATTGGGTAATGAGGTTGATTATTTATGATTGATTTGAAAGAGAATATGAGCATGACGAGTTGATATGAAATTTCATGGACGATATAGATATAAGAGCCTTTACTCTCTAAGTTTGAGCTATTTGAAACTAGCGCGTGAATATTGCGATAGTTAGGTAGTCATGCCTTACTACTAAGATTGTTATTGCGCCCTGAGGTTGAGCTATTTGAGGACTAGTGCGTGAATGATGTAATGAGTATATAGTCTTGCCTTAGTATCGATATAGTTATTGTGCTCTAAGATTTGAATTTTGAGAACTAGTATTTGCTAGATATTATGATAAGGTTGATGGTCCTTACTACTGAGATAGATATTGCGTAATGAGATTTGACCGCTTGAGAACTAGTGATTGTCCCTGAGAAATTCATTATGAAATTAGATATCTTCTAAGTATGAAAGTTGTTATTAAGTACTCCTCCAATCCAATATTCGTTCACTTGTGCCCTTTTGAAAGTTATCCCACATCCTATTGCTTATGACGCCACTATTCATTATGGACATACGACAACACGATATCATCGGTGGAGCATCTTCTCACGAACGTGGGACGATATACTCTAGGAGTTGTAGTCCCAAGATATGACGCGAATCTATCCCCCTTAGATACTACGCATAACCTTTGTATTCGATCTGAGATGGTGCGAAACATATGGAAACGTCGGATGAAGTTGGAGACTTGTGAAGGGCGAGTGGTATTAAAGCCAAATTACGATTTGACGACGCTGGTAGAACACATTCCGATATATATATTCTAGACGACACGTCCTGAGAATCGTAACCCTGAAATTTTGGTGCAATATTTCTATTCTAACACGTATACGCGAACGTCTATTTATATTATCTAAGTCGATGTGACATATATTGACGTCATAGAAAGTTGGAGTCCATTGGGCAACGAAAGACATATAAGTGATTTCTTTAACTCGTGCAAGGAGTCTAATTCGAGCCTTAATGAATCTTTTGTTTTATATTTCCTATTTCATTCATTCGAAACCAAATTCTATATCCTTGATAATCTAGATGATTCAAAGTAATGATCACCACCGCCTCTTTTCAAAAGTTAGTAACCTAACAACATACAACTCACTTACGCAACAGTCCGCAACGGCGAAATCGAGTAAGTAGTACCCTGCTCTCGCTACGACATCAAGGGATGCGAAAGACGTTAAGACATCAGCTGTCCATAAGTGAAATACTTGGGACAACTATATAGCATAGAAGATGCTATTGGATCACGTACATAACGTAGGACGTGTAAGATATGTTGTGTGTCAGTCGAAGTACAAGGAAGCACAAGAAGAGTATATTAAGCCTTAACTTGGAGAAAGAAATCGAAGGTCTTCCCTATCTATGTTGATCGACCAAAAGGAAAAATTGAGCAGCCAATGAAAGGGAAGTTGTGTGACATGAAGGTCACCTTTGGTTAAGTATAAGGACTTCCTTAAAACATTGAGGAGAACACTAGCAATGTTGCAAAATGAAGGTACATGGAGGAAGAAAACCTAGGATAAAAAGATGATTAGGATGTATTGAGTGGCCCTCAAGTTTTAGTGAGTAACAAAAAGGATTCCGAGCTATCCTTTCTCTTTTCGAAACAACCGTGTAGATGGAGATTTGTTACACGAAGGAATAAGGAATTTGGCGAATTGAAGATCGTCAAGGATGGTGAGATGAAGTGAAGAGCAGAAAATCCCTTACATTTTTCTAGAGGAAAAATGTTAAGGGGGTAATCACAGCAAAGGTAGATACTCGAACAAGGAGTATAAAGCGCATGATTATACTTTATCTTTCAAGAAGAGTTATTCACTAGCATCATTGAAGGTGATGTGGAGTAGAAGATAAAGTAAAGGAACATCATTTAACTCAAACAGTAAAGTGAAGGCATTGACGCCATCTACGAGATGTAGTTCTGGTGGTGTTCATCTTTATAGCGCTCCACACGTTATTCTTTTAATACCTATTGGAAAACCCCTATCGAAAGACAAAATATTAGTAGAGCATATCAACTAAGCTGAGAGAAAGCGGTATACGCTAATACCCAATGAGGCTAGCTTTGCTAAAGAGGAGGAGTTTGGTCGATAAGTAGAGGAAGCACGATGACCTGTGATGGTTATCCCCTCAAGGTCAACGGTCGTATGGAGGTAAGCTAAAATAAGATGAACTTGGTGAGAAAAATTTTGCAACACATGGTGAACCATCAAGGGCCATCGACCCACGGAGTAGTGCGCCCAAGAAAAGTGAAGAAGGAAAACAACATGGGATCGCTAAGTTGGTAGTGAAAGCAAAGAAAGAATACGACGCTAGAAGTCAGGGCACATACTACCACGATGATCAAGGAAGTTGATCGCTGAACTAATTTTCAAACAACTACAAACTCCGGGAAGAGCTAGTTATGGAACGTTTGAATGAAAGTGTGACAAGGATAACACGCATCCGTGATGAGTTGGGATTAAAGGATCCGTATCAGCATGTTGTGACGAGTACCCCTGAGATAACTTCAAGGACTAGTGACTGCGCGTGTGTCATTCAAGATGACGATTACTCTAGTAAGAGATGGATCCGAGTGGCGAAACGGTAAGGAGTATGGTTACCCATAAGACAACAAAAGGAAAATGGAGGGAACCGAATGGTTGAGAAAAAGACGAAGTAACCGATGTTTCACCTAAGTTGCCATACATCACAATTCCTAAGAACATTAGGTTAGTGCATTTGAAAAGAAGCTTAGCTTAGAAAGCTGAAAATGGACATGAGGCTTTAAAGAGCAAGGTAATTGGAAGTTTTCGTAGATCTAGGTAAAAAGGACCTAAGAAGGATTTCATACCAATGAGGACTTGAAGTGTTCGTCTTGCCAAGATGGTGGCGATATGATTATTGGTGAGCATAAGGATTGTGTAAATCCTATCGCGAGGAATGTGTAGGGATAGAAGAGAAATGGAAGAGGTTACATGTGCAATGTTAAAAAGGAGTTTAGTCGGCAATATGTCATAGATGGTAGTGCTTCTACATTAAAAATGAAGAATTAGAGGTGCTATAAAACGATTTGCAAGCCAATATCCGCAAGAGAAATTGGTAACGATGCGACTTAACGATAACACAAAGGGCGGCCTTGGAAAATAAGGACGAAGTTGAAGTGTACGCCATAAAACAACAAAGACGACACTGAAAAACCCCAAAATGAGGTACTACGAAGATGTACCTTTGCAATTTTAGTGCAACTCGGCAACCCAATTAGTATCACTCTTGTTAAGGGGGTAATCCCTTAACAAGTGATTAGTCACAAACGAAGTCAATATTTTCAAGTAGCGGCAAGCGTGTCCAACGTCAAACAAAAGAAGGATGAAAGTAGGCGAGAAACCATTGGAACGATTCTTTAATTGGGAACGAAAACGATGAAGGAAAGTACACAACGTGACGATGGAAATGAGTAGCCACCAACAATCGATATTCCAACGTTTCTTATTATTTTTATTGTAACTCACATTATAAACCGTTTGTTCATTTAACACCTCCATATCGCCATTTGTATCATCGACTTCTCGATCTCTATCAGTTTATGCAAAGTTACACACGTCTAACCTTTAGTCGTCTCAAGAAGTGAGCGACATTTGTAACGTTTCGAAGTTCTGATCACAAGGAATTTTGGGGCACCCAGGGAATGGATGCCCCTAATTTTGGAAAGAAAAGTTGTAAGAAACGAAGGATCGCAATAAAATCTAGTTGAACTTTCACCCTTTATACGCTTCCCTGTAGCTACTTTCTTCGTCAATTTATTCATTTTATTACCGTGTGAATGATCAAACTTCGAGGGCGAAGTTCTTGTTAAGTGGGTAATGATGTAACAACCCTCAAATTTCGACTAGGACAATTTACTTGATTATCTAGGTATCTATCCCTAGAGGTTTAGTTAAGAGAATTGACCTTCTAGACATTAGGCATGGTTATAATTGCCCTCTAGTTCATGAAATGCCCAAAAGGTAGCTAGTTGCCTTAGAAATGCCATAAACAATAACTATAATTATCCAAGACAATCTCAAAGAGAATGAGTAATAACAACCTTACAAGTATTTAAACAATCAAGCATCTAAGAAGCCAAATAAATCAACATTTCAACTAATAACAATGTGCATCGATAAAATTTTAAGTCAATTACATGTATAAGACACATACATACGGCTACATGTATATACATATACATATAAAACCTATAACAAATGACCTTACAACAAAATATTTATATAAACATTTACACATCCAATACTTATACAATCAAGAGTAACATATATTAACCACAAATACATAATTCATTCAAAAATTACCCTCATTTTGAATATGGACTACATTAGGAACCTCATAACACCACACCACTTCTCTA